>BRZY01000004.1:36626114-37826114 GCA_030159175.1 Glycyrrhiza uralensis | reverse complement strand
CCCCTTGCGCAGCATGAGCTCAAACACATTGCAAGCACTATCCACATCCTTATTCCTACAATAACCTAATATCAAAGAAGTATAAGTGAATGTATCCGGTAAGAGACCGGCCTGCACAATCTTACCTACATACATAGTTGCCTCAGCCAAATTCCCCAACTTACAATACCCATTCACCATTGTATTCAAAGTGTATATATTTGGCAAAACCATGTCATCCAACATCTCTAAGTACAAACCTTTCATTTCATCAACCAATGCAAACCTTGCCAAGGACATAAGGAGCAAATTATAACACCTGAGATTGAGCCTAAATTGAAACTTCCCATCACCATTATTCAAATTCATTCTCCTCAAGAAGTCCAGCACAAACCTCACATCCTCAGCGGATTCCGGGGACTTAGCCATCTCGATTCGGACATTCTCCGCGACACGAAGCAAGCCATTGCGCACCAGAATGGTGAGCAAAGATGCATAGGATTGAATAGTGTGCTTGAACCCGGGTTTCCCTGCAATCCAATTGAAGAAACCCAATGCTGCTCGAGGGTTGAGATTGGGGTTGAGATTGAGGAGGGTTGAGACGTGTGAAGGGGTGACGGAAGGGGTCAAGTTCTTGAGGGAAGGGTGGTTTCGCCAATTGGGGTGGGAAAGGATTGTGAGAAGGTGTGAAGGGAGATAATCGCGTGGGTGAGGGTGTAGGGTACCCAGGTGGGGAAGAGTGGCAACAGAGGAAAGGGACTTCTTAGTGAGGTGAAAGAGCAAAAGGGTATCAATGGGGTTGATGAATGAGGTCAAAAATCTCATCTTTGGGGATGAGAAGGTGGTGGTACTGATGAGTGATCCATGCATGGAACCCAGCTAGGAGCTCCAATACATGGAGATGGTGATTTGAATAAATGGGGTTTAGGAAGAAGGAGGATCAAGTTTTTGGAATTTGAGAATCTATCTTTCGCAGAGAAGTTTCAACGAAGGAGGAGGCGGGTGGTGGACTGCGGAACATTTGGTGGGGTTTGTGACTTTGGGCCAAGAGTCACGGGTTTCCAATTTTTCTCATGTGCCTTTTCTCTATGGTTTTTCACTTCCCACCCCCTATAATTTATATTCCCACCCCATCCCCAAAAATGCTATTATTAAGCCATTTTTAAAATATGACAAAAACACCCCTCCAAACTTCTTCTCCCCAAAGATGAGTGCTACTACCACTACTGCAAGATGAGTGCTAGTGTCACTGCCACAGGACGAGTGATCACGACCCTATCCCACCAGGCGGGGCTTTGACATCCTCTTCAGCTCAGGCTCTAGCACCTTGGTGATAGTAGCACCCTCTCCTATGCATCCACCCCACCTGATGTACCCAATGAACAACGACATCATCTCAAATGGACGTTGTACCCTATGATCACCATAAGGCATCCATGTAGACACCCTCTATGGTTAATTAGTTGGTCCAACTGCATCCAATAGGGTAGTACCCCAACCATCACCTCTGGTCCAGATCCAGCACATGTCTCAAGGTAATGCCTCATTGTATCTCTCAGTCTCAGTCAAGTGTCGGCCTCCTATACTGGGAAATGTTCAGAGATCCAAGCATCTAAAAACAATGTAGAAACTAAGCTCCCATAATGTATTTTGAAAATTTGTCACATTTCCTAATGTATTAAAGGAATTTTAATATATTATGGAAACTTAGTTTCTGTAATATATCAAAATTTCAAAATACATTAATGTATTAATCATGATACTTCAATTTACAGAAACTTAGTGCAAATTAAAAAATACCTACATAGAATACACAAAAATGGAGCTCCAATATCGGTGCCGAGCGACACAAAGAAGACAATGAGGAGGAAGAGAGGGTGAGAGGAAGGGTGGGGAAGAGATGGTGAGAGAGTGTGTGTGGGGGCGGGGGGGAGGAGATGAAGGGTGGGGGTATTTTAGCTATAGTTCAAATTTTTTGGGGGAGGGGTGAAAATAGAAAAGTGGTAGGTGTTAAAAGAAAAACCACTCACATGTTAAGAAACTATTTTTTATTTATGTTAGTTTGGTTGGACCAAAAGTTAAATTTAGTTTCGTTAAAATGCTAGCCAGCCCCAAAAAAAAAATGAAGAAGAAGGTTTCAATATTTAGACCTTTAGAACTTATGAAATTAAATATCTTAAAGAGTATTTCCAATGGAGTCCCCGAAAAAAAAAAGGATGAAGAAGAAGGTTTCAATATTTAGACCTTTAGAACTTAAGAAATCAAATATCTTAGAGTATTTCCAATAGAGCACCCACTTTTTGGTGCTTAAATGGGCTCCACATATGTACATCACTCATTTTTACCTTTTTCAACACAAGCACCCCACCCTCCAACCCAACAACTCCAAAAAAATTTACTAAATAGGTCCCACCATTAAGCACTCTCTTTTTTTCCTAGGGGTGCATGCTTCCTGTTAAGTACCCCCATTGAAGATGCCCTTACAATTTATACGAAAATAGTTTAATCATATTTCTTCTTTGCTTATAGAAATCGCTTTTTCATAAGTGTTTATAGAATAAGTACCGATTCAATAAGCACTTTTGTTTACCAAAATATTGCACTCATAGTATAGATAGATAATAATAAAAATATAAATATAAACAAATCATTAGATATTAATAGGATGATTAAGTAAAAGTTTAGGTATGACTTAATTTGATTTAAGTCAATTATTAATAATATAGTTAATTGTTATGAATATTTGGTAGATGTCAATTTCTGAAGAGATTGATACTAATCGGATTATGTAATATCATTCCTTATTAAGAAAGAAAATTGTATTTCACTATTTCCTTTATTATGATAGGATCTTCTCCATAGTCACACTAGGGTTTGCTTTCTTTGTGGCTATATATGTCAGCCCTATTGTACATGGTTTGACACCCTGAAGCAAAGCAATAAAACATTCTCTTATTCTCTCTTCTCTCTTTCTCTCTTATCTCTATATTATACTCTTGTTTCGATTATTTTTATAACACGTTATCAACACGAGACTCTAACCAACTGAGATTCGAAAGCTTGGAGGTGTTGTGCGAAAGGAGAAGATGAGACCTTTATAGTCATTTGATCGATACTATTTCTTTGCCTGTGTTTTTTTTGGAATTGTATTTTGAGACATTTGCCAAAAGGGTATTTCAAGACTTCAGGAGTTCCGACCAGCAATATTTATGTCAATAACATGAATAGCAATTATAGCAAAATCATTTTAAGATCTTTTCATAAAAATAAAAGCATTTTTTTGCATATGATATGCTCCTGCAGTAGCATTATTAAAATAATGAGTTTTTGATGAAAAATCACGAGGCCCTTCCCACGAGCATTGGTCTATTCCCAGAAGTGAATATAGCAACACATGATTATTATACTTATTGGAAATATTAAGGCCCATCCTATTAACATTGCTCCATTCCCATATGTGAATGTAGAGCCACACGATTATTATAATTATGGGAAAAGAATTACTTATCTTGTTAATGCGTATTAAAATTCATTTAGATGCAAATGGTCTTGGAGACATTATCAAAGAAGAGAATAAAGCATCTAATCAATATATGATCAAAGCTGTAATATTTTTCCCTGGAAATTTAGTGAGAAAAAAAAGGTCAAAGCTATGACATTTCTCCCAGAAGTGAAGAAATAGTGAAAAGAATGAAAAAGGTGGGCAGAATCGCAAACATATTGTGGAGGCAAAGATCATTGGTTGCGTACCTGTCATATGCCAAAGCATCTTGTAGATCTTTAATAAGATTCAAACAAATGAAAAAAAGATAGAAATAAATTTTGCTTATGAAGATGATGACTATGAATATTGTCATGTGAATATTACTTATTCATTTTATTTCTTTACTAATCTATACATGAAAATTGATCTCCTTATTGAAGGTAAGAGTATTAAGAAATAAATTACTTATATTTTAATGTTATTAAATCTCAATTTTAGTATTTTTTTTGTATTCTTTAATTGAACTTTATTTTTATTTCTTATTTATTTTTAATTTTATTTGTGGAAGAATGAGTTTTACATTGACATCAATAATGAGACTAACCAATTGCTCCAGAAGAGCTAATTATTGTTAGTAATGCAAGAAATAGATGTTAGTACATTTGGTACTACAAAGATAATTGGTGTACCATAAAAAAAAACAAAGATAATTGGTGTGGCTCCAGAAGAGCTAATGTATTGTTACCAAAAGTAACAAACCAATGTTAGTAATATATCTATTACAATAAATTAAGATAATTGGAGGCTTTAGAAAAACTAATATTTTGTTACGTGAAGTAACAAACCAATGTTACTACTATATCTGGTGCTATAAAAATAATTTGAGACTCCGGAAGAGCCAATGTATTGTTACCTAAAATATTATTGAATATCTTTATAGCATTAAATTACATATTATAAACCAGAAGTTTACAAACTATGATATGTTTGTTGTTGGCATATGACTGGTTGGGCCATCCCGGTCTATTATGATGCAAGAAATGATTGAAAATTCATTTAGACACATATTGAAGAGCCAGAAGATTCTTCAATTTGATAATATCTTAAGCATTATTCGTTCCCCAAAAATTAAATCTTAGAAGTTGATAAAGAGAATGATTCTCTCACACGTTTAGAATATATACAAGGTGATGTTTGTGAGTCATATAACCACCATGCGGACCATCTATATTTTATATGATTTTAATTGATGCATCAACTAGATGGTCACTTGTTTGTTTGTCGTCAACTCGCAACCAGAAGTTTGTGAGATTACTTGATTAAGAGCTCATTTTCTTAAAGAAAATACACCTTGATAATGCAGTTTCGTTTACATCTTGGACATTTAATGAATATTATATGTCTATTGGAATTAATATTGAACATCCTGTAGCATATGTTCATACACAAAATCATAATCCTGCAGATTCACTCATTAAGTATCTAAAGTTAATTGCAAGACCATTACTAATGAGATTAAAACTTGCAATTCCTACTTAGGGACATCTAATCTTGCATTCGCATCAGACCAACAAATTTTCACAAGTCCCCCCCTTTAAATTTGGTTTTTGATCATGGACCTAATATCTCCTATCTAAGAATTTTTGGATGTGTTGATCCATCACAACACACTAAGATGGGTCCTCAAAGAAGGTTGGGAATATATATGTTGGTTAAGAATCTCTATCTATAATAAAATATCTTGAGTCAGCAAAATATATTGAGCCAGTAATTAGAGATTCATTTACAGCTTGGTTTGCTAATTGTTAGTTTTCCCAACATTAGGGGGAGAGAATAAGTAGCTGGGAAAGGTCAAGTTAGAATGAATTATCATCTTGATCCTCATACAAAACTGTGTGAACCAGAAGTTCAAAAGATAATTCAATTGCAAAATTTAGCAAACCAATTACAAAATGCATTCACTAAAAAAATGATTAAACCAGCTGTTGTTGCTCCAATCAAAATTGATGTCCTAGTTGGACAATCACGCATGAAGCGTGGTAGACTATCGGTTCCAAAGATAAAAATCCTCAAACAAAAAAAAATAGAGCTAAAAGGCAAGATGACCCATTTGAGGATATTGAAACTCCAGAAGAGTTATCAGACATAATTGATTTTGTAGTACAAGAAGAGACTGATCAGGTACCTGAAATTTGTGAAAATAAAGAGATCTTAATAAATTATGTCATGAATGGAATATGACGGAACCGAAAAGAAGTCAACGTTGACGATGTTTTCTTCAAAATATAGCGCTAGATGTGATAAATGATAACGAGAATCATGAAACAAAGTCTATTAAGGATTATAGACAAAGCAATGATTGGCCAAAAATAAAAAGACGCTATTGAAGCGGAATTATACTCGATTTGCTAGCGAAAATTCTTTAGACCTGTAGTCCAAAAACCTGAAGCTGTAAAGCCAGTTGGATACAAATAGAATTTTGTGCGAAAACAAAATGAGAAAAGAGAAATTATGAGATATAAAGATCAATCTTGATTTTGAAAATCGCAAAGACTTGGCTTTGATTTTGACAAGGTATAATGCTAGTCAAGTAGCATATGAATGGCTCAAATTACGTTTGATGGATGTTGTTTGGCTCACTTGATAATGACATTTATATAAAACTCCCTAAAGGATTTAATATGCTTGAAGCATACAATTCAAGTTCTTGAGAAGAATACTCAATCAAATCGAATAAGTCTTTCTATGGACTAAAACAATTTGGGTGCATAATCACCTCAGTGAATATTTGAAAAAAGGAGGATATAAAAATGACTCAATTTGTCCAAAAATATTGTCGAGCGGAACTCTTGAAGAGCTTCCAAAAACAATAGAATGCTTAAAGAAATAATTTGATATGAAAGACTTATGAAGGATAAAGTTTTATTTGGAATTACAGATTGAGTATTTGGAGAATAGAATTTTTGTGCATTATGGTCATTGTATATTATCATGTATTTACCCTTGTTAAATATTTAAGTTATTTAAGATAATTATCTCAATTATATTTTCTTTAGATATTCTTAAATATTATAGAATATCTTATATTTCTAATCTAATATGACAAAGGTGCTAAAGAGGTTCTATATGAACAAGTCACATTCATTGTGTACTTCAATAATAGTAATGTTACTAGAAGTGAACAAAGGTCACTTTAGACCTCGAGAAAATGATAAAGAACTACTTGGTCCAGAAGTACCATATCTTAGTGCAATTGAGACACTAATGTACCTTGCTAATTATACATGTCTTGATATATTATTTGTTATTAGCAAGATATAGTTCTTCCCTAAGTCATGAAGACATTGGAATAGAATCAAGCATATGTTTTGCTACCTTATGGGTACGATGGACATGAATTTATTTTATTCAAATGTATCCAAGTTGGGCTTGATGTCTTATCCAAGTTGGCATGGATGCACTTGGTTGAAGTCTACGATTCAACACATACAAGAGACTTGTGGTTTATCTTCTGGAAAAATGATTGTAACTATCCTATATGAGGATAATACTGCATGCATATTGCTCAAATGAAGGAATGGTATATCAAAGGAGATAGAACAAAATACCACCAAAGTTCTTTTTCACTCATGATCTTCAAAAGAGTGGCGATATAAGCATTCAACAAATTTGTTCATATGATGATCTCACAGATCTCTTTTCAGAGTCGTTACTGAGTAAAAATTTGAGCAACTGGTACAACGAATTGGTCTTCGTTGTCTTAGAGATGATTGTCTTCATGAGGGGGAGAAATAGATGTGTTCTGCACTCTTTTTTCTTTCGCTATGGTTTTGTCCCACTGGGTTTTCTAGACAAGGTTTTTAACGAGGCAGATCTTACGCAATGGATATTGCACTCTTTTTCCTTCACTAAGATTATTTTCCCACTGGGTTTTTTCTTAGTAAGGTTTTAATGAGGCATATCCTTAACGGACATCCAAGGGGAAGTGTTACGAATATTTGGTGGATGTCCATTCTTGAAGAGATTGATACTAATCGGATTATGTAATATCATTCCTTTTTAAGAAAGAAAATTGTATTTCACTATTTCCTTTATTATGATAGGATCTTCTCTATAGTCACACTAGGGTTTGCTTTCTTTGTAGCTATATATATCAGCCCTATTGTACATGGTTTGACACCCTGAAGCAAAGCAATAAAATATTCTCTTATTCTCTCTTCTACCTTCTCTCTTTCTCTCTTATCTCTATATTATACTCTTGTTTCGATTATTTTTATAACATTAATAATATTGTGATATGGGTTTATGTCAATTATTTAATTAATAATTTTTTGGGGGTTAGATTAAATATTTTAATGCTAATTTACATATAGTAATTATAAGATTGATTAACCATCTTATATTGGATGTGTACAAATAGATTTATGGGTCGAAATATGGTTTTAAAATTATAATTTTAACGGAATTTTCTTTATCTTTCTTTTGTTGAAGTTGAACCTCAATATTAGTGAAGAGGCTAGGCATCTATTCTTATCCACTATAAATCAGGGTTATGCCAAGTAGGATTATGCCACGTGGCAATCCCAAATTCATTCCATTTCTCGCCTAAAGCTATTTTTTATTTTATTTTATTATTTTTATAATTATTTGATGATAGTCATTATTAGAGATGTCAATTAATATCATTAATATACCAATCACAATTCATTAGTAATAATTATGGTAATAAATTAGCACTAAATGCAATTTTTTCCATTTTTTGAAAAATAAATTAGTAACTGCAGGCAAAATCATTTAATTGATTCCCATAGGCATCATATTTTATTAATTTATTTTTGAATGATACTGTTATTAAAATCAATTTTTAGGCATATCAATTTTAATTCTTATTTATTTTCATATTACTATTTCCAATGTCTTCTGCAACACTTTTTCTCCAAAAAGGATATTACACCATAGTAACCAAAAGTTTCACAAAGACTTAGAAAATATTTGATAAAAGTTGGTAATCCTTCTCTAAAATTTGGATAAAATTTTTCGTTTTTCTAAAGAAGATGAGAAGGATGGGGAATAAATCCCTTTAAGATTTTCTTTTTGTAAATGTTTTCATGTAAGAAATAAAACATAGCCGTATACTCAAAATTCCTTATTTCATATATGAAATCATCAAAGTTTACAACAGAGGTGTATACAGTGAACACTGAGCCAGTCGAGTCTTTAGACCTCTACCCAATCTAAAGTAATGAATATAGAATCTTCTCGCAATCTTTATCAAACTATGCAGCATCTTTCTCAGATCCTTCTTCTAAGAGTTAACCCACTTCTTGGGCAAACTATCTACTCCGTCATGCATCAACACAACAGAGCAGGCAAGGGTGAAACTCTAGACAAAGTAACAAGTAAAGTACAAGTACAACCAAACATAAATCATGTACCAATCAATTCACACCTCAAGACATATAACCAAAATAACAGATCAATCAAGACTTATAAAGAGATCTCGTTTAAGCAGAACTTACCTTTTTGCTGCTATTCCATAACACATTCACAAAATACAATCTTCTCAACTACACATATATATATATGCATGTCACACCAATATTCTTTAATCACACCGGTGTATTGCTCCCAGGGAGACTTATCCAACCTCACATCATAGAGTGATCGGCTGCAGTAAACTTAACAGTATAAACAGGAAATCCCTTCAGGACACCTGAAGATACTTCAGAAATACTGCATTTAAAACTTAATACCAAATCCTAAATAGATCTGCCAGTTAGATTTATCCAAGTCGGGTATACGACTTGTCTTGGCTCAGGGGTATTCACCGACAAGGCCATTGAGACTTTCGAAACCTGGATAATCCCAGTAGACAATTGTAGTCCAACAGAACCTATTTGCACCCTGTCTCGTAGGTTGTATGCTCATCTCTCAGATGCAAATGATCATCTAAATTTGCAAATCACTTTCTCTTGAAATCACTTTCTCTGTAAAACTTTCTCTGTTTTACTATTTCTCTATGAAAATCTCTGACTCTTCTCAAAAAATCTTTATAAAAACAAATCAAATCCTTTTATGGAAAGACCATTTCGTATGAACAGAAAACTGTATAAAAATCATTTTCTCATAGGACTCTTTTACTATATACTTTAAAATATAAGACTCTCGTCTCTTTTTACTGCTTATTACGGACTAATTCATTATCTCGGCTTTATTTATTTTAAGTTGCTCAACTGGGTGAATCAGTATAAAAAGACTTATTAACTGTATTACAAGAAGATCAAAACGGGGCATAACCACCTAGGATTGATCAAGAGAGAAGAGATTGACAGTTTTTAAACTTATGTCCACTTTCTGATTAATAGCTGTCTGCTTTCAGATTTTAGATAACTCTTTGGAAAAGGAATAACTACACGGCGACTGAGCCGACTGCGGTAATCAGTGTCCAGTTTTCTTGAAAATTTAATATAGACTTAGTGATCGAATTTACGTTTAATTAGTCACGGTTTAGGTTTATTTTCGAAGATGAAAAGATTACACGACGGCAGAGCCATCTTTGGTAATCAGTACCTCACTGTAAAATCGATCCTATAAACTAAGTAAATGTAGACAATTTATTTCCCTTCTGAAATACTTAGACACTATTTATCTTCCAGGAAAGAGGCCCATTGAAAGCCTATCTCACTAATTTCCATTGCCGTAGACATTGGAAATTAAACTGAGTTATGTGCATACATATACAGATTGGATACCCACTCGATATTTTCCACTAATAATATAACGATAGAATTCACCGAGAATCCATTACCGTTACATTATATTCCGAAAGATGCTATAACAGTAGAATTCACTGAGAACCCATTACTGTTACACTCTTTTATCCGACAGATGCTATAACAGTAGGATTCACCGGGAATCCATTACTGTTACACTCTTTTATCCAATCCAATCTATTTATATATACGGTATTAAGAAATTACTTCTTTCCCTATCTTATCTTGTCACGTATATACCGGGTGTCTAGTGTTGAGAAGACAGCGTTGTAGGTAACAAGATGAAACACAAGAAGGGGGGTTGAATTGTTTTTTTTTTTTGGTGAGTGTGGAGGGGCTAAGCCCCAACACAGCAGAAAAACAATCAATACCCACGAGGGAAAAACGTATTACAAACATCTCCCCTTAGGGAGTTAACTAAAAAGTCAGGAATAACATCAAAAACTTTACAAGTCATGTCTAAACTGAGACCAAAACTAGCTAAACAATCAGCTACTTGATTAGCTTCTCGGAAGATATGGGAAATATTAATTCTATCATCGTCAGCCATGAGCTTCTGGATCGCGTTGACAAGAGGACTGCACTGATGGGAGTCAAGGCAACCTCCATTAATAAAGTTCACAGCGGTTAGGGAGTCCGATTCCACTTGGATGTGAGAAAAGCCTCTATCCTTTGCCAGCTGTAGGCCGTGAAGGATTGCCCAAAGCTCCGATTGGGGGACAGTACACCTCCCAAGCTTTACAGCAAAACCACAAATGAAAACACCATTATCACCTCTGAGAACACCCCCACACGCAGCAGCTTCCCCCAGAGACCTGACCGCCCCATCACAGTTTAATTTGACATACCCTGGTATAGGACTCACCCAGTTGATGAAAGAACTAGGATGCTGTATACTAACTTTCTTCTCCAGACCAATTAGCATTTTTTCCGAGTTCTGTATCCCCTCAACTGAGTTCTTTACCCTGGCTATGGTACGAACAGGGCAAGGGGGGATTTGTTTGAAAACCATCTCATTCCTCGCCCACCAGATTCTATCAAGAGTGGTGGCAAAAATCACACTCCACTTGCCAAGCTCCAATCTGCTACTCGCCTTTAGATTAAAAAGCAACCATCTTGCAAAATTTTCCTCCTCAAAGAAGATGGAGGGGATATCATTATACAAACTCCACCAAACCGACTTGGATGTGCCACAATCCCGAAATAGGTGGAGGGGATTTTCATAAAATTGTTGACATACAGGACACAGATCCGAATTGGTCAAACCCCGTCTGTACCTGATTTGGTTGGTCATTAAAATGCCTCTAGCTGCCTTCCAGAGAAAGAGCCGCACCCTTTCTGGTCCCTTCCAACTCCAGATAACATTGTAGAGGAGATTAGCCTGTAGGTTCCTAGCGGTTAACAGAAAGTTATAGGCCTGAGAGGTAGAGAATGATCCATCTGTTGATCCATTCCAGGCTAGAGTATCATCACCTGACAGCACATGGGGAGGAATGACAGATTTTATTTTCTCCACAATTTGAACAGGCAGCCACTCACTGATGCACCTCCAATCCCATTGGCCAGATGCAGTAACGAAATGCTTGATATTAACTCCCATTTCCACTTGGCTGAGCGGCCTCATGGTTAATTCCCTAAGACACCCCACATTAGGAATCCACTGATCAGTCCAGAAGTTAATAGAGTTACCATTCCCCACTCTCCAAACCAGGTTACTGTTAACAAGATTCCAATTCTTACAAATACCTCTCCACAGGTTTGAACCTTGTCTTTTCATGTTGATCTTGGGAATTAATTCGCCCCCACATCTGTATTTGGTTCGAATGATCTGCACCCACATGTCGTTCTTTCTAGCACACAGATTCCATCCCGCCTTCATCATAAAACTGGTATTTATATCCCTGGCAGTCCTAAGGCCCAATCCCCCAAACTTCTTAGGAACACAAATAGAACTCCAGGAGGCTAAATGAATATGGCGATGGTATTCAGTATCACCCCAAATGAAGTCTCTACATTTCCTATCAATTTCATCACAAAGACCACGAGGGAGAGAAGCAGATTGCATGACATAGCTAGGCAACGCTTGGATGACCGATTTGGCAAGAGTGACACGACCAGCCATAGATAGCTGATTCGTTTTCCAGTTGCTTAAGCGATGATTGACCTTATCCAAAATAAATTGATAAGAATGCCTTCCACTTCTACGATGAATCAAGGGGGCACCAAGATATTTCCCCAAATCTTCCGTAGATTGGAAACCCAAAGCATCACTCAACTCCTTTTTCTGATCCCTGCTAACATTATTAGAGAAGAAAACTCTAGTTTTTTCAACACTCACTTTCTGGCCAGAACCATCGCAAAACAAATCCAGCACTTTTTTCATTATCTCCACTTGGTCAAGAGAGGCTTCCGCAAATAACAATAAATCATCTGCAAAGGCAAGGTGGGATAACTTCGGGCCCCTTCTAGACAATTGGATGGGAGCCCATAATTTGTGATCGACGGCAGCATTAATAAGATGGAACAGTCTCTCAATGCATAACACAAATAAATATGGGGAGAGAGGGTCTCCCTGCCTAATACCTCTAGTTGGCGTAAACTCCTCAAGAGCTTCTCCGTTCCACAAGATCCTCATTTTTGAAGAGGAAATACATTCCCATATGAGGTTGACAAAGCAAGCAGGCAGACCAATATCATTTAGGGTATCTCTAACAAAGTCCCAATTAAGCCTATCATAGGCTTTTTCCAAATCAATTTTAACCGCCATCCACCCAACTACACCCTTTTTCTTTTTCATAGAGTGCATCACTTCTTGGGCAATAATAATATTATCACCACTCTGTCTATGGGGAATAAAGCTGCATTGGCAAGGGCTCACTAGATCCTCCATGTACAAACGAAGTCTTTTAGCAAGGATCTTAGTGACGATCTTATAAGAGACATTACAGAGACTAATGGGACGAAATTGTCTCACAAATTCCACATTTTCCACTTTGGGAATCAAAGCAATGAGAGTTGAATTGATGCTCCCAACTTTTCTATGATCCGCAAAGATATCCAAAATCAGCCTACAAAGTTTCTCCCCCACTATGTTCCACTGGCTCTGATAAAAAATAGCTTGAAGGCCATCAGGGCCAGGGGCTTTAAACCCCCCCATGTTCATCACAATTTGACGAATCTCTTGTCTAGTGATGCTGCTTTCCAAAAGTCTACAAGAATTTTCAGACAATTTTGGGAAAGCCCCATAGAGGCAAAAGGGGGACATACCTGAAGGACCAGAGAAGAGATTTTTGTAGTAGTTGGACACCAAGCTTTCCACATCCCCTTGTTCAGAGACCCACTGCCCATCCTCATTTTTCAGCATCTCAAAATGGTTCCTCTTCCTGCGGATAGCAGTAACTCCATGAAAGAACCGAGAGTTTCTATCTCCAAACATAAGCCATTTGGATCTAGATTTTTGGTACCATAGAATTTCTTCCTGTCTTAGCACTTCTTCATATTCAAGCCAAAGGAAATGTTGAGCCTCCTCTAGGTGGGGTGAGGAGAAATGACCCAATTGGCGAGCAATCAAATTGAGTCTCTTCATTAGCCTTCTTTTACGTTTAAAAACATCCCCAAACACATCCTTGTTCCACTGTTTTAAATGAACCTGGAGAGAGGAGAGCTGATTGCTCCAAGACAGGTTTGGGTTCCATATACTGGAGAGGAATTGACCAAAATTTGAATGGGTGAGCCAGGCTGCCATGAACCGGAAGGGTCTCCTCCTCTTATTCTGATTAGAGCGCTTCTTCAACTTTATCAAAAGGGCTCGGTGATCAGATTTGAAATGGGGAAGATGGAAAACAACAGCTTCCTCAAACCTTAATCGCCATTGAAGGTTGCATAGAAGTCTGTCCAGCCTTTGTTTAAGACCTCCTCCCTGCCAGGTAAAAAGGCAACCTTGAAAACCTGCATCCACAAGCTCACAGTCATTTACAAAATTCTGGAAATCTGTCATCCCTCTCCAAGAAGGATTATGAGCCCCCCCAGCTCTTTCATTGGAAGAAAGGATGGCATTAAAATCTCCCACCATAGCCCAAGCAGTATTAACCCCCAGCTGAATTTCACGCAAATCATCCCAAAGAGACCTGCGAGCTTGAAGGTGAGGTTTCCCATAAACTACCGTTAGAAGCCATTTAGCTTCCCGCTTCCAACCCACCTCAAGGTGGAGGTACTGAGTAGATTGCTTCAAGATATCCACCTGCCAACAGGAAGTTTTCCAAATAGCAATAATACCACCAGATTGACCCACAGACTCAATAATGTGAGACCCATCGAAGCCCATCTTACTAACTATCTTCCTCACTCGATCCCCACTAGCATGGATTTCTAGGAGGAAAATCATGGTTGCATCATATTCTCTAGAAATATCTTTGATAAGAGGGACAAACCCTTTATTGCCAATCCCTCTACAATTCCAAGAGATGACATTCATTGAGAAACTACTTTGGGTTGGGCTAGCTCAGAGCCCAAGCAAATCTCCTTGATACTCTTCTCTGGATCCTCCGATTCATGGCTGAAAATGATCTCCTTTGGAACCCCTGTTCCCTTAGGCATTGGGGGTACCTCGCTGCTCTTCCCTCCATCCCCTGACACTGGGTTGGACGCAAATTTCTTGATCTCAAGATGGAGATCACGAAGCACATCAGAGTCTCCAAGATTTACTTCTCCTTTCCAGTCCATCTCCTCTTTCTCCACACTAGCGATATTGAGAGGGATATTCCCCTCCATGACTGTCATACCTTCCTTCCCAGTATATGAGGCTACCCTTCCCTTAGCAACGACTAATTTGGGAACTTGAAGGAAAGCACGACCTGGCCCTGGGATAGAGACTCTACCCCTATTAGGATCATTAACTCTGGTCAAAGGCAATCTCTGGTACTTGGTGGAAAACTGTTTCGTTTTGGGCCCCAAGGCCTTATTACTAATTCTATTCTCTTTACCTTTACTAGATCCCTGAGGATTTTTTCCCCCCTTAGTATTCCTAACTCTGTGGCTCGGTCCGCCCTTCTTTGGGCCCAAGGGAGAAACCTTTGGCCCAGCTTCAGCAACAGCCACATTCCCAACTTGGGCTAACGTCTCGTTTGGACCATTCAGTTCCTCTAACAACATATTAACTGGTCCCTCATTAAGGAGCTCAAACCGAGACCCAGTGTCTTCGGCCTTGGGAACATCTTTCCCAATCATATCACTTTTCGAATCTTGTGCCTCTTCCATAACTTTCGCCTTTTTATAAGCTATTTTGTACCTGTTGACCTTTTTCACTGTCAGCCAAGGGAACCTGTCACTCTCAGCTTGCCCAAAAGTCCTTTTTTCTTCTATGCGCAAGGACCCATTGGATAAAGACCCCTCCGAACCTTGCTCTGGACTCTTCTCTGTGCTAGGGTTTTCCTTCAAGCTTCCTCCTGTAATGGCAACTTCACCGCCCCCTTCGTTGCTTTTCTGCTCCTCTGAGGTGGGACTATGAATCTCTGGGCAGCCATCCTGTTTGTGTCCATACCTCCCACAGGCAAAACAAACGACATGAAGTCCTTCATATTCTAGTTTCAAGACAACGCCCCTCACCAGGATGGAAGGAATCAGCTTTTTTGTGAGATCTATCTCAACACAAATCCTTGCAAATTGGCCCCTTGACTGAATGGATGTCAGATTGTCAATTTTTAGCAGTGTTCCTAGCTTGGATCCCACCCTCCATAGAAATCTGTCATTGTAGAGCTCTAGTGGCAGCTCCGGAATCCTGACCCAAACAGCCACCTTTCTTTCCGCTGTTGCATTGATTAGGAAAAAAGGTCTCCATCTTTGCACAAGCAAATAGTGGTCTGCTAGCATCCATGGGCCCTCCATCAAAGCATGTTTGTAGTCATCAGTAGAAGTAAACTGCACCACATAAAATTTTTTTGGCATATCTGTGATATGTAGTTTACCTTTCCTTGCCCATTCGCGCTTTAGCTTGTTCTCAAGCATTTTGAAGCTCACCTTTTTGCCCAACAGGGATACCACCAAGGTCTCCTTCCAAGGTTCACTCCATTTCTCAAGCTCAGTATCAGAGACTTTGATTTCAGGGCATGGGTCATAGACATATTCCCTGTTGGCTATTTTTTCTTCCTCCTGTTCGTATTTATACCATTTGTTCTCCACCAGTTCTTCATTTTCATCTAGTAAATCAACCTCCATCTCCTTGTTAGATAGCAGCTTCTCCTTAAACGAAGGGATTTTTGGTCTCTCAGTTGTGGGTTGGATGACACCCTCATTGGTGGCTTTTCCCGTTGTTACCCCTGTTGAGCCAGCAGGATTTTTACTCGCTTCTCCAGCATCAGGGGGGTCCCCAGGGTCCCTTTCCCCGCAGTTCGCCACTGGCGTTGTGGTGCTCATATCTCCTCAAGCAAGGCAAAGCTACAGTTGGATAGAGCTACAATAGAATTGTGTTCCAATTCCGGGGGGTTGAATTGTGTTTCTAAGCTTTTAAAACTTTTCGCAAACGTTGGACGCTGGCTGTTAAAAACGTTGGACGCACAGCTTTGTTCAAATATTGGACGCACAGTGTTTTCTGAAATATTGGACGCACAGAGTGCTAAAACACTAGACGCACAGAATTGTGAAATATTGGACGCACAAAAGATTGGACGCTGAGGCTTCCCTCTTAGTTTAAAAACTTGTTTTCTTTGTGCGATTAAAGGTGTATGAAAAACTTGTTTAAACAAAATCAATTCAATCCCCTTGGTTAGTAATAAGCACAGATATAATAAGAGATAAGGGAAGGAAGAAATAACACAAGTTTTTATACTGGTTCACCCTTTCCTAAGAGCTACGTCTAGTCCCCTCAAATTAGAGAGATTTCACTATCAACCTGATAGAATACAAGTATTCTTTGCACACAGCCTCTTCAGGCTAAAACCCAAGTATTCTTTGCACACAGCCTCTCCAGGCTAAATCCCAAGTATTCTTTGAACACAGCCTCTTCAGGCTAAAACCCAAGTATTCTTTGAACACAGCCTCTTCAGGCTAAATCACAAGTATTCTTTGAACACAGCCTCTTCAGGCTAAACAACTCAGCAGAGTGTTTTTGATTCAAGTGCTGTCTAACTCACACAAGTGAGGATATGAAATCTAAAGCACTTTGAGAGTTAAGCAAACTCTCTTTTACAAGAAGAAAGAAAATATACAAGACCTTCTATACAGAGTATAACAAATTGCACAGCAGTTCAGCTCTTTCTTTTTCGTTGTTCAGTGTCTTGTATTCTTCTTCTTGTTCACGGTATTTATAGGCTTTGATGAAGCTTCAGACTTGTTCTTCGAATAGCTCAGCTTCAGCCTTCATAAATATTACCGTTCTCTAATAGCATTAAATGCTATTTTCCCGTTGCTCTGAGGAGATCTACTTCATTGTGCATGTCTGCGTTTCTTTCTCCTAAATCAGAAGCAACCTGTACTCAAAGTCTCAATTGTACAGTGGTTAATAGTAATATCTTATTGAGACAGAGAGAATACACTGTGTAAAGTAGAAAGATGTGTTCAAAGATATACAGAGTAGTTAAAAGTACATTCTCTCTCTTAGTACACTTTCAACAGTGCTTTATGCTTTTCAAAAGTACATTCAAAAACGTTGACAATGGTTGTACAGAAAAGCATTGTATACAGCTATTTATTTCAAATCATTTGCTCAGTAAATATGTTCCATATTAAATGCATGAGCAATAAATAGCAAGTTTATGGTTTCTGCATATTGGACGCAGCATGTAGAAATCATTGGACGCATACCTGGTACTTACCAATTGCATATGATATTCATTCAAACATTGGACGCATCTTTATGCTTACCATTCTGATGATTAGTTGCAAAGCAACATTGGACGTATTGCCTCATTATGGTTATTGGACGCAAAGTTGATTGTTGTACATTTGTTCTTCTGCTTTATTGGACGCAGAACAGTTGTTTGATGTACCTTTGTCAATCTGCTTCATTGGTCGTATGACACTTGATTGTTGTCCTTCTTATTTATTGGATGCAGAACAGTACCTTTGTCACTCTGATTTTATTGGACGCAGAACAGTACCTTTGTCACTCTGATTTCATTGGACGCAGAGCAGTTCTTTTGTTTGTTCAGTTTCATTGGACGCAGAGTTGCACTCTTGCTCATGCTGAACATTGGACTTTTATCCTTCATCTGTATTGGACGCTCACTGAATCTGTTCCTTTGAAAATCATTGGACTCTTACTGCAATTCTGCTTCTCATAGAAACATTGGACTTATACCAGTATTGCCTTGTACTTATCATTGGACGATCAGCATTCTTTACCTTGGTCAAGAACACATCCTGAACATTGGACTTATGACTTATGTTCTGATCATTGGACTTATAAGCATTCTGATCATTGGACGTATTGTTATTCTTGAACATTGGACTTATGTCTTCAATGCCTTCTCATGAATCATTGGACGTATGAAATTGTCCTTGTGCCTTGTATTGAATTATTGGACGCACAACATTACTTGCCTTATGCTCAAACTGTAGGTAACAAGATGAAACACAAGAAGGGGGGGTTGAATTGTGTTTCTAAGCTTTTAAAACTTTTCGCAAAAGTTGGACGCTGGCTGTTAAAAACGTTGGACGCACAGCTTTGTTCAAATATTGGACGCACAGTGTTTTCTGAAATATTGGACGCACAGAGTGCTAAAACATTGGACGCACAGACTTGTGAAATATTGGACGCACAAAAGATTGGACGCTGAGGCTTCCCTCTTAGTTTAAAAACTTGTTTTCTTTGTGCGATTAAAGGTGTATGAAAAACTTGTTTAAAACAAAATCAATTCAATCCCCTTGGTTAGTAATAAGCACAGATATAATAAGAGATAAGGGAAGGAAGAAATAACACAAGTTTTTATACTGGTTCACCCTTTCCTAAGAGCTACGTCCAGTCCCCTCAAACTAGAGAGATTTCACTATCAACCTGATAGAATACAAGTATTCTTTGCACACAGCCTCTTCAGGCTAAAACCCAAGTATTCTTTGCACACAGCCTCTCCAGGCTAAATCCCAAGTATTCTTTGAACACAGTCTCTTCAGGCTAAATCTCAAGTATTCTTTGAACACAGCCTCTTCAGGCTAAACAACTCAGCAGAGTTTTTGATTCAAGTGCTGTCTAACTCACACAAGTGAGGATATGAAATCTAAAGCACTTTGAGAGTTAAGCAAACTCTCTTTTACAAGAAGATAGAAAAAATACAAGACTTTCAATACAGAGTTTAACAAATTGCACAGCGTTTTTGCACTTTCTTTTTCGTGTTCAAGTCTCTTGTATTCTTCTTCTTGCTTCTCGGTATTTATAAGAGTAGTGAAGCTTCAGACTTGTTCTTCAGTTGCTCAACTTCAGCTCTCATAAAAGTTACCGTTCTCTAATAGCATTTAATGCTATTTTCCCGTTGCTCTGAGGAGATCTACTTCATTGTGCATGTCTGCGTTTCTTTCTCCTAAATCAGAAGCAACCTGTACTCAAAGTCTCAATTGTACAGTGGTTAATAATAATATCTTATTGAGACAGAGAGAATACACTGTGTAAAGCAGAAAGATGTGTTCAGAGATATATAGAGTAGTTAAAAGTACATTCTCTCTCTTAGTACACTTTCCACAGTGCTTTATGCTTTTCAAAAGTACGTTCAAAAACGTTGACAAAGTTGTACAGAAAAGCATTGTATACAACTATTTATCTCAAATCATTTGCTCAATAAATATGTTCCATATTAAATGCATGAGCAGTAAATAGCAAGTTTATGGATTCTGCGTATTGGACGCAGCATGTAGAAATCATTGGACTTTCAGTCCTTTTAGCAAATGGACGCATACCTTGTGCTTACCATTTGCATATTCATTCAATCATTGGACACATCCTTATGCTTACCATTTCATTCCATTCAAGGCAGTATTGGACTTATTGCCTCATGCTGGTTTTTGGACTTTTGCCATTTCCTTACTGTTCCATTGGACGTAGAGCAGTTGATTGTTGTACATTTGTTTTTCTGCTTCATTGGACGATGAATAGTAGACTGAGAACTTGTCCTACTTTGCTTCATTCATCGTGTAACACTTTGTTCTTGTTCTTCTTATTTATCGGACGCAGAACAGTACCTTTGTCACTCTGATTTTCTTGGACGTAGAACAGTTCTTTTGTTTGTTCAGTTTCATTGGACGTTGAACTTCAATGCCTTAAACTGAACATTGGACTTTTGTCCTTCATTGGACGCATACTCACTGAATCTGTTCCTTTGAAAATCATTGGACTTTTACTGCAATTCTGCTTCTCATAGAAACATTGGACTTATACCAGTATTGCCTTGTACTGAATTATTGGACGATCAGCATTCTTTACCTTGGTCAAGAACACATCCTGAACATTGGACTTATGACTTATGTTCTGATCATTGGACGTATTGTTATTCTTGAACATTGGACTTATGTCTTCAATGCCTTCTCATGAATCATTGGACGTATGAAATTGTCCTTGTGCCTTGTACTGAATTATTGGACGCACAACATTACTTGCCTTTGCTCAAACATTGGACGCAGAACTCTTCCTTCTGCTTCAAACATTGGACGCAGAACTCTTGTGTCCATTTCAGTGCCAACATTGGATGCAAGGCTTACTTTGAATGCCAGCCAATGTCATGAAGAACTGTTTGGACGCAGACTGCAATAAGCTTAGTTAGGCAGCATTGTTATACATTGTACAAGCTTAATACATTTTGTTTATCCTTTGTAAAGACCTTAATACATTTTGTTATCATCAAAACCATAAAATCACTTAGGGAGTTTTTGTATTAAAAACACTTTTAACCAATTTGGTTCCAACACAAACATTGGACGCAGAACTCTTCCTTCTGCTCAAACATTGGACGCAGAATTCTTCCTTCTGCTCAAACATTGGACGCAGAATTCTTCCTTCTGCTAAAACATTGGACGCAGAACTTTTGTGTCCATTCCAGTGCCAACATTGTGATGAGCTAGCTTATTGGACGCAGAACTGCTTTGCCTCTTATATCAGTAACTTCCTTTTGCCAAAATCACTGGACACAGAACTCTTGGTATTTATGTTTCAGTGCCAACATTGGACGCAAGGCTCACTTTGAATGCCAGCCAATGTCATGAAGAACTGATTGGACGCAGACTGCAATAAGCTTAGTTAGGCAGCATTGTTATACATTGTACAAGCTTAATACATTTTGTTTATCCTTTGTAAAAACCTTAATAGATTTTGTTATCATCAAAACCATAAAATCACTTAGGGAGTTTTTGTATTAAAAACACTTTTAACCAATTTGGTTCCAACAAGCGTACCAATATAGATCCCAGGCCAGAGTGAGACGGACTGCTTTAGCCCCTTCAAAGATCTCACTTCCTTTCTAGACAGATCCATACTGATAAACCATCTATCTTAACCATCACCTTGTATATAAATAATAGATAATAACGGGGTTTTCATAAACAATAATGTGTATTCCCTTTGCGGTAAAATTGTATTTGCGGTAGTATAAAATTCGCCATTATAACAGTATGTTTACAAAAGCTCAAAAATGATTTTGGCATAACCTCTCTACTCACATGGCTCTAAGACTAAAATTGGGCATTATAACTCTACAATTCATAAATAGCACAAAACAATTAAAATAAGACTATAAAACAATCATAAAGCATATAAAAGCTATAAACACCAAAAGAAGCAATTTAAACACAAACAAAGATCAAACACTCATACTTCACAAATTACTTTGAAAGATTAACCCCTTACCTTGGCCTTAAGATGATGAAGAACAACCAAGAACACCAAGAACACAAAGTAAGAAATTTAGGAGAAAAGAGAGAAAAGAGAGAAAAGTGTTTGTCTTCTTGATTTCCACTTGTGATGAGTGAAAATTTATGAAACCAAGGGGGTCTATTTATAGGTGAGGGGGCTGCCCAAGCTTGGGGAGAAGAAAGGAATTAAGAAAATGTGTGAGGTAAGCCATGACTCCTAAAATGCTTAATTATTAATTAGGTTTAATCAATCCTTTTACTAATTGGTTTAGAGCTCTTCTCAAGGATTGTCGACTCATGAAGAAATCTGATCCAAGGCCCCTAAATCACTCTTGATGTCGACCAAAAAGAAGGGAAAGAGAGTCATTGGATTGCTTGGACAAAAACCTAGGGTTTAGGTAGTTTTAAGTGGGAACTAAGGGCAAAATGGTATTTTTACTTGCCCACCTTACTATTCAAGGCCATCATGATGTTCCCCACTCTTAGATACTTCTTAGAATTGTATTTGAACCCCTCAAAGTTCCTAAGTTCCTATATCATAGCCACTATACCTCTATTCGTCCCAATTCGGCTTATTCCGCAATTAAGAGTCAGAATTGTCTTTTTATTAATCTAATACTCAAAAATAATTTAGAATAGTAAGAATCAATAAGGAATCTTGAAAATAACATGTAAGAACCTCATGAAAGAGTTTTGGAAATTTTGCGATAAGGGTAAGCCTTACAGTTTATAAAAACAACGAAAAATGGACGCACCGTAAGTGTAAAACAGCACTGTTTCAGAAAATTCCAGAAAATTTGCAAATTGAATTTAATTACTAATGGTCTCTCTTAAAATTTGATTTTGAGCCCTCATTGTTCGACATAAATCGATTTTGGACCAGAAACCTCCGCTTTTCGTATTTTGTAAGCGTCGAAAAAGTAGCGTTTTGATTCATTTTTCAGAAAATTATGAAATAATTTCCAAAAATCGTAAAAAATATAAAAACATGATTCAGCTACTCAAAATCTTTTTCTGACCTCAAATCGGTTTCTGAATCAGGGTTTTACGCTTCCAAAATAACATCGTTAAAACGGTAATTTCAAAAGTTTTCCAAAAATTCTAAGAAAATTTCAGAAAATTAAAAATATTAAAAGAACCAACTTTTGTGAAGGAAGTTTGTTTGAAAAAGTTGGATTAACATACTTGTGTTATTAAAACCCTTTTCCGTCAATAACGGTAAATACGGAAGTCAAACAGTAAAGGAAAAATTACTGTTTTTATCAAATAATTTCACAAGTATTTTAAAATCTTCATTATAAGTCTAAAATAATTTTCTTATAACTTAGATCATACCAGATCATTTAAAACAAACAAAAGACAAAAATACAGAAAACAGAAGTCAATAGAAACTTAACTATTTTCACTATTCATACTGCAATACTTAACCGGAAATTAGTCATTCTTAAGTTTCTATCAAGTCTCTGTAATTCCTATTTTCTCAATTTTTCTATCACTGGTATGTATTCTTTTCCTAACTACAGATTATGGAGTTCCGTCTATAAGGGACTAAAACTGTAATTTCTTTGTTTCTTCTTCTTAAAATCCAAACTTAAAACCTTTATGTGTCCTCAAACTAATATATCTTCCCTTAAATACCTTTTGGAAGTGTTGTATAAATTTTTCAAATTCATTTATCATTTATCCTAATAATCAGAATGTCCGTATATAATTTCCTAACTTCTGTATTTAGCTCTAAACTACTAAGTTTTTTGTCCGAAAAACTTCAAGGTAGTTCTAGTCTTTAGAAATTAACACTTTGTCTTATAAGTGAAAATTTCGGGATGTTACATCTTCCACTTTAGAAATTCATTTTCATTATGTTATTACATTTCAACTAATATTTTGATAAATAACTTTGCTAAAAAATTTGCAACTAATAATTTTGAAGGCTATCTTTATCACATATTATCATCAATTAGTTTACGGTACAAATATAAACAAAATTATTCTATTCTAATTTTTTTAAGCTGATAATTTATAATAATTAATATTAAGGAAAATTAATTAGTAACTATAGCAAATCATCAATCAAGACATAAATTCGGAAAAACAAACCATCAATCTGCGAAAATATCAATTAATTCGATCAAATTTAAATTTCAAATTGTATATATATATATATATATTAAATACTTATTATATATTATCCTTCAAACCACTTTTTTTAATCAATTTTTTAATATCAATTGTGTTTTTTTTCTCACTTTTCCACCTTTCATTTTTTTTTATCGATTCTTCAACTCTTCTTTGTCTAATATAACTCACTCATTTTTTCTTTCATTCTCCTTCTCCTCAACTATTCATCTCTCTCTTTTTTCGTTTCACTTTTCTTTTGTCTCATTTCTTATTTTTTGTTACAAATACAATATTTTCTTCTATTATTGATTATCTTTACTACAAAATCTATAATGGCATCCAATCCCAAATTTTGGTAACTTTGCTTGAAAAGTTTAATTTGATCTATTATTTGGTTGAATTTTTTGTTTGGGTTTTGTTTACCACTATAGTTGCTATATTTTGTATACATTTTCTTTGCCATTATGTTGAGATATAGCCAATGTCATTATCCTTACCCTCAAGACTCTTTGAGGTGACATTTTTCAGATATGAAAGCTAGCACTGTTGTTCTTTCTACCATTGTGATGCTTCTTTAAGGTGATATTTGCTAACAAGAAACCGTGCACCCGAGTTTGTTCTCATTAATCACATGGGTCTTAAATTGAGATAGTTGATGATTAGGGAAAGTGCTTTAATCACAAGATTTTTTCTTTTTTGACATAAATTACAAGGTTTTTATGTTTTTTTACATGTATTGGATGATTTTTTTTAGGCTTAAATATGTTTTTGGTCCCTTTTGTTTGACTTAAGTTTGTTTTTGGTCCTTCAAATACCAAGAATATTATTTTAGTCCCTAATCTTTCAAAAATCAGTCACTTTTGGTCCCTGGGGCCATATTTTAAATTTGAAAAGTATTTTCTAAATTTATACTTTGACCCCTTCTAAAGCTTGATGTCCATCTTAACCCGTTTTTCTGTTCTCCTCCCCCTCCACTGATGCACCGCGGCCCCCCATCCCTGCGCGGCCAAGGGAGGAGCTCCGCGCGGACAAGGGAGGTTGCGCACAATGGCGGGAAGGGAGAGGGCTACCACGATAGCACAGGGAGGAGAACAAGAGAGAGGCCGCATCTCATGGCGGCTTCGAGGGAGAACGTTGGAACTACTCCTAGCAGGAATGGGAGTTGCGATGCATCAGTGGAGGGGGAGGAGAATGGAAAAACGGGTTAAGGTGAACATTAGGCTTTAGGAGAGGTCAAAGTATAAATTTAAAAAATACTTTTCAAATTTAAAATATGGCCCTAAGGACCAAAAGTGATTGATTTTCAAAAGATTAGGGACTAAAATAATATTCTTGGTATTTGAGAGACCAAAAACGAACTTAAGCCAAACATGAGGGACTAAAAACATATTTAAGCTTTTTTTTATATAGTATTGAATATTTAGTCAACTAATATTATGTTACAATAACTTTACAACTAATAATTTTATCTATTAAATCAACTTTGTGGTAAAGAGACACGTGTCTTTGAGGGCATGATTTTCTTAATCATACCTACTCCAAATAAACATAAATTAAATTAACAAAATCTATTACATTATAGGCTTAAATATGAATTAAGTCCCTCTAAAAATTTGAGTTTTGAATTTAGTCCCTAAATTTAAAGTCAACGGTTTTTAGTCCTCTTAAATTTCAAGTTTTTGAATTTAGTCCCTCCTTTGCATTGACCCGTGTCATGTCACCCTAAAACGCCTATGTGGCACACTGTGGACCACGTCATTTGACACGTCATTTATTTATAAGGACTAAAATCAAAACGTCATTTATTTATAGGGACTAAAATCAAAACATATAATTTTTACAGAGACTCTCCTTTATCACCACCCCTCCTTCTCCTTCCTCCTCTTCCACCACCACCCCCTCCTTCTCCCCCCCTCCTCCACCACCACCACCACCCCCCCTCTCTTCTCCTCGACCTCGGTGACAACAACTGTTGCCTCTTTGCTGTTAAACCATCATGAGGCCCCCCACCGCAAATCATCGTCTCCTCCACGTACACCCATGGCAGTTCTATGCTCGTTAACGTGTTCCCCCATTTCGCAAGTTAGGGCTTCAATCAATTTTCGAAAAACAAAAGAATTGTAAAGTAATCCAAATAATCGTAGAGAAGAAGTTTTTTTGACAGAATCGTAGAGAAGAAGTTATACCATTACCACTTGAAGGTCGTCAAAGGAAGTAGGTTGGGTTCTCCAAAATTTCAAAAAAAAAAATTACGTAAAATGCAAAAACGTAAAAATAAATAATGAATAAAGGCAGTGGGGGTGAGTGAGGGAGTTGAAGGAGTTGTTGAAGGAGGTTGTGGTGGTGAAGAAGGTGGGCTGGGAGAATATGAGGTACACCACCAGGTTCCGGCAATGGCAGAGCCGCCGAGGTCGAGGAGGAAGAGAGAGGGGGTGGTGGTGGTGGTGGTTGTAACACCCACATTTTTAGATCCGTAGTTAATTCTATGACACTGAGTGAGTAGATCAAATTGCATATTATAAAATGATATTAAAAAATAAAATGTCATAATTATAGTCGCTCATAGTAGAGCAACTAGGATTTCGAGTTGAAATTGAAAATTTCAACAGAAAACGATTCTCGTTATAGATGGAGAAATAAGATTATATTGATCTGAAGGCCCAGACAATACCACCATGAGGAATTAAAGAGACAAATAATATTTTTATATTATTTAAGGATTTTAGAATTTTAGTTTGAAATTTTATGAGATTAGAATAAAGATGTTACAATTTTGGTCCCTGTAGAATGAAATACGTGACACGTAATAAACATATAATTACCAGAGGACTAAGAAATGATCCAAATGGAAAGTTAGAGATATCATTAGTGTTTTTAGATTATTTATGATTTTTAGATGGGTAGAAATTGGAAGAACTCGAAAAACTAAAAAATAGGGTAAACCGTGACTCGGTTTACAAACGTCGAAGGTTTTATATTTTTTCGAAGACCATTTTTGCGTCAAAAAAATATTTTAATGAAACAAATGTTATTTTTTTAATATTTTGGATTTTTGAGAATTTTTCTAGAGTTTTTTAGAAAAATTTTATTTTTAGCCATTTTTGGCATGTTTCGGGTAACCATAGCGCAATCGGAGTATCAGAAAATGTTCAAAAATTTAGTTTTGAGATTCTAAACTTTATTATATTAATACTGGGTCTCAAAAATGATTTTTTCATTAATCACTTATTTAGAGAAGTATTTATTACAAAATAGATTATTAATTAGGCATTTTTCCCACTTGTGCTTCACCAAACAAACCCTAACTTTGAAGATATTTTCCTCCCACTTGGATGGCCAGCTGCTGCACGAAAATTAAGCCCCAAAATAGTACTTTATGCCCATGTGCTCTTGCCTTAGAAGTCATGCTTGGAAGAAATATTAAAACACCTTTAAGTCTTAATTTAATGCAAGATAATACCAAGTGGACAAAAGCTTATCCTTGGCCATTTCTTCTTGGTTTCAGCCGTGAGTTAGGAAAGAAAAAAGGAGAGGGTTTTCTTTACTTTTCATTTCCTTTCTCTCTCCAAAGCCAAATACTCCATTTTTGCTCTTAAGCTTTCAAGCTTTTTCCTAAACTATTTCTTTGATTTCCATGAGCTTTGATCCATCAATCTTCTTCAACCAAGGTTGGTTTATGATTCTAAATCATCAATCTTTCATAGACTTTCATGAATCTATCTCTTTTAGTTTTTGGATCATTTGTTTCTTCATATTTTTGAAGAAATCTCTTTATTTTGGCTTTAGATTCTTATCCTTGGAACCAAGAAGTTTGATCTTCACTTTGATCCATTTTTCTTCAAGATCAAGAGTAAGAAATTCTTCTCTCATGTTTTTGATCCTAGGGTTTGGTTATTTTTTTTATGAAGAAGATGGTTTTTATGCTTATGTTCTAGGTGGTGCTTTGAAAGGGTTGGATACTAGTTTGGAAAACAACAAGCTAGGAAAGTGATTTTTGTGATTCAAGTGGTCTTCAAGAGGTAAGGGCATGTTCTTCTAAAAGACATAATTTTTATGTAGTTTTTTGTTGTATGATTTGGGTGGCTTGATGACAAGTCAATAACCTTGAGTTTCATCTTTGATTTGAGTGATTAAAACCATCTTTGATGTGTTTAAATCACTAAGGTATAGCTCTATGGTGCTTGTATGAGTATTATCATATTTTTAACTCTATGGAAATATTGCAAAAAGTTGCTTTGAGTAAAAAGGAAAAAAACTAAGAAAATTTACTAAGAAATGGAAATATGTGTGTGTGCTTGGATTTGTCTAAAATGGCATTTATAGCATATGTCAACTCTATGGTTTTTGTATGGTGGAAATTTTGTGTTATGATGTATGATTGTTTTCTTGATTATGTATGAGAATATGGTGTGTCTTGGAGTGATTAAGTGCATTTAATTCTTTGTGATTTATTTGATCTATTTGGGATGATTGTAATATTTAAAGTAGTGTTATGCTTTACTTATTATGTGTATGTGATGTTTGTTGTGATTGGGTAAAAATAATCAAGAGGAAAATGAAACAAGTGACCCAAGCAATTATGGAAGAGGATGTAGAGGACTCTATAGCAAAAGTGTTTTAAAAACAATGACTAATTGGATTCACATTTAAGCCAAAGTTTCAATTTGGACTTTTACTAACTAATTCTTTTGAATAAGTCTCCAATGGACTTTAATGGGATTTTTCTTAAAATAAAGGAGTTTTGAAGTTCCATTTATATCAAGTTTAACACATAAGTTTTTGAGCAACAAGGGTAGGCAATTATTTGCAAAAAGGAAATAGAATGGGTATAATTAATCTTTTTAAAAATCTAATTCTTAATAATTAAGTTTCATGGATGGGTAATTAAATTTTGAGGTTAAAAATATTGGTACTAGAGTATTTAATAAAATCCAAGGAGAGAAGTGAAATTTTTGAATTTTAAAAGGGTTTGGGGTCAAAAGTGTAATTTTTAGAAGTTTTGGGGTGAAAATCAAAATCTATACTTTTTGGGGTCAAAATATAATTATAAAAAGTTGTGTGGTTTTTAATAAATAATAAGAAGTGAGGGGCATTTTTCATAAATGCAAAGAGTTTCACACGTTATTGGAAAAGAGTCCAAACGTGGCGATGTTAAATAGAAGAGGGTTTTACACGTTGTTGCAACAGGATCAACACGTGACGAGGTTATAAATCCTAAGATGAAGGATTTACACTATTATTGTTTCTTTTATGAGTGTGTGCAAATTTTGATGTCATTTGCATATTAAGGCGTTGGCTTTTACCAAAAACTTAGAGCATACAATCCTATGCGGGGATTGTAAATAAGTATGGTCTGACTATAAGTCTTTGAGGGCATTCAGGTCGTGAAATTCTCAATGGCTTTGCAGTGAATCCCCTTGTGCCGAGAAGAGTAGCATATTCGGCTTGAATGATCCTGACCGACTACCTTATTTGAGATGGGGTGTATGACGTAGCATAATGAGCCTGTACCGAATAAATGACAAACGATGGTCAAGAGTTAAGGTCAGTTTGCATGAATGATAGGTATACGATTCCGCCACATCGCTCTACTTAGTTGAGGAAAGAGAAGTCTCCATGGAGCAGTGTACCGGTGTGATCAAAGATGATTGAAGTGTCATGCATATACCTTGATTGAAATAGATGATTTTTGTGATGGTGTGTGTTGGTAGTTTTGTGAATTTAGAGCAAAGTTTTCAAATAGTATTTGTTATTTCGAACCATAGTCAATAGTATTTTTCTTTGCTATGCATGTTTCTTGATTGTGACTTCCGGGAGAAACTCACCATTGCCTATATGTTTTGTGCCCTTTGAGACATGATTCATATAAATGGATTACAAGCTGGATAGACTATTCAGGACTCGAAGAATGAGACTGCATTGAAGATTTGTCAACCAGGTGGAAGAACGTGCGAGTCATAGTTTCGTTGGGGGTTTTCTTACTTGAGCTTTTTGCAGAAGATTTTAGTGCTTGACTAGCATAGGGAGTCTGTACTGATTTGGGAAAGGGATTTTTGTGTATGGTATGTCCTATTATAAATGAATGAATTTTTATTCCCTATGCTATTTTCTGATTGGTGTTCATTCGCATAAGTTTTTCTTTTTGAAAAAAAATGACAGGAAAAATCCATTTGTGAAAATTAAATAAATTTTGACAGCATTTTTCGCAAGAAGAATTAGAAGAAAGATTTTAATTTCCGCATTAGAGGTTCAGTTACGAAGTGTAATGCCTCTTGAGAAAGGGGTGTTACAGTGGTGGTGGCAGTGTTGGTGGTGGTAGTGGAGGAGAGAGAGGGCTGTGGTGGAGGAGGAGGAGGAGGAGGGGGGGGAGAAGGAGGGTGTGGTGGTGGAGGAGGAGGGGGAGAAGGAGGGTGTGGTGGTGGAGGAGAGAGAGGGGGTGGTGGTGGTAGAGGAAGAGGAGGGGGGAGAAGGAGGGGTGGTGGTGGAGGAGAGTCCATGTAAAAATTATATGTTTTGATTTTAGTCCCTATAAATAAATGACATTTTGATTTTAGTCCCTATAAATAAATGACATTTTGATTTTAGTCCCTATAAATAAATGACATGTCAAATGACGTGGCCAACAGTGTGCCATGTAGACGTTTTATGGTGACATGGCACAGGTCAACGCAAATGAGGAACTAAATTCAAAAACTTAAAATTTAAGAGGACTAAAAACCGTTGACTTTAAATTTAGGGACTAAATTCAAAACTCAAATTTTTAAAGGGACTTAATTCATATTTAAGCCTACATTATATAACATAGGACATATAGAACCCTTTTCGTACAATTCTTATCACGTCACATCATAACACTTTTTTCATGCACAAAAAGACAAAATTGGGAAATCTACCGAGATATACATGCTTACTGGGTCTAACAAATAAATTATAAAATTCAAAGGAATTAATGTTATTTTCACAAACATTATTACCCTCTCTGCAATATCATAAAACAATAACCTAAACTTGAGCTCAAGGTTTCTGGTACAACACTCAACCATTGAATATTTTTTTTTGAAAAGCCAAAATACATTAAAAGGGGATTGAAAGCACAAGTAGTGCCCAATCCAAAGTAATACAGAAAAGTGTTCAAACCCATATGACCATCCTTCACAAATAAAAACACTTCATTCTCGTAATACAATTTCACTCCTGCGAAATAAAGACTGAGTTGAACCGGAAATATAAAGTATAACCCAAGAAACGAACGAAGTCTCAAAGGGTTCTATTCAAATGCTAAGGTTTACCCAGTAACCCATCAGTCTCAAATGGGTGCTTTTATCAACCCCAAAACCCAGCCAAGTGAATTTGGGCTCAAAAACAATTCCCCAGTAACCTACATGGTCTCAAAGGGTACCTTTTCGCGTGCTAGTTTTAACCCAGTAACCCATCAATTTCAAAAGAAATACTTTATAAGTACCGTTACTTACACCTTCCCTTATAGAACTCAAACTGTGCCAACAATTTACAAGATTCCCTAGACCACTCCAACCCAAAAAACAACCCCCATTGTTACATTATTAACCCACCATAACAGCAAAGATGCCTAAAGCAATTCCTCCCCTCTCCTTATGGATTTTGCTCCATCACTTCACAACCATATTGCATCTACTGCAACACTCAAAACCAACACACACCAACAGAATAGCGCCTTGCACAAATGGGGTCTCAAGGACCTTCTCCTTCACCATCTCAATTTGACCAACAAGTCATACCCTACCTGTACATGGAAAAAATCATAGAACACAATTATGATCAAACAATATTTATTGCCAGCACCCTTCTTATTACCACCTCTTCAAGTTTCTGATACCAAAAATTAGATGGCCTGCACCAAAGCACCGATTCCTTGTGACATGTTATTGTGACCAAAAAATAGGGTCTTCAAAGATATGAATTGTGTCGCCAGCCCCAACTCAATGGCTGGCCCACATCACCATGATGGTGAAGTTTTCCGGGTTCACCCCCACAGATGTCACCTCATCGTTATTATTTAATCTTTATCATACACTTACGGGAGCTTTATTGAGACCCAGTTGCAAGGAAGGATGTTTGAGTGAGTAATTGACTTTGTACTTTTAGTGTGTGTTTGTGACTTTTGGAGGGGAAGGAAGTGAATGGAGAGAATTTGTGATTAATATTTTTCTATTTGAGTGTTCAAAAAATACGTAAAAAACCTTTCAAAGTCACATTTTTAGCGTATTTTTTTAGTTTCTCAAATTGGAAGATTTTTAAAAATATATTAAAGGATGAGAACTTTGAAGAATTTTGGATGACTTCAAAATATTTTATCCATCATTTTCTCCTATTTATACAACTAAAAGATTTTTAATATCATCGTTATTATTTAATCTTATCATACATGGGAGCTTTATTGAGAACCAGTTGCAAGGAAGGATATTTGAGTGAGTAACTGACTTTTGAAATCTGGACTTTTCTCCAACTTTTGTTAGCAACAATCGGTAATTAGAAACTGATGCTGATATAACCCATCAAAACGTGTTCTTTCGTTTATTGTTTATCTAAGATATTCTAAGATGATATTACTCTATATTCATATATAAGCAAAAAATAATTAATTCACACAGTTTAAGAATATTAATTAATTGTATTTAATTTTTTTTTATCCCATCAAAATTAAGCTTCATTTTCTAAAATATCCTTAACAAAAGAGGTCAATGGAATTAAAACTTCCATTAAATGAATAATATTTGTAAATAAACTCATTAAATAATATAAAAGTAGTTAAAATTTATTTATATTTTAGACCACCACATTTAAGATTTTTTTTTTCCTTATAATTCAGTCTGCAGGATCGACTTGCCCGCATCATACCTAACGCACGTGATTGATCCGGCTCGTATTCAATATTGCACTAATATTGTACAATGATGATGCGTTTGAGACTTTGATTCACAAAGCTAGTAATTGATTGATGAAATTATAGTATAAAATTTATGAAATATAAATTACAAATATTTTAAAGAAAGAATAATTAAAAGTAATCATAATTAACATATAGAATCTTAAAAATATATATTAACAAATATTTAATATTATAAAAATATACATAATTCATTTTAATTAAATAATTAAAAATTAGATAAAAACAAATTAAAAATTATGGGTCATTTTTCCGGAAAAAATATATTAAAAAATCAAGTTACTTTCGGAAGAGTATATAATAATTTGATAATATTGTAAGATGTTGAGATCTGAATGAAAAGTCTGTAAATCTCATCACATAAGAAAAGACTGTAATTTGAGAACTTAAAAAAAATATAAAACTCAATTGTTAAGTCAAAAGCCTTAAATAAAATACAGAGATTATCTCACTCTTAGGAATTATAAATGATGACTTTATTATATATGTATATATAATATATTAAAAATTCAAGTTACTTTCGAAAGAGTATATAATAAATTTTTTTACAACAAAAGGTATTTATTCATTTAAATCGGTAAAATACATCGAAAATATTGCAAATTCAACATCGCTAAAAACTTAAAGGGATGAATATGTAAACAAGTTCACAACACCCAAATTAATAGCATAACACATATTGACCGAAGTACCCACGCCTCTGGATCTATAACGTTGATGACTCAGTCATAAGAGAATCTGTAGTGAAACGAAGTAAACCAGCCAGTCTAAACCAAACGAACACCGCACTAAGCGGGAGAACAAAATGCCGCACCAAGACGGTAGAAACAAATACTAGCGCACGCAGATGCCAAAAAACACTAAAAAAAACACGATAGAAAAACGAGATCTATGTGAAAAAGTCACTTATTAAGGTAGAAATGGACTAAAAACGAAGTAGATGAGTGATTTCAGAATAAAAAATAGTCTAAAATCACCTCTCAAGTGGAAAAAAAATAAAGAAAAGTAGACGATTTTTATAGAGATTATCTCACTCTTAGGAATTATAAATGATGACTTCATTATATATATATATATATATATATATATATGATGGGATCAAACGACACCAGATGTTAAACTCTTACACTTACACCAATTAATAACTGTCGATAAAATATGAAATTAACCGATCCAACCGTTAAATCAATATATATATATATATATATATATATATATATATATATATATATATATATGATGGAAATGAGACAAGGTGTCAAAATAAAGTTTTGCACCAAATTATACCCATAAAATTTTTTAATTTCAATTCAAGGGCTCCTTTAGTCACTTAAACACTCACGTGCCTATCTTCTTCGGTTTTACTCTCTTTCGTTGCTGAAGAAACGCTACTGCGTACTGCTCTCTCTCTCTCTCCCAAGCGTTTTCATCCTCTCTCGTTACTAATTGATCAGTCGATATGATGCAAAGTAAAAATTTAAGAATACTTTTCCTTCGTTGCTTTGTTGACATCGTTCATATACTTATGCTTTTATTTAGAGTTGCTACACTCATATATTATCTGCGATATACAGGGGGATTTTTTTTTATACATTGTGTTGATTTTAGAATGACTGTCTAGGCAAAATTACTAAATTGGTCGCTTAAGTTATTTTATTTTTTTAAGTTAGTCTCTTATCTTCATTTTTAAACAATAAAGTCTCTTATGTTTATTTATTTTTTTAATTTGGTTCTTTTGATGACGTGTCAATTACTGATTGGTCTGAGATGTTGGTGTACAGTAAATCGAGACCAATCAGAAACTGACACATCATCAACAAATGAAGAAAATGACCAAATTGAAAAAAATAAATAAACATAAGAGACTTTATTGTTCAAAAATGAAGATAAGGGACCAACTTTAAAAAAATAAAATATCTTAAGGGACCAAAAGTATAATTTTGCCTACTATCTATTAATGGATTCATGGAATATGTACAGGGGTTAATGTTAGTGTGATTAAGGGGGAGTTTATGTTAGTTTTCTGATGTTAGGTAAGTATATTAGAATTATTGCTGCCTCATGAATAGAAATCAATGCATTAATTGGAGTATCTCTCGTGTTCATCTTTTGAAAAAAAAAAGTGAAATAATTCTAATAGATAGAAAATATAAAATATGCCATTTACCGAAAAGCTGTTGAATTAAACTTCAACTAGAAACGTACCCGTGTTATGCATGAGATTTTTATTTTTTGAAGAATATTAATAATATACTCTTTTTAATATATTATTTATTATGTATATATTCATGTAGATCTTATTAAATTATATGAGTTATATATTTTATTTAATGAGACTCGTTTTCAAAATTATAAGACTTACATGAATTTTAACTAATCATAACTAATATTTGAAGAAGGTGTTTTTCTCTTATGAATGAGAAACATAAAAAATAAAATAAAAAACAAGAACTAGCTTCTAAGTCTAACTACTCCACGGAATAAAAGAGGGAGAGGCACATGCTCTTCTGTTAGCTTTGCAATGGTTGGACCAGCTGGGTGTTGAATATGCTATTGTGGAGACAGATTGTAAGGTGGTGGTGGATAGCATGCATGCCAATAACAGGGACATTACTGAATTTGGGGATTTAATAAACTCTTGCAAATTTTTACTTAGTACTAAACCAGGATTTGCAATCCATTTTGTAAAGAGACAAACCAATATGGTTGTTCATACTCTTGCTAGGAGGGTGGCTAGCGATGCTTGATCTCATGTTTCTAATACTTTGCCTATTTGTATTGCTTCTACTATTTTTAATGAGATGAGATAAGTTTCCCTTTGTCAAAAAAAAAAGTCTAACTACTCCACAAACATCGGCCAACATTGAAGAGTCCAGTTGAGTAAGACAAGCATATTCCCAAATAACTATAGTATGATCTTCAGAAGCACCTTTCTTGCTAGTCAATCTGCACAAGAGTTGCCTTCCCTAAGGATATGCACAAAGGATAAGTGCCAACGTGCTGAGAAAAAGATTGAATCTTGTATATCAACGGCGCATGAAGATGGAAATTATCAGTCAATTGAGTAATAAGAGACAATGCTGTAGTCAATTGAAGAAGCTTCTTGCTAACATTTGTCTTACTTTTTTAAAAAAAGTATTAAAAATGTATGATTAATTTAATATGTAAAAATATTTATTTTAATATTTTTAATGTCACAGATTAATTAATTATATAATCTATAGTATATATAAATCTCCTGACTGACACTACAGTATGCTACAGTTATGCACTACAGTAAGCTGGAAAACTATTGCACAAATACTTTAAAAAAAAACCAATGGGAATCGATCTCAAAATTTACAATTTGATGGTTTCATGACAACTGGACCATAAGATTCACTTAGCTTTAGAGAGACCATATATTTATATATAGATATTTTTTGTTATTTTAATTTATCCACGTTAAAAAAATATTTTATAAATAATATTATTTTACTAATACATTAATATATTAATTGATTAGTTTATATATTATATAAAATTATAAATCTATTTAGAATTTTAGAAATACTGGCATATATAATTTGTGATTTTTTTTTACAAATCTTAGTTTATTTTGGTATAAATATTATAAATTTTTAAATATACTAGTTCAAGTGGTTTAACTAGCAATCCATTGACCAAGTACTCTAACTGAGTCACCGATTCGAGTTTAATAATATTATTATCTATTAAATTAATTTATATATATTTAATATATTTATTTATTAGAAAATAAGAGAAATACTAACAATAAACTACTTTTGACACATTTTTTATGATTAGTTGAAATACATATAAGTCCTATTTCTTTGAGAATGAGTCCCACCAAATATGACTGAAGACCCACATGAATTAATAGGATCCACATGAATTCCACCATTTACAAAAAAATATGTTGGAAAAAATATATTATTAACATTCCCAAAAATAATAATAAAAAGCCCTGTGCATGGCACGGGGAACTTTCTAGTAATAAGTCAAAACACCTAACAAAAATTGATACAATAAATGATCTCTTGAACATAATTACACCGTTGCAATCAATGTTACTAAACTCAAACCATGGTCGATTTAGCCAGAATATTTGATCAATGGTTGCTAGTTGAACTGCTTGAACTACTATATTTAAAATTAAATTTATAATATTTATACCAATTTTAAACTAAGATTTACAAAAGAAATAACAAATTATATAAGTCAATATTTCTAAAATTAGATTAACTAAATGATTTATAATTTTATATAATATATAAATTAACAAATTAATATATTAATAAAATAATATGTATTTATAAAATGAATGTGTGAATGTGAATAAATTATAATAACAACCATACCTATTTATAAATATATTGCCACTAAAATAAATATCTGCAGGTCTTATGATTGTTTCCCCTTGATTGGTCCTTTTTTTGGAGTATTTGTCCAACATGTTTCCAATTACTGTAGCGTTAGTGGGTAGTGCATTGTATCAAACCAGGACTAGATTTGATTATACTATAGATGAGAGTAACGCAATGGCATCTGGACCAAGAACTTGGGTAACAAAGCCAAACTCAACACGGAAAGTTAACAAGACTGCTATCAAGGGATTTGACATTAGAAAATTGTTATCACAAAGAGAAAGAGACGGGAGAGCGAATAAGAGAGGGAGGCTAAACTAGAAGCATGGAGAAGGTCCTGGTCTGGAACAAGAGAGTGTTCAAGCTATAGTAGAGTTCTTCAGCAACCAGAGAGACAAAAATGAGAAGCAGGGGGTTTACAATTTACTATTTATAGAGTAGTGGCACATGAGTGTTTAAGTGATTTTAGGACAGCCCTTGAATTGAAAAAAATCCGATAGGTATAATTTGGTGTCATAGTTTATTTTAACACTTGTTGTCATTTGATCGGGATCAAATGACTCTTACACTTATATTAATTAATAATTTTCAATAGTACGTGAAATTAACCGGTTCAACCATTGAATCAATAATTTTTAAATAGTAGATCAAGTCTATAAAATTTTATGTGAATCAAAAACTATAATTGATACTTTATCACACAATTTTATTTTAACGAATAATTAATAATGTAAGTAAAGATTCATTCTTAGACAACATATCTACAAATATCCAAATAATCTGAAATTTTATAAACTTGATATACTATATATATAAGAACTACTGATTCAACGGTTGAATCAGTTAATTTAAAATTCTACATAAAGTTATTAATTAGTGTAAGTGTAAGAGTCTGACACCCGGTGTCATTTGATCCGGTCCCTATATATATTGTGAGAGATAAGAGGATTAAATGAGCAAATTGTAAGTATACATGAGCAATATTGTAAGTATTACCACACACTAGAACAAATCCAGTATATGTTAACAATCACTACAAAAGTATACAATCACACGTGTAAATAGTACTGTGAATAGTATCCACAGTAAAAATTGTGACCACGAACCAGCAGCTTTGATACCACTGTTGGGTACCAGAGTAACGGAATAATATTTTAGGTGAAAAATCATCAGGATAAGGGAAAAACATAGGCAAGAGTAGAAAGATTTTCACTAAGTGGGAAGAAATTACAACACCTCTCTCAATAAACAAGAAGAGAACAATTAATACTCTCTCTTGAAAATAAAAGAATACACACCGGAGAACGTCACAGGGAAAACTATACTTTTCTCTCTATATTTTTCTCACTGCCTCTCATAGCCAATGAATGGTGGTGCTCAAGTGTGTCTCGGTGGTGCTCTTGGTGTATCATAGCCAATGAATGGGCACTACACCGAAAATGCATTCTAACAGCGCTTAAATTTGATTCCAACAGTGCTTCAAAGTGTTGTTGATTTGACCGTCGTCGTTGCACGCGCAACTTCCAATAGCGCTTAGGAAGCGTTTTCCTAGTTGCACATAAAACACATCCGTTTACTCCAAATAGTGTTTGTTTAAGGAAATGCTATCTGAAGTGCATTCAGAAGTGCACTCAGATAGCTCTTTGTTTAAGGAAACACTATCTGAAGTGTACTCAGAAGGGCACTCAGATAACACTTCCTTAAACAAACGACGTCCGAGTAAATATTATTTTTTATTTTTATTCTATTTTTCTAGTTTACCCAACCAAATACATGTCACCATACATTAGGAGACACTAGACAAATCAAACATAAATATTTACAATATAATTGACTCTATATATATACACCAAAATTATATCAAAAGATCCTGTAAACAAAGTAAGACATCAAAATATCAAAGTGATAATTAGATATATCGTAATTACATCAACATTAAAGAATCTAGCCAATTAACACATGCTCTAACTTAAGGCACACATAATGTCTTCCATGAACCAGAACAAATGTATAGCTAGCTCCAACACCTACAACTTCATCACAAACAAATTTTAATTAAGACATGTTTGGATAAACCTTTTCATAAACACTTCTAACATGTATTTTTAAACTAATAACTTCTCATATAAGTTGAAACTAACTTTTGTTCTTCACTTTTCTTAAAAGTTATCTATTTTAACTTCTCTATAAGCGCTTATATATCTATTAATGACTATTTAACAGTTTTTTCTCTTTAATATATATGAGAAAAATAAAATGCAACTAAGACTAACTTTTCCATAAATTAAAACTAAGGAATGAAACTAATGAAGGGACAATATTGAAGGATGTTAGTTAAACATACTGAAAATAAGACTAACTTTTCCATATCATCTATTTTCTCCACCGTCTTGATTGAATGTGGCAAGCATGTCTCTATTGCCCAAAACCAAATAGTCGCATTTTGAACAACCCAGCTAGTTGTTCAAGAACTGGAACCAACCCAAGGTTTAAAGCTAGCATGTCATGAAAATTACAAGTCAAAGTTACCACACGTCAATAAAATGTACAATTATCAAAGAACTTCTTTTAAATGTACAATTTTGCAATATTACCTCTAAATAAATTGCAAGTAAGAAAATTTCTAGCTTTACTTGGATGCTGCATCCAGGAGCTCATCTTGTAATTTCTTCAATTGTTCCATATCCTCCGGCTTCCTATTCCAACGCAAGTCCACTCTATTCAAAAGTCAGGAATAAAAATAGATTAACCAAATACAATAATTAAAAAACTTATTTTCGTCCAGCATTTCGTCATAAACTTCAAGCCCAATTTTCACCAAGATAAAAGCCGAATTAGGTGTTTAAAGTAGACATAGGATTTGTAGAAAATTTAGCTTTCCAAAGAATCAATGATCACCCAAATTGGATATCTAGAGCTCAACTTACAACTAAAACAATGAAACAGGGTCAATACTAAATAAAGAGCGTTCCATCTTTGAATTCCTTGCTTCTCGCTTCTTCTTCGTTCTCCTTGATTCTCATCATGTTTCAAAAAACAAATCTCATGTAAATATAAAATTCTCTAACTTGTCCTTTAAAAATTAAAAGCAAACACAAAAAGAGAGTTTGAAGGAGATAGAGGGTGAACAGAGGGAGAAAGAGGAAACCCTAGTTGACATTAATGGTTGAGAAAAGGATGGATAATTTACATAGAGAGTTCAAACAATAAGACATTAGGGTTGAAGAGAGGTTAGAAGCAAAAGGAGATGAGCAAGCTAACAATAAGTGAGTATGATGTAGAAGAAGAACAAGAAAAACCTAGGTAACGACGAGCTGCAGCGGCGGCGATAGTGTTAGGGCTTTTTCTAGTTGACGGTTTCGAGAGGCAGAGAAGATTTGAGTGTTAGGAGAGAATGAGAAAGTCGGGGTGAATGTTGTACTTAAACTCTGTGTTTTTACTTACAACAATGTTTGCTCAGGAAAGTGTTGTCTGACAGCTCTGTGTTTTTACTTACAACAGCGTTTGCCCAGGAAAGCATTGTCTGACAGTTTCATATTTTTACTTACAACAGCATTTACCTAGGAAAGCGTTGTCTGATAGCTCCATGTTTTTACTTACAACAACGTTTGCCAAGAAAAACGTTGTCTGATAGCTCTGTGTTTTTTCAACAGCATTTCTCGCTTCACGCATTATTAGAAAGACATTATCATAATGTGTTTCTGGCGTAGTGGGACTTCTATTTATAGGAGCTGTGGAGCTGCCTATCACCCAATGTGCAAAGGTCAAGCAAATTAATTGCACCGAAATGCAGTTGAATAATTTTTTGCTCCACCATTTAATTTCCTCCACCAAAAGCTGCTATATTGAGAATATAGAAGCAATATTTGACTTTCATGCCACAAAATTGCTTTACCACGTTCATAACTAATGATTTAACAATAGATATTTCGCAACAAAAAGGCAAAAACAATAGATAAGTGTTTGTAATTTTTTAAATACCCTGAATATGATATAAAATAATGTAACGACATTTAAATACCCTAATTAGTTATAATATATTATAACTAATTAGTGCAATGTATTATTTGTTACTCTGAATTTTTTTTTGTAATATTTAGTGGATATGTTCAAACATAATTTTTTTTTATGTGAAGGAGGGGCCTCGTTGTATTTAATAACCTTTTTGTGTCATATTTAATTTAGTTAAATAATTTGTTCGGAATGATTATGATTAGATATGAAATACCTTTTTAATATTTTTTAGTTGAGCTACAATTGTATTTAATTTTAATCAATGTTTTTCCATAATTAATTTAAGCGGAAGTAATGAGCATACTTAGGCAGCTACCAACGTAGTATGGCGAGGGCGGTAGATATTCGGATCTCTTAAGTATAATGTCGGGGGTTCAATCTCTAGCCGTGTGCATGGAGAAGTATATGTTGAGAGATATCAATCTCTTAAATAGATCTCAGTATCTTGAGGGATTAGTCTCTACAGTTGCGCATTAAAGATACCCAATTTCACCCCAAAAAATACTTAGGCTGCTAGCTAGCAGATAATGGTACAAGTATTAAAGTTACTATCCACATGAGATGGATCTGAGCATGTGTATTTTTTAAAATATGAGTATGGGGACAAATGCTACAATATCATATCCACATCATATCCAAACTCTTATCATCCATTCATCCCTGGTGTACTCAATATCCACATCATATCCGAACACTATTATCATCCCTAGTGTTAGCAGATGAACTCTATATATATATGAGATTAGTATATTACAAGAGCTCTAAATTCATCATGGACGAAAGCATGTTATCACTTGTTCTTGTAGCTTTTCCTCTCTTGCTATTGTTCATCTTCCGAAAACACAAAACATCAAAGAAGAAGCCAAACCTTCCACCAGGCCCCAGAGGCCTTCCCTTCATTGGCAATCTACACCAACTCAATAGTTCATCTCTTCATCTGAACCTGTACGAGCTCTCAAAGAAACATGGCTCCTTGTTTTCCCTTAAACTCGGTTCAAGGCAAGCAATCGTGGTTTCCTCAGCTGAAATGGCCAAAGAGGTAACAAAAACCCACGACGTCGACTTCTGTAGCCGACCCTCCTTCATAAGCCAAATGAAGTTCTCATACGATGGACTAGACATGATTTTTTCACCCTACAGAGATTACTGGAGACACACGAGGAAACTCTCCATCATCCATTTCCTTAGCCTCAAGCGTGTCTTAGCATTTTCCTCGGTTAGAAAATATGAGGTATATATGATTTTCTTATTTGTGCATAACTTGCTCTGATTTAGTTAATTTTTTTAATAATACTTTTTGCTTTTTTTCTTTTATAAAAAAAACCAAGGTATGTCAAATGATCAAGAAGATAACCGAACACGCTTCTTGCTCCAACAAAGCTACCAACTTGCATGAGTTGCTGACGTGTCTCACTAGTACAATAGTTTGTAGGACCGCGTTTGGAAGAAGGTACGAGGAAGAAGGAATTGAGAAAAGCATGTTCCATGGGTTGTTTAGAGAGGCGTTGGAGTTGATAGTTTCCTTCTTTTATGAGGATTATTTCCCACTTTTTGGGGGAATTGTTGATAAATATTTCACTGGGATGACGGGTCGACTTGAGAAGATGTTCAAGGTGCTTGATGGGTTTTTTCAGGGTATTATTGATGAACACCTTGATCCTGAAAGGAGGAAAAAACTACCTGCAGATCATGAAGAGGATGTAATTGATGCCTTGCTTCAGTTGAAGAATGATCCTTCCTTCTCCATGGATCTCACTCCTGATCACATCAAACCTCTCATCATGGTTCTTCTATTTTTATTTTCTTTTTATTTTCTTCACTTTCAATCTTGGTTTCAATTTCCAACACCTGTTACTATTATTTTTGCTTACTTTTCTCTTTTCCCCTGTTTATTAATGGGTAAAATAGAATTGATTTATGCATTAGTATTAAAGATATACTATCACTCTCACCTACTCTTTACGACCGAGTGAAATTCAGTTTTCACTATTTTGAAAACGAGTCCCACTAAATAGAATATAAGACTCATGTGAATTTCACTCAATCACATAACATATGTTGAAAAGAGTATATTACATAGTGCGTTGGTAGCACTCTTTCTGTTATTATTAGTGGTAGTAGTAGAGGTATACACTAAACACTCAAGTTATTAGCTCATCTAACTTGAGTATAATATCAAGGATCAACTAGTGATAAATATCGTATGTACTTGTATAATTCCAGTGGCATATCTAGGACCCTAGATCAATGGGGGCAAATTTTCTGTGGTTGTTTATGGGCGGTTAAGTGGCATCGTATTTTCCCTAGAAGAGAGATGAGATCTTGAAATGTGAGAGAGAGAGAGCTGCGAGAAGAGATTGAGAGTTGGTTTGAATTGCGAGTAGTGCTAGGAACAAAAATGAAATTATTTTAAGAGATCAAAATTGGAAAAGTTAAGAGCTTGGTGCAATTGGTACCTGTGTTGGGGGCAAAAATAGAATTTTAGTGGGTCAAAATTAAAAAAAAAGGATACTTAATGGAATTTTAAATTTGAGTGGGAGCATGTGTCTACTCTCACCATAGGCATATCAGAATATCAACTATTCATTTTCTGGTCAACTCTTGATGAAAGCACAATTTAGTTGTACCAAATCCATAAATAAAACTTGTAACAACATTGTTTATTATTACTTGCTCATTAATAATCAGATATTGCACATATTTCTTTGTCAATTACAGAATATGATAGTGGCAGGGTCTGATACAAGTGCATCTGTAATAGTTTGGGCCATGACAGCACTAATGAAGAACCCTCAAGTAATGCAGAAAGCACAAGAAGAGATCAAAAACATGTTCGGAAGGAATAAAGGGAAAGACTTCATAGAGGAACCCGATGTCCAAAAGCTCCCTTATTTGAAGGCAGTGATAAAAGAAACAATGAGAATGTACCCGCCACTACCACTCCTCATAACAAGAGAAACGAGGAACAAGTGTCACATAGCAGGGTACGAGGTTCCAGAGAGGACACTGGTGTATGTGAATGCTTGGGCAGTACATAGAGACCCTGAGAAATGGAAGGACCCGGAAGAGTTCTGTCCTGAGAGGTTCCTAGAGAATGATATAGATTTCAGGGGACATGATTTTGAGCTGATTCCATTTGGTACAGGAAGAAGGATTTGCCCCGGGATACACATGGGGGTTGCTACTGTGGAGCTTGTTCTAGCTAATCTTCTCTATTCGTTTGATTGGGAAATGCCTCAAGGGATAAAGAGGGAAGACGTTGACACTGAAGTGCTTCCTGGACTTATCCAACACAAGAAACACCCTCTCTGTCTTGTTGCTAAGAAGCGGTTTAATTGAATGTGCGATTATAGGGACATGTTATTATAATAGTAATTTGAAAATAAATACCAACATGATATGGTTTGGGCGATAGATACTATGTCCCTTAAGTACACTGATACCTCAGGCTGTGTGAACAAAAGAACACGCATATATATGTTGGGAGATGTCAATTTCTTAAATAAATATATCTTAGTGCCTCTATGGGGGGATATTTAGTGAGAATGAGATTTTTATGAGAATGTTGGTAATTTGTCTTTCCTTTCCCTTCCCCACCGACATTAGAACCTGGAACACAGGAATTGTCTTACGACAATATGTGAGAGTGAGAGGAGATGTTTTCAGCCTTTGGATCAAAATAAAGGGTTGAGATTAAAACAATGTTTTAAATGACTCACGTGACTCCATTACTCAAATGTGCCTATTCAGGATTCACTGATACCCAAACCAGCGCCATTGCTAGCATGATGTCTCTTTCTCCCACACATCCACCTAACCTCCCGTCCCCTGTTCTCAAAATCAATTCACTCGCATTCCCGTTTTCGCTAATCACGTACAAATGATTTTTAAAGCAATGGTTATTAATAAAACTTCCACCTAAACTCCCGTCTTGTTTCCCGTATGAGTGTGCAGTGCTTTTCCTTTTAGAATTTGGGAAAGTTGGGTACTTATTCTTCCATGTCTCTTTAACAATTATTGTGACTTTTTTATTTTTATCTTTTTGCAATTTCGAATGATTTCGAAGGGCTGGATGAAGCCGTCGCATCGAATCTCATCATTGACTCCGCCGTGACGCGAACCGACTGGGAGTAGTCGAAGGAGTTGTCGTTTTGGTCAAAGATGACGTGGTGGCTCGCATCTTCTATGTACTGTGCGATGGCCTTTCTCATCGATTAATCTCCTCTCTTTATTGCTGATTCAATAAGGGGAAGGGGGAGGGCGGGAAAGGGTGTAACAATGGTAGCAGGAGAAGGAGGTCAAGGAAAAGGTGGTGGTGGTGGTGTGGGGTGGCTGTTGCAGTGGGGAAGAGAGGGAGGCCAGGGAAGTCGTTTTAGGGGCCTGGCGTGCTGGTTTAGTGCAATGGTTATGGAGGATGGGGAAGCTTGGTTGCAGGTTCATGGTGCTTCAGTTGAACGAGGTTCTCGTGGGTTTTTGGTTGGGGATTTTAGAGAGAATAGAAGTCACGTGATTGTTTTAATCAAATGATTTAAATCTCAACCCTTTATTTTAATCCAAAGGCCGAAAACATCTCCTCTCACTCTTACATAAAAATATCATTCTCACTAAATATGCCCTATATATATATATATATATCCGTCTGCGTGGGCTAGAAAATGAGCTAGCTATCCTATTCATTGCTATTATATTGCATTTAGAAGAATTTATTTGTTTGATCAAAAAAAAAAAGAAGAATTTATTTGAGTTATGCAAATATTTGAGTTGGTTGGATAGGGTAATGAGTTTTGAATTTTAAACCAATGAAGCCAGTTCGACGATGTGATAATCATTTATTTTTATATTTTATATCAATTTGCTATGTAACACCGCTGCGTCACACCGTTGAAAAGTACGTGGAAATTATATTTTCTTTTATTTGATATGTAAAAATATAGGTAAATTTTATTTTTCTTTTCGAAAGACTTAATTAAATATTTTGTAAATGTGATTACCTTGTAAACAACTGTACAATATGACTTATACTTTTTGTATTAAAAAATGAAACTTAAAATCGAAAACGTAGAACATAGGTCTTAACACTCAGACCTTATACACCAATGTTTTAAATGTCATCAATAACATTATATTACAAACCAGAAATTTAAAGCCAGAAAATAATAAAGATAAACCCCAAATCCTAGGCAGGCTAACAGAACTAACCCCCAAGGATAATAGTTATTCAAACAACAGGTGACTCACTTATACTCAAAATGCCCGACCCGACGGTAGTCCATTGCCTGCATCAAGGAACTCAAAACTAAGGGTTCCGGAAAGAGGGTCGGGTCTCATAATCTTCGCATAAAGCAAAACGTCGCAATACAAAATAAAGCGAAATATGCATAACATAGAAGGGGTAAGAATTCCAACATAAATCCAAATATAGGAAACATGACAGACATACAACCAGATATATAATCATATATATATATATATATATATATATATATATATATATCTACACACCCATAATTCAAATCAAAGCATCAATGATAATCATATGTATGACATTCCTTTACTCGTGTATGAGACTCAGACTCAAACCTAATCCATGGATTTAGACTTCCAGTATCAGAGGAGCGAAAAGCCGAATACGCCCTTAACATAGCTATTCCGTTTAGGTAAACATTATCCCAGATATATGCCTTGCTATTCAGGTGCGCACCATTACTAATCATGAGAACTGCAGTTCCAAGTCAGGATCGTTTATGTGCGAGGGAATCCATCTCACCACAACACGGAGAGGCTAATCCCCGGTCCCCTATGGAATTATAGTCGTCCAAACGTCCCCAAGGTCAACCAGCGACCTTTGTGTTCAAACTCGCACCTTTATTTCTTAGGTGTAGCTCTCCCATCAACATCAATGCAATTTGTATGCATATGGCAATTTTACAACCACAATTGTTGTCATAATTGATCTTACCAATTTTAAACTTTCAGCTTTGTTATTCCATACCTTAGGCTTCCAAGCCTTAATTGTAACACCCCTTTCTCAAGAGGCATTATACTTCGTAACTGAACCTCTAATGCAGAAATTAAAATCTTTCTTCTAATTCTTCTCTCGAAAAATGTTGTCAAAATTTATTTAATTTTCACAAATGGATTCTCTCTGTCATTTTTTTTATTTTTAAAAGAAATACTTATGTGAATAAACACCAACCAGAAAACAACATAGGAAATAAAATTCACTCATGAATAATAAAACATACCATACATAAGAAATCCCTTTCCCAAATCAGTACAAACTCCCTATGTTGGTCAAGCACTAAGAACTTCTGCAAGAAATTCAAATAAGAAAACCCCAACAAAACTATGACTCGCATGTCCTTCCACTTGGTTGATACTTTTCAATGCCGTTTCATTCTTCGAGTTCGGACTAGTCCATCCAGCTAGTAATTCATCTATATGAATCATGTTTCGAAGACCATAAAACATATAGGCAATGGTGAGTTTCTCCTCAAAAGTTACAATAACGAAACATGCATAGTAAAAGGAAATACCACTGACTATACTTCAAAATAAGTAGATATCATTTGAAAACTTTTATCTAAGTTCACAAAATTTCCAAAACACATCATCATGAAAATCATCCATTTAAATCCAAACAATATGCATGACACTCCAATCATCTTTTTATACATCGGTGTAAATGCTCCAAGGAGACTTCTCTTCCTCCACTAAGTCGAGCGAAATGGTTGTAGCGTAAATTTAACATAATTGCCTAGTCCACTCTCAGGATCTGGCCCAGTCCACTCTCAGGATTTGGTTCAACAATTATTCAGTAGAGCTACTATTTAATTACCATAATATAAATAAGGCAGTCGGTCAGAATCATCCAAGTTGGGTATACTACTTTTCTCGGCACAAAGGTATTCACCAGGCAAGGCCATTGAGAATTTTGTAACCTGGACACCTCCATAGGCTTATAGCCAGACTATACTTATTCGCAACCCTACAAACCGGATTGTAGCTCGAATTGGCAAAACCAATTATCACAATGCAAAATGACATCCATATTTGCAATCACCACAAATTCTTCTCTCAAGAATTTAACCTCGTCACGTGTTGACTCTTTTTACAACAACGTGTAAAAACTCTATTTTTTCTCCAAATTATTTTCTTAAGCAATAGGCTTAAAAAAAACCCTTTGAAAAATAAAATACCGCTTAGTGTAACTATTTTTCTTAAAAATCCTATTTTAGTCATAAACTCCTCTTTTCTTCCACTACGTAGTAACGAAAAATGTCATTGACGTTTTAACTACATTTACTTTAGGTTTGGCCTTTTTAAGAAAAACTCTTTCCATTACAACAAATTTAATTATAAAAATACCCCTCACTTCCTCTTAATTTTTAAAACCACATAACTCTTTATAATTATGTTTTTGACCCCCAAAATGCCCAGTTTTGCATTTCGGCCCTTGTACTTCTGAAAATTCCATTTTTGGCCAAAAACAGAAATTTTCACAGCATGCTCAATTTTACACCAGGGATGTGAACAGAGTTGTCCAAAACCCTCCTTAAAATTCGAAAATCCCCTTTTCTTTCAAGATTTGTTTACACACTTTAATTCCAATGTTTTTAAACCTCAAAAATAAATTACCTCTTCATGAACTTTGTTTGTTTAAATTGGATTTTCAAAAGTTAATTACATATACTTTATTTCTTCTTCTTTCTCTTCTAATTACTAGATGATTTGTTGATAAAAGACTTACTCATTTGTGATTGATTTAAATTAAACCCCAACTCTCTTATTTTAAGAAAAATACCATTTAAAGTCCACTGGAGACTTATCAAAATTGTGAAGTAGTTAATACATGAATCAAGCTTTGGCTTGAACCCTAAATTAAATCCAATTTGTCTTTGGAAAAATGGTTTTACTACCAAGTCCTCTACTTCCTCTTCCATGAAGCTTGGGTCACTTGTTTTAATTTATCTTGGTTAATTTTACCCAATCACAGCAAACATCACACCATCATAATAATTAAAGCATAAATCTACTTTAAATATTACAATCATTCCCAAATGAATCAAATGCAACACAAGAAAATTAACCAAGCCAAGCCACATCAAAACATACAATATTTTCACACATCATCCAAGGTCAATCACAAATCACAACATAAATTTTCTACCATACAAATAACATAGAGTTACCACATATTTAAAATTGCATTTCTAGACCATTTAAGCATACAAACACATACACTTACATTTACTTAGTAAATATTCTTACTTTTCATTTTACCCAAAGCAACTTTTAGAAATATTTCCATAGGGTCAAAAATATGATGATGCTCATACAAAAACCACAGAGTTAAAATCTACTCTTAGAACATTTAACCCATCAAGAATGATTAAAATCATTCATCACAAAGATGAAAACTCAACCATGGAGTTATCATCAAGCCACACAACATACAACCACACAAAATCATAACTTATGAAAAGAACATCCCCTTACCTCTTGAAGATAACTTAGAGTCCTAAGATCACTCTTCAAAGCTCGTTGTTCCAACTAGTGTCAACCCTTTCAAAAATATTATACAAAATACAAGCATAAATACATTTCCTTTGTGAAAAAGAACCAAACCCTAAGGTGAAAACTTGATAGGAAAATTACTTACTCAAGACCTTGAAGAAAGTAGATCAAGGTATGGTTTCAAGCTTCTTGGTTCACAAGATACAAACCTATAGCCAAAAGGATAAAGCTTGTCTTTAAAAAGGAAGAACACATGATTCAAAAAAATTAAGGAATGGAGATAATGGAAAAATAAGAAGGTTTTATGGTTTAGAATCATCAACCAACCTTCTTTTGTGAAGCTTGAAGTGCAAAAGCTCTTTAAACACTAAGTAGATGGCTTAGTGAAAGCTTGGAATAAGATGAAATGGAGAAGATGAATTTTCTCTCTCCTTTCCCTTTGATAAACTCAGCTGAACAAGGGCCAAGAGTGGTCAAAACTAACTTGAGTTAAGTTAGTATTATCTAGGTTTTAATTTAGGAAAATCAAGTAATTAAATCATTGGTTCAAAGCATGACTTTAAAGCAATGAAGCACATGGGCATGGACACCTTTTGGGGCTGAGAATTTCGTGCAGCAGCTGGCCATGCAAGTGGGAGGAAAATATCTTCAAAGTTAGGGCTTGTTTGGTGAAGCACAAGTGGAAAAATTGTCAAATAAATAATCTATTTTGAAATAAATACTTTCTCAAATAAGTGATTAATGAAAAAAAATCATTTTTGAGACCCAGTATTAATATAATAAAGTTTATAATTTCAAAACTTAATTTTTGATCATTTTCTGATACCCCGATTGCGCTACGGTTACCCGTAACGGGCTAAAAACGGCTAAAAATAAAATTTTTCTGAGAAATTCTAGAAAAATTTTCAAAAATCCGAAATACTTAAAAAATAACTTTTGTTTCGTTAAAATATTTTTTTGACTCAAAAACGGTCTTCGGAAAAATATAAAACTCCCACTGTACTAAAACCGAGATACGGTTTCTGTCAAATTTCTATTTTTCGAATTTGGCCATCATCTACCCATCTAAAAATCATAAATAATCTAAAAATATTAATGATATCCCTAACTTTCCATTTGGATCATTTCTTAGCCCTCTGGTAATTATCTGGTCATTATACGTCACGTATCTCATTCTATAAGGACCAAAACTGTAACATCTTTATATATCCTAATCTCAGAAAATTCCAAACTAAAATTCTTAAATTCTTAAATAATATAAAAATACTATTTGTCTCTTTAATTCCTCATGGTGATCTTGTTTTGGCCTTCAGATCAATATAATCTTATTTCTCCGTCTATAACGAGAATTGTTTTCTGTTGAAATTTCCAATTTTAACTCGAAATCCTAGTTGCTTTACTGTGAGCGACTATAATCATGACATTTCATTTTCTAATATTGTCTTATAATATGCAATTTGATCTACTCACTCAGTGTCACAGAATTAACTATGGATTTAAAAATGTAGGTGTTACATTAATTCTTTTATCAACAGGCTCCAAGCCTTTGATTTATACCAGTCAGGTTCCAAACCATAACCACAATTAATAACAAGCTAGGCTCCAAGCACTAGCCAAAGATTCTACCAAGCTAGGTTCCAAACCTTAGCCAAAGTTTCATAATTCTTTAAGTTTCAAATAAATTTTCTTAAGTCTTATGAACAGTAGTCATTCAATTATGCACTTCGTTGATTAATAAGTGATAATTAATCTCACATATGATAAACTATATTTTATAATATAATTAGAGATTATTTCATTTTAACTTAATAAAATTACTCTTATATTAATATTTTCAAGCTTTATGGAAAATTACCATTTTTGTCTTTTTAGGAAAAATAACGTTTTTGCCTTTCTAAAATTTTTACTTTTGCCAAACTTCACCTTTCTCCATTTTATATCAATTGATTACTAAATTAATTCAATTTTACTCAAAATTACACATTTAGTCCCTAAAGATTACTACTTTACAGTTTTAGTCCCTGTAGTTTCAAAATCAACATGTTTTTCCAAAAATTCGTAGGATTACAGCTATGGAAATTTCCACAGCAGGGTGTGAATTTGGCTGTTCTGTATTGTCCAGAAATCCAGAGCTGTTCACAGTCTCAGTAACAGATCACACCAATGGTGTGAAGTCCACTGTTTTTGGTTCAAAATAAAACTTTGTGATATTCCAATCCACTCTTTGGTTTATTCATCATTTTATACCACCACTTAAAGGTATTTTCACATGATTTATTAGTTTGTTCACAACTCAAACAAGTCATAAAAATCATAATTATTAACATACTCTATAAAGTAGCATAAATCACTTCAAACAAATATCCATGCTCAAAGATCAAACTTTTTATATACATAATTAAACATACACCAATCAAAATACTTAAAACAAAATTATATCATCTCATAACACACTTGAATATATAAGAGCATAAATACCATTAATATCAAAGATCACACAATTTTCTCAATATTTATAACTTACTAGGCTTTTTAGATAACATACCAAGATCAAACTCACATAGCGCCAAAAGAGAGGCCAGAAGAATTGGTTCTACAAATCAAACACATAATCTATCAAGTTCCTATAAATTTATGAGTTCATCTCCACTCCTACCTCTTGAAGACTTCCCACGAAATCCAAAGAAAACTCATTTAGAACAAGTTCTTCCACCAACATCTTTCTACTTCAAGCCTTAAACAAAGAGGTCCAAAAACAAGTTTAGGAATAAAGTAGATCAAGATAACCACCATGAACTACTTGGTTATGAAACTTAGAGAAAATAAAAGAGGAAGATACTACCTTGCGTTCTTAAAAATATAAGAACCACTTGAACAAAACTTGAAGATCCAAAGATTAATTGAAGGCAAAGTGTTTAAAGTGTATGAAAATGGATTCTTTACACTTGATTATTGTGTAGAGGATCAAAAATATATGTTAAGAGGTTATGGAAGCTCATGGAAATGAAAGAAAAGGATGAAGGAAGAAGATGACACTAGAGAGAAGGAGGAGAAAATGAAAACTTAGAAAGATAAGTTAATGGATTTAAATGAATTTGTTTTTAAAATAATTGATATATAAGAATTTGGCTTCTTGAAGAAGGGAAGAAAATATACCCTTATCTCATCGACTTGGTCGATCACTTAACCCAAAGAAGCAACCTTGGTTGGCTTTTGTTTTGATCATGGTTTAACTTAATCATGACATGGTTAATTCAAACCAATGAAAGGATAACGATGACTTTTTGGTACATGACTCATCAAAGAGAAGAAGAATCAAGAAGCTCTCCTTCTTAAGAGCACATGGGCTGCCACTCAACCTTGGTTGGCATTGGGTTACTTTTTGATTAATCAAGGTTAACGTCTAAACACATGGTTAAAAAGAAAAGAGTAAAATGGACATTTCACACTAAATACTACTCAAGTAGTCTACTATGACATCACCCTGTGTCATTCTCCTTTATCTGGCATTTTCCTGAAGCCTCATCCCTGGTTTAGGGTCTTTACCAGTTTCTCGGATACATCAGTTTCCCCGTAACTCGACTAGTAGGGGCAAAACGGTCATTTTATTAAAATTCCATAATTTTTTTAAAAATCTCAAATATTAGAAAAAAACTATTTGGCTCAATAATTTTCCTTTTTGACCTTTTCATGGTCTCCTGGTCTCTACTCGATCCCCAGTTTAACTCATTTATACTAGAGGGACCAAAACATTAACATTCTAAAAAAAATTCTAGAAAAATTTCTAAAAATCATAAATAATATAAAAACAATATTTGAAGGATCATATTTCTTTTTTGGGTTTAATCAGGGTTTTATGCCAGTGTAAGTCTTCACTGACAGTCAAAATGCAAACCGGACTCCGTCTGAGTTTTGAACTCAAATTTGTACCACTACTTTCTATGATTTTTTACATTCTAATTGTGATTTTAGTTTTCTAACTAACACTCACTTGGTCATAAATTGAATATAATATACTAATTATATTTATATTTATATAATAATACAAAAGAAAATACAAATAAAAGAATGCGGATCTTACATGCTACATATAGTTCCATCTCATGGCAAATTGATTAAAGAACCAAAATAGAAGAGTTCAAAAGAAAGAGGGAAAAACACTGTTCCCACCGAGGATGTGAATTTTATCACATCTGTGAAAATGAAGCTCTGCTTCTAAAGGAAAAAGGGTAAAACATTGTTCCCACCTAGGATGTGAATTTTATCACACCTGTGAAAACAAAGCTCAGCTTCGAAAGAAAAAAGGATCAGCACTGTTCCCACCCAGGATGTGAATTTTATCACAACTATGAAAACGAAGCACACCGGTGAATTTCCAGTTCTTTTTTTTTAGCAATTATTTTTTGGTCGCATTTTTTTGCAATTTTAAAATAAATATTTCGCTTGTACCCAATTGAATCGGGCCAAACCAATCAGTTTTTGGCTAGGTAGACTTGGTTCAGGTTTGATAAAAACTTGTAAACACAACCTAACGCAGCCAAGCCCACAAACTCCCCCGAATTTCATCTCAAAGCAGGCAAATCCATATTTTTTTGAACAAACGCAATTTAGATATTAGGAAGTGGCCCAATCAAGGCAATAATGCATATAAGAAAGTACTGTTAGGAGGCTAGGTCTAGAGGAATTGCTAACAGAGGGAGAAGGAGAATTACAAGGAAGAAAGAGAGAGAATAATTTTTCTGAATAACATTTTTCTTCATCCATTCACGTTCCACTGCTGTCAATAATAACAACCCAAGGCATAATCCCACATATTCAGGATCGTTTGCCAAGTGTCCATATCAGTACTGATTTAATTTTGCTGAAATATAAAATAACATGAAACAATAAATCCTAATTACTTTTATTTATTCTATCTCTATTTCAGGTCTGCACATAGTCATCCAGGAAGCTTGGTTTCTTCAGAACCCGTTTGGGCCTATTCCCCCACTCACTTGGCCCAATTCGGACCCCAACTGCACTCTCCCCCTCATTTGGCCCAGTTCGGACTTCAGCCTCATTTGTACTTGCAACATTACCACTGCCTTTGAAAAAGATCTTGTCCTCAAGATCAAGACCAGGATAAGTGAGTTCCGGCCAAGACTGAGTAACCCACGTGGCCTCAGTGTCCTCTTGTCCCTTCTTTTTGACCAGAAACACCATTGAAGGGCAGAGTGGATCCAGCGACTTGCGACTTGCCATGACCAGCAGATTGGCGTGTGAGATCTCCTCCAGATCGGATTCGGCCATAGCTAAAGGGGTCACCTGCGTTGTGGGTTGTCCATGACAGAGCTTGAGCAACGAAACATGGAAGACAGGGTGTATTCGGGAGGATGGTGGAAGCTCCAACTCGTAAGCCACTGTGCCGATCTTGCGTCGAATGCGAAAGGGACCATAGTAGCGCTTGGCTAGCTTATGTGAGGTCCTCTGTTTGACTGAGATCTGGCGATAGGGCTGGAGTTTCAGGTATACCCACTGGCCTTCCTCAAACGATTTGTCAATCCTTTTCATGTTTGCTTGTTGTACCATTCTATGTCTTGCTCATGTAAGGTTGAACTTCAACAGCCTCAAAATTTTATTTTTTTCAGTTAACAGATCATCCAAGGATGCAATCTTGGTCGAACCAGGAACATAAGATAGCACTGAGGGTGGAGCACGACCGTAAAGAGCTTCAAAAGGAGACATTCCAATTGCAGAGTGATATGAGGAGTTGTACCAATATTCAGCCAATGGCAAAAATCGAGTCCACTGTTTGGGTTCTTCATTGACAAAACAGCGAAGGTACGTCTCCAGGCACCGATTTAATACCTCTATTTGTCCGTCTGTTTGCGGGTGGTAGGAACTACTATAAGCCAAAGTAGTCCCCAACTTCTAAAAGAGCTCCTTCCAAAATTTACTTATGAAAACTTTATTACGATCGCTAACAATTGTTTTTGGAACCCCATGTAGGCGATAGATCTCTGAGACAAAAACAGAGGCAAGCTGGGACGCTGAAAAACTGGTTGGCAAGGCCACAAAATGGGCAAATTTGGACAATCTATCCACCACCACCCAAATGACAGTCTGATTAGCAGACGGAGGCAAACTGGTGATGAAGTCCATCGAAATGTCTTCCCACACCTGATGAGGGATATAGAGTGGCTGCAGCAAGCCATAAGGAGAATGGGGATCGTATTTATTGTATTGGCAGACATCGCATCTTCTGATAAAGTCTTTAACATCTGCGTGCATCCCGGGCTAATAGAACAAGGTAGATAGGCGAGCTAAGGTGGCTTTGATGCCCGAGTGACCACCAACCGGGGAAGAATGGAACTCCTCTAAAATGGAAGGTATAATACCAGATTCAGAGGGTATGAAAATGCGATCTTTGAAGTACAACAGGCCAGATTTCATGCTAAACTTCTGTTGCATGTTCTGATCAGTTTGTAACTTGTTCGACATTTGCTGGCCTGCAGTGTTGTGAGTGAAGAAATGTTGTAGCTGAGAAGCAATAGAACAAGAAGGGGCACTGAGTGCTGCAAAAATAGGAGTTGGGTTCTCCTCCTCAATACGAGAGAGTGCATCCGCCACGACATTTTCCTTCCCAGGTTTGTAAATGATTTCATAGCTGTACCCAACGAGTTTAGTTAGCCATTTATGTTGCTCAGGGGTTTGAATGGACTGATTCATGAGGCCTTTCAAGCTTTTGTGATCAGTGTATATTTTGAATGTCGCCCCAAGTAAATACTGTCTCCATTTTTTTACAGCTTCCGTTAATGCATAAAGCTCGCGGATATATGTAGAAGATGAACACAGCCGAGGACTCATTTTCTTGCTAAAAAAAGCAATCAGATGGTGATTCTGGGAGAGTATTGCACCAATAGCAACAGTAGAAGCATCTGTGGTGACCTCAAACGGAACATCAAAATCCGGCAGGGCCAACAAAGGTAAATTAATCATTGCTTTTTTTAAGTTCTCAAAGGCTTTGGCAGCTTCAGGTGTCCATGAAAATTTATTAGATTTTAATAAATCAGTGAGGGGACTAGCTATAGTAGCATAGTGTTGCACAAACCTCCTATAGAAACCAGTAAGGCCGAGGAACCCTCGAAGAGCTGTGATAGATTTAGGAACTGGCCACTCAAGCATCGCTTGAATCTTACTAGGATCCACTTTCACTCCTTGGTTATTGATAATGTGGCCCAAATAATCCACGAATGTCACCCCAAAACGGCATTTAGAGAACTTGGCGTAGAATTGGTGCTGTAACAGTAGTTTCAAAACCTGCTCAACATGTAACAAATGGTCATTCCAAGATTTACTAAAAATCAGTATGTCATCAAAAAAAACAAGAACGAATTTGCGAAGGAATGGACGCAAAAGATCGTTCATGGCCGCTTGAAAGGTTGAAGGAGCATTGGTGAGGCCAAAGGGCATCACCAAGAACTCGTAATGACCATCAAAGGTTCGGAACCCTATTTTAGGAATATCTTCCTCCGCCAACCGAATTTGGTGATATCCAGAACGGAGGTCAATTTTAGAGAAAAAGGCAGCACCCTTTAATTCATCTAGGAGCTCATCTATTGTGGGAATGGGAAACCTGTCACGAATAGTGAGAGCATTCAAAGCTCTATAATCGACACAAAAAGGCCAAGAACCGTCCTTCTTTTTAACTAGTAGAACGGGAGAAGAATAAGGACTAGTGCTAGGCCTTATAATCCCCTCCTTCAACATGTCAACAATAAGACTAGTCATAGCCTCCTTTTGAAAGTGCGGGTAACGGTAGGGCTTTAGGTTCACAGGCTGGGCATTGGGAAGTAGGTGAATGTGATGGTCATGGGGGCGGGTAGGTGGTAGGCCATGTGGTGTGGAGAAGATATGGGAGTATTTGGTCATGAGGTGGGCTAGTTCAGGAGCCATAGAGCTCAAGGAGGATTCCTCCGAGGGTGTAGAGAGGCAATCTGTTTTGTTGGGTGGAGGTAATTGGTAATCGTGATCAGTAGGTAACATAGTAATAGCATGGCAAGTGGCAATAGAATCAGTGTGTAGCATTCTGGTGAATTGGTGAAAAGAGGCATGGGTGAGGTGAGGGGAGGAGTTACCGTGGATAGTGACAAGTGAGCCTTGGTAGTAGAATTGCATGCCTGGAATGGTGAAATCCGCAAATAAAGGCCCAACTGATTGCAGCCATTGAATGCCCAAGACCACATCTGCTCCTTGGATGGGAAACACATAGAAAGGAACATTGAAAATATAGGTTTGAATTTGTAAAGGAATGGTCGGGCAGAAACCTGCACATTCCAAATAATCACCATTGCCCACCATCACTTTAAATGGTTCAATGTTCGAAGTAGGGAGGTTCAAAAAACTGGCCACACGACTTTGGATTATGTTATGGGAGCTTCCCGAGTCAATTAAAACTAAGACAGCATGACCAAGGATTGATGCAGCAAATCAAAATGTTTTTGGGGATGGTTGACCATTAATGGCTTGCATGGATAGGTGGAAATTTTCTGGGTTAGTATTAGGGAAGGTGGTGGGGTTGTTGGGGGGTGTATTTGTGGGCAATATTGAAGTGGGTAGTGGCGGGGTAGTGGCGGTTCTGGTTGATTTAAAAAATAAAGGCCAGTTGTGTCTGTTTCAGGGTCATCTTCATCTGTCATTAAGAGCAGAAACTGCTTTGCTTTACAACGGTGGCCACGAAATTTTTTTCATCACAATTGAAACATAGGCCGTTGGCTCTACGTGCTTCCTGTTCAGCCGAGGTGACCCTTTTGATTGGTAGGGGTGGTTTAGATGTGGGTGGGCCGGGTAGGGCTAGTCTGGCAGGGGGTGAGGGTAATAAGGGTGGTTTGGAAGATGTGGAAGGTTGTTGTGAGAATGGGAGGGATTAGGTGAAGGGTTTGGGAGAAAACTGTTTCTGGGTGGGAAAAAATGAAGGTTTAGAAGTGGGAAATGCGGAAGCCTGTAATTTAGTTTCGACAAGCTTAGCTAAACCTATAGCTTGGGAAATTGAAGTAGGCCCTAAAATGGCAAGCTCATGCTGAATTTCAGGAAGTAATCCAGAAATAAAACAATCAAGTATAGCAGATTGAGGTAAACCAACAACACGATTACATAATCTTTCAAACTCACGTTGGTAATCTGCTATAGTGCCCGATTGTTGGAGCTTGAATAGAGCTTGTTGATGATTTTCGAATGATGATGGGCCAAACCTCAGCTCTAAAGCCCTAGTGAACTCCTCCCAAGTAGTGAGTAAGTTGCTGTTATGCAACCATTGAAACCAGCCCAATGCATCGCCCATCATATAACATGAAGCATGTGCCAATCTGTGTGCAAGAGCAATAGAATAGTGACTGAAAAACTGTTCAGCTTGAAATACCCATTCAAGTGGGTTAGACCCATCGAACTGTTGGAGGGTGAGCTTAGGTGGTTTGAGGGTTTCAATGTTGGTGGGGGGGTTTTTTAGCTCTTGTAGCTGGTTTTGAAGGACTTGGAATGTGGTGAGGTAGGAGTCATGTTTTTGGTCTTGGGACTGCTTGTAATTAGTGAAGGCTGTGGATAGGGAAGCAACGGCTTCAGTGAGCTGAGCAAGTTCTGTTTTCTCAGTTTAGGAGCGGGTCATCATGGAAGGTAAGGAATGAGGGTGAGTTGCAAGATGAAAGCACCAATGTTAGGAGGCTAGGTCTAGAGGAATTGCTAATAGAGGGAGAAGGAGAATTACAAGGAAGAAAGAGAGAGAATAATTTTTCTGAATAACATTTTTCTTCGTCCATTCACGTTCCACTGCTGTCAATAATAACAACCCAAGGCATAATCCCACATATTCAGGATCGCTTGCCAAGTGTCCATATCAGTACTGATTTAATTTTGCTGAAATATAAAATAACATGAAACAATAAATCCTAATTACTTTTATTTATTCTATCTCTATTTCAGGTCTGCACATAGTCATCCAGGAAGCTTGGTTTCTTCAGAACCCGTTTGGGCCTATTCCCCCACTCACTTGGCCCAATTCGGACTCCAACTGCACTCTCCCCTTCATTTGGCCCAGTTCGGACTTCAGCCTCATTTGTACCCAATTGAATCGGGCCAAACCAATCAGTTTTTGGCTAGGTAGACTTGGTTCAGGTTTGATAAAAACTTGTAAACTCAACCTAACGCAGCCAAGCCCACAAACTCCCCCGAATTTCATCTCAAAGCAGGCAAATCCATATTTTTTTTGAACAAACGCAATTTAGATATTAGGAAGTGGCCCAATCATGGCAATAATGCATATAAGAAAGTTCATACTGTTTTAGCTTCCTCATAAGCAAGCTATGTTTTGACCACAAAAAAAAAAGCAAGCTATGTAATATGTATGTCGCTTATTATTTCCTTCAGGAGATCATGTCTTTCAGCTCCTGCCCCACATACTTACCATGCAAGATCGTGCATTGTTAGGTACTTTGGAATTAGCCTTGGATCTCTAGCACAAGTACTGTAAAGTTCATACAAACCCACACTTCAAGGAGAACATGGCAGCCTAGTGGCGTTGGAGATATATAGGAAAAGTGTAGCTATGGCCCTCCTATAAATCTCCATTAATAAATGCCTCAACAATTAAATTACACCAAGAAATAATGATTACAATGACCACTTCATATATATGTACATTAATTTCCTCATAAAGTAATGGATCAAGCAGCTTTGTCATCACTCGTCAGGACATGCCATGCTGAAAGATACTCTTCACCAATAAATCCAGGTATATCGATTACATATCCCACATGATTAAACTCGGTTTTGTCTTTAATGTGTACATGAAATTGAGGAATCTTATAGTTCAACTGCTTGCTCAGATTCTCCACTTTAAGGGAATCCACATTAGCCTCTTGTTACATAACCACTGTCAGCATATCAGGGGATTCTGACTTTGATTATGTATCTGCTATGCTATTCTAGTCAATAATCACGGCAAAAATTTGATCAAATCAGTAACTAGAAGGGACAAATTGTTTTAATTTAATATCATTAGAATCAAATAGATCAACAAGATCATTATTAACATTAGTTTGACAATATGCAGGGGAAATCTCTATTTTCAAGCTCACATAATTTTTTTAAAATATAAAGGACTGATAGCACACAACATTAATATTATTTCTAACAGAAAGCAACTTGTGCCAGGGATTAGTATACATCTTGGGAGACTAAATGATTTATATGATTTTCGGCATTTCCTATTTCTCAACTTACATCAAAGTTTTCAAAAAAAAAAAATCTTCAACTTAGATTTATTCAGTGAAAAAACAAGATAGAGGATAGTAATAAAAACCTTCATAAATGCCTCCCATAACCGAATAATTTTCTAATGCTCACCTCTTGCCAAAAGTCAAAAGCACCAAAATTAATTGCTATTACTATTTTTTCAAATTAAAAGTACACCACCTTCCCCCTTAAGAACTCCTCATTCATATTCAACAATCCAACAAAGAAACAAATTGTCTACTGTTGGATTCCCTGCTGTCCATGTATTCTTAGTCATTGATCATACATAATCTTAAACCATCACCCTTTATTTGTTTTGCCCAAAAAAAAAAAATTAAAGTGGAGAGAGATAGAAACACACAACAGCAGGGAATCCAAGTGAGTCCTAACCTTTTACTCAAACCGATAGTCAACTGCTATGAACCAGAAGAAAACAAATACTTCCATTTTAAAATGTGCAACAAAGTCAACACCCTCTTCTCTTGTGAACCCTTTTGCTTTAAGTTCAACCCTTTCCTGTTTCTATTATTCCCTTCCCTCTCCTTTATCTTTTCTATTTTTGCAATGCGAGTTGAAGAACTTGCAACAACATTGCCCACACCCAAAGTTCAAAACTTGATCCCAGCATTGCATTGCACTCTCCAATGGGTAACCGAATCGGAAAGATCTGCCCCTGCTCCGCCGGCGCCAACTCCGGAGATATCTCCGGCAGGTTGGAGAACAGCATTGTCTTCAACTCCTCCATCTGCTATGTCAGACCAAACTATGTGACATCATTTTCCGACGATGACGTCACCCTCATGACTTTCCGGTCAGTCTCCGGCGCCACCGTGAGTGCAAACTCCTCATCAACACCTTCCACTTCCCTTGATGACTCTCTTCAGCACAGCACTGTTTTGGACTCCTCTGCTTCTTTTGAAAGCTCTGGTTCCTTCACTTCTTCCACGATGGTGGTGCCTCTGATGCAACATCAACATCATCATGTTCATGCTCCTTGTGGTTTCTCTGTGGGTAGCAACATAGAGAGAGGGTTATCTTGGGGTCCTATAGTGGGTTTGCAAAGTCCTTGTGATCGTGTGTTGAATGATGGTTGTTCCACTGAGAAAGGTTCTGAACCTATGAAGAAGCTGAGGAGAAGCTTGAAGAAGGTTCTGAGTAGAGTGTTATTCAGGACATTGTCTCTTGGGGAAAGGCCAATTCTTAAGAAAAATGATAATGCTAATAATGCAAGAGTGAGTTGTAGTAGTACAAGTTTGAGTGGTGAATTGAGATTGCATCATGGTGTTGAGGGTGGTGATGATAATAACTATTTGGATGATGATGGTGATGGTGGTGGTGGTGGTGTCTGTGATCTGTTAATGGGGTGTCAGAATCTTCATTGGGCTCAAGGTAGAGCTGGTGAGGATCGTGTGCATATTGTGATCTGTGAGAATCATGGATGGGTTTTTGTGGGGATCTATGATGGGTTTAATGGCCCTGATGCCACTGATTATCTTCTTAATAACATGTTTTATGCTGTATATGATGAACTTAAGTGGCTACTGTGTAGTACTAGTACTACTACCCCTGATATGGCCAAGTCTAGTAGCTTGTTGTTGGACTCAGATTCTATGGAGTTGAAGGAGAAAGTGTTGTCATCATTTAAGGAAAATGGGGTAGTTGATGGTGAAACTGAAAACTATCCAATAGGAAATGAAAAGTTGAATTTGGATTGTGTGTCAGAGAGAGTAGAGGGAATAAATAGGAGAAATAGTAATGAAGAAGTGGGAATGATGTGGGAATGTGAGGGGGGTGGTGAAAAATTGGACATTGAAAAGAGGGAACAAGCAGAAAGTGATTCAGCAGCTTTTAGCCACTCAGATGTGTTACAAGCTCTTTCAGAGGCATTGAGGAAGACTGAGGATGCATTTCTCAAGACTTCTGATGAGATGATTCATCACAATCCTGTGTTGGCTATGATGGGTTCTTGTGTCTTGGTGATGCTGATGAAGGGTGAAGATGTTTACTTGATGAATGTGGGAGATAGCCGTGCTGTCTTAGCTACTCAGGCTGGGAATTCCCTTCAGCTCACCACGGAGCATAGCACTCACGTGAAAGAGGTAGCTTTTTGTTTGTTTGTGCAACTTCTTGTTCTTTCTCTGAGCAAATAAAAAGATTGGTCTTTTATAAGTTCATATGACTTACTTTTTTTGAGATATTTATGAATCTCAGGAGGTTTACAGAATCAGAAGGGAGCACCCGGATGACCCTTTTGCAGTAACTAAAGGCCGGGTGAAAGGTTGCTTGAATGTCACAAGGGCTTTTGGGGCTGGATTCCTTAAGCAGGTAGAAGTAGAACTTTATAGTCTATGCTGAATTGCTTGCATTACTGCCAAAAAAGTGTGCTATGCTAGTTTCAGGCTCCTATTTTTTGCTGTTCTATTGAATTAGATTATTGAGTATATTCTTCACAAGTAATCAGAAGGCATGTCAATTTTATGTAGAAGACTCAATTATGGTACATCTGGCATGTTAATGGTCTTTTGTTTTGTAGCACCAGTTACTACAATGGATACTGAGAGAATACTCTAGGGTTAAATATTTTTTTAGTCCTTTTAAATAAAGCAAAAAATTTGCTTTTAATTCTCCAATTTTAAAACGTCTTATTTTGAATGATCTTTCATTTTTTTGAAATAGGCCACATGTAATCCCTATTAAGGGTATTTTGAGAGAGTACATGTGGCCTATTGAGGAACTACATGTGACATATTCCAGAAAATAGGGATTAAAATAAGACATTTTAAAATTGGAAGACCAAACGTGAATTTTATCCTTTTTAGAGAGACTAAAAACATAGTTCAGTTTAGTTTACTTCATTGCTTTTGCTAACCAAATAATCATGGCATGATGATGACCCTCTTGGACCATTTTGCAGCCTAAACAAAATAATGCAGTGTTAGAGACTTTCAAAGTTAGCTACATAGGGGAATCCCCATATATCACTTGTTCCCCTTCACTCCACCCCCACAGGCTCAGCCCAAATGACAAGTTCCTGATACTGTCTTCTGATGGACTTTTCCAATACTTCACCAATGAAGAAGCAGTTGCCAAGGTAGAGTCATTCATCACTATGTTTCCAGATAGAGATCCTGCACAACTTCTCATAGAAGAAGCACTTAGTCGAGCAGCCAAAAAAGCTGGTATAAATAAAGCACTTTAATTATCTTTAACTGTTTTTCAACAAGCAAAAGGAATTCATGACAAGTCAGAAGAATCTTATAGTGAAGCTTGACTTTTTATTGTTGCAGGTTTGGAGTTCCATGAGTTGCTTGATATACCACAAGGGGAACGTCGTCTTTACCATGATGACATCTCTATTGTCATAATCTCCTTGGAGGGAAAAATATGGCGTTCATTGGTGTAAATATACCATACATATACGATGTAGCAACTAATTATAGTGACACTACTAACTGAAAGTTTGGGTATTTCCCTTCTTGTTCTTGCTTTGCTTTGCTTTTTTTAGTTACCCCATTTTACCATTCTTATATGCTACAACAAAGATTCCAAAACTAGGATCTGTTTGGTTTGAGAGATCATTTTCTATTTTTACACGAGAGAGGACCTGTTCTGTTTTTTGACAGCCTCTCAATATTTTGTTTTCTTTCAAAGGTATATAACATTGCAAAGGAAATATTCATTTTCTCTTTAGAATTTAAAATCTATCGCATAGCTTGATTATGAAGTCAAAGCCTTAATTTTTATTTTTCTCTAAAGATAACAAAAAGGGCATGCGGTTGAAAAAAGATTATAGTTTTTTGTGCCAAATTCACCAAAGTATAAGAAAGCGAAAGAGGGGCCGGGAAATAGTTTGATTTTGAAGTATTAACAATTCAGAATGCATAGTAAACCTTATAAAGGAGTACGTATGATGTAGACTTAGATAATAGGTTGAAAGTCAAACTTGTCCTTTTATACACCGTTGATTTTGATAGAATCTATGGCTAGTTGATTTTGAAAGCGAAGTTTTAGCTTGGAGTGACATTTTATAATTTTTAATAGCCAACTTGGGTCAGCAAATCAATTACAAATCAAATCATGCAGGACAATTCAAGGAGCAATCCAGAAGAAAGAAACTTCAACTACACAACGGAGAGGCACAAGTCGTTACAGAGAATGTAGTAGGTCTCAGTGATTAGAAAACGCCGGATTAATTTAAGTAATGATAGTTGAACATTAGTCTATTTTTAACACCTATCTAATATTTCTATTTCTTTCTATTTCTTTTTATCACATTATTCACATATCACATCTATCACATATCTCTCTTTTATTCCTATCTCTCTCAAGATAGGTGGGTCTATGCATTGTTTACACTTCAAGCCTAGAGAGCTCTTGCACAAGGTGTATTAGAAATATACTATAGAATCATTCATGTGTCTTCACCCAACAACTTAAGGTTTTGGAATGGTTCATGACATACTAATGAATAGAATAGGATTAAGTCAACACGATACGATTATCACATCCTATTGGCTCAACAAATATTGGAATATAATTAGATTACTAACCACCAAATGAGCCCTAAATGAATATGGCTAGGTCAGAGTAAATACCTACAAAAAAGATTGCCGATACTGATTAAGATAAGAAAAAGAAAACAAATATGTAATTTAGTATAGCCACTTGCGCTACACCCGTTGCATCTTTTGTATGCAATTGAAACTTGGGTATTTCAGAAAAATTGACCCAACTTTTACAACACAAATAATAACAATAATTAATAAAGTATCACTATCTATCTATTTCTATATAAGAAAATTAACTCCTATCTCTCAAATTGTGACATGTGTCATATATCAAATTGTGACACATGTCACCTTAACACTTTTATTTTTAACTACTACCTACTAAAATTATTTTACCCATTGAGTTTTTTCTATTTTTATTGGTAAATGACCTGTATTTTATGGGTCGGGTTTAAATACTAGTTTTCAATGAAGAAAGAAATCTAGTGTGCTGCACAAGGGAAATATACAAACTTCAGAAGACATTTATACAATCGAGTTTTATAACAGTGATAGAGAGGAGTTGCTTCGACAAGGGGAAACTTCACGCTGCATGGCGTGATGTCTATAGAGTGAAGGTAGAAACCATTTCATACAGGTGAATAAGATGAACTATCCCAGCATATTCTCCAACTCCATAATCAATTGAGGCACCAAGGACATGAAAATTGTGTATAGCAAGAAATGCGGATCCAAGATGAAATAGGCAATGAAAATTGGTGTCCTTAGCTTTATTATACTCTGGTGAAATCCATATTATGGCAAGTAGGATTGCATGGATAAGGACAGTCAATAAGCTTTACCATTTCTCGGTCAAAGAACCAATCAGCAACAGATTCAGCAATTGTCTGCTCCAGAGGCAACACAACAGGAAAGGGTAGTTACAAGAACAGTTAGATATATAAACCAGAATATAAACAAAACAGGGACCGTAGTTTGCTTAAGTTTTTTTCCACCAAAATTCAAGTCACAATGAAGAGTTGACTGTAAGGAGTCAAACATGGGTCGTAGCATTAATGGAGTTATAGACTTTCTAAATGGAAACATAGACACCCTGAAGTCCTTCATATTTCAATTACACATCTTTCTAATGCACCAAGATTATAATTTCTCAAATTTTTTTAGTCTCCAGTGTTAATCCTGCCTATGTTGTGCTTTGTTGCAAAGCTAAACATAGCCGGTCCCAAGCCCGGATAAAAGTAAGAGGGTTGTGTTAGGCAATCGACAGCCAACATAAAACTTGGCCGAATCTTTATGACATGGATCATAGCCGCCCCCCCCCCCCCCCCCCCCTAATGGAACAAGACTTGGTTGTTGTTGTTTTGAATCTTCAAGGTTCAACATATATGATATATATTACTAAATAACAAATTTGTAAGGAATAAGAAACATCAAAATTCACAGCAACAAATATTCATTAGTAAAACGCCCCAATCATTCAAACCAGACACATAATGACGAAAGCAATATAAACAATATTGGCACTTCAATTTCAGGGGATGAAAATGGGACTACTAAAAGTAGAGATAGAACTTTGTTATCTGATTATCATGAAGCAAGCACAACGAAGAAAATGGATGAATGCCATGTTTTGAATAGCCCAACCAAATATCAGACAAGCCAAAGCTACGGTTACCTTATCGTTAATTTTTGGAGAATTGGGTGAATGCCATGTCTCTCCCATCCAAGTCTGGCAATGGATAAAGCAGGAATCTATAAACATTCCAATCTCCTTTCGTTGCTTGAATTCATTCACTGCCTTCAACAAAGAACTACGGAAACCTGACAATGATAATTTCCTAAGTTATCCAAGCCTTAGTATGGATACTACATTCAGGTCTCAGGTCAAATCATCATTATTATCCTATGCCACAGTTCAATCCAGCATTGGGGTGTTTGAATCAAATCCCATTGAGAGGTTACAGAAGTTAATTACTTTTGTTTAAAAGAAAAACATTTTCTGTTTAAGGGATTCAAGACTTCAACAGGATATCCAAAGACTATATGGTAGTGATGGTGTTTACTTACGGTCAAGTATATCAATCAGGTTGGCTTTACAGTTGTGAATGTTCAATCTGCAGCTTTTCCATCGACCATGGGGATCTGATCCTTCAGGCACCAAAATATTGTGTATCTAAATGCAATCTAATTTGCATCAGATGCCTGTCATAGAAAACTAAAATGTTTTACAACAAGGAAACATGCATCCTGAGGGAGCTTACCTGCCAAAAATCATAAGCTGGGTGAACAAGGAAAACTGGAGTCTTTATGTTCTTTAGAATTTCTGATGGAAAGAGACACTGCATTACAAATCAATATTTGGTTGTTCTTAGCTGAAACATAAGAATTAAATTTTACAGTTACAAACCATATCAAAAGGTATGGCAAGGAGTTTAAGAAACTAAAACCTGCCTTAGATGGTTCCATTTTAGCAAGGCACTCTTTGTGCAAACTTTTTGCAACACCCTGACAACAAGACGTGAAAATTAGACACTTTAGTGGAAAACCATTTTTTTCTGTTTTTGATTATACTTAACAGATAAATATAGTTATCACATTCAATAAACTGTGTTATATATATAAGCAAGCACAGCATTACCTGAAGCTGGACAACATCGTGATAGAAAGATCTCATTGTGCTATTTCCAATAATATCCTTCCTGAAATTTATGAAATAAAGAGTATACTAATTTATTTTACTTGGTGACATAATGCATTGAGCTGAGCATGCAACATACAGGTATAAAGCAGTAGTCAATGCACTGGATTCAAGGATTTTCAAATCCCAATAGCAGTTAATGAAACTCAAATCTTCTAGTTACAAATTCTTATTTCTCATCAACAAATATCATCCTAGGATCATACATAATGTAATAAGTTGCAACTACTTTCGGCAACGCAGTTTATATTTTACTAGAAAATGTCATGGTAGGAAAAGGCAATGATATGCTGAGAGAAACCTACTCATCTAGGAAGAATCCTGCATCAGCAAGACACCTGACAGTGGCCTCCTTTGGAAGTACTTGTCGGAATTCATCACAATGTATAAGAGTTGCCAACCCTCCAGCGGAACATCCAGACAGTAGAGCCTACAAAAGTAGCCTTATTTATCATCACATGCTAACAAGTTTTAGGTCAGGATTACTGCATCATAGCTCATATACAGTTGATTATGTGAAAGCACACTCTCTTTGAGTGAATTAAATTTGACTTTTCAGAATTAACCTCATATTCAGCACACTCTTTCACATGAAATTGCACTAGTTCAAATTCATAAACTAAGCTTTCACATTACCATATGTGCTACTGCATGCAACACTTATTGGCTAGTAAAACTGCAAATTGATATAAGAGAATAAAAATAAGGAAAACAGTTTTGCTTCTTGCTCAAGTAATTTATCACGAAGGAAAACAACTTTCTTATGTTAAGCAACCCAAGCCACAACAAAAGTAAAGATAAGTTCTTCAATTATGACTTACAAAAAGAATAATGACGTGATATGACTTCCACTGTTTCACACACATCACCTAAGAATAATAAGTGCAGAACAAATGGAATACACACCAAATTGGCTCATTCTTATAATCTTCATACTTGGCAATGCAAGTGATAAAATTTAAGTAGAGGACTGACAACCAGATACTATTTTATCTATTTTAAAATGCATTATTATTATGAGCAGTAGTAATAAAAATCTCAGAATTTTTTTTTTCTAAAAAAAGAAGAAGAAATGATATGTTGGATTACGGTGAAAGTATAACCTGTTTTGCTTTAGACATGCCAATTGATAAGAGTTCATCCATAACAGCATCCCATATGATCTGGCCTCTGAAGAACAGCCCACTTCCTTTCTGCAGTATATAACAATTTTATTTTTTGAAGAAGAAAAAACACTCGCATCAAAATAAACCCAAATGTGAAAAAGAAAGAATTTCTTATCTCAAATCTCAATATGCAGCACACAGAACAAAACTACCAACAACCAATAGCAAATAATGAATAAACTCCTTAAGTTTCAAAGTTGCAAAGGTAAAGTAAACCAACCCTATACCTCACTCTCTGGGTGACCAGCAAAAGATGCACCATCACAATAACGTATCTTCACCTTGTTCCAGTTAAAGAAATCTGAATAAGTTTAGCACATCCAGCTAAGTAACATCACTTATTCAACACACACACACACACACACTCTTAAGCAGCACAAACCATGTCAGCGCCACCGGATATGCATATCTAAGGGTGAGCTCGAAACATACTTGGCAATGTTTGAGGGAATATCTCACCAAACCAATGAAAATTACAAGATTGATAATCTAATATTCAATTTGTCTAATGATACAATAATACACAGGCCCTAATATATTAAAAAAAGTTACAAATTGTTACAGCAACAGAAAAAATAGTGAGAGAGAAAGAGATTGTTTAGTGAATAAAGTAGTGAAGTGTTACTAACTACTTAGTAGAACAGTATAAAAGCATGTTGTTGTAGATAAAATTTACCAGGATTTTGAGAGGGGTCAGAGCTTAATATTCCTGAAAAAGGGACCAGTGTGTCCATGAACTTGGATGACCCCAAAGCGGTCATTTTTCTACGAGAACATGAAGATATCGAGTTGCACCACCCTCCTCCCTGCACCACCCACAATTGAATCAATCATCAATAATCTATCACTTCACTTTACTACATAAGAAAAATAGGTCCAAACTTCCAGGTTGTAACACGTATCATCTCCCAGACTAACACGTGACCTCCTCAGCTCAATTTATTGTATAAGACAAATAGATCCTAACTTCTAGGATGTAATACATGTCACCTCCCAAACTGACACATATGACCTCCTCACTTCCTTTTATTTTCACGGTAAAATTGTTTTGTCTTTTGGTTTTATTGTTTTTGCTAGAAAGAAAGACAAGTACTTTATACAGATGGGGTCATACACTTGGGGCCTGTTTGGATAAATAATTTATTTAAGCATTTATATCATAAGTGCTTATGTATAAACTATTTTTATAATCGAAGAGAGAATGTCGTGAAACTGATTTCATATAAGCTATAAGCTGTTTTGATAAGCTATCCTAGAGAGCTTATGAAAATAAGCCCAAAACAGCTTATGAACCAGTCATAAGCTGTTTTCATAAGCTTTGTCAAACACATTGACAAGTGTTTATCCTAGTAAATAAGCCCAAATAAGCTCTGAATAAGGCAATCCAAACATGGCCTTGTTTCACAATAAAATAAAATAAAATTTTCAAAAAAATATAAACAAAAAAATAAACCTCGACGTGGAGCAACCAATTGCGAGATCCAGATCCGAAGCCCTTTTGGAAATGGTAGCCGGGAGCACTCCCGTCCAAGCAAACTGCATAGGAAAAAAAAAAAATTGAGTCACAAAATCGACCGGTGCTGAGGTGTTTGCTTTTTACTTATTTGTTTGTTTGTGGGTTTGGGGAACATTACTTACGTGCTCCTCTTTGGTTGGAGTTACGGAGGGGAGTGAAGGGAATGAGTTGTGAGTGAGATTGAGAATGATAGGGATCCAATTTGGTGATGAGAGCGAGAGAGAAGAGAACGGTTAAGGCGAATGCGGCGAATGCGGCGATTGCGTAGTGCTTTGTTGTCCATTTTCTGAAGAAGAGAAGAGTGCGAAGGCGAAGGTTGGTGGTTATGGTGGATGCAGAGGGAGACAAAGACAAAGGCATCGCGCGATGTGATGTGATGGAATTGGTTGGTGTGGTGAGTGTCTGAGTTTGTGTAGGTGCAGAAGCAAGTGAGTCAACGGACGGGCATATATGAGTCTCGAGTGACAATGAATGAAGTGCAATAATCAAGACAAAAAATAAAAAATGAAGTTATTGGATTTTAGGATTACAATATAAAATTTATTTTCTCTCTAAGAAATAAAAACTGTAGCACGGTAAAAGCTTCTACACAGTAAAAGCCTGGAAACAAACAAAGAAGAGACAAAGACAAGTGAATAAGATTTTATAAAAGGCCAACCTTGGTATTTGGCACTACATTATACTTTGGATAATTTACAGTGTTTTTGATAGTATTCATCTAGGTAGAATTGTTTCTGTTCGCACAATCTCCTGATCCTGAGATTTGACACACTTAAATTATTCAAAATATTTTAATGACAAAGAGTTAAACAAAAATATACAATTTTTAATCATTTATACTAGCCCATATTCTTTCCCATATGCGTATACACATTCATTTAAATAACAAAATCATTCATAATCATAACCTTATGTTTGCTTCCATCAGTATGATTCTCACTTCTTAATCATATTGCAGTTCCATTAGTAAATTGCTACAATAGGAATTTTCAGTTTCTTAAATACGTGACTGTTGCTTCAAGAGTGCTTATTCATAATTGTTAAAGAACACCCAGAACAACCCTTCTCTATGTAATTTTCAACTGTCATCAACTGCAATTCCAGCTCATGGCTCACATACAGCAGCAGACAAAAAATAAATTTATAACTAAGCCTAGAAAACAACAAAACTCCCATCTCATCTGAAAAATATCCAAATTCCAGATCGCATGTTTTTACAACTGCTTCTTTGTCAAGTGCATATAAAATGTATCCGGTACCCCATAACAAAAGCAATGGATGAAGGTGACAACTGCATGTTCAGAAACTATTTAAGTTACCCATTAATCTATTAGGACTATCTTTCTCTACCAGGTTTACAAGCAAGCCCAGAATAGCAACAAGAAAATCTTGTTCATGATCAGAGAGATTCTTATCATAGCTGCAACTTACTAGGAAACCGACGTAGATGCTCACTAGTCACTAGACTCACTACTCAATTAGAAAATACCATTTTTGCTAGGACATAACAGGATTCATTGCTGCAGCCTTCAAAGGTTAAGATGAAACCATACCAGAATTAAACAAGGATACTCACAACTTACCTAAAATATAATTAGGTAAAACACTTTTTTACATAAAGCTTTGGGTATGTCAAACAATTCTTGAACCTTCCAATGTATTGATTATCTTTCAGAGCTTCAAACACAACAAAGGCTCACTCAACAGTAATGAAATGAGACTCCCATCAAACACCAAAGCCTATAGTATTAGTATCAAGTTATTAAACACACTCAGGTTCAGTTTCCTTAACCTATCTCAATCTTCCAAGTACACCACAGAAGGAAACATGTAAAGCAACATACAAGATATTCCATTCACTCTCTTTGTTCCAGGATTTCATACCCAGCCTTAGGCAGACAACAAAAAATAACCTCCAATGTAATGCAAGCAGTTGAATTAGAGACTGAAAAATAAAATGCCATGATTCAAAAATAAACAGTAGTTTATTGAATGACAGGCTGCTAGTGCTCACTCGTATCACCATATTTGCACAATCAACATTCCATTAGTTGCAGGGGATGGTGATTAAACTTTGTAATGAGCAAACTTGGTGTTGGAGTGCGACTACAAGTTACCGGTCAATTGATGAACATCTTCAAGTTCACTAACCGGTAAGTATACGAGCAATGAGAATACCTCCACATTGGATAGACAGTTCCCAGCATGGCAGCATCCAATCCCCTTTTGCCATCACCTTAGATCAGATACAACGGCATATCCCAAAGAGTTCACATTATCACACTGCATTCTCTATTAATATCCTATCAAGTTCAGCTGCGCTGCAATCTACATTACCCACAACAGGTTTTACGAAAAGATTCCACAAGTCACCATCAACTCCATTAGACATGGCCAGTGCAACTACCTTGTTAATTTCTTGTTTCATTCCTCCTGAAAGCAAAAGCCCGTCAATCAATACTGAGTAGGTTGATTTGTTGGGAAAGCATCCCTTTTCCAACATCTCCTCCATAATTCTGATACCCTCCTTGGCATTGCCAACCTTACAGAATCCTTTAATCAACATGTTATAGGTAAAAGCATTCGGAGCAAGACCCTTTTCCACCATGTCATCCCACAGCCTCGCCGCCTCACAAAGCTCTCCTCCCTCACACAATCCAGCAATCAACGTGTTATATGTCAATAGACTAGCGACCGAGCCCTTCCCGAACTCATCAAACACACTCCTGGCCTCCAACACCTTCCCTTTCTTGCAAAGCCAATGTATAAGCGTACTCACGACAGCATTGTCGGGGCCACAATTCCTCCTCGAAACCATCCTCCACACCTCACAAGCTCTCTCAACATTCCCTTCCTCACACAACAGGTCAATAACCTTACAACACAGCGCCGAACCCGGGACACAGCCCTTCCCAAGCATATCCTCAAGCAAGTTAACTGCTTCCCCGGACTTCTTCGCCTTGCAATAAGCCTCAATCATAACACCATAAGTAACCTCATTGGGCTCAACCCCATTCTCCTCCATATCATCCATCACCTTAATTGCATCCACCAACCTCCCTTGCCTACAAAACCCATCCACCAAAATAGTATAAGTAGTCACATCAGGCACCCACCCTCTATCCAAAACCTCACCAAAAACCCTCATAGCAGAACCCATATCACCCCTCCAAACATACCCACCCAAAACAGTGGTGTAACTCACCACATTGGGCACCACACCCACCCCGGGCATCTCATCCAAAACCCTAACAGCAACTTCAACCTCATTCCCCTTAATCAGGGCCTTCAGCAAGATATTGCAACTCACCACATTAGGTGAAACCCCAAACCTGGCTCCACAATTCTTAAACACCAAATGCGCCAAGCGGTGACGCTTGTTGTTAACCAACGCATTGAGCAATGCGTTGAGGGACCTCACCGAGGGTCGAATCCCAAAGTGGGGTTCAATCCTCAGGAAGGTACGGAGGGCCCGCACGGGCCGTCCGGCGAGTCCGTAACCACGGATAACGGTTACGAGCGGCTCCTCGCCGCAGCAACGATCGAGTTGATGCTGCGGCGGGGAGCGGCGGAGGCAGGAGAGGAGGGACTCGATTTGGGGGAAGTGGCGGGCGCGGGAGAGTTTGAGGAAGATGGCTTGGTAGGTTTGGGGGTTGTGGAAGAAGTTTGGGCGGTGGTGGTGTTGGGCGTGGAGGAAGATTTGGAGGGAGAGGTCGGGGTCGTGTTGGCGGGAAATGAGGGATGCTAACAGCTTGGGGTTGAGGCGGTGGGGCCAGGGTTTGATTGGGGGCTGTACCACGTAGGATTCAGGGAGGAAAGGAGGGGCCGCGGCGGTATTGGCGGCGATGGCGGCGGCGGCCGCGGTGGTGGAGTATGGGATTGGGAGGAGGAGGAGGTGGTGTTGGGCGGGTCTGGGACACAACATCCTGGGCAGAAATGGAATGTTACCTTTGCATTTCACAAGAGCTGTGCCTGCGTGTGTTCTAGTCAGGTGAAGCTGCCTCATTTGTGCTCCTTCGAGGATTTACATGGCCTACTCCCAATCACGGACGACACAAACTTTTATTCTCTGTTGTTTTTTCTTTATACAACTTTTATTCTATGTTTGGTGCATATAAAAAAGGCAGCTTCTAGGGTGGACCACCCTATAAGTGGTTCATGGTGATCCAGTAATTGTAAAACTTTTACAAAATTGGATTTATTGATAAAAGAATTAATGACTCAAATCAATTAAGAAAAAAGAGAGAACAACTCAACCATTTCTCACACAATCCATATCCCACCCCACTCCTCCCCCACCTGCCTCCACCTCCATGTGTCTTTCCTTCCTACACGGCCTCTCTCCACCATCATCCAGGTCATCACCAAATACACCTTCAAAGTTATCATTTCAATGTCTGAAACCAATCCAGTAAACAAATGAGTAAAACTTGTATTTTTACTTGATCCAAGGCCCTGATGCTCGATGAGATGGTAGTACTCACCCTATTTCTCACCAAAACCAAATTTCTTCATCAACTCCTTATCACCAATTATTAAATGAAAAATGCATAAAGACAAAAACTAGCAAGGTAAGCACTGATGCTCCATCAAAACAAAAAAAAATCGTGTTCAAGATTTGGTTGGTATTTGAAAAATGCCAGAGGCACCAACATGTGAACAGTACTCCAAACTCTATTTTTTGTCATTGACAACCAACAAACCCAAAAGAAAAATGACCAAATCTGATTGTAAATAAGAAAATAAAGAGGAAAAGAGGGGAAAAGCAATAAGCATCTTTGCACAAACTTGTTGGTCGACGGTGGCTTGGATGATTGTGGGGGTGGTTTCTCGGGTGGCTGAGAAAAAGCAAAGTTGCAGCGGGTGCTCCGATTGTCGAAGAGTGGTTTGCACGGCGGTTAAGGTGGAGCATGGTAAGAACGCGGCTGAGAATGAAGCTTCCGGTGAGGGACCTTCTCTTCGTCGTCGTCGGAGGAAGAGGTCGAAGAAGTTCGCTGCTCTGATGCTAGGCGTGAGGTTAGGGAAGGGTTGAGGTACAGATTGGATGAGGAAATATTCATTTGTTCTCTTTCAATTTTCAATTCACTTGAGCCATTGATTTTTTTTCACTAAATCTAATGGTTATTAAAGTTTTACTAAAGTTTTTTTTCCATTTCCCACGGTGGACCACTTAAAAAGGTGGTCCACCCTAGACGCCACCTATAAAAAAATATCGCAGAATATGAGATAAAATTAAAATACTTATACATATACATTTTAGTTTGATTAAAAATGTGAAATAAAAAATAATAGAACAAGATAAATTTTCTTTTTTCTTTGAGTAAACCACCATTTTGGTCTTTGAATGTGACATATGTTGTCATTTTGATCACTGAAAATAACAAAATTAAAAACAAAAAGTAATTGACTATACAATCCGTTAGTCATTCTTGCCCCTGATGTCATTATAGTTACTTAACAATATTTGAGAGACTGAGTTGACACGTTTACTAACGTCGGACATCACGCGTCAGTCCATGTGTGTTCCTCGTAAAATGGACGAGGCATGAGTGTGATGAGGCATATATGTGAGTTGACATGTAGTGTCCTACATGACATGCCAACACATCCTTAAAAACGGTGTTAAGTGACTACAGTGAAGTCAATGACCGAACTGACTAATAAATTGCACAGTCAATGACTTTTTTTAATTTTATCACTTTCAAGGATCAAAGTGACAACGCTCGCCATCGTCATGTACCAAAGTGACAATTTACTCTTTTTCTTTTTGTGTTCAACTGCTACCTTGAGCTTTTCAAAAGTCATATTCAACTGAAATAAGACTAAGTGTTGTTTAGGTGCAAACAAAATCTCAGTTTTTACCTGCTTGTTTAAAATTCAGATTAGGGGAGGCACGTCCTATATAAGGTTACATAGAACCACCAATTTTAGCTAGAATTTATAATGAATTTTATGTATAGCCTATCAATAGGAAAATTCAGAATTTGAACTCAAGTCACAGCTAATACGAACGAAAATTCCAACCATACATGCCAACCCCCATTGGCCAAAAATTCAATTTTTTAGCTTGTGGAGAAGTTAAGTTTATTTTGTATTCTTATAATCTCATATAAACTCGGCTTTTAGCTTATGAAAAAGTTAATTTCAATTTCAACTTATATAAAAAGATATTAGTTAAAAAAGTACAAGCTAAAAGTACTTGCGTAAAAACTTATTCAATTTTTTTTGATTCAGTAGAAATGGTAAACACACACACACATAAACACTTCAACTGGAGATCGAACCATGTCTATCCTAATAATGCAAGATAAATTTAACCATTTGTACAAAACTTTACAGACAAACTTATCCAAATATGATCTAAGGCAACTAAATACCCGCAAAATTTAAGGCCTTTAACGAGAATGAGATGAAAATGAATACTAAAATACCTGCAAAATTTATAAACATGCATGCATACAAACATAGATACAGACACGCCCAAGATAATTAAATACAACATATAATTTATATATTGTATTAATTTATTACCTTACTATATTATATCAAAACAAATTATTACCTTATTATATATTGTATTTGAATTTAATTAAATTGTTTTATATGTAATATTTTATATTTAGAGTTAAAAAGGTCTTTGATTATTTTTTCCAATTGATCATTCTACTTTTAATCAATGATTTTATTTATTTATTTATCATATTGATGTTAGTATTTTGATAGTATTCATATTTTTCTTGTTTGTCAAAAAAATAATAATAATAGAGAAGACCATATCCAAATTAACTAAAATGTGAATAATGAGTCCAAGTCCAGATACTACTAATACTAGTACACATATATCTAACAAGAGTATTAAAATTACTTCCTTCGAATTTGGATGACATCCTTGTCAATGTAGCATATGAAACCAGCTTATTTTTTATTATTTAAATATGCGATTTAAAGTGTATATACTAACAAAAATTATTAATTATATAAATATAATATATATTTTTACACAAGAAATTAGTAAATACTACACTTACTTTGAAATTAGAAAGCAATTTTTTATCTGACGAAAAAAAGAACTTTTTACTTTTGAAACTTAAAATCATTATCAATTATAAATCAACGTGATGCATTAAAGTAATGCCTTCTTGTTTTTTTTTTCCTGACAAATTAAGTCACCATATAAACCTTTGAATTCCAGGCTCATGATCCCAATGAAATGGCCGAAACAAAAACATCATCATTGTAAAGATGTTGACACCAACATATAGCATCCCTGTGAGAAGCCAATGTTGATCATCCCTATTGCTACAGTGAAGCACCAAGAGATAGAATGGTATGGTGTAGTATCTGAACTCTATGAGTGGAGCTGGTACAAGAACAGCAGCTGTAGCCAAAAAGTATGCCAATATCCAAATTTTACTTCTAAATTTCCCTGTTTGACAAAAGATGATAGTTACTTATAGCCCCACACAAGCAATTGAACCAAAACAAGAGTGCTTAGTATATGGCAATGTACTAACCCAACATATGGATGATGGAAAGCCATGAATACATGTAAATTGGGACCAGAAGATATCTAATTGACCAGTGAGCCATGATGACTTTCCTCCAGAGGTAGAAAGGGTAATGCCGGTTATCAGCGAGAAGGTATGGATGAGCTACACTGCAAAAATAAGTCAAAAGACACTCAGAAAAAAAAAATTGAGATTAATCAAATCTTAGAATGCATCAGAAATAATAAAAGCTGAGTTAATTTTCTTGTATAAGTATTAGAGATTTAGAATGAGTAGAGCTTCATGAGTAAGTGTTGCTGAGATTCATGCGACATAAGTGAAAAATGTGGAGTGCTAGCAACACACTCTTTGACACTCTTTTCAACACACTCTATTATTAGCTGAAATTCATGTGGGCCCACTAAATTATGTAGTCTCGTTCCCTATCTGGTGGGACCCACATGAACTTCAGCCAATAATAATGTGTTAATAAGATTTCTAGTGAAAAATTATCACTTGATATATGATATCAATAGATAGAACTGTTGGACAAACTGTATTAAGTGACAATAAATAATAGAAGATATAAAAAAAATGCTTTTGGAAATATGGGCTTCAAATTTTACAGTATCTGAGAAAAATGAGTCTAAATAAATTCACCAGGACATGCATTTCATTGTTGAAAAATCAAAATGCAGATTCTGCTTGCTAGTCAAATTAGTGATATGCGTCTGACCCCTAACCTGAAAAAGTGTACAGAGAAAATGCCAGCAATAAGGGCCAGGAACATCTGAAAGTAACTAAGGGGCCTACTTCTCCAAAACAACTGAAACAGGTCCACAGCCTGTGTGATAGTGAAATGCATGGGAGCCTGAGCCAAAACAGATACTAAACTAAAATAAAGTATCTGGGCAAAATGTGGGGTAACGGCATGTGCTTCTTTTGCACCTGCAGTGTCAGTAGGATATTGTTAGAAAGGAGGGTCTTAGTGGTGGCTCAAAAGAACACAAGGGATAAACAAGAAAACGAATGTTACCCAGAACAATACTTCCATTCCAACAGACAAATAAAATAAAGGACATCAACACCATGAGAAAGGGGCTAAATGAAATCAAAAGCTCCCACTTCATATGCCATAATGTTAAAAGGATTGCCCAAATTTCATCAAGCAAACCTGCAGAAAATAATAATATATGTATTATATGTATCACACAATACGGGGCGAGTTGGATGGAATTAACTTTCTGCTATGTACTTGGTTATAAAGATTTTATTTTCTTGTGAGCATAAAATAGACCTTGAGCAAACCTGAAGAAAAGGAAGGAGAAGATGCACTTGTACAAGGCAAAGAGTCCTCAGGGGTATTCGCAGTTTTAACAAACTTTCGCTTTCTCAGATTTAAACCCACTGTACTCGTACCAGTAGCATATGCCACACCATGCTCAGTAGATACCTCTGATTCAGCTGTTCTTGCATTGCCCTTTCCGCGAGTCATAGAAATGTCTATGATACTGGTGCATGCAACAAAAAGCACCCATATAATATTTGTTTGTCGAACAACAACCGCAAAGGCTCCAATCTACACACAAAAAATTGGATGTCAAAGTTGTTTTTCTCTGAAATCAGACGATGATGAGTTAAGCAATATTTTGAATTTATTGACTCTTTCTATAATGATAAGAACATACTTTTTTTCCAAGTTATAAGCACAATGGACCATAAGGAGAAACAAATGAGGTCTTTGCAGTAAATATGTTCAGTAACGATATAAAGTTATAAACAGCAGGCATCTGTATCTGTACTCACAAGATATTAAAATAAAGGAACTTAAATAAAGATCATATATACACCAAAAATAAAATAAAACAAACTAGATATCAATTTATATATATGTTTGAAATATAAAAGTCTAAATATACCTTACCAATGCACTAAACCAGTAATTCTTCTTCAAACTTGCAAGATACATAGCCAGCACTGCAGTAACAGATGCAACATCTGTATAATAGAGAAAAGTGAAGAACCAGTGAAGGGGGTACAAGGATAGGACAGCCGCATGAAGCATTGCCTTTCTATCATCGAGTGTTGGCCTTAAGTGAGTAATTATGTCATAGAGAATTATGCTGCATATGACTGCTAAGACACCATTAATTGATCGAAGAATGGCAGCAGAGCACATATCAGAAAATGATGAAGCAGCTTCTACACAGTAAAAGCCTGGAAACAAAGAAGCAACATGGGCAAGTGAAAGATAGTACCTGCAAAAGTTTTTATATTGGAAAGATCAACATTGGTTTTTGATACTAATTATACTTTATATAAACTAAAGTGGGTTGTTGATGATATTCATCTAGGTAGAATTGCTTAAGTTCACTCAAACTCCTGATCCTGAGATTTGAGCAGCACTTCAAATATTATCTTCTAGCAGAACCAGATATTTACAAAGAATTTAGTAAACAAATGAAATTTTTAACCACTCAAAGTGGCCAAAGTTACTCATTCAATTAAATAGAAACATCATTGCATAACCCTTATGGTTGTTTCAATTAGTATGATTCTCATTTCTTAATCTTACTACAGTTAGATCAAACAAAACAAGCATTCAGCTATAAATTGCTATATTAGGAATTCTCATTCACATGAATGCATGGATGATGCTTCAAGAGTGCTTAATGATAATTGTTACAAACGACACCCAGAACAACCCTACTCATTTGTCAATTGACACCAACCGCAATTCCAGCTGAAGCACCAAAGCAGACTAAAAGATTTATGCCTATGCCAATAAAACAACAAAAGAATCCCATCATGCATGGAAAACTTCCAACTTCCAGATCATATTTTCCAACAACTGTTTCCTTGTCAAGTGAAAACAAAATATATTCGGTACACCATAACAAAAACTAATAATATTGTATAACCAATGTATTGAAAGTTTTGCACACACCACAAATTGGTATCTACTGTATCTACTTAGCTGTTAATGAATGGTTTCATATTTTCTGTTCTTCATCCTATGATGTGTTCTTTCCATTACCATTACATTACATCATACATAAGCAGTTTTTAGGGGGAGATGAGGCTGTCCCATTCCAAGGACAAGGCATGTCACATGCTTCAGTGAGGATTTATAGTAGTATCTACAAATTGCCTACCAAGAGAGATCACCAGCAGTGAGAATTGAACCTAAGCTTTGAAGGAAAGTGCTGTGTTCATTACCAGCTGAACTAATCCCCATTGGCATTACACGAAAGCAGTTGAATATAAGTTAATGGGATCAAATTTATCCTAAAGATGGAGACAAGGGGAAAGCAAAGTGAAAAGAGAACATACAGGCCAGGAGGAGTGGTGATCATAGGGTCCCAACTTCCAAAATTTCCCCTGCAGTGCTGCTGAGCCTGTGGTATGTGAAATATCTCATCCTGCATATCATGGATATCAGTTATATTGAGTGAAGGGTAAAACTCTTCAGTGTCATTTTAGGTATCAGCAACTGTCCATCCCCCTAGTTTCATAAACTTTTTTCTTACCATATATGGCTCACGAACTATGTGATTGACCATTATGGTGATAGGAACAACCCATGAGCTCACTATTGCTGCAAGAGCTAGTTTTCCCATTTCCCTCTCTATCTTCAGCAATAACAGGACCAAGACAACAACTGCAATTCAAGTGCCAAAAAGCGTACATCGGTGCCACGTGCAACAGCTAAGACTCAGCATGTTCAACCTGAATAGTCAAACTAAAGTTTTTCCCTGGACAACCAAACTAAAGAAGCTATATTATATGAACAGAATAAATGACACAAGAAATCTTTTCTTCATCAGGAATATGCGAATACATTTATATATCCAACTATCACATGACAATAGATTCATAATAGAACGCTTTATCTTGTCAAAATAAAAAACACGCATATTTCAGAGGTGACAGAAATCAGTAAGCTCCCTGCTAACAAATAGGCATTTGAAATCACACCAAACTCCAAAGTGCCAATTTCTAGTTAGTATATATGACTTCATTCCATTTAATGACAACCTTCTGTGGAAGTTGTAATATTTTTTTAACTCGGTTACAGTGACACTAGGAAAATTTAGAGTAGAACATAGTATAAGGGCAAAGAAAAACAGTAGGGTTTAAGCAGGTTGAGCTACATGCAATTGCTGACAATATAGCAGCTGATTTGAGTATTGAGGATGATGAAAGTCCACATTGACCATAAAATAGGTATAAACTTTCAATTCAATAATAAAAACACAAACAGCTTTGTATATAGTCATAATCAGCTGAAACCTCAAAACTGCCAATCTTGTAAGACATAGTTTGTTACTTAGCTGATTGTAACAGTATAGAAAATCAAAACACAAACATTTTAAAAAATATAGAAGTCCAATAACTTTATGCAGAACCACAGATCACACCAGATAATCCTTAATTCCTTTCTTCACCTCCAAAAACAATCAAGTTGTATGTTTTCCCAAGAACTTTCAAACTAAAACAACTTTTACTGCTTATTGACAACTATGTTTAACTTCTCATCAGAGATAATGTCAATTATCCCATATTTGATGTTATTTCCTCAATTTTTATTTTTATTTTTAAAAAAGAGAGCAGAAACCAGTGCCTATAAACGCTCAAACTAAAACAACTTTCAAACTAAAACAATCAAGTAGTTGTATGTTTTCCCAAGAACTTTCAACCTACAACAACTTGTACTGCTTATTGACCACTATGTTTAACTTCTCATCAGAGATAATGTCAATTATCCCATATTTGATGTTATTTCCTCAATAATTTTTTTTTAAAAAAGAGCAGAAACCAGTACCTAATACCTATCTTCTCACTGCATTTACAAGTTAAGTTGCTCATTTTCTAAATCAATTAAGCTAATGAAAAATTAAAAATGCTAACCGTCTCAGTAAAAAGAAAAAATTGCAACTTGATGGTTTATCTGAATACCCATTTCCCCTCTGAAGACATACCCAAACTCTTTTTCAAACCCACTTGAGCAGTGCATTTTACATATGCGGGCAAAATCCACAAAAGGGTCAGAAGAGATGGAAGAAAAAAAAACAGATCAATGCCCAACAAGCCATACCAAAAGAGCACAAAGCCAGTATGTAAACTCACAGAGAGAAGCGGAAGCGGTCTGCGATGAATGCCACTGATGACAGAGAAAGCAAAACGACACCCGAATTTGAATTTGAAGGGGATATATGATGATGATCGAATTGAAATGGGGCGGTGGAAACGTTGTGACAAATACAACTTGAAAAAAGATCCAAAAAAAAAATGAAAGGCGCCGCCGGGGAGGACGAAGGCGCCGCCGCGGGGGAAGAAGGCGCAGATATGAAGAGATGGACTAGATCGAAAGTTTTGTGTGGTGTTGGCTGGTCACCCGAACCGACCTTCTTCGGTTCATCCAGTTTTCACCCGAATCGAACCGGTTCTGTGTACCGGGTCGGGTTGGTCGGACTAACACACACCCATGACCAGCCCTTTTTTCGGTAGAAAAAGGGGGAAAAAAATTGTATTTCGCCGTTGCCGGGGATCGAACCCGGGTCGTTCGTGTGGCAGGCGGAAATACTTCCACTATACTACAACGACTTGATGTCTACATTGTTAATATTTAATTATATAACAAATGTATTTAAATGTACATTAGTGATTTTTTCACTTGTATTCACCAAAAAAAAAGTGATTTTTCACTTGACCATAGCCATCTTTGTTTGAATTTTTTTTATCAACTATCGAAACATATGTATAAGATTTTTTTTAATTGGATCTCATGCATGCTCCTCACAATAATTATTTTATTCAAAAATACTTTTCTATTTTTAAATTATTATTATTATTCATCAATTTAACTCATGAAAAAAACAAATAATATTTTTATCATCCAAGCCAAGCCGTCAAAAAAATATTTTTATTATCCAAATTTATAGTGTTTAGCACTCAATAGATGTGTATATTTATACTTCATAACTAATTACATTTTATGATTACAATGATCTAGTGCACCTTTTCTAAGTACGTGAATGAATTAGATCACTATACATCAATATGAAAATACAATAATTAACCTAAAGCTTTAAATGCAACTATTTCCAATAGTCACAATTTTGTTTCCAACACTCTCCCTCAAGCAAGAGCATTTCAAATGATCCAAACTTGGAACAAATATATTGAATAAGAGGTTCTCTTAAAGACTTTGTCAAGATGTCTGCTAGCTAATTAATCGTTTAAACTAATAGATTTATGAAATGACAATCGATTTCCATATGCTTAGTTCTTTCATGAAACATGGGATTTAAAGTTATGTGAAGGGTTGCTTGATTATCATAATATATCTTCATTTGTTGGGTATCACAAAACATCAACTCTTGAAAAAGAAATCCAAATAAGTTCACAAGTGGCTGTAGCCATACCCCTGTATTCAACTTCTACACTAGATCGAGAAAGAACATTTTGCTTTTTACTCTTCCATGAGGTAATACTGATATATATAGTGGAATGCCTATCAATTGGTGTCCTACAATCTTTGATATCTTTCAGGATCTGAATAAGGCTCTCCTCGATAGAGTACGGAATGTTTGCCATGTGAAAGCACAAGTAATTAACGATATAAAGCTCATCGACCAACTTCCACACTTTTATGGCTTATCTCAATAAATTGAATAGCCCTGATATTTAAGAGAAAAGCATGAATGTAGCTATAGTGAGTTGAAATTCAAGAAATGAGAAGCTTTTAGTTAATTAATTGTTAATGTGACATGGAATAAAAGTTGGAAGAAATTCACATGAAGGGGATATGTCTCGCGTTTCAAATTTAATATATTACAAGTAAATAGGTGTTGTTGTTTCTCTTTGCGAGTTTTCAACCAAATACAACTTAATTTTTCTTAATCCATACATGCATGTGCATCCCCTAAGTTCCTTTGCATATATTTATAGTTGGAAAATGTTCATCCAGAGAGAAGCGATAGATGTAATAGATGATATGATGTGACAAAAAGGGGCGAATAGAAAAATATGAAAAGTGTTAAATAATTATTGATTATTGAGAATCCAAGTGTAAGTTGTTAGTCCCAGTCCCACATTCGCTAGGAATGAAGAGAATATAAAAGACAAAACCCACATACCCAATGTCTTAATGTTTTGGGTAATTAAAGATGTAGTGTCAAGGTCTCACTCATGGTACGGGCTCCCATGGAACTCCCTGCAGTGTCACCAACAATGACACCGTAGGGTGTCCATGTACCAGTGTTCTTAATTAATGGTTTTTCTTATCTATCATGCATGCCACTTTAACACCAATCACCCGCATCAACTTATACTTAACAACTGTCTGTCCATATGAATTCCATGTCCTCTGTCTGTTAGTTGGCTGTTAAGTGTGTTAGTACTGATCCATGCTCAAAAACAACAGTTACCTTTTCATTCAAGTCACAAAGTTTAACAAAAAAAAAAAAGCTGATTTCACCACATGTCCCATAAATAAAGTCCTTTTAATTAATTTGCATCATGCACGATGAGCTAGAAAAAACTCGAGATTGATGAATAAAGGACAACCAGTACACATTAAATAGACTTAAAAGATATAACAGGATATGGGACCATATAGTATCAATACAATTACACAAGTTACCAGTTTCACAATTCCCATATAAAATTTAATTAATCTGATAAGTGAAGACAATAACTCACAGTGGCAGAAAAAAACACTTAGAGAAATATATAAGTTACAGGTTCATTTCATATATATATGGTCTTCTTGGGACACATCAAGTACCCCTAGGATTTGTACCAGAAAGTATTGAACTTCTATCATATGATTTCACATTGGTGCAACCAAAGGTCCTACGTACAAGACTAGGTACTCTTGGTAGATGGTAAATTCCAGCATGGTTTCCTAATTAGAAGCACCATATATATATAGAGATTAATTGGTGTCCTTAATTAAATAATGGGGTTATTGACATCAAATTAATGTCACATAGAGTTTTGGGTTTTGGTTGATGAACATGGAAAGATAGAGGAGCTTATAATACTATTGGGTGATGATGTGGTGCAGTCTTCTTTGATTGATCTGGTAGTTGTGAGTGGGAAGAGATCAAGAGTCTTCAGAGGTCTAGTAGTGCAACATGAAGATGCTTGATTATTAACGTCCACTAGTGTAGTCCAACCATAGTTGCAGAATGCATTAATCTCTTTCTTCTTCTCCACCAAACTTTGAGGGTTATAATTACAAGCATTATTCCATTTGCAATTGATTCCCCCTTCTGATGATGTGTTTCCAGCTCCTCCCTAAACATAATGAAATATGAAGAAAGTAGAAAAAGAAGCATAATTTAAACTTTTTTCCCCTGAATTCATAGCAAAAGCTGAAATCATGCCTTTTGAAATGAATCCAATGCTCATGTAATGGCCAAGTTGCATGAATTGTGTGCATTGATCATATCACTTATTTTAAACCATAATTTGTACCCATGATGCTGAAATCAACAAATTCCATGCATCTAAGAGTTACAATATAGAGAAGAATTAGCAAAAGAAATTAAGAGCAAAAAAAACACAAAAAGGAAACAAAATTCACTCATGCGTTTCTACATGCATGTTTGGAAAAGGAAGAGATAATTACCTCAAAAAGCAAGCTAGCTGAGTTATAAAAGGAAATTTCTTGTTGTGTAGTAAATCCTGCAGGGGGACAACAACCAAAGCCACCAACAAAATGGTTACTACTGATCATCATATCCTGATTATTCAGTTGGCAATGATGATGATATTGATGGACTTGGAGTTGTTGTTGTTGTTGTTGTTGTTGTTGCTGCTGTAGCTGCAGTTGCTTGTTGAGTTTCCTCCTTAGCTTCTGTCTATCCCTAGCCTTATGGTTCTGAAACCAATAGAACACATTTTTCCCTTCTATCCTTCCATAGAAAGAAAGGTGTGTTGTTATTTGCTGAATTTGAGAAGCACTAGGAGTTCTAATCCCACTCCTATACAGTTCCTCTAAGATCATGAGCTGCTCAGTTGTAGGGCTCCATCTTGATGAACCTGCTGGACACATCTTTCTCTCTCTCTAGCTATAGGATTTGATTGTGGGGTTGTTGAGTTGAGTGTAGTAGTTTCTTGACACAAGAAAGGGTGAAAGGGATGTATAAATAGAAGGGACAGACAGAGAGAAAGATACAGTGAAAAGTAGTGAGGAAGAGACAAAAAGGAAAGAGATTGAAGCAGGCATATGAAAAGGGGTTTGTGGTGGTGAAATTAGATAGGTAAAAAAGTACTAGTCTCATGCTGATGTTCCTTTTAGAGGAGCATTCAAGTGAGGTTCCAGTGCATGCAACAGACAGAGACAGAGAGAAAAAGAGAGAGAGAGAGAATCTGAAATGAGATGGATGAATGAAGAGAGAACTGAATACTGATTGTGTGTGTGTGTATGAGTCATCATGACCTTATTATTATTAACAGTTATTTTTTTTTCTTTCTCAACGGAATGAAATCAGATACTCTCTCTCAAGTAAGTCTAATTTGATCAGTACTACTACCAGATACTCTTAACTTGGACAAACACAGCCCCTTCCTCTGCCCTGATAATTAAGCACCTCTAATTGTTGTGGCAGTAGACTTGTAAGAGCTATGAAAATACACTCCAAACAAATTTTGATTGTCTCACACATCCAATCACCTATATTTCAAATTATAAGTCACATACCTTGTCTCCATAAATTTTATGGCTGTACAAATTTTTTTTGTATTTATTGATGTCTATATTACTAAATTGTTTTCAAATGAAGAATGATATAGCAAAGCATGCAGCACATTCCTTGTCACATTGAATTCACGTGTGTCCTTTTGTTTATCTCTTTACTGATCTCTCAAACGATAGCATGGGAGGCCTACATAACACATTAATGGGTCAAGTAAAATATCGACAAATTTCTAACACAATTTTTTACCCAAAACCTTGAAGCATTTGGATATGAAAGTTATAAGATAATTTGGTGGTTTGGGAAAGGGATATAAGAGTTGGAGCATGAGCTCAAATTCCCTTACTAAAATAACATTCTAATTACGGACATTTGCTTATAAGAAAATATGAATCATGTCTCTTATTTTATATTCATTTAACTCATTTTTAGCCATTGTAAAACTAATACTTGCACTTGTGGAATATTCCCAATCCCAATTGTGTTGTAAAAAATTTATACCCATTTTTCTCTTTTTTTTTTGTCACATGATGTAGGTATGAAATATCCATCGGTTTTACCTGTATACCCATTTTTCCTTTATTTATTTGCTACAATATAAATTTTATATTAGAGAAAACACACTCCACACAACATGGCAATTAAGAATTCAAATTCAAATCACAATAAATGCAAACAGAAGATCCAACCATATATATCATTCCATTTTGTCATCCCATCCCATCCCATTATTGGGAGCATATGTATAGTACTGAAATATGTATATATTTTCGTAAGAGGACAGTGTTGTGGACAATGGTACCAAAGGGTGAGACTTGGCAAAATGGCAAGTCACTCAGAGTCACAGGGGTGGGGTCTCTGGCTAGTTTACATGCATGCTGCTGACATATTTTGAAAACGCAAGCATCGAAGAACAGTTAGAGTCCATAAATGCACGTAGCAGAGTGTCCAATGCCTTGTCTTTTTTCCTCTGTCTCAGTTAGGGGCCTTTACGGGGGAAAGCGGGCCGGACTTGTCATCTCTGTCAACATTCCCCCCATCGTCCATCTCAACCGTCCATTTTGTCGTGACGTCACCACCAAGATTGTAAAAACATTAGTACTACATTGCATTGCATGTTTCTTTCTGAGTCTCATCTTTTGTTTGATCTGAGTGAGGTGAAGTCAACCACAAATCCCAGTGCGTACGTATTTGGTAACACGGTGAGAGTATTCAAACTCAAGTTTATGTTGTCAAATGTAATTTTTTTTTATACAAATGTATTTGAGTTCTTGTGGTAAAAGCAATTCTACTGTACCCAAGACAAGATTGATTCTACCTGAAATTAAAATTTGTAGTTTTTACATTGTATTAAAAATTTTATACTAAATTTTACCTTCAATTTATTTTTAAAATAAAAATATTTAAACATAAAACCGTTACTTCAAACATAATTTTAATCAAAATCAATTTTATAAAATCAATTCAGTCAAAATTAACAATTTTCGTCTTAGCCAAACCAAACACACATCTACTGCTACCATACTTTGTTGCGGTCATCTCATCTCTCCCTTTGAGTGAGTTGAGTATGATCTTTCATGCTGCTGTTTACGTATTTCGTTACTTGCTACAGTGCTTCTTGTACCCTGATCGTTATGTAATGTCAATGTTTCTAAAAAAGTCATAATAAATCTATGTGGGACTTCATTGGAGATCCATCATTGACTCAACTTATATATATATATATATATACAGTTTTACAAAAAGCCCCCCATAATAGAACGATTTGTGGTACATTTTTAGATCAGATTGGCTGAAGTTATATACAGAATTATAGTTTTGAAAAGCCACAGTAAATCGACCGGGGGCACAGTGTGCTAATCTGATTGACATATAGCATGTGTTGTGATAATTTTAACTAGCTTACTAGTTTGATGTCACTTTTGTAATAATATTACTATATTAAATGTTTGTCTGTGACTATGTGTAGTAAGGATTAAAGTCAAAATTTACAAATTTAATAGGGACCAAAACAATAAGATTTTGGATATCATATTTATAGGGACTAAACAACTTTGCAATTAATTTTAATTATAAGAACTATTTTGAAAATATTTTGATTTTACAAGGATTAAAATCAAATTTTATTAGTTAATAGAAAGAAAAATGTCAAAACGTGAGATGTAAAAAAATTAATTCAACTTGGCATCTGACTTGTCAAAGTATTGACATGTGGCAATGGCGGTCACCCTCTTGTGCTACCGGGTGTGTCACCCACAGGACTTCATCGCCCCCAGGGCTAAGTACATTGATTCTTAAATTCCCACTACCATTTGGGTTATAGCCCAAGTGGTAAAAGGACTAAAACAAAAAAATATTACAATTACCAACAATATATGTAGGGTTAAATATTTGTTAGTCTTTCATATTTGGGAAAAGTTCGTTTTTGGTCCTTTATCTTTAAAACTGATCTTTTCAGTCCCTCGTTTTTAGAAATATACCATTTATAGTCCTTGTGTCCATTTTATAAATTCAAAAAATATTTTTTAATATTTTATTTCCTCTTTCCTAATTTCTAATTTCTAATTTCCACCAAGCCCCCTCTTTCTTCTCCTTCCCAGCTCCCTAATCCCTTTAAAAACTTTTTGCAGTGAATCATCCAATCAATCTCCACCCTCATGTGAACATGCAACATATGGCAATGGTTCAGTGTTGTTGTTGCCTCCTCCCACTCCAATTGTTCTAATCCTAGACACAACTCTATCAGCTTCTTGAGAACCTTTGCATAGTCCTTCACAGGCCAATGATCATGCCACAAGAAGGGATTTTTCCCTACTATCTGAATCACCTCATGTTCATCAAATGAACCCTTTCCATGTTGTCTCAACTGATCCAAATCCCTCTCCACTGTCCACTTCCTTTCTGCATCCCAAGCACCCTTGTCCTGTACAAGAGATCAGAGTAGCGACCCAGTTGGACAAAACCACTACAGAGTTCATTAAACTTGTCAAATTGGAACACCTTGTCAAATGAAATGGGTTGTCTTGTCAATCTGAGGAAAATCCAAAAACTTGTCTTGTCGAATTCCAGAACCAAATGATGGGGAATTATGGTTGCGGATATATACAAGATTGCTCCATTCAACAACACAAAGCCAGGGGAAGGAGGAAGCAACAGAGCCCTGAGGATCAAAACTGCAATAAGAAGAAACACACGCTTGCATGCTATGGAATTCAGAGTGCCACCACCACCACCCATCAACTTTATCAGCTTGCAATTAAACAACATTTCCATGTCTCAAAAATCATAATCACTCTCTCATGTAAAGCATCAATTTTGTTTTGATTGAGAATTCAGACACAAGATATCAGCCAGCAGAATCTGAAAGGGAAGAAGCGAGTGAGAGGCATGGAACCAATTTTCAACCACCCCACTAACATCTACATGATCCAGAAACAAACAAAAGGTAAAAAAAGCAAAAAAGAGAGTGAGAATCAACTTACAGGGGATGGCTTATGGAGTTGCAGAATACAGAGTGAAAAGATAAAATTTTGATTGTAAAAGCAAGACCCCCAAGAGGCAGAAAGAAAACACCATCATCACATAAGAGACTTCCCTGAATTCCCGAGAAGAATAGGCGTGATGGTTGTGCGATAAAAACAAGGAACAATTAAGATGTAAAACAAGGAGGGGGAAGAAGGAGGAGGCTTTGTGGAAATTAGAAATTGGGGGGAAAAGTATTAAAAAATATTTTTAAAATTTATAAAATGGACACAAGGATTATAAATAGTATATTTCTAAAAATGAGAGACTAAAAAGATCAATTTTAAATATAAAAGACCAAAAATGAACTTTTTCCAAATATGAAGAACCAAAAACATATTTAACCCATATATTTAAGTCTAAATACAATTGGTTGATCATAAGATATACAACAAAAATGGGATCACACAAGATATGCTAGTTGTTAATAGGTATGGTATGAGTGACAGATACTTAGATCCTTTATATAGTCTTCCCAATTTAAGCATTAAGATCCCTAATCAACAAAAAAATCTTTATTTTACCACATTAATTCCATCCTTAAAAGCACTAATTTTTTTTTGGCTCGAGAGGAGATTGTTCCGACCCCACGCAGTGTCTCAACGCTTTCAACGAAGGACTAATCTGCGCTCGTTTATGTAACACCCCTTTTTCCCACAAGGAACGTCACATGAAAAACTAAAACTTAATGCGGAAAAACGTCTTTCATAAATCAAGGTTACCAAAATTGGTGGCTAATTTTTTTTTTTAAAAGTCTTTTATACGAAACGATTTCTCACATCACATTTAACCATCCAGAAACTCAGAAGAAAAGAGACATCATACATATATATATATATATATATATATATATATATATATATATATATATCATCATGTCAATATACACAAGTCTTGCGCCCGCAAGTATAGTTTGGAACCACAACATAGTGGCCAAAATACATCATCCTGATACAAAGAAAATAAAGCGATAAATCTAAACCTAGGAAAGCTGTAAATCAAAAGGTGTGTCAAATACACGACACTGAACTTGTACATCTCAAACCTAGGCTGGTTGCTAACAGACAACCCACAATCTAGCACTAGACACCCCCCACCACTACAGACCTAAGACGATGATGTCTCCTCGGGGTCCTCCTCGGGATCCTCCTCCGGGTCCTCCTCCTCCTCGGATATCTCAATGAATACCTGCTCTGGCTCATCTCGAACCTTCCTCTTCCCCCTTTTTGCGTGTCCCGACGGCCCGACAGAAATGTCAGAAGAGCAACGCACGAAACGTCCATACGGTGGGACGTAAAGAACGGAGAGCGTCGGTCTCCCTGTCTCTGGTGGTGAAGCTGGTGTCACTGATGGAGCCATCCTCGGTAGACGATCCTGCGCCAAGGTACTCTTCCTCGGAGTGAGACGCGTGCGACAAAACATACGGCGATACTCCCGAGCAGATCCGGTTACCCGCGAGGGTAAAGGTCTCTCCTCCGCCTGAGTCTCTCTCCTCGGCTGCTCCACAGGTGCCTCGGGTGCGGCTGCCAGCCAACTGCGCATCCTCTCTAAGGGAATGTAAGCGTCCAGAACCATGTCACGCTCCAAAACCTCCTCGGGGCCCAGCACCCCTCCTCTCGTCCTGACCACGTGTCCACACACTGTGGCCCATTGGGAGATGGGATCATAAGTCCATCCCCCACCATCTGCCTCAAGAGGCCTGAAACTCTCCCTTACTCGGGCTACCAGAGGCCTCATCTACGCGTAACGTACATACAGATATAGGAAAACATGCAAGGGTGAATTTCTTTGCACAAGTTGAAATCCACTGAAAGGTTGCATACAAAAAAGAAAATACTACATAATACATTCCAAGAATATATTAGCTACTCTTTCGCAAATCTTTCTCTAAGATATTCATACACCAAAAGGGAGCACATCATCAAATTAAACACACAGTCAAACACACACATGGCACTCTAGCATAATGCATGTCACTTCAATATCTCTTTAATACACCGGTGCACTGCTCTATGGAGACTTCCTCAACTAAGTGGAGCGATATGGCGGAATCGTATACCTATCATTAATGCAAACTGACCTTCACTCTCGGCCATCGTTTGTCATTTATTCGGTACAGACCCATTGTGCTACGTCGTACACCACATCATAAATAAGATAGCCCTGGTCAGGATCATCCAAGCTGGGTATTACGACTCGTCTCGGCACAAGGGAATTCATTTCAAGGCCATTGAGAACTTCGTAACCTGGATGCCCTCAAAGACTTATAGTCAGACCATACTTATTCACAATCCCCGCATAGGATTGTGTGCTCTCATCATAACAATAAATGCTAGCCTGGCAAAAGCCAATATCTCAAATGCATATGACAGTATATTTGCAACCACAATCAATGTGATCTCTTGTCTTTGGGTTTTTCGTCGCCACATGTTAGTTTTCATCTAACACCGTGTAATTTTATTGTCCTCAAGACTTTATCGTCGCCACGTATTGATCCTCTTTCAATACCGTGTGGTATTATTGTCCTTAAGACTTTATCGTCGCCACGTATTGATCCTCTTTCAATACCGTGTGGTATTATTGTCCTTAAGACTTTATCGTCGCCACGTATTGATCCTCTTTCAATACCGTGTAGTATTATTGTCCTTAAGACTTTTATCATCGACACGTATTGGTCCTCTTCCAATACCGTGTAGAAACGTCAATTTAAAAACATAAGTTTATGGAAACTCCTCTTTGGAATTAAAATTCTTATTTAACTTCAAAATCTTAAATTCTTATTATTTTTCTTCTCACTTCTCATTGTCAAAAGATTTAATTACAAGTCTTAGTTAAACTCTTTGATAAATTTTACTTAAGTTCCTTTACTTTTAAGTATTTACAATTCTGACCCCTTAAGAAGTCCAGTTTCGCAGTCCAGCCCCTAATTTTCTGAAGAATTAGATTTCTGGCCAAAAATGCCCAGACTTCGCGTTTTATGCCCCAAAACTTCTGTAAATTATGTTTTTGGCCAAAAGCATCCAGATTTCGTTTTTGACCCCTAAAAATTTGAAATTTGATTTTCTCCCTCATTAATTGATTTTCTAGCTCACTTAGAGTTTTATGGATAAAAAAATGACTTAGTATGAAATTGATTTAAGACTTATACTTAGTAATTGATGAGGATCAACCTAGAAGCATGGACAATAAAGCATTACAAGGCCTTGGTGGGCCAATGACAAGGACTCGTACCAACAAAGCTAATGAGGCCTTAGATCAAATGGTGACAACTCTGATTGAAGCAAAATCAAGCCTAGAAGGATTCAAGCCCAGATTGGTTAACTACTTGATCCAAATTGAAGAATGAAGGGATGGGCTGAATTACATGATCCAACTTGAGGAATAAAGGAGTTGGGCTGATTCAGTTTTATTTCTTTTTGTTAAGGTTGTAATCATTTGGGCTGCACTTTCTTTTTCTATCAACTCATTTTTTTCTTTACTTTCATCCTTCTTTTCTCCACTCTTATTTTCGCCCTTTTCTTCTCTCCTCTATCTTTTCCACACTCTTAAAACTGTCCAGAATTTTTTTTTTTTCGATTTTTTTTTTCACCTTTTTTTTTTTGTTAAATCAGCAACTCAATGATAAGACAATTCTGGCAGCAACTTTTTTTTTAATTTTTTTTTGTACGATTTTTTTTTTCAACAAGACTAGGACTCAAAATGAAAAGAAATCTGATGCAATTCTAATAACAAGGATGGAAAGACAACAAAGACAGAATTGGAGAAACAAAGAAACAACTCAAAAAGATCAAACAGAAAATTTGACACAAAGGATTAAGACAAAAGACAAGTAATCTTGACAATGAAATGGACAAGAGTATTCAAATAGGAAAGAGCTAGATGGAATTGAAAAGAACGAAAAACCAGAATAAAGAAAACGAAACAGAGAATAGTATTTTTTTTATGGTTTTAACAAAAGAAAAGCCACACCTGAGATTCAAGGAGCCAAAGCTCTGATACCAAATGATATGGTCCTTGGAGCCGTCGGACCCAAAACAAGAGTCGTAAGGTGGAAGTGAGGACGCCACAACCGGCTATGAATGTTCCGGTTGATAAGTCGGGGTTGAGCGCCACGGCAAGCCGATAAGCTCTAAACAAGGCTCACAAAGAACCATAGAGAATCCTCTCCAATTTTAACTCAATCCAAAACTTCCTTTATTTCTGAATAATGGATTACAATTTATAGAGATAGCTCAGCCTCCTAATTAAAGTAGCTAGTAATGGCATGCAAGCCACATAATTTATTCTTAAATAGAGCATTAAAAGAAAATGAAACCAATTCTCATGTAACAGTCAGCACTAGTGTATTTTTTTGGCCAATCAAGGATTATTGAATGCAAAGATCAATTGCATGTGCTGCTGGACTTCCCCTTCTTTTGAAACGCATGGAGCTTTATTTGTGCTGATCATGTTTAGTAAAAAGAGCAGCTTGTTAATTGGACTAATAAAAGTCAGCAGCTGATTATTTGAAAGCATTTCCAGCGGCTGCACATTACTTGCTTTCTCCCCATCAATTAATTTTTAGAATAAATTCTTTGTAGGCTTCCTTCCACATACTCAATGAATTCATGATCGCATCAGTAATTTAATGAAATTTATCTAAGTAAGTGTTAACTTGAATCTTAATTAATTTATTTGATTTCACTTTGGAAAACTTTTTCATTAAAGCTTTTAAACTCTCTTCCCACACTTAATCAAATACTTCAATCAAATTTCAATCACATTGAATTAAATCATGTGAAACATCCAAGAATCAATATTCATCCATTTAGGCAAAAACACCACCAAGCCATAAATCAAACATACACTCAAAGTAATCATTCATAACATACCAACATACATCATGAACATAGCATAAAACATACTTCCTCAAACATACACTTAGGCATTCCAAATCAATCTAAATCATTCATATGATTTTTCCAACAACACATAGATTTATCAAAAATTATCATGCCTCAACCAAAATCATACTTTCACTCTTATACATAAATATATAAAAATGCATATTACTAAAAAATGATTTCTCACTCAAACACCCAATATGAAAACTCAAGTCTTTGAGTTTTTCATGAACATACAACATAAACCACACACATACACATCCTTCCCAATTTATTGAGAAAATCCCCTTACCTCTTGAAGACTATGAAAATGAGCAAACACCAAAGATCACCTTCCCTCTACACAATCACCAAGTGACCTCCTTGAAGCCTTGATATTCCCACACTTAGAAAAATTTACCTTTCACAAAATACACCAAAATAAAACCATAAAAAATATGAGTTTTATGAAAACCAACAAACCCTAAAGAGTAGAAATTTGAGTAGATGAATACTTACTCAAATCTTGAAGACAAATGGATCGAAAGTGATTTTCAAGCTTGTAGGTTCCAATGGAGTAAACCTAAACCAAGAAAAAACTCTCTTTTAGTAAAGAGAAGAACACAACCTTCATGGAAAAATGAAAGTGGTGGAAATGAAAAAATGAAAGAAGTTTATGGATTAGAATGATGATCCAAACCTTTTTTGTGAAGCTTGGGTGGCCAAAAACTCAATAAAACTTAGCCTTTTGGTGTGTAGGAAAGCTTGAAAATGGAGAGAAAAAATGGAGTTTGGAGAGCTTGGAGAAGATGAAGTGAGTGAAATGAATTTTCTCTCTCTCCCTTCCCTATGTCAATTTCGGCCAGAACATCAAGAGAAATGGGGGAGGTATGGGCTAGCTTACTTGGAGGGAATGGGAGTCATACCTCACTCACCTAATTTGAAAAAAAAATTCAAAAAATTAAACCCATTTGACCATTTGACTTTTGGCATAGTTTTGAGAGTGGGATCAGCCCTTCTATGCGCCCCAAGGCTGACTGGAAAATGGTGGGATTAAATCCCATCAAGTTAGGGTTTAATCGGTAGTTCGAAGCAGTAAAAACGCGTAGTTTTCGAACCCCTTTTTAGATAAATATTTTTCTAAAATGGGTAAAATCATGAGAAATAGATTTTATGACTTGAATATGTCATAGAAAAATTTAGAAACCCAAAACTAAATTTTTGGACTATTTTTCATATTCCGATTGCGCCCGGTTTAACTGTAAAGCTTTAAACGCGGGTAAAATAAAGTTTTTCTGAAAAATTTTCAGAAAAATTTCTAAAAATCACAAATATTATAAGAACCACTTTTGGTTCGTTAAAAAATTATTTTGGAGTAAAAATGACCTCCAGAAAAATACTGAACCCTATCCCCGCATCAGGAGAGAATGCGGTTCCCGCAAAAACTCAGTTTTGCGAACTCTACAACTCTCGGCTCCTCTAAAATAAATCTAAGATATTACTATCACTATCCTCACCTCAAGATCCCAAAAATTATTAATTAAATAATTTTATATAAATTAAAGCAGATTAAAAATCAATAAAAACTTTTTAAAAAAATGAGGGTGTTACAGTTTACCTCATCATTTCTCTCTAACTATTTTGTCCTTCTCCTCCTTCAACTCATTATTGTGAAAATCTCTTTGCAATTTTATTTTATTTTATTTTTTGCTGAGTAAAAATGTCTTTGCATATTTGATTTTGCTATGTAACGATAAATTTAATGGTCTGACATATAAGTTTAATTTATATGCACTGTCAATGTAAAACCATTTTACACTATCATTCAATCAAATTTCAACTAATTGCCACGTCATATTAAAATAGTTTAATTAAATAAAAATTAGGAAAACCTATTTTTTTTTGCACGTTCTTCATCCCCTCAAGTCATCGTCAACACGCCCCCCTCCCTCTTCACCACGATTTTTCTCAACTGGTGATTTATCATAAGACTCCATTAAGACTCGTAGATAAACTAGGGAAAAAAAATGCAAAACAATCCTAATTTATATAGTCCACGACATTCTCTCGGTGCACCTTTTCCTCCCACCGCTGTCTCCGTATCTTGGCACTTAGCATGGACCACTCTTAAAGTGGTCCATTATGGACTAGTGAGTGTCTATGATGGACCAACAGTTGTCAGAATCATAGATACATTAATTTTTAAATCTAATGGTCAAGATTAAGGAAAAGTGACTAAAAGTACAAATTCTATTTAAAATAAAATATTAATTATTTTAGTGCCCTTTGTAATTGTTATATTTACAAAAATGAACAAGGAAAATAACATATTAAAAAACTATCCCTCTCCCTCTCTCTTCCCCCTCTCTGTCTCCCTACCCTCTCTCTCGCTCTATCTCTCCCCTTCTCTCCCACTCTCTCTCACCTCTCCCCTCCCTCTCTCCCAACCCCTCTCTCTCCCACTCTCTCTCACACTCCCTTTCTCCCTCGCTCCCTTTCTCTCTTGCTCCCTCCCTCTCCCTCTCTCTTCCCCCCTCTCTCACTATATCCCTCTCTCTATCGCCCTCTCCCTCCCCCTCTCTTGCTCTCTCTCTCTCCCCACTCTCTCATTATCCCTCCCTCTCTCTCTCTCTCACTCTCTTCCCCTCTCCCTGCCTTTCTCTCTCGCTCTTTCCCTCCCCCCTCTCTCCCTCTCTCTTTCACTCTCCCTCCCTCCCTCTCTCACTCTCTCTCTCCTATTCTCTCATGCCTTCTCTCTCTCCCCCTCTTGCCTTGCTCGCAATCACTCTCTCCCTCTCCCTCTTGCTCTCTCTCGCTCTCTCTATGTCCCTCCCTCTCTCTTGCTCTCTCTTTCCCTCCCTCCCTTCCTCTCTCGATCTCCCCTATCTCTCCCACTCTCTAAAAACCTCTCCATCTCCCTCTCCCTCTCCTTCTCCTTCTCACTCTCTCTCTACCACTCTCTTTCTCACTCTCTGAAAAACCTCTCCCCCTCTCTTTCTCTCCCTCTCTCTTGCTCGGTTTATCACCTTCTCCCTCTTGTTCCCCTCTCTATTGAGAGAGAGGGAGGGAGGGGGAGAGAAAGGGAGAGTGAAAGAGAGAGGGGGAGTGAGAGCGAGAGAGAGGGAGGGAGAGGTAATGAGAGATAGGGAGAGAGAGGGGGAGGGAGAGAGGGAGATAGTGAGAGAGCGGGGGGGGGGGGAGTGAAAGAGAGAGGGGGAGAGAAAAAGCGAGAGAGAAAAGGAGGGTGAGAGAGAGTGGGAGAGAGGGTGGAGAGAGTAAGCGAGATAGAGTGAGAAAGAGGGGGTAGGGAGAGAGCAATAGAGAGAGGGAGAGAGTGAGAGAGGGGGGAAGAGAGAGGGAAAGGGAGAGTTTTTTAATATGTATGAAGAAAAGGATTTGGGAACAAGAAGGTACAGAAATCACCAGAGCATGAGTGACTCAGTGTTAAAAACTTGATTATGTCAAAACTGTATACAAGAGTATCATTACAGCTATTTATGACAAACTAAACAACTAACTAAAGCTTAACAGAAAACTAACTATAGTAACCAGCTAACTAACTAGAGTAGTTAAGTTAACAAACTAACTAATTTACATAAGGCTTAACACCCCCCTCAAGCGGGAATGTGAACATTCAACATTCCAAGCTTGCAGTGTAAATTGCGAAAGGGTCCAGCAGCTAAAGGCTTGGTCAGAATATCAACGATCTGCATTTGAGAAGAAATTGGAAGCAGATGCAGTGTGCCATTTTGGAGTTTTTCACGGACAATGTGACAGTCCAATTCAATGTGCTTAGTCCTTTCGTGGAAGACAGGATTAGCAGCTATATGCAATGCAGATTGGTTGTCATAGAAAATCACAGCAGGAGTTATGTCAGAAATTCTAAAATCTTGCAGTAAATACAATAACCACTGTGCTTCACAAGTGGCTTGGGCCAAAGCTCTATACTCTGCCTCGGAGGATGATTTGGAGACGGTTGCTTGTTTCTTGCTTTTCCAGGAAACCAGAGAAGTTCCAAGGAAAAAACAGTACCCTGTTATGGACCTTCTTGTGTCTGGGCAAGTACCCCAATTGGAGTCACTGAACCCCTTAAGTTTGAGCTAACTTGTTGCAGAGAAGAGAAATCCTGCTGCAGGTGCTCCTTTGATATACCTAAGCACTCGAACTGCTGCTACATAATGGACCTTGGTTGGACAGTCTAGAAATTGACTAAGTTGATTTACTGCAAAACAAATATCAGGTTGTGTGTGTGTTAAGTAGAGCAAGCGACCAACAAGTCTTCTATAAGCAGTGGTATCTTCTAAAGGTTCCCCCGAATCCTTTTGGAGTTTAAGATGATGATCCATAGGAGTGCTGCATGGTTTTGCAGCCAATAAGCCCATGTCCTTGAGAAGGTCCAAGGCATATTTTCTTTGATAGAGAGTGATCCCTTCCTTAGAACGAGCAACTTCAAATCCCAAGAAAAATTTGAGAATGCCAAGGTCTTTAATGCTGAAAAGGGAGTCCAGGTGTTGTTTAATGGATTGAATCTCTTGAAGATCATCACCTGCTAGGACTAGATCATCAACATAAACTAAAATACAAGTAAAACCAGTACAAGTATTTTTGGTAAACAATGAATAATCTGATTTTGATTGAAGATAACCAAAATTTGTGAGGGCATGGGTCAGTTTGGCATTCCATTGCGTGCTGGCTTGTTTTAACCCATATAAGGACTTTTGAAGCTTGCAAACCAGATCAGGACTTGAGGTATGCAACCCTGGTGGTAAGTCCATGTACACCTCTTCATACAAGTCACCATGAAGAAAAGCTGTGTTAACATCTAACTAATGGAGGTGCCAGTTTTTGTGGGCAGCAATGGACAATAAAACTCTCACAGTTGTCAGCTTAACCACTGGACTAAAGGTTTCAATGAAATCTATCCCTGCTGTTTGAGTATAACCCTTAGCTACCAAGCGAGCCTTGTGCCTTTCTACCTCACCATTGGCCTTAAACTTAACTTTGAAGACCCATCTGCACCCAACAGTGCTATTTCCAGGGGGTAACCGAGTCAATATCCAGGTTTTATTGTTGTCAAGCGCTTTTAATTCAGCTTGAATGGCATCTTACCAACACTTCTCTTGAATGGCTTCTTTATAGGTGGAAGGTTCAGTCAAGGATGAGAGAGCAAGGGAGAAAGTTCTATGAGTGGGACTTAACTTGTCATAAGATAAATATTTGGACAAAGGATGTTTGGATGGCTTATCATTGGTGGTTAAGAAACAGTGATAGTCTTGGAGGTGAGAAGGAATTTTTCTGTTTCTGAGAGACATTCTAGGTGCTTGTCTGTCAGGTTCAGGCTGGTCAATTAGATGTGGAGAATGGGCTGGATTAGGTTCAGGTTCGGGTGATATGGTAGATTCGGGTGATGTGTGTGAATGTGGTTCAGGTGATGTGGCTGGTTCGGATTCTGGTTCATGTGGCATTGGTGGGTGATGTGGTTCAGTGTGAGCAGGCTGTGTGTTAGAATAAATATCAGAAATTGTTGGGAGAGGCATGGGTAATGGGTTAGAGTGGGAAGGTTGTGTGGTCAAGAAAGGAAAGTTGTCTTCATAAAATAAAACATCTCTGGAGAGAAAAACCTCCTTTGTATCGAGGTCATAGAGGATAAAACCTTTAGTTCCAGACTTGAAACCTAGGAAGATACACTTCCTAGCTCTTGCATCAAATTTTTTTCGATTGGCCTGCAATGTGGATGCAAAGGACAAACACCCAAAAACCTTCAAATTAGAAACGTCAGGCACTGCATTGTGAAGAACAGCATAGGGAGATTGGTCTGACAGAAATCTTGTAGGCAATCGGTTGATCAGATAAACAGAATGCCCTACAGCATAATTCCAAAGTGACTTTGGTAAAACGGACTGAAACATCAAGGATCTAGCAACGGTCATGATGTGTTGATGTTTCCTTTCCACTATGCCATTTTGCTGTGGAGTCTCCACACATGACATTTGGTGAAGAATTCCTTTTGAGCCATAAAATTCATGAAGTTTGAACTCTGCACCATTATCTGATCTTATGCATCTGACCTTGGCATCAAACTGAGTTTCTACAAACTGAACAAAGGACTTGACCAATGGACCAGCTTCTGATTTCCTCTTCATGAAAAAAATCCAAGTGTGCCTAGACTTGTCATCCACAATAGTTAGAAAATACATGTGTCCAAATATGGAAGCACAAGCAACAGGACCCCATATATCCATATGAATTAAGTCAAAGCATTTGTCAGTCTTAGTAAAACTGTCAAGAAAAGGTAATCTTTTTTGTTTTGAAAAATGACACACATCACAAGGTGAAGTCAATTTAGTGCTGTCAATGGAAGGATAAATTTTCTGTAAAGAACACATTTTATTGCTAGACACATGGCCAAATCTGTTATGCCATACAGCAAGATCATAAGAGTGAAAATTATTCACAATATGAGAAGAAACATGAGAGGAATCAAAGGAATTTGAAAAATTACAACTAGGTAGTGTGGTAGTACTATTTTCAGTAAGAACATAAAGGCCTTCCTTGAGACTAGCTGCACCAATCATCCTCAAGGAAGTGGGACCCTGTATGCAACAGGAAGTGTTTGAAAAAATGAGTTTGCATGCCAAAGAATCAGTTAATTTTGACACAGAAATCAAGTTGAACTTGAAACTTGGTATATACAACACATCAGTCAAATAGAAATGTTCTGAGAAATAAACAGAACCAGCAAAATTAGAGACAATAGTTGAACCATCAGGTAACTTCACTAAGACTAGTTTAATTCTTTTGTAAGATTGAAATTCAGACAAGGTGAAACAAATGTGATCAGTAGCACCTGTGTCTAGAATCCATTGCTTTGACTTAAAAACATTTGGAATAGAGCAAATGATACTTGAACCCGAGTGATTAGGACCAGATATAGAAGTTGTAGCAATCTGATTTGCTACTGGTTGCTGCTGCTTTTCAATGCTCTTCAATAGAGAAAGAATAGCCTTGTGTTGATCAGGAGTAAACCCAAACTGATTTCCCTGATCCTGCTCCTCATCCCTTTGTGAAATCATGCTCTTACTATCATCATCATTACAATCCTCTTCTGCCACACAGTTTACAGTACTTTTTCTGCGGTTCGGAGGATTAAAGTTTGGAGGAAATCCATACTTCCTATAGCAATAGTCAATTGTATCCAGTCCTCTTGCAATGTGAACACACTTTGTTAGCAAATTTGGAGTTCTGCCCCTTTCCTTTGTCTATGCCACGGCTATCTGTGACATTTGCTATCATTTTGGAAGCTTCAACGCCAGTGTTATACTGCCTTTCTTGTTGAATTAACAAAGCAAAGGCATCAGAAATATTTGGTAAAGGTTTCATCAACATTATCTGAGACCTTACAGCAGCATATTGCTCATTAAGACCTTTCAAAAAACGAATTACTTGCTCATTTTCTCTTTACTTTTTCATTGTAGGAATCAATTCACACACACATTTTACAGGACAAGTACAAGAAGGTATTGGACAGAAATTACCCAATTCCTCCCAAAGAGACTTCAACCGGGTGAAGTATGTTGTAATGGTAAGATCCCCCTGTCTAGTTGCATAAATCTCTTCATGCAATTCAGCAACTCTGAAAATATCACCATGGTAGTACCTCCTGCAAAGATCACTCCAAACATCAGCAGCCAAGGTCATCCACATCACACTCTCAGCTACTTGTGGATGCAACGCATGGAATATCCATGAAAGAACAGTGGTGTTGCAACGACACCAAGCTCGATAGGTAGGATCTCCAACCTCTGGTTTTGGAAGAGAACCATCAACAAAGCCAACCTTGTTCTTCATCTCCAAAGACATCATCATGGACTTGAACCAGGAGTGGTAATTTTCCCCTCCTTCACTGAGAACTGCAGAGACAAGCAACGCTGTAGGATTCTCATTCTGATGCAAGAAAAGTGGATTCTCATCCATAGCAAAATTTCCAGCGCCATTACCAGCAACATTTCCAGCGCCATTACCAGGGACATTTCCAGCAACATTTCCAGCAACAACATTAGCCATTACAGCAAACAAGAACACAAGAATCGAGCAAGATCTTCAACAAACCAACAAGATCTGAGCAAGATCGTGAAGAAGCAAACAAGATCCGAGCAAGATCTACAAGGACGAACAACCAGCTTCGAGATTCGAGAAAACGAGACAAATGATCTGAGAATATCCGAGAAAAAACAAGCAAGTAGAGAGACGATCTGAGAAGATGCGATCATCCACGAACAAGGAAACGAACCGAGCGGCGCAGCAGAGCTCCAAGATGGAGCTCTGATACCATATGAAGAAAAGGATTTGGGAACAAGAAGGTACAGAAATCACCAGAGCATGAGTGACTCGGTGTTAAAAACTTGATTATGTCAAAACTGAATACAAGAGTATCATTACAGCTATTTATGACAAACTAAACAACTAACTAAAGCTTAACAGAAAACTAACTATAGTAACCAGCTAACTAACTAGAGTAGTTAAGTTAACAAACTAACTAATTTACATAAGGCTTAACAATATGTTACTTTTCTAGTTCATTTTTGTAAATACAATAATTACAAAGGGCACTAGAGCAATTAATTTTGTTATTTTAAATGGAATTTGTACTTTTAGTCACCCTTTCCTCAATCTTGACCCTTGGATTTAAAAATTAATATATCTATGGTTCTGATAATCGCTGGTCCATCGTGGACACTCACTAGTCCATGCTGGACCACTTTAATGCTAAGTGCCGCCTTAGTGATGCTTCCTGTTTGTGATTTGTTGACGTTGTTTGCAATGGCATAATCTCATGTCTCTGTTACCTTATTTTACCACACTAATCATTTTATCTATTAAATATTGCACATCTTATTTTCATTTTTGACCCACTGAATTAACAGTGTTGCAAATGTTTTACAGCACACACATGGTTCAAGAGTTGATTGGGACCGTCAAACTCCAAGAAACAAATTTCAGTGAGGTCCATTATCCAACTGCAGTTTGAGGAATTCAACTGCATAACCATGTGAAATGATAAAAGGAATAGTGTTTTGATTACTATCTTTCTTTGGTATGCGATTGCAAAGGATTGTGGGATTTCTGCAAAATTGGGGGCGGTGGGAGGGAGAGGTGTGTAGAGCTGCTGCGGAAATTAGGATTGAATTTGTTTTGAAGTTTTTTTTTTCAATTGAATTAAATTATTTTAACATATATAGTGATGTGGCAGAGTTATAATTGGATGTCAGTGTAAAAAAATTAAACTCTAAGTTTATAGTTTTACTTTTTAATTTATAGTAAAGTGTCTTACAATTTAGTTCAAAGATTATCCCAAATCTTTTTTTTTTACAACTAATTATCCCAAATCTTATTTTCCCTGATATATATTTTTAGTTAAATGTGTATATGTATGCGTGTCTTATATATGCATATAAGTACAAAGAATGCACATGAGGGTTTACGTCTAGTTCTCTCATGGCTTCATTGTTGTATTGTGTTTAATTGTGATTTTCTTTTTCCTTTAAGAAGGAGTTTGGTATGTGAATAAGATTTTCAATTTATCAAGTGATTAATCATGTATAGAGTTCAAGTCTAACAAAGAAGGCTAGACAAATAAAACAAATTCCAAAAAATATTCAAAATATAATTTACTCTTACATATAAAATTAAGTTACCATTCATTCGTAGTGTTAAAGCTTCTGACAGGATATAACATGCGTATAAGATAGACTTTTCCAAAGACATAAAAAATATAGAAAGGAGGTACAATATTGTTCGATTATGTATTTTTTTTATTTACGAAAATGTAATACCCTACTTTTCAGTAGGATACTACTAGCTAATAAAGATACATACAAGTTTAATAATTAAACCTTCAGCACATGCATACAACTTTTATATATATATACACACATACACAACAAGTTCTAAACAAAAGTAAAGGCAATAGACTAAAATAAAATTTTTAACTAAGACTCTGATTCGGTTCTTGACTCGACTGATAAGCAACCTCAATATTACTTTTAAGTTCTCACAGAGTACTTGCTATCTGAAAAAAATAAAAGAAACTAATAAGATTTGAAATCTCAGTGAATCCCAACAACATATAAGACTTATAGGGATGATACTTACCCTATCACTTTATAGTCAAAACATACACATTAAAAATAAAATAAATAAGTAAAATCAAACATTTACATACATATTAACTTAACATCTAGCATATAAGGTCATAGAATTGGAGATATGTTACACTCTCCCCTCCTATAAAAAATTTTGCCCTCAAAATTTGAGACCAAAACTTACTAGCATAAACATCACATAAAAAAATACTATAGATCACCATTTTCACCATTTCTCATACAAATACCTGAGGTGGTCTGTCTCATTAATTCACATAAAGAACATAGAAAATGTCAATTCTATAGATACACTATGACAAACTCCCTAAACAGGATCACTCTAGACTCAACTTGCAGACGATTGGATCAAGCTGCTCTGATACCATAATAAAGATACATACAAGTTTAACAAGTAAACCTTCAGCATACAACTTATATATATAGATACAACAAGTTCTAATCCAAAAGTAAAGGCAATAGACTAAAATAAAATTTCTAACTAAGACTCTAATCCGGTTCTTGACTCGACTGATAAGCAATCTCAAGATTACTTTCCAGTTCTCACAGAGTACCTGTTATCTAAAAAACATAAAGGAAACTAATGAGATTTGAAATCTCAGTGAGTCTCAACAACATACAAGACTCGAATTTGTGGTTACCCTATCACTTCATAGTCAAAACATACACATTAAGAATAAAATAAATAAATAAAATCAAACATTTACATACATATTAATTTAACATCTAGCATATAAGGTCCTAAAATTGGAGATATGTTACACTCTCCCCTCCTATAAAAAATTTTGCCCTCAAAATTTGAGACCAAAACTTACTAGCATAAACATCACATAAAAAATGCTATAGATCACCATTTGCACCATTTCTCATACAAATACCTGAGATAGTTTGTCTCATTAATTCACATAAAGAACATAGAAAATGTCAATTCTATTAATACACTACGACAGACTCCCTAAACCGGATCACTCTAGACTCAACTTGCAGACGATTGGATCGAGCTGCTCTGATACCATAATGCAATACCCTACTTCCTAGTAGGATACTACTAGCTAATAAAGATACATACAAGTTTAACAATTAAACCTTCAGCATACAACTTATATATATAGATACAACAAGTTCTAATCCAAAAGTAAAGGCAATAGACTAAAATAAAATTACTAACTAAGACTCTGATCTGGTTCTTGACTCGACTGATAAGCAACCTCAAGATTACTTTTCAGTTCTCACAGAGTACCTACTATCTGAAAAACATAAAGGAAACTAATGAGATTTGAAATCTCAATGAGTCCCAACAACATACAAGACTCAGATTTACGGTTACCCTATCACTTTATAGTCAAAACATACACATTAAGAATAAAATAAATAAATAAATAAAATCAAACATTTACATACATAATAATTTAACATCTAGTATATAAGATACTAAAATTGGGGATGTTACAGAAAACATGTTCGATTATGTTAAATAGTTCTAATGTTTAATTATTTATGCAACTTTAGTACAAAAATTATTTACGCAACTATTGTTTTCAATGAGACGAACATAGAAAATTTAATGTAATAAATTAACATTATGTCTCTGTTAAGAATTACTGATCTTATCCGTTTTCTTTTTTCACAAATAAGTGGATATATATGTTTAGTATACAAGTTTATCTCACTCTCTAGTTCATAACATTTTTTTTTTCATTATCGATCTTATAACATTTTTCCGGATATTACTTGAAGTAATCGATTTGGAAACACATCGATTTGGAAACACACCACCCCACCAGCCTCAATCAACAAATCCAGTTGGAAACTTGTCCAGTGCGTGTAATATACCCACACACCCCAATCAACAAATCGATTTGGAATTACACCACCCCACACCAACCTCATTAATTAGCATTTTGAATAGGAATCATTCTATATATTATGCAATTTGATCAAAATTAAGGGTATTGAAAGGAAGCCGCTTTCAGGGAAATAGATGCATCGTCTTTCGTGATTTTTCTCCTATACCATAGAAGGGGCGAGAGGGAGGGGAGTGGGGGTGGGGGTAGAAGAGATTAGAGAATTTAGAAAATTGGGAAAGAAAAGGGGAGGAGAGCATGGGAATGGGATTCCATGAGTTTGGTTCTTCAACAACTTTTGTTTCCGCGTTTTTGTTTTATCCGAATTCTGAGATGGGTATCCATGAGTTTCTAAGAGTAACAACGGCGGTGCAAGAGACACAATGGAGTTCCATCTTGATCTTCAAGCGGTGCAGTACACAAAGGAAGGGGACGAATATGGGATTTAGTAGTTTGAGCACTCACGTGACTTTTTAATGAGATTTTTAATATAGGCCGTTAGTTAATATCTGATGGCCGTTAGTGATAGTTTTTATTTCTCGCACTAAACAAGAGTTCTCACCTGAGATATTCCCTATATATTATTTTGGCTTTAATATGAACTTAGTCCCTCAAAACATATAATTTTACAGGGACTGACTTAAAAATTAGTCCCTCCTCCTCCCCCCTCGTCCACCACCAACACCATTGCCGCCACCACCCCCTCTCTCCCCTCCTTTTCCCTCCTCCTCTCTCCTCCACCACCACCCACCTCCACCACCACCCCTTTTTCGGCGACATAGTGACCCCCTCTCATGGTTCCCGTGTGCTCTACTATACCAACCAAGTGGTATTCATACCTAAACAATGCCACCCACAAACCCCAACACCAACCCCCACGAACAAGATCCCCTCTGTACAAGATTTCATCTTTTCCAAAAATTGAAAACGGAGCAACATTGAAGGTGAACTACGCATGGTATACTTCTTGGTGAAAGAAAATTGGGGAGAAGGGGGCTGATAGGAATCGATTATTGGGGAGAAGGGGGTGGTGGAGGAGAGAGGAGGAGGGAAAAGGAGGAGAGAGAGGGGGAGGGGGTGGGGGTGGAGAGAGGGGGGAGAAGGAGGGGGTGGTGGTGGCAGTGGTGTTGGTGTTGGTGGAGGTGGAGGAGAGAGGAGGAGGGAAAAGGAGGAGAGAGAGGGGGTGGTGGTGGCAATGGTGTTGGTGGTGGACGAGGGGGGAGGAGGAGGGACTAATTTTTTTAGAGTTAATCGTCAAATTGGTCCCTGAAACTGCAATTCGCTCTCACTTTAGTCCCTAAATGCCACGAAAATATAATATAGCCCCTGAAATTGTATACCGTCGGTCAAGTTGGTCCCTGTCGTTACATCCGTCATCTGACGCCGTCTACTGTGCTGAGCTGGCACGTTAAGTGCCACGTGGCAGCCAAGCTGGCCTCCCACGTGTTGCCCAGTCAGCAGGGACCAAATTGAAGGTTTTTTCGCGCAGGGACTAAACTGAAGGATTTGTCGCGCAGGGACTAAATTGAAGGATTTTTCGCGTAGGGACTAAATTGAAGGATTTCGTTTTGGAGGGAGGGCAGAGCAGTTAAGTCCCTCTCAGTATTTAAATATGCAATTTCGTCCCTGGAACCCTAAAATCACAATCTTTCCCATTTCCACCATTGTTGTGTTCTTTGAGAGTGAGAAAACAGGGAGGATGACAATGGGAGGAGGAGGGTCAAATGTGCAGCAAAGGAAGGGAAAAATAACCGCAAATGGGTCATGGAGTGAGTCTGCTACCTCGAAAATCAGTGGGGGCGAAACTGCAGGTTCCACTGTGCCTTTTTGTTACTGCGGTAGAAGAGTTGTTAAACGAATTTCCAGGACCCAAAATAACCCAAATAGGGAATTTTACACATGTGCAATGCCCAAGGTGAAGTGCACCTGTGATTGTACCAACTGATTTTGATTTTCAAGTGATTTCTGGGTTTCTTTTTGTGTCTCTGTTTTGTAGGAATATGAATGTGTATACTTTGCATGGTTAGATGAACTTGAGGAATTTAAGCTAGCTGATGTAATTGCAAGCATGGATGCTGGGAATGCAGCAGTTATTGGCAAGATATTCAGCTAGCTGATGTAATTGAAAGAATGAATACTGGAAATGCAGAAGCTGTTGGCAAATTTGACAGTGTGGGGGTGGAAGTGAAGATTCTTAAAAATATAGTATTTGTCATGTTTGGAATATTTCTGGTTTTAGTGTTAAGTTTGGGTTTATTAATTAGGGAGGTGGGTAGGTGCTGAGCTTATTCATATGTGTTTGTTTGTTGCAGTTATAAGTCCTATTATTTAGGCAGTTATGTAGAAGTGGGGTTAGTGGCATAGTTAGTGATTAAATGTCAGGTTTTTCTTCATTTTATTGCTTCTGTTTCAGCTCTATAAAATGAGCAATTTGGTTCGAGCCAGTATGTAACTACTAGAGCATTAATACAATCCCTTCCTTGCAAATTTGTATTCTATTTATTCTGCTTTCTATTTTCTGCCAACAATATTAAGGTTATGTGATAAATTCAAGTGATAGTAAAATCCCAAAATAAGAAAACAAATAACAGGGAAGGCATTTTTCTCAATTCTTTTACTTTTATTATATATACTCATTCATATACATTGCATTCATATTGGCAAATCAGGGACATTGTTGTCACTGTCAAAAACCAAGTTCCAGTCCTCAAACACAGAGAAAGTTCATTGTCATAAAAGAGAAAGCAACTTATAAATGCTTCAATGCAGGACAAACTATCCACAAGAATAGGTACTTCATTAACAGAATCTCCCAACATAGGTTACTAATTACATCAAAGGAAAATAGGCACCGAAAAGTGCTCAATAATAGACCAACCTAACAGTACCTATCCAAAAAAGTAGTACTTATACTGTTCAAAAAGACCAGAAAACTACTATTTATATTGTTCAAACCATCATACAGACACCCAAATATGCATTATATTCCTCCAAAATATGTTCAAAACACAAAAAATAGGTCTTCAATTTGCAGGTGATGTGTTCTTCATTTGTTTGGTGGTCTAGGAGTACACAAGTTGTATCCTGGTGTTGGAATGAAGTTCATGTACATTAGGCCACGACTTTTCGATCCCTCAGGTGCAAGTGGAAATGGAAATTGACCAAGAGGTGCATCCCCTAACAGTTTAACCGGGGTTACTATTGAGCAGCTCATGTCCATAATCCCATATCTTGGCATATTGCTCTTTCAAATTACCTTCAATGGCCTCTCTAGCCTCTTTTATGGCTCTAAATATCTTTGTGTCACATACATGTATTCCAAAATCCCGTTTAAGGAATTTGAAGGCCTCACCGTGGGTTATATTAGGCTGCACCTTGAGCTTCTCCTCTAGTTTTTCAACAACCCACTTCCTATCCACTTGTTTATTCTAAAATCCCCTACTGCATCTGTGTTCACTAATGAAAGTCTTGATCTGGAAGCTTAGATTGACTTCACTCCAAGCACAGTAAATCTCCCAATCACACTCCTTTTGCTTACACCTAGCTCTTGCCCTAAATTTCTCATTTTTTCAACTTAATCTCCCTCCCATGATAAATTGTATAGTCCTTCAAAGCTTTCTTAAAAGTGGCCATAGTTGCAAACTCCATCCCAACCTCTAGGTGCACTTGACCAAACTGTGCACCTTCATTGAACTGTGGAAACACAGGCCTCTCATTGCCATCATTCTCATCATCACTGCTAATGGGACTCCTCAACTCTTCAGAATGATAATTATCTGATTCTTCTTCAGACCCAATACCTTCCCATTCCACATCAAGATCTTCACTAAAGTCCTCTTCACTATCATACTCAGCAGAATCTTCCCTCTCAGGTTGCTGTCCATCAAGAACCACTTGGTCTACATTCCCATCTTTCTGTCCATCACTTGCCATCCTACACAAACAAATACCAAGGTAAGAATCAAATTCAAAACAGAAAACCAAGCAATAAATCCCATAATAAAAAATAGAATGTTTACAAAATAGAACAATGAGTAAAACACTAAACTCAGGAACCACACTCAGAACATATTATGTGTCAAAAAACAGGGACCAAAAACGTAATAGAATCATATATAGAACAAGAAACTCAAGAACCACACTTAGAACATATTATGTGTCAAAAAACAGGGACCAAAAACGTAATAGAACCATATATAGAACAAGAAACTCAGGAACCACACTCAAAACATTATGTGTCAAAAAACAGGGACCAAAAACGTAGAAAATCTCATACGCACCCTTAAACTTACAAAAAAAATCAACTTTGAACAAAAAAATCAAAAAACAGAGACCACACACTATGAAACAGGGACCAAAAGTTTAAAACCGCAAAAAACCACAACACAACGTACAAAACGAAATGGCAGAACCCTAACGTTACCAAAAACCATAACTTTCGTTCGTTAATGCAAACAATAAGAACATACATTCCTTCAAATCGATGATCACAACAATGGAAACGAAAAAACATGAAATTTTTGACAAAGAATGTTGTGTGCAACCATACCTGTTGTGTATTTGGGGAAAACGGTGACTCTCCTTGTTTTGACGCAGCAAACGGATTCTTTTTGACCTTGTGAGGCCGCGGCGGCGGGAGCGCCGGCGGACGCAGCAGTCGACAATGGACGCAACGGTTGTGGCTCTCACGGTTAGGGCGATGGAGGAGAAGGGAGAAGGATTTGCGAAGAAAATGTGAACTAGCAGCTGTAAAGACACAAAGCAATAATATACCAAGGTAAAAATAAAACACTTCAATTTAGTCCCTACGCAAAAAGCTTCATTTTGGTCCCTGCCGCGTGGGAGGCCAGCTTGGCTGCCACGTGGCACTTAACGTGCCAGCTCAGCGCAGTAGACGGCGTCAGATGACGGATGTAACGACAGAGATTAACTTGACCGACGGTATACAATTTCAGGGGCTATTTTATATTTTCGTGGCATTCAGGGACTAAAGTGAGAGCGAATTGCAGTTTTAGGGGGCAATTTGACGATTAACTCAATTTTTTTAAGTTAGTCCCTGTAAAAATTATATGTTTTGATTTTAGTCCCTATAAAAAATGACGTCAATTGACGTAGACATGACAACGTGCCACGTCAGCGTTTTAGGGTGACATGGCACTGGTCAACGCTAATGAGGGACTAAATTCAAAACTTGAAATTTGGGAGGACTAAAAACCGTTGACTTTAAATGTACGGATTAAATTCAAAACTCAAATTTTTACAGGGACTAAGTTTATATTAAAGCCTATTATTTTTCTTTCAATTTTACTCTTATCATTTTAATCAAATTTCTCTTTTACCCTACATTAAATTAAACAAAAAAATATAATTATATATAAATTCCAACATAAAAAAGTCGAGAATTAATTTAATTAACAAAATATATATTTAGTGGAAATATCTAGGATAAAAATTAATAGAAGATATATATTTATCTATAAAACAAAAATAATACTTATATAAAAGATTCATACGAATATTCATTTTATTTATATTATCTCATTTCATTTTATAAAAATATTTAAAAATAAAAATAAAATTTAAAATTAATATTCAAATTTCTAAGATAATTAATAATTTAAAATAAAGACGTATTAGAATCCATAATTATTTTAAAATAAATAATATAAATATGTTCATTTATTTTATTTTAAACTCATAGCTAGTTGGACACTTGTACCACTAAATTTACAAAACAATTCAAATTCATTCAGTTAATTTATCTACTATCATCTATTAATTCATCTGCTATAAGATAGTTATATTTGCTATATTTTCCAAAGGAACCTTGTAATCTCCACCCCACCCCCTTCCCTAATATGACAACACTTTTAGGATGAAGCGCAATTACTACACAAAAAACATTAAGCTGACAGTGACATTGCAACTTTATTTCTTTAGTGTTTTACAGACGTTGAATATATAATTAAGAATCCAAAGATCATGTTGCCCTCTATATAAATATAACACTGAATGTATCACTGTATATTAAGAGTGCATTACACGTTAAAATGAGGCCGAGGAAGTCCCAAAAACCTTGACGTTGGGCTTGCAATTGGGGTTGTGAACTGCAATTTAAAACCAAGAATGGTAAACAGTAAACTTTGAGCAAATGAAAATTTTCTATGAGAAAAATAATGGACCAAGATAAAGGTGAAAGGGGAAAACCAACACAACTTCTATGAAAATCTTACTTCATACAAGAAACTTACAAAAAATTTTAATCCAAACTCACTAAACTATGGCTATAACAAAAGATTCTACAGTCTTCTGTTGCTGCTTAATGAAGCAGGGTGTGACAACAGACAATATTCAGGATTGATGCTATGTGTGAAATGCTTCTTTAGAAGTTCTCTTTGTGAAATTGAAAGCGGGTAGATGAGTTTAGGCTGAACTCTTGACAAAGGTCCTTGAGTGTTTTTGTAAGAGTAGGACTTCCACAGTAGAATACACCTGCATCAAGAAAATATAAAGCAGACAAAAATTTTCATTTTTCTTTCACTGAAATTTTGTTTATTTTATTTTATTTTCTCAAATTTAGAAAATTTCATAAAGCATCACAATTATGCATACCTATCCGAGAATTTTGATGTGTGGTAGCTAACTGAGAGAACACTTTTTTCCAGTTTGGTCTTGCAAAATGAGTTCGTATCTGGCATATGGTAACATCATATTAAAAGCTAGTCTATGGACTCGACTTGTACAAAGTCGGGCCTTTTTCTAAAAAACAGTAAAAAAAGAAGAAAAAACAATAAACAAAACAATTTTAGTTAGAAATAAATAGAGTTGGGGAAGTAACACGTGTCACGGTCTCGGGCCTAGACCTACTTTTTTTATATAGTAATTGATTGATTGAGTAATAGATAAAAAGAGTTGGGGATGTGACATGTGTCACGGTCTGAGAGGTGACATGTGCCACAGTCTAGAAGGTTAGGAGTTAATTTTCTTATACAAGTATAGAAAGCTTAAACCTTTGGTTGCATGATTAAAAAGGTTTACTCTCAATGAGAACTAAATCAATATACCCGGCTTTCTGAAACTACATCAACTCCATTTTTAGCATGTTGCAGCTTCTGAATCATGGCTATAAGTGCAGACCGTGCATCACCTTCCTCATAGACACTAGTCAAATAGTTGTGCATTTCTATAACACCCTGCACCATATTTAAACATGCCAGAAATTTTACTATGCAGTGAAATATTGTGTGCATGGAGAGGCAACAAAACAAAACCAGCAAAAATGATGATAAGTTTGGTCTTCGAAATCTCACATCACGGTCATATTCTGCAATATCATCCATGACACCTTTGAACCATTCAAATGAAGCCTGCTCCCTTGTTACCCAATAAAAATATGCCCTTTCAGGACCTTTCCTATCTTCATCTGAGTGATTGCTATTGAAGGAGTCCCTCTCAGGAGTTCCCTGCTATGTTAACTCAATCAATTAATACTTTACATATAAAATATCAACCACTGATTTTCTAATCAATGATTGAGATGTCTTACTTTACAGGAGCCAAATCCGAAATGTAAATATATCGCCAACCAAATAGTAAATAAAATTTTGTTAATCTTGTCACTTACTTTTTGAGGGCTTTCCTTCTTCATGTGGTTCAAGATATCTTTCAAGATACTGATCATTGGCGTGGCCCCGATTCCTAGACCTATGAGCAAGAGGACATCATAACGGTTATAGTTTTGTGCTGGGGCTCCATAGGGTCCTTTGACGAGGATCTTTGGATATCTAACGCTACAAAGTGAAAAAGATCAGTAGTTCAGTACATATCATTTTGGAAACTTAAGAGCCAAGAGTCTCTATTCACCTTGGGGTGGAATTGGAATTGGGATTGGAATGGTCATAGCTTGATTGTGCTCTAGTTTCCATCCTCATAAGGCTTCCCCTTCTTGGTTGTGCACTCTGAGGCTCACAAGCCTGCATGTCTTAAGTCTTAGTACAACTACATGTTCAACATTTATCATATTTCTATTACCCTTTTTCACACAGTTCACACATAAACATCACCTTTGCAAATGTGTTTCTAAGCTCTGTAGTCCAATCTCCCAAGGTTCTTATATGGACACTCAAGTAGTCATCTCCAGGTGCAGAGGTGATGGAGAAAGGATGCCTGTAACAAAGAGTAAGTTTGATTATCCTAATGTGAAGTTATTTTGCAGCAAAATAATTTTTGTGATCACCATCATCCAGGTACATCATTATTACCATTCAAATTTAGATATATCTGGGCACTTAACAAAAATGTACATTCCGCTTTTATACTTGAATCCGGACGGTTTGGTCATGTATAGTGCTAGAACATTTCCTGTGTATATTATTGCCTGAAAATTTCCATGTAGTAAGATCATTTTCCTGTTTCAGCATGAAAGAACCAAGGAGAAGAAGTTGTTGAATGAAACACACCTTAATGATGCTCACACGGTGATCCTTACCCCTAAAAAATGGATGAACCCTCTCAAAAGCATAGAGTACTAGTGGAACTACAAGGTACATCCAAGTCTGTATTAATAAAAGATGGTGTCAACAGATTAACAAACATTTTTCACATTGCGGTCCATCAAAATGGCATGATATAGAATACCAAGTAAAAAATGTACAAATGAGAGGTAGGGAGAGTTCAATGATGCATGTTAGAGCAATAAGTTAACTACAATTCATATGTTTACAAGTGCAAAGCTGTTGTAACTACATTTAGAGAGAAACTAGTCTATGGACCCGACTCGTACAAAGTACGAGTTTTTTCTTAAAAAAAATAGTAAAAAACAACAAACAAAACAATTTTAGTTGGAAACAAAAAGAGTTGGGAAAGTGACACGTGTCACAACCTAGCAGTCTAGGAGACCAAGACCTACTTTTCTTATGTAGTAAATGATAATTGATTGATTGATTGAAGTTTGGGCAAATTGAAACTAGAATCTGGATGCTCCACATCCATTTGGGAAAAAGTGTAGCTTTGTAGTTTGGAATAATTAAAAAATGTTAGAGCTACACATACCGTCTTCTTACGCCAGTCCTTGTTGAGGAATAGAAAGTATCCATGTATGATCAGGAGTATGTACACCAGAATAAGCAAATGATGTGCATACCAAAAGGCATTGAAACCAGCCAAACGGTGCAACGGGGAAGGTAAATTGACAACATTCTTTCTGAAATAATGTGTTGCCAGAGTGAAGGTAAAGGCCATAATCAAGACCATGAAGATTCCAGTCACACCAGGAATACTTTCAACAAGGGTCAGGTAAGTAGGCTGCTCAAAGTCGAAACCTGGCCCAAGTGTGCTCATGAACTTTTCTTTTGGGCATGATATGATTCTTGGGAAATCACAAGTGACATGCATTCCTACATGAATTAATGTCCCTATAACTACAGCAACTGCAATGATCTTGTGGAAGTTTATGTTGTCATCAAAAGGGATGATTTGGCTAAGGAATGTTCCTCTTAGCTTTGTAAGAGTTCTTCTGCACATGGTGAGGACAATGAGAGCCATGTTGAACTTGAGAGTCTCAGCTGCACCCTTTGCAAAGCAGAGACAGGATCCCATGACTTCATATGCTGCTCTCTCCCTGTATTGTTGATACTTCCAAATGAAAAGCACCAAGTTTATGACTAACCAAAGTGTGATAACCCATATTTTTTTCCATTTATCGATCGCGAATTCTGTGGTTGTAGAGATAAATTTGTTAACAGGAGTTCTATACTTTTTTGGTATCATAGCTCTAGTCAAAGTCTGGGTTCTAGGACAAAGTTTTGTGGTGCCATCTTCAGCACTAACCATTTGCCTTAGTAGAGTCTCTAGCTGCCACATCTGTTCAAACAGAAAGAAAAAATAAGGAGAATACAAAGATAAAGGTTTATACATATAAAAACCAATAAAAGACATATGTAGTTAAAATTTGTAGGTTTCTAAGGGCCTGTTTGGATTCAGAAGCCCAACTTCTAACTTATGGAGAAGTTAGCTTTGCATTGCATTTTCATTTTTCTCGTATATGGAAAAGTGGAAAAAGTTGTTAAATAGTCAATAGATGCTTATGGAGAAGTTAAAAAAAAGAGCTTTCTAAAAAATTGAAGTGTAAAAGCTGATTTCAACTTATACGAGAAGCAGTTAGTTCAAAAACTCAGAGAAAAAATTATCCAAATAGACTCTAATTAACTAACCTCTATATATCCATGGTGATCTGGGTCAAGCTCTTCCATGATCAAAGCTGCATATCCAGCAGCATGCTGTTTGAGATTTCCTAACTTATTTGCAGAGGCACTCAACACTATAACCTTTTTTACACAATTAACATTTAGAATTCTGTTTTATATAACTGGAAGAAAGAAAAAGAGGGAGGAATCATAGGTAAAAGAAGAATTTACATGGTCTCAGTACTCACCTCCTGAACCTCCTCTTCTGATAGCCTACCATCCCCATTCTTGTCACACCTGAAAATAAATGACTTGAGTTCATTTATACAACTCCACTCAATAAGAATTCAACATGCAAAAGGTAGATACTAGGAGAATGTTTGGTTTTTAGTTGCAAACGTACGTTTGAGTCTAAAAGTATGTTTGCCCAGAAGGAACTCTATTGTTATTTTGGGTTCAAATATACTTTTGCAATATCTAAACGGAAAACCAAGCATGCACTAGATAGATAGATAGATTTTGTGTGTGTGTGGTCTTTACATGTCAAAGAACACTTGAAGTCTTGATTCAAGATCTTTGTTGGTCATGTCCTCCCAGAATACTCTAACTTCATCCAAAGTTATTCCTTTTTCTGCACAGATTTTCCTGCGCCTTGCCAAGGCCTCATAAAGTTCCCCAGCAAAATCCTTTGAATCTGCCCCCATGCCTATTCATTCAAACTTGTCATCATCATCACTAATAAAAAACAACTAAAAAAAATGGATATTAGAAAACCCAATAATAAAAACATGAGAGAATGGTTACCAACCCATGCATGTTCCAAATTTGTCTTTTGAGAGCTTCCCATCAACTGCATTCTGAGAGAAACGCTTCTCAATGGACTTCCATGCATCAGCTTCTTTCCCTGTAACCGTTCTATCAAGGAACCGTAAACCCTTAAGCCCTCTTGCAGCTCCTGATTGCATCCTCGTCATCATGCCCCCACCTTGAAACCCATTATTGTTCACCCTGCTCCTCACATTGTTGTTGTTCAAACTGGGAGCTTTCACCACCGTGCTTTCATGGGGTCCAAGAAAAATATCATTTTTATTGTTATTATTAGGAACTTCCACATTGGGATCAACAATCTCAATGCTCTCAAGAATCCACTTTGATGATTCATCAGTGCTGCCTAATTCTTTTTCTTTTGACATCAATTGAAGGGATTGCCAAGTTTTGTTGAATCAGGTGAATTAATTGGAACTGGGGAATGATAATGAAAAAAACAAAAACAAAAAGGCCAAAAGAGTGCCAATGGTGATGCTTTTGGAATTGTTAAGGGAGAAGGGTATTAGAGGGAAAGCTTGAAATAGTCAAAAATAGGATTTGAGAGAGAGAAAGAGAGAGACAAAGTACATAGATGTTTTTTTTTTCTTTGTTGCTTTGCTTAATAATAGGAAAATTGGTTGAACATTACACACTTGTTGTCTGGTCCAACCAACTATATGCCTCCTTAAACAACAATGAAAATAAAATTACGTATAAATTAACAGTTTTTGCTTTGCATGTTTCTGCTTTTCTGAAAGCAATTATGGCACTTATACCATAGAAGGAAAACTTGCCACTTTCGCCACCCTTATCTTCATTTTGGATCCTTTACCTCCCATAAATTTTACCTTGTACATGAGTTAATTTATATGAAAATTTTCTAATATACTGTAATTAGAGTTTTTGGCTCCAAGAGCGAGCATTTGAGGTATCAGTGTATCACTATAAGCTTAGACTTTTTGAACTGGACTATTCTGGTTTGGTATTTAGTTACACAAATTCATCGTCTCTCCCCAAAGATGTATTGTGCAAGATTCGAACATAAATCCTCTCCGACAAGCTTAGCGTATATAGAAGCATATTTATTATGAAAATGTTTTAAACTATGATCATGGTCGTATTCACATTAACATCACAAAGATTAATGTGATTACAATTGCAATCGCATATGGTCATATAAACTCCAAAAACCTTGATCCAATTGTACATTGCGAACTTTACAACCTTATACGAAAGTACTATTTGACTTTCTTTTTCACAACATTTTTTCTTTTGTTAATGATTACAAAAATCTAGATTATGACTTAATATCTGTTTTACTTTTATGTACTCCGGGTTTGTCTGCAAATGCTAATTTTTCTAGGACATTTCCAAATCGTGCGTGATTCATGGGGTTGTTATACTTTTTTTTTTTTTATAAGAATGGGGTTGTTATACTTGTTATCAAGTACCTTTCCTCTATTCACCCAAAAATAAAGTACCTTTCCTCTATTCACCCAAAAAAAAAAAGTACCTTTCCTCTGATATATATTTTTAATATCATCGTTATTATTTAATCTTTATCATACATGGGAGCTTTATTGAGAACCAGTTGCAAGGAAGGATGTTTGAGTGAGTAATTGACTTTTGAAATTTGGACTTTTAAGTGCTCCAACTTTTGTTAGCAACAATTGGTTAGAAACTGCTGATGATATAACCCATCAAAACGTGTCCTTTCGTTTATTGTTTTTCTAAGATAATATAATGAATAGGAGAATCGACGTGCCCGCATTATACCTAACGCACATGTTTGATCCAGCTCATATTCAATATTGCACTAATATTGTACAATGATATGCGTTTGACACTTTGATTCACAAAGCTATAGTAATTGATTGATGAAACTAGTATGTAAAATTTATGAAATATAAATTACAAATATTTTAAAGAAAGAATAATTAAAATTAATCATAATTAACATGTAGAATCTTAAAAATATATATTAACAAATATTTAATATTATAATAATATACATAATTCATTTTAATTAAATAATAAAAAATTAAAAATTATGGGTCATTTTTCCGGAAAAATATATTAAGAAATCAAGTTACTTTCGAAAGATAATAATTTGATAATATTATAAGATGTTGAGATCTGAATGAAAAGTCTATAAATATCTCATCACACAAGAAAAGATTGTAAGTAATTAATTTGAGAACTTTTTAAAAAAATATAAAACTCAATTGTTAAGTCAAAAGCCTTAAGAAAAAAAATAAAATACAGGGATTATCTCACTCTTAGAAATTATAAATGATGACTTTATTTTATATATATATATATATAGTTAACCTCTAAACCCTAGAGAACAAATATTAAATGTAGACATAAGCTAATTTTTTCAGTCACCCAACCAAAAAAGTTTAATAATTTAGGTGATTATTTACTGAATCCATGATAAATAATATCGTGGAAATATTCATCTCTCTCTTGTCAAATATAACAAAAATTTACCATAATTAATTTTCTATATTAATAATTTGAAGAAAATATTGAAGTTAAATATTAAAATTAAGTAAAAATTTACATATTTAAGAAAAATATAATTAATAAGTAAGTAGTTTATTTTTCATTGGTGAATTTTTATTAAAATACCATATTATTCATTAAAATAAAGTAGTGGAATGAAATATTAATTATTTTTAATGTTTATAAAGTTGTATAAACTTAATCAACATCATAAGAAATCTTAATAGTTGGATTAGTTAATTTTGTATTTGTATAAATGTTATTATATGGTATGGTGTAAATATTTGACACAAAAAATATTATATTCTTATACTTCAAGATGAACATATGTGTGTTACGTCAATGATTGTGATTTATGAATAAACAAGTGAAACAATGATGTGTTTTTTTTATATATTTAAAGACTTAAGTATATTGTCAATTCTATATACCCATACGGGATGACACTAAGTGTCAAACTTTTATATTTACACCAATTAATAACTTTATGTAGAATGTAAAATTATCCGATTTAACCGTTGAATCATGTGATATTATCATTCTGGTCTTGTATATAAAATTTCAGACAATTTGAATATATATTTGTATCTATGTTATCTAATAATGAATTTTTACTTATATTTTAATAATATATTAACCATTAAAATAAATCCTTGTGATGAAGTATATATCAAATAGTTTTTTATTCACATGAAATTTGATAGACTTGATCTACCATATATAAGAACTCTTGATTCAATGGTTGGATTTTTTTTTTTGAAAAGTCAAAATGCATTAAAATAGGATTGAAAGCAAGTAGTGCCCAATCCAAAGTAATACAGAATAGTGTTCATACTCATATGACCATCCTTCACAAATAAAAACACCCCATTCTACATTTTACATAATGTCATTAATTGGTGTAAGTGTAGGAGTTTACACCTGGTGTCATTTAATCCTATGAAATTAAACGACTGAGCCGTTGGATTATATATATGGAGTATATCAAATTTATAAAATTTTATACAAATTAATTAAAAAGTAATCGATATTTCATCTTACTCTTTATTTTGATAGATAAAATGTTAAGTAAATATATATTATTCACATTTTATCTATAAAATGTGAAAATTAGCTTAAATTGGATATATCAAATGATTGAGCTATTTCTTAAAAAAGAGACTATTGAGTTATTTTTTTATACATAGAAGTATGTATATTATTTTAATTTTCATTTATAAGTATCTTTCGTCATCATATTTACTACTTTTGTTCTTTATTTTTGGTGGTTTTAGTTTTAGTTTTTTATTTTTATCTTTTAGTTGTTTTAGAATTTCAAATTATAATTTATTATTTTTTTCTCAATTAATACACCCTTAATATAATTAGAAAATTGAAAATAATGAAAAATTAAAAAATAACAAATAAAAATAATTTAGCCAAAAAATTATTTAATTAATTATTTTTTAATCTATGTATCAATATCAAGTGGTTTAAGGTTTCGATACATAGATTAAAAAATAATTAATTAAATAATTTTTTTAAATGTATATGGAGATAGTAGTAGTATGTAATTTAGAAAGTAAAATGCAAGAAAACAAAAACTGTACGTGTTACTTCTGGAAAACAAAAACTGCCAATCATGATTCGTTATTTAAATGTATAGCTATACCTATGGCACAAAATTCCGAGTGTGTCGCAAAAAAATCCTTTTATATTATATCTGATAAGTTTGCACTATTTTAATGTTAGGTGTGGTTTATGAATCATCCAAAACAATAATAACTAATTAAAAGCAAACGTGTTTACCAATATTAGGTTTGGGCTCGAATTCTATAAATAAAGTCTCGGCTTTAAGTTATATGGATAAAAAAATAGTTGGAGGAAGAAATTTCATTAAAAATAGTTAGTCAAATTCTTCGACGGAGATTAGTCGTTGGCAAAATCGATAAATACTTTGTACCAATATTATAGTTAAAAAAAAACAACTAAAGAATGTTATCAGATTAAGTTATTTTCAAAAGAGTATATTAGTTTGATAACATAAGATGTTGAGATCCAAAAAGTAAACTTCATCACAAAAGAAAAAGGTACTGTACCCATTTGAGAAATTTGTAAAAATATAAAAAAAAATCAATTGTTAAACCAATATGCCTTAAGAAAAAAATAAAATACAATTAGAGATTATCCCACTCTAGAAAATTATAAATGATGATTGAAAAGAATTCAGTGATATTTGTTTATTTCATAATATTTTTTTATCATATTATTGATGCGAAGTATCCACCAGCTTCGCCGATAACTAAGTTCCTAGTTGACCATTTTTAGTGGGGTCTTTCATCCCAATTAACCGCCTCAATTGAATTAATTAAAAGATGTAATTTCTGGTTAAATAATTTATTATACATTTTTAATATTTTAAAATACACATTTTTTTCTAAATTCTATACTCATCAATTATGCACGAATTTACAATTTTGTATGTTAAATTTTAAAAGCTTTTATTATATAATTTAAAGCTTTTAATTCTTTTTCCAAATTGTAAATATGAAAACCTTTATTGATATATTTTTTTAATAAGAGGAATCTATTTAGATGTTATTTATTACATAACCCAGAAAGATTTATTACTCCATTATATATAGAAAAAAAAAAAGAAAGATTTATTACTATAAAAATTTATAAATTTAACTTTATTTTAATGGCTCAAAGTTTCCTAAATTTAGAATGAGAGAAAAATTATTTGAATCATGACTGTTTGTGAAATTATAATTCTCGATAAATAAGTATACATTTTAGATATTTTCAGTTACTTGTTTATATCACTTAAATTCTATACCATTTATTGCACAATAGTATATGATTCTGTAAATAAATCTTTATTGAAAAGAATTCATTAATAATTGTTATATAATTCAAAACTTTTAATTTTGTTACTAATAAGTAAATATATATATATATATTAAAATATTTTTTGATATTTTTAATGGAACGAATTCATTAATGTTATTCATTGCATAATCTTCTTTTTTTTGGTCAAGATTCATTGCATAATCCTTTTTGTTTTTGATAAAGAGATTCATTGCATAATCTAAAATAGTGTTTTGATATATTTTGTACAAAAATTACTTTTACAAAAAAACTCACGTAGAGAATATAACCCATCACATAGTGTTGATAAGAATACAAAGGGGGATTAGTGAGACTATATATATCTCCCTTTCCTGTTGATTCTAGCATAAAAGAAAATTACTTCTCCACAATCTTTCTGGTTCTTTCTTGTCCAATCATATCACTATATATAGAAAGCTGAAATGCTTATTCTTTTTGTTGCTAGTGTTTCTTCGGTTCTTTTGTTGTGAGAAAAGCCATTCCTATACAAGATTGTGAGGACAGAGTTAGTCATGGATTGAATTTTCCATCATTAACATATAATTCTATACTAGTATATTTCTCTTAAAATGCCAACCATTTACATATATGTCTTGTTAATGAATTACTCATTTCACCACATTTTATTTTCTACTGTAGTTAGGATAAATTTCATGGAAGAGAAATTTGACAATATAATTGATTGATCAAAATGTTTTGCTTGATTTTGGATGATGATAAACTACATGGAATGTTGTGCATAATGTTATGTATATTATTTATAACATAACATTCCATACATATAGTTTTATCATCATATCGATTAAATTGTTGTGAAATTTCGATAATATCTATCTTAGTTGCAGTAAAATAAAAAAATATGTTGATATGAGTGTGTGTTTGGTTTATCATTGCCAATGGAATAGGTATTTCTTTGAGGCATAAAACGCAGAATGAAGAAATTGTTTCTTTTGCGTTTTGTGCCTCGAGAAGATAAATCTTCCATTGGCAACATGATTAACAAAAAACATGTGATTCATTTAAAGGTTGCAGTTTTCTCATTTGCAATGGAAGTTTTATCTTTTCGATGCATGAAATAGAGAAGGAACAATTTGTTGCTTCTCCATTTCATGCATTGGGAAGATAAATCTTCCATTACAAATAAGAAAACAAACACAAGTTTGTGTTTGGTTTTGTGTTGCCAACGGAAGATTTATCTTCTCGAGGCACAAAACGCAAAAGGAACAAATCCTTTTGCATTTTGTGCCTCAGATAAATCTTACGTTAGCAATGCAAAACCAAACACACCCTAAATTGTTGGCATTTTGTGAGAAATACGATCTTGTACGATCTTGTATAGTTATATCTTAGGGATGGCAAATTTAGTCCATGACTAACTTTGTCTTACAATTTTGTACGAGATAGTTTTTCTCACAATGAAGAACTGGTACAAGCAATAACAAATAGAATATACATGTCAACTTTTAGTGGTGATATGAGGGTAACACGAACAAGCAAAATTTTCGTTATCATGGTACTATTGAGTGCGCACAGTACTACCATAAAAGAAACTGATCATTTTTTTAGATATTCAATATTTAGGAAGTTAAAAGGCAACACCTTGTTTTTCAACCTCAATGGTCATTATTTTTCATGATCTCTTGTCCGAGACCTAAAAGAGATTGTCATCATATTCGATATTTGCAGTTTCCAACCAAGCCTTGAATGTCCTTCCTAAAATATATTATATTTTAGGTGGTTTTTCTATATGCTCTTAACTCATTTAGGCATCTCATAATGCTCTGCATGATTTTTTTCTTTCTTGTTTGGGTAACTGCTTTTGGTCGTTTTCTCTGCAGAATAGGGACACTTTTACCAATGGAGAAACATGAAAAATTATAGGAGAAGAAGTCTTTGAAGATTTGTAGTTGATCAAAGCCAAAATAGACAAGTTAGAATTTGTCATGGTTTGCTTGTGATGCCCATCACGGCCGTGACCAGGTCTGCCACGAGGAAAGGATTTGCATGCCATCTAGAAGCTGTGACGACCTACTTGCGATACCCATCATAGCCATGACCAGACTAGGGAGCCATCCAGACGCTGTCCCTATCTGCCTATGATGGCCATCACGACCATGACGTGCACCAGAATCTTTAGTAAGGGCATTTTTGTCTTTCTTTCTTTTATAACTTGGACTTCTTCTTGAAACCCTAACTATATAAGGGTTTAGGGATTATATTAGGATTATCTACGGGACTTTTCATGAATTTTATGAGTAACTAGCCAAACTCTCTTTCTAGTTCGAGGATAGTCAAGGGCTTGGCTCTCAATGAATTGTGAGGTCTAGATGTTTTCTTCTTCTCTTTTATATTTCGCTAGTTATATATTCTCTGAGTTTATGACCAATTGTATTTTTGTTGGTGGTGCAAAAAGGACTTGTTGTCCAATTGATAGGATAATATACAACCAGTTAGAATGGTAGATCTATTCTAATAACTAGTGGTAAAATAATGTCCATACTATGAGAATATTTAATCTAGTCTAAATGAACCACTTGTGTGTTTGTTGGTTAGAATTGAGTCTCTCTAACTCTTAAAGCTATTGATATGTTAAATCTTAAGAGCATTCCAGAGATTATCTATCAATATGGGAAATAATCAATGACATGATCTTGGTTACCAAGAAAATAAAGAAAGACGGATTGTTAGAGCTTATCATCTATAACCAATTTATCAAAAAATAAAAAATTATATATTTGAATCAATGGTCAATTTTGTGAATCTATACCGAAATTATTTCTCATATAAATAAAGAGGAGTAGCTGTACGTCAGCAATATATTTTGTCCAACTCTTGGTAATGTGTTTATTTTATTATATCATACTAAGAATTTTTTTAAAAAGAATAATTAAAGAAACAACAAAAGTCCATTAATTCTACATTAAGACCCATCACTTGCTTTGGCCCAACTTCTGTAAAAACAAAAAAATTAGAAAAAAAATAAAACATAAATAGTACAAATATCAAATGAAGAAGAAAAAGAAAACAACAGGCAGCAACAGTAAACTCTAGATTGTACAACAATTGGTATGGTCTTTGTCCCCTCACTAGCTACCACCTGCAGCTAGAGGTGTCAAAGAACAAATATAAGTGAAACTTGAAGCCTTAGGTTTTTTTGCTCAAAACTTGAAGCCTTAGGTTTAATATCATTCTTGTATTCTCAACTCAAGTGGATTTTACAATGAACAAACGCTTCTTGTTGTGCATGTGCACAAGTGAATCACAAACCGGTAATAGAGGGTTTGATCGGTGTTATATATATTTCAGTTTTGACCCAAATAGAAGTAATAATCTATCTATTGGCCCAAGATTTATTTTATTACTTTTTGACCCTAGATTAGAAATTGAAATATTTTCGTCTTCACTAATTGACCCCAGATTAATTTTTGACCCCAATGTTTTTATCTTATTTGTCTTTTTATGTGAAGAAATCCATTCTCTCTCTCTCTCCCTCACCCTCTCTCCTCCCTCTCTTTCTCTCTCTCCCTCCCTCCCTCCCTCTCGCTCTCTCTCTCCTCCACTCGCTCTCTCTCTCTCTCTCTCTCTCTCTTCCTCTCTCGGTCTCTCTCTCCTTCCTCTCTCTGTCCCTCTCTCTCCCTCCCTCCCTCCCACCCTCCCCTAGCCATACAATATCATTATGTAACCACCGATGGGTGTTAATATTGTCTCTATTAATTATGTTATATAAATGTAATCTTTGTACTGTTTTAAATCTGTTTATTTTTTTTTGTGACAATCGGAACACACAATATCACAAGAATAACCCAACCAGATTAAGTATTTTTTTGTATAAAAAAATAAATATTTTTTTCTAAGCAAAAAGATAATAATAATCCATTATCTATAAACTAATTTTCCAAATAACTTAATCACAAAATATATTGACTAAATAAAATAAAAAAAATCAGTAAATATCATTTTTTAAATATGTAAGCCAAAAAATTAAAATTTCAAAACTGTGGGCAAAAATTTAATTTTTATAAAATGTTAGCTTTTTTAGTAATTAATGCCTTCTTTAGACACCAATCCGCAAATATTTATAAAACTTGCACATGACCTCTTCAAGAGGTAGCCCTTCTCTAATCGGATTAAAAAGTACAGAAATGGACGTTTTGTGATTCACTTGTGCACATGCACAACAAAAAGCGTTTGTTCATGGTAAAATCCACCCTCAACTCATCCTTACTTTCTATGAGACTGTTACTTGATATTACTTCCTTGCCCCTTTCAATTGTTTGAATTGTATATATAAAAACCTTATGAGTTCACTACTTGATAATCAATCTCTGTATTACTTGTACGACAGAGTACACTCCTCAATCATGCACTCAGTATACTAAGATTTAAAATTTTAAACTTTTTAAGCAGCTCTTTGTATTACTAAAAAAATAAAATAAAACGTTATTATGATAATAAACATTGAATAAAAATGTTTTCACTCAAATGAATGAATTACAATTTTACAGTCAAGGCATCTTGTATAAATAAAATTCTCATCCAAAGAAGGAAAAAAGGTTCACCCTCAGCCACAAGTCAAGCCTCAACTCCCAATTCAAAAAGAAATTAAAGCAATTAGTGGAAAAAAAAAAACAAATGCTCTATATTGAATTACAAAAAGAGCCAAAATGTGGAAACAAATCAAACAATTTCAAGTTGAAGATAATTAACACTTGGGAAGATCAGTTGGCGGTGGAAGCAGCTTCTGATTTGGAAGCTTTCCATCCAAGACAATCCAAGCCATCTTAAGACCCCAGCTTGTGTGGACTTCCAAGTGACAATGCATAAACCATACCCCTGCACACACAATTAAACATAATTGCACTTTTTTCTTCATTAATTTTTTTTAATTTATGAAAATTAACCAAAATGTAAATTTTTATAGCATGAACAAAACTATGAACTAACCTGGATTATCTGCTAGGAATCTGATAGCAACCCATCCACCAGATGGGACACCAACTGTGTTCCTTTCAACAGGATCAACAAGATTGAAGTTTGTTGGATCCTTATTTGGATCAAAGTTACCAAATCCTTGGCCTACAACAAAGAAGTTAAAGCCATGCAAATGAAGAGGGTGACTTTCTACTCCTAGAATGCTAGTGTCTTGCATTACAAGCTCCACACTTGTGTTGAATGGAAGAACCACAACCTTTGTCCCATTGTTGACCATGGTGTTGTTTGGTGGGGTGCCGGTATAGTTGAATGGATGCAAGGGACTTTTTGGGAAGTCAGTGGTGTAAACTCCATTGGATTGTCCAAAGAAGTGGGCTTGGAGAAGTGCAGTGGTTGGAAGTGTGAAAGACACATTATTCACTGATGCTGCAAACATTGTTCCATTGGGTCCTTGGCAACTTTGGTTGTGTTGGCAAGGATTGGTACCAAGGCCTACTGTGAAGAAAAAATGCTTATCAATTTTTTGAGGAACATTAGCTGGAAACTTAGCACTTGCAAGGCTGTGGAGTTTTTTGGTGAAATTTGTTGCAAAAGAAGTGTCATTAAGTGCTGGGAGTATAGGTTTGAGGAGTGGAAGCTTTTTCAGTGAAGTGGCCAAATGATGAGTATTAGAAGGGGTTTTATATTCTAGTATACCAGCAACCGTTGAGTTGTCAAAAGTTCCTTGGCCAGTCACATATGGTCTAGCAGTCATTAAGAATGTGGCATTGGGGTAGTAAGACTTGGTCTTGAGAAGAACATTAGTGGTTTGGCCAGGGGCAATAAGGATGGTGTTAGTCACAAAAGGTTTTACATAAACTGCATCTGCTTCAACAACTGTGAGGGTGTGATTAGCAATGCTGAAGAATAACTCATCATTTAGTGCAGCATTAATCAAACGTAGCAAGTAAGTCTTCCCAGGCTTCACCTTCAGCTTGAAAGTATCTGTGAAGAATGAATGATCTCTTAGAATCAAGACATGTTGCTCATGATGCCATTTCATAAAAGGTCTATCATTTTTACTAGTTATATGCTAATGCAGAAATTAGTGCCTAAAACAGTAAATGCTTCTTTTAATGCAACACTTGGTAAGTTCCCATTTTCCCTATTGGCTACTGTGACAAGTTAAAAGTTATGTGCCAAGCTTCATAGTTTCAATTGTAGTAATTATTTGATTTGATTCAATTTTAGTAGGAATTGGTGACTATTCCTAAAACATGTATGAATTAGCACTTGATACCTTTGTTAGAGCAATTATACAATGGCCCTGGAAGTCCATTAATTGTGTAGGCATCAGAAACATTTGGTCCTCCCCCAGTTTGCAGGGCTTGGGCTATGACTGCCTCAGGATCTGCATTGAACCATTCTCCTGAATAATAAGTAAAAAGTAATTAGCTTTTCTGAAAACTATAAGCAATGGGGTAGACCAAGGTTCACCCTTTTAGTAATTTCATTACCAAATATGATAGGAACGTCCTTGTCAGGTTTTGCAAAAGGATAATGATCATTGAGCTTGGGAAGAATGATGAGTGGACCATAGATTGTTGCTCTTAACCAAGATATATGGGCATGCCAAAAGAGTGTGCCTCTCTGGCCTTTAATGGTATAATTGTAAACATAGCTTTGACCTGTTTGGATGGGGCATTGAGTCACATATGCTGGCCCATCAGCCCATCCGGATTGAAGCTGTCGAATGCCATGCCTATTTGAAAGAAAAAGGCCATGTTTTTAACACATAAGTTACTTTTATGCACAAAGCTTAAGAAAGTCACATTTTTTATTAAATATATTTTTAGTCCCTACAAATAGAAAAATATTCACTTTTAGTCTTTCAATTTTAAAACGTCCCATTTTGGTCGTCTATTTTTACAAATAGACTATATGTAGTATCTCGAAATACTCTCAATAGAGATTAAATGTGGCCTATTTCAAAAATTGAGAGACCAAAATAAGATGTTGTAAAATTGAAAGAACAAAAATGAATAATTATTTATTTAAAGGGACTAAAAACATATTACACTTTTTTTGTCATTTAACAAAATAATAGAATGTTCTTTACCAATGAATGGAGATGTTGTTCTGCACATGGTTAACCACTTTGATAATAAGACGGTCTCCTTCCCTAGCTACAATGCGAGGTCCTGGAAACTGACCATTCACTGTCACCGTGCTCTTTCTATGGCACAATCTTGTCACATTTTGGTACCTTATCTGCATTAATATTAGTAACCTTAATTTATTACATGCAGAGCAAACAGAGTAGTAGTAAAAGTAAAACATCAAAGAATTATAAAAATTGAAAAGGGTAGTGAGTGTTTTAAGGAAAGTACATCAAAATGGTAGTGTCTGGTAGTGCCCGCCAATGCAAACTCAAGTGTACAAAAATTAATCAATGACAAAATGAATAATGGGATTGTAAGTGATGAAAAAAGGGAAACACCACCCATGTTTTTTTTTTCCCTTTCTTGAAACTGTTACTTTGAGTTTGAATTGTGTTGATGGAATGGGACAAAAATGTTGGTCTATATATATAGGAGTGAAAGAATGTATAGCTGTTTGATTAGGTGTGATGAAATGAAATTGATTATCTGGTTCAAAGAGAAGTTGAAATCAACGTTGCTGTGAACAGTTGTTAGAACAACTTTAGAGTGGTTTCAAAGACATCCAATCCAAAATGTCATTTCATCTTCTTTTTGTGCAAGTCAAAATTAAGTCCTTATTAACAAAACATAATTATTCTGAATATTATAGCTGCAGATATCGTACATTGTTTGTTTGAATTGAATCTGATAGGCTAGGAACTGAAGTGAAGATTGCGTGGATCATTGGTCAGATGTAACTATCTCTCAACCAATGAATGTTCTTGTTGCCAAAGTAAGAGAGTTTCTATCTCAAATCTGTCACTTCATAGTTCAGAGTTTCTATCTCAATATTTTTATATTATTACCATAATATGACAGCTATAATTAATTTGCATGAAACATTATGAGGCTAAGTGGTGATGCACTCATGCGTGCGTTGGAATATACAAAAACAAAGAAACATAAAAATAAAATCTGATCAATATCAGCATAGTTTGCTTAGTTGGTGACTCGGTTAGGAGATTGGTTACATCACTATTTAGTATATTTATGTTAACTTGTTCTATGATAATGATTATTTCTATTTCAGCTTCCTAAATTTTTTTTTTAATAAAATTATTTCTAATAATTTCAGAATAACAAGGATTAAAATAAAAGGCAGATTTCATGTGTGCTTTGAGGAGGCTTTTTTTTTTTTTTTTTGAAGTTTTAGCTCAATTAACTTAACAATGTATTGAAATAAACTTTGGTAGGAACTTGGAAATGCCCTGTTTTTAACTATTTTGATGATGCATTGGGGGCGGTTTTTTGTTGTTATTGTTAGTAGTGATCAGAAGAGGGCCAAATAGCTACCTGAGCAATTTCTGTAGTATTTTATTGTCTTTTGGGGAGACCAAACCTTGAGCTATCATTGGGCTTGCGCTTGAGCTATGTTCTCCAAGTGTTTTCAAAAAGGGAGTGAAAGGTAAATCTTTAGCATTAATATAGGTCCAAATTCAATGAGCACAAAAGGTAACTTCTAAATGTGTTTCCATTTAGAAGCCTAGGCATTTGAATTTAGAATTGTAATTGTAAAGACTGCAAACTAATAGGGAGATAAAATATGTTTTTTTTAATCTCAATTGTATTTAAAATTTAATTATGTGTTTAATTATTTTCTTAATAATGATTATAGGTAAGTTGCATTTGCCTCATACCCCATGCTACTGACTGTATCCCCTCTCTAATGATCAGCTAAGTCCTGCAAACAAGACAAGTAATAAGTAAAAATTACTACTTGAATATTAGATTGATAAGGCCACATAAAATGTTGCATATTATTAAATGGACTTTGGCAATGAAATGAGCAATTTTACTTCTTTTCCATGTCACTGCCTAATTAATTGGTACTCTAATTACTAGTTCTTTGAGAGTCTGTTCTTATCAAGTTCTGAATGTATGGAGAAACTTAGTATCAAACTATACATTTTAAAATTAGACCAGCTGAATTTCATATTAGATTGTGATTGCTAATTCTCAAGTACCTTTCATCAATGCATAAACTTTATCTTTTTTTCCAAAATATGATCAATGAATAGGGAGTTCCGGGGAGCCCACGTGCAGGGGACCTGCACTAATGGGTCAAGCAACACCACGGGTGAAACATCGACATCATATCTTCACCAAAATTTTTAAGACACTAGATGTTAGGCCCACGCAATGCACGGAGAATTTATTATATTAGTCTAACTTGAAATTTTGTATGAATTTTATATTTAATTTTATTATTCAAGTTCTTCTACCGAAATGACTCTGCTTTCTTAATTTGTCTTTCTCCATGTAAGAGTACTTTTATATTTATTTTGTAAGCCTTCTTGTAGGTCATTTAGTTTTTCCTTCAACACTCTACAATTGAGATGTGTATTTCATTAAAAAGACTACACTTAATCTTATTATTCAGCTTACTGCATAATTCTTCCAAGCTACTTGATTTATCCCATAATCCTGGGAGCTCAAACATTGCATCAGATCGACTTCTCCACCAAAGTATTGTTGCCCGACTCTGTTGTTTTAATTTGAAGTTTAATCTTTTCGTGAGAGAGGGTCTTCTCCAGCAAGAATAAATTTTAATTAAATTAATCTTAAGACATTTTTTTTAAATCTAGCCACACAGTTCGGGTTTCCTTGTAGTTAATAGTAATAAGCACAAATTTAGTCAAAAAACATCTAATTGGGGTGTTAGTGAAATGACATGGGTCTGCATGAAGGATCCTTAACCTCACAAAGAGCTTCATGCGACAGCTAATGTTATAGCGCAGGATATCTGCCATCTGCAAATAGAATATCTTTTTTCTCTATTGCACATAGTATATATATCCTTTTTGTGTTTCATAATGAAGAGGTATATTTATTTGGATTCTAAAAATTTGCTTAATAATGCCTAAGCTAGTTTATGACTTCTATCTTAGATTCATGTGCAAGGTGTTTTTCATTTTAGTAGAGTCATATCACCAGCTATCTCTGAATCAACTTTTATCTCTTCAGCATATCTAATTCTATAATTCCTTGTCATATTGATTTCCTTATGACCAACAAAATACAAGGTTTTAAAGTACATAGGATTATAATAGGAAGTATAGCCAAATTCAAATATATGTCCTAAAGTACATATAGGATTGCATTGATAATGCGCGTATTATTTTGGTTACTTGATTTAATAGGAAGTATACTCAAATTCATATAAATGTTTTAAAGTACATAAGATTGTACCAATAGTGTATTATTTTGGAATTCTACCTTTAAAAAAGAAGATAAGATGAATTTGGGAAAGCAAAAGGAATATATGAGAATTTAGGTTATGTCAAGAGTGCAAATATCATGAGTTGATTATGAAAAGAGCCAATATTATAATGCTTTATTTGGAAGAATCAAACTCTGTAAAATACTCATTTCATGGACAATTTATGGCAATACCAATTTAAGTTTAATAAACAACAATAGTTTCTTATATTAAGCATCACTATCGCTATTGTGGAAAAAATATTGGGAATATCGTGTTTTTATTTGAAATATCTCGATCAGGCCTAGGTTCTATGAAAAGGTTTAACATTTATATATGGATTAATTAAGACTACTTGGTTTTTGGATGTTGGCTAAGGTAACAATAAGAAACAAACAGCACTAAGTTCAGACATTATAAGGTGGCTATTATGATTCAGTAGAAGCAATTCATGGTTGTTCCCTATATTTGTCATGTGTTTCAAAGAATTAAACTCTTAGCAGACAATTTCAATCCTAAAAATCTATTGTTTTGAGTCTCATTCTTTTTTTGCAAACTTATGATAAAAGTCATTCACAACCCTTAGCTTGAACCAAATGCCTTCAACTTTTATAATGATCATCCTTCATAGCCCCCCTACACATGTAATAAGAAATATATCGCCACTTATTGTATAATGAGTGCTTGTACCATTTTCCCCCAATCTCCTAATATTTTTTATTGGAGTCTTTTTGTGTCCTAAATGTAATAACTATTTGCATTTATGAAAGAAATTTTCTTTAACTAAATCAAACACTCAAATAAATACCAATGGCTATTTGTATGTAATAACTACCTTTGAACCACGGATTGACAAGTCAGCATTAAGGATGATGTGGCAAAATATAAGAAAGAACGTGGTTGATTCTAGTAGCTGAAATGTCACTGTTATAACTCGCGCTTCAGAAATTATATACTATAAATAGATTGGATATATGAGTCTTGTCTTTTATATTTTCTTCATTTGGCTCGTTTCTAGCCAATGTGGGACTAACTCACACAGACACATTGGATACTCCCAACATTTCCCAACACACATAGTGTTCCCATGCAAGTGAATACATATAATAGAGAAAACAAGGAACTTTCAGCATTGGGTAGAAAAAATAAACCAAGACGTGTCTTTGTGAATTTAAATTTCAAGATATCGATTAAAGTTAGTAATCCCTATCGGATTAGCTAGGATTAGTCAGAGATACTTTCCGTTGATCAGGAAAAAATTTAGCTCTGGTAAAGTGAGGAAGCATAAGTAAAACTTAAGGAACCTCTTTCAATTAAAAAGTAGAACACACATAGATAGATCTAATTAAAAACATTTAAATATTTGGGAATATGCACTTTATGAGTGGGTCAAGTTAAGAATGAACAATCAAAATGTCCAACTATATATTCTATGTTAAGACGAATAAGTGCAACATGCAGTTGAGATCTTTGTGCTTAAAAGATACAGAAAAAATGGGGCTGCTGAAGAACAACATTGGAGGGCCATGGCCATTTCTCTTTTGCTGTGTGCTTTTGCATGTTCTTGTCGCTGGAGGTGAGAGTCTAGAAGCACCACAACAGAAGGTAACAACTAACAACATTAGTAACCTTGGCTTTGTTACTAGGCTATTGTAAACATTCCAACAAAATTGATGCAATTTAAACTTTAAGATCTACTTAATTTGATGATTTTTTTTTTGTTTATTAATTTTTCATCATAGATACCATATATATTCGTTTCCCGAAAGTGTAAGTGTGTGTTTGGATAGTCATTTAAATTATGTTGGTACTCTTTCCAAAGCTACATTTGTGAAAAAGAAAAAATTATTGTTTTAGCTCTAAACTGGATTTTGATGACTCTCAGCAGAAAAATAAACACACTAAGTTTTTCAGAGATTTTTCATCAAATATAATATTCTTCTTAATAAAGTATGAAACTTTGGATATTAATTAGAAATAGCAGTTTTTCTTTGTTATTTTGACAAAGTCAATATATATATATATATATAAAATTTTGCAACAAAAATAGCATAATATCCTGATTACTTGCCAATATAGGGATCCATTGTAAATAATTCACAGATATTTGAGCCCCGGCCACCACCGATTAAACAATTTTCTCTAATTGTTAAACTCTGCCTTTGCACATATATATAGCAGAAAAATTGCACCTATGTGATCACCATAGAAACCACATGCACATGGGGAGCTGAAACCTCAAACCGTGTGAGCCTAAGATTTGGAGACACAAACTCAAGTGACATAATGGTTAGGCACCTAAATTCAAAGCACCTAAGGAAAGTTGACCCATTGGAGCCTGAGGTTCTTGATGACATCCCAAGGAAACCATTTCAAGCATGCACGGTAGACCAATTTGTGGTTACGGCACCATGCGTTGAGTCCCCCATTTGTTACTTGTACCTCAAGTTAATCGGCGAGGACGATTGGCGGCCGGGTTTCGCGCAGGTTCAGGTGCTCGAGGACTCCGGCCACCTTAGCTCCGATTACTTTTATTTCCGGCGATATCTGCCTAGACTTGTTTGGCATGGCTCAGATGTATGTGACAGTGAGGTTACTCCTTTTGGTCTCAAGAAGAAGAGAAAGGTTCATGTGAGTGATCCATGAATCGTGTAATACACTAATACTCCACACAACTTTTTATTTTTAGTCTTTCTTCTAAGCAAGTAAATGGAGAAAAACTAGTAATGTTTCTCCTTGATGTGTAAATTATTGAATAGTACTACTGCCTTTGAAATTATGGGATACTGTAACAAGCAGGGACGGATCCAAGGGGGGGCAAGGGGGGCCCGGGCCCCACCCTCCCCACCCTATATTTTTAAAAAAAAAATTTGTTATGGTGCTGTTATGATGGGGTGATCATTGCTAATATATTCAACCTCACCTCAATAGCTGTTATGGCTTCTTCCTTGGACTGAAATGTTGAATTCCCAGTAGCTTTTTGGTCTAGTTCCTTGTTGTCTTTTAGTACTTCGTCTTTATTGTTTGCTTTGGTACGTAGTTGTAATGTAGTTATAATGGTTGGTGAAAGTGAATGGCAGCTGGTCCTAGGCTTTTAATATTGTATCTGTAGTGGCCATGCGTATATGCTCGTTCCCAGGCTGTGCCTGTGTTCTGTGCTCTTGGGCTTTGTCCCGTTTCAATGAATTGGCTAGGATCCATCGACCAAAAAATTAAAAAAAAAACCTCACCAAGCAGTCATGGAGCATCAAGTTTTAGCCCTCCCTCAATAGCTTTTTGGATCCGTCCCTGAATTAACAAGCTCAAGGTCTCCCATATATGTACCTTCTAGCATCAGCTTGCAGATTTACTAATTAACTAAACCCCTGTTTACTTCACGTCACAGCTTTCTAAAATCCAAGATATTGGAGCTTTCTCCCATATATACCCTCATTGCAGATATTAATGTTGATGAAATCACTTCCAGAAACCAAAAATTTATATAAATCCTTGTATATGAAGAATCATATTTGGTATCACGATTTTAAGATTTTGGTCCCTCAAGATTCAATTTCACGATTTTAGTCTTCCAAGTATCACAATTATGCAATTTTTGGTCTCACATGTACCCCAATTAATTGTTAACGAAGTCCCTTTGTCAGTGTGTCATTTTTAATACCGAGAATTTATGCCGCTCACGTGGGAACTGATTTGACACTGAGTTAGGTCACCTATGACTTGTGTAGGCTCTTGGTGTTAAAAATGACATGATGACAAAGGGATCCGATTGTAATTGAGATACTAGGAAACTAAAATCGCACAATCATAAAACCTGAAAAATCAAAATCATGCAATTGGAACCTGCCATGCCTCATTGGGGTTGACTTAAACTGATCCTAATTATTGTTGGAGCACCTGCAAAAAATACGTTAGAAATTAACTGCAGAAGAGTGGCGAGGAGAAGCCTGAGGCGTGCAGAATGCACTGCCCTCAAGGATTTATCCGCGGGTTGCGCAAATCCTCCAGGGGTACAGCAGACTCATCTCAGCGGTAGCCGAGGATATCAGAACAGGTCGAATTTTTTGGAAGAAGCAGGCGGAGGTGTAACCCAAGGGAATAAAGAGGCGAGTAGGAGTTCTCCTTTTTCAGAGACCTAAACCACGGTTTTTTTTAATAAGCCTGGAGCTACTGATACGGAGAGGAAAAACAGCAGATAAAGATTTGCTAGCCGTTTGAAAAGATTTGGTACGAATGAACCTGGACACCTGTGAAGGCCAGATTAAAACGTTGAGGGTGAAGGGAATCCGCTTAGTGGGCGAATTTTAAGGAAGGCTAGCATCAAATTCGGTTGAGGCTGAAAACAAGAACTTCCAGATAAGACTTCTGAAGTTCAAAAATATTTTCGAAAAACCAGGCTGAAGCAAAAGGTCATGCGACCCATTATATTGCGCGCAGGGGGGGCAAATCGGAGGATTTACACTGAAATCGTCCAATTTGGCCTGTGCTTATGTGCGCGCGAGGCCATCTCTTTTTCTAATTTGTTTAGAACCTTGAGACACAACTTAGTATATAAAGCCTTAAAAATCTCTTTGGCCAAGCAATGTGGGACTTATAACTTTTGGAAATATCCCACAATATAAAACATAACAATTATGAACCATATATATATATATAGTTTCTACTTTTAAAGTTTGAAGACGTGACCATGCAAGATCTCCTCAGAAAAGGAAGCAGGAGAAAAAGTCATAACCTTTAAAAGGAAGAGCTGAAACATGTAAAAGAGAAAAAACAAAAAAGAAAGAAAACAACATAACATAATTTGCATTATATATATTTTATATATATGAGGTGTTTCTGACCATATATAACAAGTCAATAGCACGCGACACAAGATAGTGGACAACATGACCACTGCGTTCGAAGAAATTAGTTCCGAATCCTATAAACTCAAACCATGCTCTAGCTAGATAGTAAAAGCATGCGTGGTGGACACTGGATTAATCATGCCCCCATGATTTTGATACTCTTATTTCAATAATATCTTATATATAGGAATTCTGTTTTCACAGTTTTTTATACAAATTTTTGAAAGAAAAAATAAATTGAAAATAATGTGACCATTTTATAATTAAAAGTGAAAACTGACAATTTTTCTCTAAGTAAACAGAATATTAATTAGTGTGTAAAATTTTATTTATTTATTTAAAGTCAGATTTATTATTATTATAATTATTTATCTCTTTGACTTGATCTTATCTTTTACTTGCTCTCCAAGAAGTTTGTTAAGATGAATTGATCTCATCCCTATTTTTATGCCTCTCGTCAAAACAAAATTGCATATAAAAAAGGTAGGTGTAACCTTTGGGTTAATTACTCTCTCTCTAACTTTCACTTTGTTTTCTTTTCACCGACACACCAAGCCTATAGTCCATGCATTTTCTTACTCTCAACAAAAGATTTTCTACAATGACAACTCTACAAAATGGCGTTTTATGTTTCCCGTTCTTGGCCACAAAAGGATGCTTCTCAATATTAAGAAAATAATTTGGATTTTACGATAGACTTCTCAACATTGTGTTAGCAAGAAGTGGTTGTTATATCTGTAGGTAACAAGATGAAACACAAGAAGGGGGGTTGAATTGTGTTTCTAAGCTTTTAAAACTTTTCGCAAAAGTTGGACGCTGACTTATTTCAAATATTGGACGCACAGTGTTTTCTGAAATATTGGACGCACAATAGTTTTAGAACATTGGACGCACAGAGTCTTTATAAAAACTGGACGCACAGGTTTTCTAAAGATTGGACGCACAGAATGCTTCCCTTTTAGTTTGAAAAACTTGTTTGAATAAAAACAATTTCAATCCCCTTTGTTAGTAATAAACACAGATATAAAAGGAGTTAAGGGAAAGAAGAAATAACACAAGTTTTTATACTGGTTCACCCTTTCCTAAGAGCTACGTCCAGTCCCCTCAAACTAGAGAGATTTCACTATCAACCTGATAGAATACAAGTATTCTTTGCACACAGCCTCTTCAGGCTAACACCCAAGTATTCTTTGCACACAGCCTCTCCAGGCTAAATCCCAAGTATTCTTTGAACACAGCCTCTTCAGGCTAAATCAACTCAGCAGAGTGTTTTTGATTCAAGTGCTGTCTAACTCACACAAGTGAGGATATGAAATCTAAAGCACTTTGAGAGTTAAGCAAACTCTCTTTTACAAGAAGAAAAAAAAAATACAAGACTTTCTATACAGAGTATAACAGATTGCACAGCGTTTTTGCTCTTTCTTTTTCATTGTTAAGTCTCTTGTATTCTTCTTCTTGCTTCTCAGTATTTATAAGAGTAGTGAAGCTTCAGACTTGTTCTTCAGTTGCTCAACTTCAGCTCTCATAAAAGTTACTGTTCTCTAATAGCATTTAATGCTATTTTCCCGTTGCTCTGAGGAGATCTACTTCATTGTGCATGTCTGCGTTTCTTTCTCCTAAATCAGAAGCAACCTGTACTCAAAGTCTCAATTGTACAGTGGTTAATAATAATATCTTATTGAGACAGAGAGAATACACTGTGTAAAGCAGAAAGATGTGTTCAGAGATATATAGAGTAGTTAAAAGTACATTCTCTCTCTTAGTACACTTTCCACAGTGTTTTATGCTTTTCAAAAGTACGTTCAGAAACGTTGACAAAGTTGTACAGAAAAGCATTGTGTACAGCTATTCAATTCCAATAGTGTTGCTCAATAAAAACGTTTAATATTAAAAGCAAGAGCAATCGAATAGCAAATAATGAATTCTGCATATAGTGTATTGGACGCAGCAAGTAAAAGTTATTGGATGTATACCTTGCACTTACCAATCACACAGAATTTATTCATGCATTGGACGCATACCTGGTACTCTCCAATTGCACAGAATTCATTCATTGGACGCATACCATTCTGTTGATCAAATGTCAAGTAGCATTGGACGTATGCCTTATTCTGGTTATTGGACTTTTGCAATTTCCTTGCTGTTCCATTGGACGATGAGCAGTTATTGTTGTACATTTGTTTTTCTGCTTCATTGGACGCAGAACAGTTGTTTGATGCACCTTTGTCAATCTGCTTCATTGGTCGTATGACACTTGATTGATGTCCTTCTTATTTATTGGACGCAGAACAGTACCTTTGTAACTCTGATTTCATTGGACGCAGAGCAGTTCTTTTGTTTGTTCAGTTTCATTGGACGCAGAGTTGCACTCTTGCTCATGCTGAACATTGGACTTTTGTCCTTCATATGCATTGGACGCTCACTGAATCTGTTCCTTTGAAAATCATTGGACTCTTACTGCAATTCTGCTTCTCATAAAAACATTGGACTTATACCAGTATTGCCTTGTACTTATCATTGGACGATCAGCATTCTTGAATATTGGACTTATGTCTTCAATGCCTTCTCATGAATCATTGGACGTATGAAATTGTCCTTGTGCCTTGTACTGAATTATTGGACGCACAACATTACTTGCCTTTGCTCTAACATCGGACGCAGAACTCTTCCTTCTGCGCAAACATTGGACGCAGAACTCTTGTGTCCATTTCAGTGCCAACATTGTGATGAGCTAGTTTATTAGACGCAGAACTGCTTTGCCTCTTATATCAGTAACTTCCTTCTGCCAAAATCACTGGACGCAGAACTCTTGGTATTTATGTTTCAGTGCCAACATTGGACGCAATGCTCACTTTGAATGCCAGCCAATGTCATGAAGAACTGATTGGACGCAGACTGCAATAAGCTTAGTTAGGCAGCATTGTTATACGTTGTACAAGCTTAATACATATTGATTATCCTTTGTAAAAACCTTAATACATTTTGTTATCATCAAAACCATAAAATCACTTAGGGAGTTTTTGTATTAAAAACACTTTTAACCAATTTGGTTCAAACAATCTCCCCCTTTTTGATGATGACAAACATTATTAAGTTTTACAAACAATAAAGCATAAACCAGATAAATAGTCAGTAAAAACAGAAATTTCAAAGAGAAACTCCCCCTGAGATAAACATCTCAGTTTTTCCTTACTCTTCTCCCCTTAAGACTTAGAGTACCTGAAAGTTTCTTTTACTCATAAAACAAAGATTAGTCCACAAATAGCTTATCAAAAATAACATGGTAATAAGACTAATGCAATCAGACTTAATCTTTCTCCCTTTCAATCAGACTTAATCTTTCTCCCTTTTTGTCAAAATCTTTCTCCCCTTTTAGTCAAGATATAAAAACTTAATCCCATTCTTTCTCCCCCTTTTGTCATCAGGCAAAAAGGTTCATAGAACATCATAGTCCAAAGAGAGTTTTGAAAAGACTTGAAGCTTTTAAAAACAGAATCCTCTTTAAAACTGTAAAAAATATCTTTATGAAAAATAGATTGGACTCAACGTGGGATTACTAAGAGGTAAAAACTTTTGAGTCTTAAAAAAAATTTCTAAGTCTCAAATAGACTGTCGTGTCCTGTTGGACTCTAGTCACATTGGACTCAGACTCAACTTAAGCATATTGGACGCTAAACATCAGTCTTTTATAAAGTGCATATTCAAATGCTTCCTTATAAAAATGAATCTATCTACAGATAGGGGTTTTGTAAATATATCTGCCCATTGATTTTCAGTGCTAACAAACTGAATATCAAATGTTCCCTTCTGCACATAGTCTCTAATAAAATGATGTTTAATTTCTATATGCTTAGCTCTTGAGTGTAAGATTGGGTTCTTAGATAAATTGATTGCAGCAGTATTATCACACAGAACAGAAATCTTACTCTCGAAAATGTTGTAGTCCTCCAATTGATATTTAATCCATAAGAGCTGAGAACAACAACTTGCTGCAGAGACATATTCAGCTTCGCCTGTTGATAATGCAATTGTGTTTTGTCTCTTGCTTGTCCATGATACTAAATTGGATCCCATAAAATGACATCCTCCACTGGTGCTTTTTCTTTCAAGCCTGTCTCCAGCATAGTCAGCATCACAGAATCCTACTAATCTGTACTCATCCGATTTCTTAAACAACAAACCGAGATTAGTAGTCTCTTTCAGATATCTAAAAATTCTCTAGGATCTGATTGAAATCTTGCACATAAGCAAACACTGAACATAATATCAGGTCTAGATGCAGTAAGATATAAAAGAGATTCTATCATACCTCTATATACCTTTTGATCTACCTTTTTATCTTTGTCATTCAGGCTCATTATGCAAGTTGGATGCATGGGAGTATTCATGGGTTTGCAATCATCCATTTTGAACTTCTTCAGAAGCTCCTTCGTGTATTTGGACTGATGCACATATATACCATCTTTAGTCTGTTTCACTTGAAGTCCAAGAAAGAACTTCAACTCTCCCATCATACTCATTTCGAATTCTTTCTGCATTAATTCAGAGAATTCTCCACACAAAGATTCATCAGTAGCACCAAAAATAATATCATCTACATAAATCTGTACTATGATGAAATGTGAGTCTATGGATTTTCTGAAAAGAGTGTTATCAACTTTTCCTCTTGAAAAACCATTTTCCATTAAAAATGAACTCAGTTTTTCATACCAAGCTCGAGGAGCTTGCTTAAGGCCATAAAGAGCCTTTTTCAATTTAAAAACATGATTTGGAAAAGTTTGATCCTCAAAGCCAGGGGGCTGTTCAACATAGACTTCTTCTGTTATTATACCATTCAGAAATGCACTTTTTACATCCATTTGATAAAGCCTTATATCATGTTGGGCAGCAAATGAAAGTAAAATGCGAATGGCTTCAATTCTAGCTACTGGAACAAAGGTTTCAGTGAAATCAATACCTTCCTGTTGTGAGTAGCCTTGAGCAACTAACCTTGCTTTGTTCCTCACAACATTACCTTCTTCGTCTAGCTTATTTCTGAATACCCATTTGGTTCCAATAATGGACTTATCTTTAGGTGGGGCTACCAGAGTCCAGACATCATTTCTTTTGAACTGATTCAGCTCCTCCTGCATTGCTAAAATCCATCCTTCATCCAATAGGGCTTCATCTATATTCTTTGGCTCCAATTCAGAGATGAATGCTACATCAGTTTGCTATCTGAATGTGGACCTTGTTCTAACTTTATCATCTGCATTTCCAATAATTTGATCTTCAGGATGATAAGTCTTAAAATGCCAGCTTTTACCACCTGCAGTATTGGACGCATGACTGTCTCCTGCGTCTGGTCCATCTTCTTCACTCTTAGGTGATGGTCCTTCACCTCCTGCTTGTATTTTCATATCTGCAAGAGAATCACTTAGCTCTGACAGATCATTGTCAGGCTTTTTGTCATTGAATTTAACGTGAATTGACTCTTCAACAGTCAAGGTTCTTGAGTTATAAACTCGATATGCCTTAGAAGTTTCAGAATAACCCAGAAAAATTCCATTATCAATTTTAGAGTCAAATTTACCAAGTTGATCCTTGGTGTTAAGAATAAAACACTCACATCCGAAAGGATGAAAATATGAAATGTTGGGTTTTCTTCCTTTCCACAATTCATAAGGAGTCTTTTTCAGTATAGGCCTTATATAAATTCGGTTCTGCAAATAACATGCTGTGTTTACAGCTTCAGCCCAAAACCTCTTAGAGGTTGAGTGATCATTGAGCATGGTCCTGGCCATCTCTTGTAAATATCGATTTTTCCTCTCTACTACACCATTTTGCTGTGGTGTTCTAGGTGCAGAGAAATTGTGAAGGATTCCATTCTCTTCACAGAATCTCTGAAAGTTTGCATTTTCAAACTCACCTCCATGCTCACTTCGAATGGAGTTGATACAAACTCCTTTCTCAGTTTGGACTCTTTTACAAAATATGGTGAATACTTTAAAAGACTCATCCTTGTGTGCTAGGAATTTAACCCATGTCCATCTAGTATAGTCATCAACTATAACAAGTCCATATTTCTTTCCACTTAAAGAAGCAGTTTGTGTTGGTCCAAACAAATCCATATGAAAAAGTTCTAAAGGTCTAGAAGTGGAAACAATGTTTTTAGAATCAAAAGAGTTTTTCACTTGTTTCCCTTTCTGACATGCTTCACAGAGAACCTCAGATTTGTACACAAGATTTGGAAGTCCTCTTACGAGGCTATGCTTATTAAGCTTTGAGATGGTTCTCAAGCTTGCATGACCAAGCTTCTTGTGCCATATCCATTGTTCATTATTTAAAGAAATGAAGCATGAGACATTCTGTTTGGACAGATTTTCGAAATCAATTTTATAAACATTGTCCTGCCTCTTTGCTTGAAAAAGAATGGACTTATCAGAATTTCTGACTATACATTTATCCTTGTCAAAGGAAACATCACATCCACTGTCACACAATTGACTTATGCTAAGTAGATTATGTTTGAGTCCTTCAACCAATAAAACATTTTTAATAGTAGGAAAAGGATGTTTACCAATTTTACCGATTCCAACTATTCTACCTTTCTGGTCACCTCCAAATGTGACCCAGCCCTTTGTTCTAGGCTTGAGGTCTTGGAACATAGACCTTTCTCCCGTCATGTGTCGTGAGCACCCACTGTCCAGGTACCATGACTGGTGTTGCTTTCCTCCCATTAAGCAAATCTGCAACAGGAATGATCATGTTCTTAGGTACCCAGATTTTCTTGGGTCCTTTCATGTTAGTCCTTGGCCTGCGTCCAGGCTTGTTCCATTTATTATGGAAGCATGTCGATGTGACATGTCCAGCCTTTCCACAGTATCCACAATATATATTAAACTTTGATGGACTCTTGGAAAACTTTGGTTTCAGTTTTTCATAACCCAAACCAGTTTTCTCAGAAGGTTTTCTCTGAATTTTTAAAATTTGATCAAGCTTTTCAGAGCTACTGACAAATTTGGACAAACGTCCAGTGAGTTCATCTACTTCTTGTTGAAGTACTTGTACTTCACAGGAAGTATTGGACTCAGACTTCTTTGGAGATTCTTCTTTCAATTGACTTACTTGAAGTCTTAAATGTTCATTATCCGATTTGAGTACATTGTTTTCTAAAATAAGTTTTTCGAAATCTTTGTTTATTTGAGAAAAATTTTTCTTTAATAATCTGTACTCATCAGATAAGATAGATGAATCTCTAAGAAGATCATCAAAATTATTTCTTAATTCAGAGTAAGAAATTACCTCCTCTTCGTCTTCACTTTCAACTGAGGAGAGTCCTGCCATTAGACACAGATTTGCCTCTTCCTTATCCTCATCATCAGAGGAATCATCGAGGTCTTCCCATGTTGCCATGAGACCTTTCTTCTTCTTGAAGACTTTCTTCTTTGTCTTCTCGGCCTCAGGACAGTCTGCCTTGTAGTGGCCTGGTTTCCTGCATCCATAGCACACCACTGGACTTTCCTCCTTTTGCTCAGCTTCTTTCTGTGGAAATCTTCTGTTGAATTGCTTCCTTCTGAAGCCACCCTTCTTTTTCCACATAGATTTTATTTTCCTGGAGATGAAGGAGAGTTCATCATCATCTGAGCCTTCTTCTCCTTCTGAACTGCATGATTCTTCATCAGAATCATTTGCCTTCAAGGCTTTTGAGGTGCTCCCTTTTTGAGCTTTAAGAGCAATGGACTTTGCCCTTTTTTCGATTCCCTCTTCATTCAGCTCAAGCTCATGTACTTTCAATGAGCCTAGAAGATTTTCTAAAGCAAGAGTGGAAAGATCCTTTGTTTCTTGTATTGCTGTAACTTTGGGTCTCCATTGTCTGGGTAGACTCCTCAAAATCTTCTTTACATGTTCCTGGGTTGTGTAGACTTTCCCCAAGGATCTCAGGTTGTTGGTAATAGTTTGGAATCTTCCAAACATTTGATCAATGGACTCTTGTTCTTCCATCTTAAATAGTTCATATTGATGAACTAGTATGCTTATCTTAGATTCACGAACCTGAGATGAGCCTTCATGTGCCAAGGCCAGAGTGTCCCACATTTCCTTGGCAGTGGTGCAGCTGTGCACCTTGTCATATTCAGATTTTGTGATGGCACACATCAGATAGTGCCTTGCCTTCGAGTTCAGCTGGAATCTGGTCCTTTGATCTGCTGTCCACTGAGCTCTTGGTATTTGTTGACCTGCTTCATTTACTGGAGCAGTGTAGCCAGTTTCCACGACATCCCATAGGTCCATATTTTGAGCATCAAAGAATGTGATCATTCTCTGCTTCCAGTAGTCGTATTCATTTCCATTGAACAGTGGTGGTCTGTTCACAGCTTGTCCTTCGTTTTCCATGGATCTTGCTTCTCTTCACGGTTAAGTGCTCAACCCCTAGAGACCGAGCTCTGATACCAACTGTAGGTAACAAGATGAAACACAAGAAGGGGGGTTGAATTGTGTTTCTAAGCTTTTAAAACTTTTCGCAAAAGTTGGACGCTGGCTTATTTCAAATATTGGACGCACAACGTTTTCTGAAATATTGGACGCACAATAGTTTTAGAACATTGGACGCACCGAGTCTTTATAAAAACTGGACGCACAGGTTTTCTAAAGATTGGACGCACAGAATGCTTCCCTTTTAGTTTGAAAAACTTGTTTGAATAAAAACAATTTCAATCCCCTTTGTTAGTAATAAACACAGATATAAAAGGAGTTAAGGGAAAGAAGAAATAACACAAGTTTTTATACTGGTTCACCCTTTCCTAAGAGCTACGTCCAGTCCCCTCAAACTAGAGAGATTTCACTATCAACCTGATAGAATACAAGTATTCTTTGCACACAGCCTCTTCAGGCTAACACCCAAGTATTCTTTGCACACAGCCTCTCCAGGCTAAATCCCAAGTATTCTTTGAACACAGCCTCTTCAGGCTAAATCAACTCAGCAGAGTGTTTTTGATTCAAGTGCTGTCTAACTCACACAAGTGAGGATATGAAATCTAAAGCACTTTGAGAGTTAAGCAAACTCTCTTTTACAAGAAGAAAGAAAAAATACAAGACTTTCTATACAGAGTATAACAGATTGCACAGCGTTTTTGCTCTTTCTTTTTCGTTGTTAAGTCTCTTGTATTCTTCTTCTTGCTTCTCGGTATTTATAAGAGTAGTGAAGCTTCAGACTTGTTCTTCAGTTGCTCAACTTCAGCTCTCATAAAAGTTACCGTTCTCTAATAGCATTTAATGCTATTTTCCCGTTACTCTGAGGAGATCTACTTCATTGTGCATGTCTGCGTTTCTTTCTCCTAAATCAGAAGCAACCTGTACTCAAAGTCTCAATTGTACAGTGGTTAATAATAATATCTTATTGAGACAGAGAGAATACACTGTGTAAAGCAGAAAGATGTGTTCAGAGATATATAGAGTAGTTAAAAGTACATTCTCTCTCTTAGTACACTTTCCACAGTGCTTTATGCTTTTCAAAAGTACGTTCAGAAACGTTGACAAAGTTGTACAGAAAAGCATTGTGTACAGCTATTCAATTCCAATAGTGTTGCTCAATAAAAACGTTTAATATTAAAAGCAAGAGCAATCGAATAGCAAATAATGAATTCTGCATATAGTGTATTGGACGCAGCAAGTAGAAGTTATTGGATGTATACCTTGCACTTACCAATCACACAGAATTTATTCATGCATTGGACGCATACCTGGTACTCTCCAATTGCACAGAATTCATTCATTGGACGCATACCATTCTGTTGATCAGATGTCAAGTAGCATTGGACGTATGCCTTATTCTGGTTATTGGACTTTTGCAATTTCCTTGCTGTTCCATTGGACGATGAGCAGTTATTGTTGTACATTTGTTTTTCTGCTTCATTGGACGCAGAACAGTTGTTTGATGTACCTTTGTCAATCTGCTTCATTGGTCGTATGACACTTGATTGATGTCCTTCTTATTTATTGGACGCATAACAGTACCTTTGTCACTCTGATTTCATTGGACGCAGAGCAGTTCTTTTGTTTGTTCAGTTTCATTGGACGCAGAGTTGCACTCTTGCTCATGCTGAACATTGGACTTTTGTCCTTCATATGCATTGGACGCTCACTGAATCTGTTCCTTTGAAAATCATTGGACTCTTACTGCAATTCTGCTTCTCATAAAAACATTGGACTTATACCAGTATTGCCTTGTACTTATCATTGGACGATCAGCATTCTTGAATATTGGATTTATGTCTTCAATGCCTTCTCATGAATCATTGGACGTATGAAATTGTCCTTGTGCCTTGTACTGAATTATTGGACGCACAACATTACTTGCCTTTGCTCAAACATTGGACGCAGAACTCTTCCTTCTGCGCAAACATTGGACGCAGAACTCTTGTGTCCATTTCAGTGCCAACATTGTGATGAGCTAGCTTATTGGACGCAGAACTGCTTTGCCTCTTATATCTGTAACTTCCTTCTGCCAAAATCACTGGACGCAGAACTCTTGGTATTTATGTTTCAGTGCCAACATTGGACGCAAGACTCACTTTGAATGCCAGCCAATGTCATGAAGAACTGATTGGACGCAGACTGCAATAAGCTTAGTTAGGCAGCATTGTTATACGTTGTACAAGCTTAATACATATTGATTATCCTTTGTAAAAACCTTAATACATTTTGTTATCATCAAAACCATAAAATCACTTAGGGAGTTTTTGTATTAAAAACACTTTTAACCAATTTGGTTCCAACAATATCCTGGGTTTTTCATTGCCTGTTCGATTGTTTTTGCTGTTCTATTACCTCGGTGTTCAACCGAGACGGGCTTGTTGTATCCTGGGGGGTTTGCGTCTGTAGATGGATAAATCCTTAAGGACAGTTTAACCGACGCCTCAGGTCTTTTATTTTTACTCACCGTTAATTGTTTTGCAGGTTTCATGATTGACCGTTTGTGGATGGTGCAGTGCTATTTTGCAATTATATACAACACATCAGATGTAGTCTCTCCGAAATTGACGAGTTACCATATTTAATAAATCTTGACCATAATACCAAATACTACCTAGAAAATAATATTTAATGAAAACATTCTAAGATCTCATAGTTAATACTTTTTTCTATAAGCCAAAATATATTAAAATGGGACTAAAGCATAAAGTGTGTCCAATCCAAACCCATACAAAACCAATTTCCACAAAGTGATTGACTAACCCCCACTCTCAATATACATCTCCTGCACCCTTCCACAACCAAACTTAAGAAAAGGACTTTATAAAGTAATTCCCAGTAACCTACATGATCTCAAAAGGAAATCTAGACACATGCCCAGGTAATTCCCCAGCAACCCATCAGTCTTAAAGGGTGCTTTTAAAAAATACTATTCACACAACCAAGTAAATAAGAGATTAAAGCAATCACAAACATATGGGACTCTTTAAGCCATCACAAATATCTTAAAAGATGGATAATGCATTATACAAATTTGAAAGGTGAGACAATTAATATCCACTCTTAGATGAAGTCATATACACCAGTACATATCAATTCTAGATAAAAATTGTCCATGCATGAATCAAAAGAATCAGTTAATGAATATTGAGATGATGAGTTGCACGCATTCTGCTCCTTATAATCTACCAAAGAGGCATATTAACCATGGATACCAGTGCTAGGTAAAAGAAATGGGAGTATGGGACCAATGTGAAACTGTTAGTAATCAGAGGATGTGAGGACCATAAACCATACTCATAAGAGAGAAAGAGAGCATATGTGTACTCATGAGGTAGAAACTCATAGAAATTCATTTTGATTGATAAAAGATGTGGAATGATGCATTGAGCGCCTTATTTATAGTAGTTAGTGAACACTAACCTTCTAACTAACTAGTGCTAAGTAACTCTTAATTAATTCTAACTAACTTTGTTACCTCTAGCTATTACAATTCTGTTAATAATATCTCTATTAGAAACCAATGTTATAGAAACTATGGAAGAAGTAAAACCATAAAAGAAGTTAAGTAGAGGGTGTTCGCCATAGAGAGGATGTGTTTTGTATATAGGGCTGATCGAGTACAATTCATCATTCGGGGTCTGGGATATGCTCGTTGAAGGGATGTTCGTTAGAGTCTTAGAGAAGGGATGTGTACCAAGTCATTTGATCTATATGCATCAAAAGGGATGTCTCATTAGAGAGGATGTTCAACAGAAAGGATGGGTTGTTATGTGTGGTATTGCAAATAACTATATGATGAATTTTTGAGAGAAGCTGGCCTAGAAAATGACCTAAAGCATGGTCATTTAAAGCAAGTTGTGGTTTTGATGCATTTTATTATTCCACAAATTAGAACTAACACACTCATTATTTGAAATTTATGATGTGGCCAAATAATTGAGTTCGCACTACTTACCTTGCTATAATACCAGAGTATATAGTTCCTCTTTTTAGAAGACAAATACTAGTAATTAGTATGTTATGTTAATGAAATAATTGAACCTGACCTCTTTATCACTCCAACCCATATCAGTCTCTTCCATCGAATCATCAAACCATCTTATCACTCCTGATATCAGAGTATATATTAATTGTTAATATTAAGAAATAGTCACCCTATCTTTGGAAGCTCACCAAATCTGAATTTGCTTCTATATGTTTCAGTGATCGGAATCGGAAATATATACAAGTCACCAATCTATTTAAGTGGAAGAATGGGTCACCATAACTTTTATTGTTTTGCCCGTTACTCCAAGGTAGAAAGTGACCATCATCACATAAAGCAGCGAATCCAATACAAAGCACACATGGCACACATGTGTGCTTTGTATTTTTTTTTCCGTCAAAAAAAAAATACAAAGCACACATAGAATACTACATTCAAACTAGCTTCCAAATAAAACAATACAAGCTGTAATCTTTCAGGTGGAAAACCATACATAGGCCAAATTCCTTATTTAGCTAATAAGTTTCTCATTAAGGTTTTCAAAATATTGCATATGCTTTGCTATGACTTTCGACTAGTGTATATAGATTGGTGTGTAATGATTAATTCTAGCCCAAGAAAAGAAAAAAAAAAGGAAGGGATGGGATTTATTATATTAAGAGGAGAGGTCATTGACCTAAGCAAAAATCCATTAATTCAGTTAGGTAATGCCATAGGCAGATGTTGAATTTTACGACATATGACATATATGACTCCGTTGATATGTATAGATGAATTTTTGATATAAAAGGAGAAGAATTTGTGTAAATGAATTTAAAATGCATTAATAAGAAAAACAAAAAATAGAAACACATTGAAGGGTAATGAGAATCTAAGTATCTCTTGGAAATTGAGCCGGGCTAGCCTATATATGTAGAATGATAGTTTAATTTGCTTTTATTTTTTTACCATAACGTATAACACTTTGAAAAAGCCTATACAAATGAATATATTGATGTAGACCTTCTATTAAAGTCAAACTTTTGGTAACTTTAGTTTCTTGAACTATATTGCAATTGCTTGCAAAGGAAACAAAGCATCGTACTCGTGATAGATTTTTTTTTATAAGCTAAAATATATTAAAATGGGATTTACAGCACAAGTAGTGCCAAATTCAAAGAAAACAGATAGGAGTTTAGTCAAATGACTAACCCTCACAAAAAAGAGACTCCTCCACTCAAGACACATCAACACTCTTACATGACTGAAAACTAAGGAGAGCTAAATTTTCAAAGTACACCCCCAGAAACCTACATGGTCTCAAAGAGTTCTAGTCAAATGCCAAGATAATCCCCAGTAACCCATCAGTCTCAAAGGGGTGCTTTTATCAACCCCAAGACCCAGTCAAGAGAATTGAGGCTCAAAAACAATTCTCCAATAACCTACATGGTCTCAAAGAGATCTATGAGGTAAAGGGCATCCCGTAACACTAGCGGGGTTGTGAAGAGTATAGTGGTCCCAAAAAAGCAAATCACGTGCATAGATGCATTAAAGTTCCCACATATATTAGAAAAGCAAAGTTTTCCCATCACACGAAATACATCTTGTATATTTGTAGATTATTTTTTTAGATTTATTTTTTTTATAAATATTCAAACAGATGGGGCAAAATAATTATATAAATTTATGAACGGTTCTTTATAGAAAAATTAAATATAAATTTTAAAATAACAAAATCTTGTAAAAGTTTATTCATAATACCCAAATTAGATTTAAAAAAACGAAAAAAAAAAGTTACCCTTTAACCGTTGGAGAAGTTAAGGAAAAAAATCATAATGTATATCATGCTAAAACTTTTAGATCTTACAAAACTAAAGACTGTTAATATGTAAAATCGAATAGGGAGACTTAATCTGTCTTTGAAATTTTTAACATGTCTTGACTGTGGGACAATTTCTCATATGCTAAATTTATATGTTACCAAAAAAAAAATCTAAGGGTTTAATTCCTCCATTGAAAAATTGTAAAACATTCGTGAGAAAGAAATATCAGTTAGTGATGAGATGAAAATTTTTAACACACTATTCTACAAATTATATGTAATTAAGGTGCTATATTTGGAAAACGTTATAGCGGTATTAAGATTTACCTAACGACTTTGCCGTAAAAAAAAAGATATACCTAACGACTTTTTTTTTTTTTGACAAAACATATGTATAAGAATATTTAAGTTAATTTGTACAAGTATATAGGATCCAGTGCATCTTAGAAAACTCTTCCAACGTCCACTCTTTTGTGAGACACAAACACTGGTAGTGAGAGAAACTCGTCCCCAAAAGTACAGCCAAAGAAGCTAAGAGAAATCATTAAACAAAGAGTGTTAGTTAGAGGTTTTGATTTCATTATTATTATTATTATTATTATTATTATTATTATTATTATTATTATAATATATTTCACCATATAAGATCTCTCTCTATATATATAAACAACAATGTCCCTAGCTAACTTCTCTCTTTCTCTTTCTTACCCACTATTCTTAATTTCTTTTGTTCTTTTCATTGTTTTGATCTCTCTCCTTCACAGCATCATGAGCGTTAATTAGCTTTCATATATGCACTCCAAAACGGAGCATCATCACTTCTTCTCAAGCATGTCAAATCCAGATCTCTTTCTAGAAGACTTGAGGAGCAGTACTTTTGAGATTGTGAAGAGACCCACGTTGAAGTTTCAAACTGAGAGCCTTTCAAGCTGCAGTTCCAACTCTCATAATAATAATTCACAAGACAAAAGAGGAGAGAAAGAGAATGGCAAGAATATTCAAGAGATCATAGAAAAATGTCATAACAATGAGAGTGGAATAGTAGTAGTGTTGACCAAGCAAGCTGCAGCATCATCATCATCAGAAGAAGAAGAAGAAGAAAAGCTTAAAGTGGTGGTGGAAGATGAATTAGAAGAAGAAGATGGGTTCAGAACTCCAACATCTTTGGACCACAGGATTCCAGTGGCAACAGAGTGCCCACCTGCACCAAGAAAAACCAAACCATCTCTGAAAAGGAAAGCACCACCTTCTTCCAATCACTGCAATAACTGCAGACATCCACTTGATCTGTCAAAAGTGGTTGAATTATTATTGTTCCCAGCTCAGCAGCAGCATGTTCCACTTTCTCATATTTCATACCAAAGCACCAAGAAAATTCGAAGAGGGGAACCCAAGTGATGATGCAATTTTGGTGCAGAACTTGTGCCATAGTTTCTGTGTTGTGTGTATACATCATAAGGGGGTGCAATTAACTTCTTCAAATTTTTGGTCAGTATCGTTTTTTTTCTTTTCTTCATGGTTATTAATTAATTTGCCTTCAAACCCTTTTATTTTCTCATTAGCAAGGTCTTAGACATTGTGGCTATCTTGCAACCACAATTTTGTGTGGCCATATATAATATTATGATTTTAGATGTTTTTATAATTGTATTATTATCCTCTGTCCCAAAATAATTGTTCTTTTAGCAAAGTAAAAATGTCTCTAAATGATTGTCATTTTATTTTTTCAATATTGTATTAATTATTTTTTCCAATTTTATCCCAAATAATATTTTTTAGAGTGTTAGTTTTCAAGCAATATAACATAAAACTAATTTGGTAAAATTATTACTTTCACTTATTCATTTATTGTATTTCTTAAGCTGTATGAAAAATCTTAAAAACAAATATTTTGAGATAGAGAGAGTAATCACTTCGTCATTAATTATCACAATGTTAAGGAGGCGATAACTGCCGTCACAATTTAAAACAATATTGTTAATTAGTATATTTTAAGAGCGGTTGTTAAGGTCTAAAGATAAAAAGTCTTCAAAAGATCAAAGTGAAGTATGGGGAGAGAGAGAGAGACAGAGAGACGGGTAGTAGATTTTCTAACTTCACTGTTCCGACCAGCTACTTTAATTTGCTCAGTTAAGATATGATTATATATGTATGTTTGCCATGTACGAAAGCAAGAGAATTTATTCTCATAGATTTATTCTTGACGCAAGAAAACAAAATCAAGATTCATCTTAGCTAATAAAGTGTTAAATTTGGTTCTCATTCTGTTTCTATCTGTGTTCTCCTCAGAGATTCTTCCTTCCAGTTTACGCTTGGAGAAGTTGTCTTCGGATTCCCACTAAAAGAAAGAAGGGAACCTGCAGCTCTTAACGCTTGTAGAATATTGTAGTGGATTTGATTACACTGAATAATGCGCTTATTCTGTTTTATTTGTGAATGTTTGTCTAGATATAGAATATAGATAGATGTAGTGAGAGAGAGAGATGTGTGTTAGTATATGTATGTATTAGTGAAACAATTATAAATTTGATTCATCCACCTTGTTTATGCATTTTAAGCTTCATATACTATTTTTCTTATAGATTAAAGTACTTTTTAGGAGTTATAATTTCATGAAATTAAATAAGTTTATTGTATCACATGTATATATATCAAGAGTTGTCTTGTACTATAACAATAACGGTAAGTGGACACATATTCCACACACACTTGTCTCACCTTTTTTACCTATTTATCTTATTAGGACTAGCGGAAAGACGGACACTACTGTGGCCATCTGTCCGCTTTTTTATTTTTTACATTTTTAAGTTAATAATATGGTTTACTATAAATAGCAGTTCAATTATCATATAATTGTCATATGGTTATTAGTATATTTGAATTTGAATTCTAAAAAGTTAGTTTAAAAAGGACAATTTTGGAACAAAATTAGAGCACAAAGGGTAATATTGGAAAAAATTAGGACACTGTTTCTTTTATGTATAGTTATAGATATTGGGTGTCGGAGAGGTGAGCGGGTACCCAATCATCGGTGCTATATCTATAAATATCCATGTAGTAGTGAATTAAAAATCAAGAAATCTAATAAAAAAGTGATTTTCTAAAGGAAGTTTGAGTATTCTTTCTTCTTTGTCTATGTCTTTTATTTCGGCCTTCAATTCATTCATCTCACCCAAACTCACAGAAGAGTTAGGATAATTGATGTATATCTCTATATATGCCTATATATAAACGTATAACACTAAAGAATAACTATTATTTTTGTATCCAAAAAAAAGGAATAACTATTATTTTGGTATCCTAATTTATTTTTTAATATTGCCTTTATCTAATTGAATGTTTAAATTCAAATTTAAACATAACCGCGTGATAACTATAAGTAACTATTGCATAACCATCTGAAAAGAAAAGGGAGGAGAGGCGGACAAACTTCATACCTGTTGTCCCCTATTTCATATAAAGGGATTTCCAAACTTACAAAAAAGAATTAGAAATGTTGATATATTCATATAAAAGAAATTATTGACTCTTGCTTCAAAAAAAAAAAAATTATTGACTCTCATGATGTAGTGTAGAGCAGATATACATGGAGAACTGACAAATATAGGAACTTTGAAATCAAGCCCAAAGGAACATTTTGCAAAGGAATTGCAAAATAGATCAATGCACTCGCTCTTAGCATTATTCATGCAATATATTAGATTATAATTAAAATATTTAAGAAAATGTCAAATGCAACACAAAAGGCAAAGAAAGCAGAAAGATTCTTAAAAATATTCACAAAGGAGTTGACATGGTGAAGAATGTATGTCTTCAAGCCCTTAAAAGGTGAATTTGAATCCTTAGAGTCCAAATCTATTCATGATTGTTTCACAAGAGTCTTGACAACTACCAATCAAACGATGAGTTAGAAAATGCTCGTATGATGAAAAATTCACTTGATTCAAAATTTGATCTTATTGTTGTGGCCAACAATCTCAAGATTTAGAGGTCATGACCATTGATAAACTACAAAGATCTCTGCAAAGCTTATAAAGGAGATTGGAGAAGAAGAAGATCAGAAAGGGCCTCTACTTCAAGCTTTTCATGCAAAGGCCTCTTTGAAAGACAAAAAAGCGCACTAGACCCACAAGAAAAGGAAGAAAAACAAGTCATGGAAAAGAAAGAAACATATTTTCTAGTGTAAAACCGAGCCAACAATCACAAAACTCAAGAGGTCATGTGTTGAAGCTATGGGAAGAGGAGGCGAAAAATATCATATCATAATTAACACAATAAAAATATATTGCCACTATTCCTATAATTATTAACCGAGGAGACGGAGAAGAAGACCTCTTATTAATTTCATGGCTGTCACGGAGAGTGGACCTATGTTTCTAAAGGCCATAGATTGTTCAAATGAGGTAAAAGACAGGGATTTCATTGCCAGACACATGAGGGAGGTAATTATGGAGGTTGGTCCCTCAAATATTGTGCAAATAGTGATGGATAATGCAGCTGTTTGTAAAGCAGCAGCTTTAATAATTGAGGCTGAATTTCCTTCTATTTATTGGACTCCATGTGTTGTCCATACACTTAATCTGGCTTTGAAGAACATATGTGCAGCCAAGAATACAGAAAAAAACAATGTTGCTTACCAAGAATGTTCCTGGATCACCCAAATTGCGGATGATGCAATGTTTATCAAAAACTTTGTCATGTGCCACTCAATGAGATTATCAATTTTTAATTCATTCAACTCATTAAAGTTGCTCTCTGTTGCTCCAACAAGATTTGCCTCCACTGTTGTAATGCTCAAGAGGTTCAAGCAATTGAAGAGAGGACTCCAGAAGATGGTGATTAGTGAGCAATGGTCTTCTTACAAGGAAGATGATGTAGAAAAGGCTAGAGTTGTGAAGGAGACTTTGTTGGATGATATTTGGTGGGATAAGGTTGATTATATACTTTCTTTCACTGGCCCTATCTATGATGTTCTTAGAAGAACCGATACAGAAGCTACATCTCTTCACCTAGTGTATGAAATGTGGGATTCGATGATTGAAAATGTGAAGAGGGCCATATATCAACATGAGAAAAAGGAGGAGAATGAAGGATCTACCTTTTTTGAAGTAGTGAACTCCATATTAATTGACCGTTGGACTAAGAGTAGCACACCACTCCATTGTTTAGCTCATTCTTTAAATCCAAGGTGAATAGCTCAATATTTTTTTAGTTATATTTTTTATAAGATTGTGTAAATTTATAGTCATGTATATATTTCTTTTTAATTGTAGGTATTATAGTAATGAATGGCTAAGTGGAGATCCTAATCGAGTTCCTCCACATCAAGACAGGGAACTCACTTCTGAAAGAAATAAATGCTTCAAGAGGTTCTTTCTTGGTGTAGATGTAAGGAGGAAAGTGAATATAGAGTTTGCAAACTTCTCGGATGGAAGAGAAGGTTTTGACGATATTGATTCTTTAAATGATAGAGGTCAAATGGATCCAAAATCTTGGTGGCTAGTTCATGGTGTTCATGCTCCAACACTTCAAAAGGTTGCTCTTAAGCTACTTGCTCAACCTTGTTCATCTTCTTGTTGTGGAAGGAATTGGAGTACGTATTCATTTATCCATTCTTTAAAAAGAAACAAGATGGCACCTCATAGAGCAGAAGATTTAGTATTTGTTCATAGCAACCTTCGACTGCTTTCAAGGAATACTCCACAATATCACCAAGAGGAAACTAGAATGTGGGATGTAGCTGGAGATGATTTTGGATCACTTGATGATTGTGGAATTCTTGAAATTGCTAATTTGTTTTTGGATGAACCAGAGTTGGAAGCTGTCTTTTTTGATGATGATGAACTAAGGGGTGAAAGGCCTTAAACAAAAGCTCTCTTTTTAGATTTTTGTGAGAATCATTATTAATAGGAAAAGTTCTTTTGAGATTATGTAAATGATTATATAAATTATGAATTTATGATTCTTGATTTTCAATTTATATCTTTTATATATATTAAATTGAATTAATATATATATATATATATAGCGGTGTCCGTGTCCTATATTTTGGAAATCACCAGTGTCTCAGTGTCCGTGTCCGGTGTCAACCTCAGATAAAAATAGACACTAAAACAGAACCAACATGAGGGAAAAAATTAATATGGTTTACTATTAAAATTCTTTTATCCTATTCCTATGAAGCACCAACACTACGCAGCGGCCAGGAGTAAAAACGAAGAGGAAAAGCACGTCGATGGCGGTGTGTGACTGTGCGAAGAGGAACAGCAGAAGAGGATTCAAGAAACACAAATAATTATTGAAAAGCAAAGCAAAGTAGCAAACAAACCGGCGTTGAAGAGGAAACTGAGAGGCAAAAGTGCCGAACCGCAGAATGCAACAAATGCAAAACGTCGAAGCACGTCGATGGCGGTGTGCAGTGCGTCTGTGCGATTGCAGTTGCTTGTTGAAGAAGGAGCAGCCAAAAAGTGAAGCGGGAGGGAGCAGTACAATAAAGGGTTTCAATGAAAAATCAAATTTTTACTGGATCGGCCCGTGTTTTTACTGAGCCCGCTCCAACCCGCGTCCCAGCCGAGTCCAAGCCGTGTCCGAGCTGCTCCAAGCCGCGTCCGAGCCGTGTCATAAACGTGTCGAAGCGGAGAAAAAGCGTTTTTCAAAACGGGCACCTATTGGGCGTGTCGGACACGTGTCGTACGGGTGTCGCACCCGCGTCTGTGTCGGACACGTGGCCGACACAGGGACACTTCGTTTTCCGGCGGTGTCCATGCTTCAGAGAACTCAACTTATTTAGATGAAATAAAGAGGAGAGAAAGAACAATACTCTTGTTATTAACCAACAAAGGTGATGAAAATAAATTCATGGGGTATATCTTGACACCATGTAGCAACAAAGAGCTATTCATAAGCAAAAGACAAACTGTTTTTGACAATGATTCAAAAGTTATCATTGAAGAAAAAAGTGATATTCTTAATCCTTACAAAAAATGGTGGCCATAGATCGACTTATTTCATAAGTTTAATATCTTCATTCCTTAAAGGCAAATATCTTGGGCATGAGTCAATTACTAGATAATGGATATGATATCCACTTATAATTTGCTTGATGCACTTAGAGATGGAGTGCAAAATTAATAGTAAGAGTGCCTATGTCGAAGAATATGATATCCATGTGTCAAAGTTGATTGAAGACACTGTCAAAGATTTCTCTTGGCTTTCGCATTTGAAATTTGGTCGTCTAAATTTTGAAGGATTAAATTTAGTATCAAATGAGAATGAGAATATGGTGAATTGGTTGCTTCTTATAGTGAAACCAACTATTTCTTACTTTTCATTGATGATTTTTCATGCAAAAATTGAGTTTATTTTTTTGCATAGGAAATGATTGAGCTTTTGGGAGTTTTAAAAGTTCAACTATCCCAAGTGGAAAACCAGAGTAGCTTTTCCATCAAAATTTTGAGTTTGTATAGGAGAAGGAGAGGTCACTTCCATGGAGTCTAACAAATTTTGTGAGGCTAATTGATAGGCCCATGGAGAATGTTTCGGGCTTAGGGGAGCAGAATGCAGGACAAGAGAATAGGCCCAAAATATGGAGGGTCTATGTGAGGAAAAATAGAAAGGGAGGAAAGAATGTTGACGTGGTAGAGAGAGAGAAGGAAATGTGAGTGGGTGTGTGCACTGTGAGTGGGTGTGCGCAATTCTGTTATAGGGTACGTGAGGGAGTGAGAGAATAATCATCAGAGAATCAGATTGTGGGCGTGAGCAGAGATTCATCTTCTCTGTAGGAGCATTGCTCTGGGGTAGAAGGCATACTGCCATTCTGCATTTCACCTTTACAGTATGAATACAATGTCCTATTATATTGCTTCTTATTCTCTGTTATTACCTATATTTCTGTATTGTGTGTGTGATGGTCTGCATCATTGGTCCGACCTGCCGGATTATTGCCTTTCGGAGAAGAGTGAGTGTCAAAGATCACGTGATCTGCTCACAATCATATCAAATCTGTCTATTGCAGAAAATAGGAAATTTGTTTTGTAATTATTGTAGATTAGGAAAGATCTCAAGAATCAAGGGATCTCCAATTAGAACAGATTCCTCTTTCCCAAAAATAGCTTTTTTTTCTTGTATATATTATGTACAAAGTTTCTTTGGAAAATAACATTGTCTGATTCAAGAGTTCTCTTGATTTTACATGGTATCAGAGCTTGAAAACGGAGAGCTCTAGCCATTTCTAACAGATGTTTGTGTTTTCTTTCCACTACACCATTTTGTTGTGGTGTGTGTGGACATGTGGTTTGATGGGTCATCCCTTGAGCTAATAGGAATGCTTTGAATTGTCCAGCAATTAACTCAGGTGCATTGTCCGTACGAACAGCCTTAATGTGCTTACCAAACTGTGTTTTAATCATTTGAACAAATTGAGTAAAGATTGAAGGGGCTTCACTTTTAGATTTCATCAAGTGAACCCAAGTACTATGTGAGTGATCATCAACAATAGTGAGAAAATAAGATGCACCAGTAATGGATGAGACACCATAAGGACCCCATGTATCTATATGCACCAAATCAAACACATTCTTTGAAATATTATCACTCTCTAGAACGGACAAACAAGTCTGTCGTGCTCGATGGCACACATCACAGGGAATAGTAAAATTTTTAGAACTAAAACAAGGAAATAAATACTGAATTTTTGGAAAGGGGGCATGTCCAAGACGCCTATGTAGAGTATCCACATCAACTGTAGTAGACACTTTATTTGCATGAGCAATTTGATTGCCATGAAAATAGTAGAGTCCTCCCTTTAATTCACCCACTCCAATCACTTTCTTGGAGACTAGGTCCTGCAAGACACACCCGGTAGGAGAAAAAATGACAGAGCAATTAGAATCTTTAACAAGTTTACTGACTGAAAGGAGATTGCAAGTGAAAAAGGGAAGATAGAGAGCCTTTTTCAGAACTATATATCCCAAATTAATATCACCAATAGAATGCACCTTAGCTTGTCGACCATCAGGTAAGGAAACATGCAACATAATATTTTTTTGACTATTGGCTACAAATGCTTGATCCGTGGATATGATATGGTCAGATGCACCACTATCTATAATCCAAGGTATATGTTTTGTTTCAAGAGGCTTTCCAATAAAGTTGACTGTGGGATTTATTGTGGAAGTTGTTGATTGGTTTGCTCCAAGAAGAGAGATTAACTGATCAAGTTGAGTGGATGACAAACCTGCAGTATTTAAAACTACCTGTTGTGTTGGACCTGAGGCAGCTATAGTATCCTGATCAGCAGTGTTTGTGTGATTGACTCTGGGTTTAGGAGTTCTATTTGGTGGATACCCAACCAGTTCGTAGCAATACTCCTTTGTATGCCCATTCTTTTGACAGTGCTCACATTTGAAATGTTTGCGAGTGTTTTTCCCACGAGAAGAACTAACCTTAAGTGCTGCCACATCGGCTTGGGGACGGGTTTGTGTTATTTCTTCAGCAGTGAGCAACGAAAAGACAGTGGAGATGGAAGGCAGGAGATCCAAATGAAGATGATTGGTTAACTTGTAATGCCATGGTACTTATGATCATTCTCTTTTTATTTTGCATGATGGAGACATCATTATGATTTTATTGGTTTATGTTGATGATATAATTCTAGCAGGTAATGACTCTATAAGATGTACTCATTTCAAGTCCTACCTTCAAGGATGCTTTCAAATTAAGGATCTCGGACCCTTAAACTATTTTTTAGGCATTGAAGTAACACGTTCTGCAGCTGGAATCTTTGTCAACCAGCAACGTTATGCCCTTGAAATCATCCATGAACATGGCCTTGAAGATGTCAAGCTTGCTCAAACTCCGATTCCTCAACAACACGGTCTCTCTAGTGAAATTGGAGACCTTCTCACAGATGCTGGTCTCTATAGACGTCTTATAGGACGTTTGATTTATCTTACTAATACTCGGCCTGATATCTCATATTCTGTCCAAGTTCTCAGTCAATTTATGCAGGCACCTCGTGTACCTCATCTTAATATGGCCTACTGTGTGTTACGCTATATTAAGCACACTTGTTCTCAAGGAATTACTTTCTCAAAAAATAATTCCCTCACATTGCGAGCTTATAGTGACTCTGACTGGGCTACTTGTCCAACAACAAGGCGATCTGTCTCTGGTATGATCATTCTTATGGGTGATTCTCCTATCAGCTGGAAGTCTAAGAAACAACAAACAGTTTCTCGCTCCTCTGCTGAGGCGGAATATAGAGCTCTTGCTGTCACTACTGTTGAATTAGTTTGGTTGAGGAATCTCTTGAAAGATATGTCTCACATAGTCACTGATCCTATTACTCTATACTGTGACAATCAGTCAACCATTCATATTGCTACCAATCCGGTGTTCCATGAATGCACTAAACATATTGAATTACACTGTCACTTTATCAGAGAACATGTACAAAAGCGTCTCTTGCAACTTCAGTTTGTTCCTTCCCACAACCAGTTAACTGACCTTCTTACCAAGGGTCTTAGCCACAAGGTTTTTCAATCTCTTCTTCAGAACATCCGTAGTCTGGGTTACTCCACCTGTCCAACTTGAGGGAGGCATCCAACAGATCACGCACATCATAAGTCAAGCTGGATGAGTTCTGTTCCCCATCAGCTTGAGGGAGGCTGTCAAAGATCACGTGATCTGCTCACAATCATATCAAATCTGTCTATTGCAGAAAATAGGAAATTTGTTTTGTAATTATTGTAGATTAGGAAAGATCTCAAGAATCAAGGGATCTTCAATTAGAACAGATTCCTCTTTCCCGAAAATAGCTTTTTTTTCTTGTATATATTCTGTACAAAGTTTCTTTGGAAAATAACATTGTCTGATTCAAGAGTTCTCTTGATTTTACAGTGAGAGAATCAGCGAATGCCACCAAAGAAGATGGAGGCGAAGGTGTTGTCCCTAGAAAGCAGAATGGACAAGTTTGAGGCCACCTTGGCGGAGATGCGCGCTCAAGCTACGGCTGATCAAGAGAAGCTGGTGTAGTGGTGTCATTGCTGACCTAGAACAAGATTACCCAAGGCCCAGAAAAAACCATAGATAAACTTAATGAGGAAGATGGTGCTAGCACGTTGGACTCACCTGAGGTGAAGAAGTTGTTGCAGAGATTACAGTGTGTGGAACTCGATGAATTCAAGCAATCGACAAAGAAGGTGGAGCTCCCCATGTTCGACGGTGAGGATCCAGCTGGATGGATTGCCCGAGCTGAGATTTATTTCAGGGTACAGAGCACACGAGAGGAGCTGAAAGTTAGCTTGGCACAGTTGTGTATGGATGGCCCCACCATCCATTTCTTCAAGGCGGTGGCTGATGAAGATGAAACATTCTCCATGGGCCTATCACTAATGGCATTTGCTCTCTTCTTTGGCTCGACTCCATGAGTGATATAATTGGATCCATTCATAGGGGGCTATGCAATAACCAGGCGATTGACCCACAGAATTCTAATTCTGTGCAAGATTGCTAGAATTTGAGTCATCAATGATAGATTGTTGCAAAAGAGAAGAGAAAATGGAAGGTGGGGAGGTTGAAGAAGAAATGAAACCAATGAGAATCAAAGAGAGATCATGGGCTGCAGAAGTAGAGTGAGGTTTTCCCACTCTGTTACCATATTGCAAATTGTGAAAGACTGAATGAATTGAATTAATTTCGGTATAACTACTTCAGTTAGCTATTAGCTGTTACCTGTTAGCTTATTAGCTGCTTCAATTACTAGTAGTTATTTCCTGTTATGTGTAGTTACTGGTAATTAGTTGAACTTGTTTGCTCTCATCAGAGCTCCAACTACCTGTACTCTTACCAACATTTATCAATTCATTCAGCCTATCACAATTTGCGATAATAAAATCAATTAGTTTATCTTTTGTAATTTATAGTGGCATCTAGACCTTTAGACTAAGCCAAAGATTGGGTTATTGAATAGGAACATCTCACCAGCAGGAAGTTGCACATTTGTTGCAAAGATAGAGAGTTAAAATCAATCAGCTCTGCAAACCCAGTTTTCGCCATGACAGAGATTGCCTATCAAATACAAACAGGAAAATTATATAAGTCCTGGTACATGGTCAGATGTTCCAACATTAAGATAAAGATCAATTTATCTTCCAGGTCTATCTAAACCGTGAAATACATAAAACCATATGAATCTTGTAACAGGTCATAAAATCTATATTCAGAAAAGAAACACTATCATCAAAAGTATATATGGAGGCATAGTAATATAACAGGCTTCAACTTTGATTTGGAGTCTATATTAATTTCTAAATTCAGGCCTCATATAAAAGGACTTATCAGTAACCAGCATAAAAAGTTAATAAAATAGAAATTTTAGTAACATGGAATACAACTCAATATGTTGCTACCAAAATATTGGTTCAAAAAAGTACAAGTATATTTGATATTGTACAGAGTTTATGTTTCACACGTCATATGATAATAAACAGAAAGCAAAGCCTTAGGAGAATCTCCATATCATAGCATTAATACTCTGAATAACAGGTCAGTAGAAATACAAATACGTTCTCCTAAGGTGGTGTACTGTATGTGTTAGTTATAAAGAAAGCTAGTCAATGTTATTACCAATTTTTGCAAATACGTTCGCCTAAGGTTTAACTCTTGATATGCTTTTTTTCAATGTTGAAAAGAGAGAGTTAAAAATCAAGTATAATTCTCTATGAAGGGGAAAAGACAAATCTAGAAAGAGAATGGTTTAAGAAATGATGTAATGTAAGGACTTGTGAAGAGAAAAAGAGTAACAATAAAAAAAGGAAAAGAAAAGAGAAAACAGTTTGACCATCCAACCATTTTTCAAGTATAAAATTCACAAACGTGTCAACCAGTCATGGCCGACAGCACGTTCACAGGGATAGAGTTTGATTGCGATTGCGAAGTGCACACCACTTTCTCTGCATAAGAAGCAAACAAAGCATGCGCACAATTACACAAAAGACCCTATATCTCTACAATAGAGTAGAGACGTAAATAGAAACCTGTTGTTGACCTTTTCTTTGCCTCCAAAAAATCCATAACGGTAACCGACCTCTCCTTCTTCCCTTAATTTCCTCCCTCCCACTTTTCTCTACCCCAAACCTTCAAACACAGAACAAACTGAAGCAAACAAAATTTTAGAAAAAAAGGAAAAACATAATAACAAATATAATAATAATAATTATTATTAGATAGTCAATGACAAAAATAATACTAATACTAATTATCAAACATCACTTTCCATTTGCTCATTTGCCATCAAATTAAATTTTTTTCCATTCGAACCTCATGCCGCCGATGGCCAACATGGAACGCCGAAAAACGCTGACCATGAACTGGGACGGCCTCGGCGACGACGAGGACGACGACCACTTCTTCGAGACCTACAACCGTCTCTCCACCGCCGTCCCCCTCGACCTTGCATCTTCCTCCGACGAGGAAGACGATGATTTCGAAGACAGCCGGCTTTCCTTCGTCTCCGCCGTGTCCTCTTACCACCCTAAAAAACATGCAGCGCCGCCGCTGCAGATCTCTCCCGACGCGAGCCCAAACTACGACATCTGGATGGCCGCTCCTGGATCCATCACCGAACGGAGACGTAGATTGCTCGGAAGCATGGGTTTGGATGAAAATAAGGAAAATTTCAAAGCCACAAGCGCCGCCATTGGCCGCGCCATCACAAAGAAGTTCGAAAACAACAACAATAACAACAACAAAACCGAACATCCTCCTACTCATCCTTCTTCTTCCGTTTCAGTTACGAATTCTACAACTACTACTTCACATTCCTCTGTTTCGGTTGCACCGAAAACAGAGCGTGCTTCCCCTGTTTCGTATGTTCTGGTCCGTTCTCGTTCCGAGGGAGACATCGAGTTTTTCTCAATGGCAAAATTGAGGAAAGAGGAGATGATAGGGAAGGTCTCGAAGCAGAGGCTAACGAGAACTTCCACACAGATAGCCGTGCCACGTGCACGACACGCGCACGCGGACGGGAAGAGAATCGTGATGAAGGACGGGCACACACACGCACACGCCGCGGAATCGTCGCACCGGCACTCGCCGTCGGTAACGGCGGCGGCACCGATTGTGGCGGGTTCGGGAGTTGGAGCGTTCTTCCTGATAAAGAATTTGGACACCGGAAAAGAGTTCATCGTGAACGAGTACGGCGAAAACGGAATGTGGAATAGGCTGAGCGATTTGCAAACGGGGAAACAGTTAACGATGGAGGAGTTCGAGAAAACGGTTGGGCACTCATCGGTCGTTAAGGAACTCATGAGGCGTGCCAACGTGGCAAGGAGTGACGGTTACGGGAAGAAGCTACACTCGAATTCGGTTATTTTGAGGAGTTTGAGGCTTAGCAAGAGGAGAGGGGCTTCGTTGATTAAGAACATAAAGGGCGTAGCGCACGGGATCGTCGGGGAACGCGAGAGGGAGGTGGTTGCTGCACCGTCGCCGCCGCAGCAAGTGGCGGAGCAGCCACCGAAGCAGCAACACAACAACAACAACAAGTGGGTGAAGGTTCGGCAGAGTGGGAAGTCACAGAAGGAGCTTTCGGCGCTTCACTTGTGTCAGGAGTTTCAGGCTCATGAGGGTTGTATTTGGACGATTAAGTTCAGTTTGGATGGGCATTATTTGGCGAGTGCTGGGGAGGATAAGACGATTCACGTTTGGGAGGTGCAGGAGTGTGAGGTTATGTCGTTGAGGCCTGAGGAAGGGAATTTAACTCCGATTCACCCTTCGTTGCTTTCGTCTATGGAAAGAGGTGGTGGTGGAGGTGCTGAGGTGGCACCGACACCGCCTTTGGGGAAGAAGAAGGGGAAATTTGGAAGCAAGAGAGGAGGGAGTGGTGCCATTCCGGATTATGTTCATGTCCCTGAAAATGTGTTTACCCTCTCTGAGAAACCGTTTTGTTCTTTCCATGGTCATTTGGATGAAGTCTTGGATTTGTCCTGGTCCAGATCTCAGGTAACCTTCTACAAAAATTTTAAAATTTACATTGAGTTTGATTATAAGCGCTTAATTAAGTGCTTATTGAATAAGTCATTATCATATAAATGTTTAGAAATAAATTCTTTCTATATAATTGAGGAAAGAATGAGATGAAAATGTTTTCATATAAGTTATGAGCAGTTTTATAAGTTATTTTGGAGAGCTTATTCAAATAAAATGAAAATGGTTTATGGATGTGTCATAAGATATTTTTGTAAGTTCTGTCGTTTTGTCAAACACCACAAGTACTTATGTCATAAGAAAAGAAGGCTTGTTTGGATTGGTTTGTGCAAAACTTATCTACTAACATAAAAACTTGTAATAGTGTTTGAGAGAGCTTACGAAAATAATTTATGATTGGCTTATAAGTTGTTTTGATTTTAATTCCATAAGTTTTTCAAAATAGCTTATCAAAACAGTTTACATCTTATATGAAATTAGTTTAGTCACATATAAGCACTTATACCATAAGTGTATAAGTGCTTAAATAAACTGTTTATCCAAACACATCCTTATTATGATTATGTTTGTGATGTGGTTGTGAGAGCTTCTAAAATCTTAATGTTGAGTAGTACAATTTAAAACTTTGGTGGAGACCCAATAAAAATGTTGAAAATGTGGATTTTTCCCTTGCAGCTACTTCTCTCATCTTCTATGGATAAGACAGTGAGATTGTGGGACTTGGAAACCAAGACATGCTTGAAATTCTTTGCACATAATGATTACGGTAACATGTTTTAACCTCTCTTTTTTTCCCATTGTTTTCTTGGGGGATATGTTGGACATGGATTTTACTTAATTGCTGTTCCTTTGTCTTGTTATTTGTTGTGCAATTGGATTGGATATGGCAGTAACCTGTGTGCAGTTCAACCCCATGGACGATGATTATTTCATAAGTGGCTCCCTTGATGCTAAGGTCAGAATGTGGAACATCCCTGCTCGTCTTGTTGTGGATTGGACTGATATCCATGAAATGGTTACATCTGTTGCTTACACCCCTGATGGTCAAGTATGCTTTTTTCCCCTATCCACTTTTTTTATCCATAGTAATTGTACAATGGTTTTGATCATTGTTATAATTTTTGTTGTTGTTGTAGGGTGTTCTAGTTGGTACACAAAAGGGGAATTGTCGTAGTTACAGCATAGAAGGTATTGATCACTTGTCTATTACTCGTATTTATATAATCCTAAATCATTTTGGAATTTTACCATATTATTTCACTAATATCACTTTTTATATCCTCTACGTTTTTAACTCTCATTTTTATATGGCTACCAGATTACAAACTAGATCAAACAGGCACAATTGAGCTTCGAAACAAGAAGAAATCTCAGCTCAAAAAGGTTACTGGCTTTCAGGTAAATTCTTTTCCTCAGTGCCCGAATGGATAGTTAATATGGTTCCACCCAAAATTGCTTTATGTCACGAATGCAAATTAACTGGCTTTGCATATTTCATAGTTTGCCCCATGTAATCCATCGGAAGTGCTTGTTACTTCAGCTGATTCTAGGATAAGAATTGTGGATGGTACAGATGTTGTTCACAAGTTTAAAGGTGATAAATCATATTGTCAAATTTTTTTTCAAACAAAATGACTTCAGTTTTTGCCTTGTTGACAAGTAGAATATAGTGTAACTAAGATGTTGGTAAAAGCAGGTTTTCGAAATGCAAACAGCCAAATGACAGCTTCATTTAGTCCAAATGGAAGATATATCATAAGTGCAAGTGAAGATTCTCAAGTGTATGTCTGGAAGCATGAAGAGCATCGCACAAGCTCTGGGAAAGGCAGAAGTGTGCTCATTACCCAATCTCACGAGCATTTCCCATGTAAAGATGTTTCAGTAGCAATACCTTGGCCTTGTACCATTAAGGGTGATCCACCACCAGTGCCAGTTCACCATTCCAAAAAGACCTCAAAACGTTCAATGGCATCCCCAGATGAAGCAGCCTCTGCAGCAAACAGTAAGAGGTCATTGCCACCTCTTCCAAAGAAAGGTGGTAACAACAACCATGCCCCAGAAAGTTCCTCAGCCTCACCAGAGGATGACCCTGCAGCAATTTCACGTACAGATTCTGGAATTGGAGATTCATTTGCTAACAACAGTAAGAGCATGTCACCACCTCTTCCCAAGAAAGGCAATCACCAGGCCACAAAAAGTGACTGCAGTCCCATGGAAGAAGACCTTGAAGCAATTTCTAGGACAGATTCAGGATTGGGTGATTCATTTTGTTCAGGTTCTGCATCCATTAGGTATGGTGACTCACCTTCTATATCTGCTGCAGCTACCCCATCAGGTTCATCTTGGTCTTCTTCTTATTCATCATATGATGGTGGCCATGGTGCCTCAGCCATTCACCCTTCAGCATGGGGCTTGGTAATTGTGACAGCTGGGTTTGGAGGTGAAATCAGGTGTTATCAGAATTTTGGGCTGCCTCGAAGGATGGGTCGGCAGGCCAATCTTTTTGGAAGCCCTGTATAACATCTTTTGTCATTGCAGAATTAACTTAGCAGCTTTTCTTTTTTACCCCTCTTGAAAGATTGAGAGGAAGGAATGGCACAAGATAAATGTAAATTCAGTTTTTGCTATTAGATTTTGTGGCAATTTTGGTATCTGTATCACTAAGGTTACTAAGCCACAAAAAATATTATAGACAGGATACAAGAAATGCAGATGACATTCAAACTCGACAAAGAAAGGGAAAGTAAAAATGGCAACATAAGAATAGAGTCATTATGCTAAGGTTTTCCATTTTTCCCTTTTCCTGCTTCCTTGAATTTGTAAGGGTAGGTAATCTGCATACAAATAACAAGCCTTATCCCACTAGGTGGGGTTGGCTACATAAGTCACTTGATGCCATAGTGATGGATAATCTACATAAAAGTGTTAAATTAGTGTAGGCAAAACATATGAATGAAAAATTGTCAAACAAGAGGGAAAACATGCAAGGATAAAAATATATATTATGGAGCTTATCTTTGTCCTTATTTTGTTAAATGTTTTGATTACGTGGGGGAAGTGGAATTCAATTGGTTATTGCATATCTCATCATGTCCCTTCCTAGAGCATCTCCAATGGGGAGCTTAAAATGAGTTGCTTAACAGTAACATATGTGATACAAAACAGTAACAAAACTATCTCAAATGGTAATAAAATGGTGTCAAACAGTCTCAACAACGGTAATAATAAAAAATGATATTGAAATGCAATTAATTGTTTTGCCTTGGGTAAAAAAAAATCTCAAACGCATCAGCCACACTCTAAGGTCATGTTTGGATAACAAGCTTATCTACTGCTTATGGCATAAACTGTATAAGCTATTTTTATAATCGAAGAAAAATTATAGTGAAACTTATTTTATATAAGTCATAAGCTGTTTTGATAAGCTATCATGGGTAGCTTATGAAAAATAAGCCTAAAACAGCTTATGAATTAGTCATAAGCTGTGTTCATAAGCTCTGCATAAGTCAATCCAAACAGACCCTAAATTTCGTGAAAGACTTAAACGAAATCCTCACCCATCTTAAACGAAACCCACTCTCAAACCCCACTCTCATGAAACCAGCGCCCCCCACATAGCCCCCCATGAAACCAGCGCCCATAACCTTCATTCTCTCTCAAGGTTGAAGCTTTTCTTCCCCTAACCCCACTCTCAAACCGTCTCGCAATCTGTCTAGCCCCCCACACAGCCTTCATTCTTTCTTAAGGTTGAAGCTTTTCTCCCCCAACCCCACTTTTCCCTCACAACTCTCATTCTTCTCCCAAACCCTTATGCGATGGTGGTCGAACCTTCAATCCCTCACTTGTCGGTGATCAAAGCTTCTCTCCCCCAGTCCTTTGGCGACGGTGGCACGTGACGGTGGCAAGCTTCTTTCCGTTTGGGCTTCTACGAAACATATCTTTCAGAAGAAGAAAATCACCTCTCTGAGCTCCTTCCAAAGTGATTACAATCGCTGGCTATCACTCTCCCCTGTCTTCACTTTTTCTGTTTTTTATTTCAAATGAGTTTTGTTGCTTTGTGAGTGTGATTTGTATTTGTTATACTTTTTATTTCAATTTTTAAATATGGGTTTGATTGTTCTGGATTGAGTTTGTTTAGTGAGTGTTTGATCAAATTCTAGAGTTCGTTGATCTCCCTCCTTTTAGCAACATTGCTTACATGTGACATTAAGCAACGTCAAGTCATGTTGCTCCAATGATAAAAATAATTAAGATATGTTGTTTAAGTCTAAGGGACGCTCTAAGATAATTTGCCTCATGCACTAGTTCTCTTTTAATGCTTTGTCCTTTATGTGGAATTGGGAAAATAAATAAAAAAGAATTATTTACTCCTACATTTGAGTCAAATAATAAAAGGAAAAAAATAAATAAACGAACTGTTTACGACGTCGTTTTATTCTCCGTGCAACTTACTTGAATTCAAATTGAACGACCCGCGTTCTCCCATCGACTTCGTTGTTCAGAGTTCAGACTCATACTCTTTCAGACAACAGTTAACGGAGCGAGCTTCATCTTCTTCCCAATGCGAGGTCCAATTCCAACTCTTATTAATCTCAGATTGAAACCCTAGGAGAATTCGCTTCCCCTCTTCAAGCTCCAAAATCTCCTCAAAATGTCCTCGCCGATAACCTACCCGGTGGTGCTCGACGACAAGGACCTCGACGACGCCGCTTTGTGGGCCATGATCGATTCCGCCACCGCCTCCCATTCCTCCTCCAAGCGCAAACCTCTCGCCATCAAGTACCCCAATTGCCAATCCCCTTCCCCTATCTCAAAACCCTCGCCTCCGTCGCCGACTCCGTCGAAGTTCGCGAGGATCTCACAGAACTCCGGCGACGGCGGCGAGGTGGTGCACGATCCGTGGCCCTACCGCCCTCCGAGGAAGATCGCGAGGACCTCCGCTTCGGATTCCGGTGAAAGCAGCCCCCTAGCTCTGGTCCGGAATGTGCAGAGGACGCCGCCGGCGAAGGTGTATTCGTCGTCGGAGGTCTCGAGGACCTGCGTTTTGGATTCCAGTGAAAGAAACCCCCTCGCTTTGGTCCGGAATGTGCAGAGGACGCCGCCGGCGAAGGTCTATTCGTCGCCGGAGACCGGAAAGTTATGCGAGGCACAGGAGCTGAGCAGTTACACGGAGGTCTCGCCGCGGTGCTTTGGTAGGAACGATGAGGAGAAAGAGAATATCATGAGGCATGGCTTGAGTGGAAGGTTTCCTTCGGTTTCGTTGTTCAAGGAGTACCAGAATGCAGCCATGGCGGTAATTGCTCTGATTCCTGAGCTCAAATTTTTTGCTTGAACATGCTGTTTGATTTGGTATATTGGGAGTGCAATGAAATGGAATCTGATTTCATTCATAATTAAGACATGAACTTAATTTATTATTTTATTTATTTCTTAAACAATAAGATGAAAAATTCTTTTCCATTCCGTCGTAAATTATTCCATTAATAGTTAAATAATGATGTGTTAACGGTATTTCATTTCCTTTCATTTTGTTTAAGTTTAGTTTATTTCTTCATCTATCTTATTTTATTGCATTACAGCTTTCTTTTGATAATCATAAGCTATGAAAGAGGTGATGATAAACATCATTTCCTGCTTGAAGTCATAATTTCTCAGCAGCCAAACAAGCATTAACCAACTTTCCTAGACAAACCAATGTCTTAGTTAGGACAATGTTTGCCAATCTTCAAAAACTGGATTAAACAGACCAACATTAATTGGTGGTAATAAAAATAGACTGTAATCATAAACAAAATTTAGCCTGCGACGGATAACATGAGGCATAGCTTGTACAGCACTGTAGCTCATTTTTACCAACATATTTTGTTAAGATTTTCACTTTTAAGCTAATTTTTACCTATAACCTGAACAAACCATTGCAGGGTAAAATCTCATTTATTTATTTGGACAGCTACGACAAGCCTGCTTGTCTGGATAAATTCAAGGCCTTTATAGTGTGTTTGGATTGGCATTGGGGCACATTCCAAATCCAAAGCACTTCCAACACCAAAGCAACAAATAGTTGGTGTGAATTTCAGAATTTGAGCTCCCCAGATGCCAATCCAAACACACTATTAATCTTTGGTATTCTTTTAATCAATTTTAAGTAATACTTGTAACCAGAGGTATATGAGCAGATGCTCCTAGTCTGGATTTTTCTATTTAATTGCTGTAATAACTTCAACCTGTGTCGGCCAATGTTTTTGCATATAATAACACACCAATATCTGCATTCTCCATAGTTATTTATGCAAGTATCTGAAGATGCAGAGTTCCTGTTGTGCAATTATTTTCTGTCACTTAGGACCCACATAATCAATCTTTTGTTGTGCGTGCAATGGACAGATTTTGGAGAAAACTGATTACACTTTGATTTCGGGGCATCCTTTCATTAAAAAGTCAGGTAAACAACAAAAGTTTGTCTTATCTTAACTGTAAAAATGATACAGTAGAGGTAACATGGTGCATGTGTTTTTTTAGGCTGGAGAAAGATTTCTTGTTACTTCAATATTTCTTATGAAATTAGAGACAAGAATATTGAGTTTGATGAAGATCGCAATGTTCAGCGTGCCGAGTTTGTGATTCGTGCATACATGCAGTATGTTTCTTGTTTGGTAGTCTCAATTTATTTATCATCCAAATAATCTGTTTTCACCACAATGTTGCTATTGCTTTTTTTGCTGCGCCAGGGGTGGCAGGTTCTCAGATGGATGGGGTTCTTGTGAGCGACGCGAAAAGAGATTTCAGAAACCAAATCATGACATTCCAAGCACAGCGGAGACTAGAGCCAAAAATAAAGCTTGTCAAGTATGTCACATTTTTTTGAATTATATCTCCATTAATCATTTGGTGTCTTTCTATTTTTTTTAGATGATAAATTTGTTGTCTTTCTATAGTCTTTAGCTACTTGTCCTTCGTATAGTTACTTTACATAATTGTGCAGTAGGCCAATAATACATACTAACTGGCTCTTCTTCAGAGCATTTTGCTTTGCTCTTCAATATGCAACTCCATTTTGGTTGAGGCTCTTTCAGAATATATACATTAAACTAAAAGATTTCTCTTTCAATAGAGGCTTTATTTAAATGACATTTCCATAAAAGGGCTTTGGTGGATTATTCCATAAAATTCTATATCGATGTTTTTTTTGGGTCCATATATTGATGTTTTATCTTATGCAAACAAAAGATTGAAATTAAATTTTTAATTACAATACAAAAAGCATTTGGAAAATGCTACGAAGACCTTTCTTAACTAGTTAATCTCGTTTTAGGTTTCTAACGACACTTAAATGTAATTTTTATTCCTGTGCTACCAGTACCCATTTTTTAGTTCTTAAATTGATTTATCCGATAGTTCCCTAGGATGGTTAATTAACATAAATTAAGTAAATGCCTGATATCACTCAATTAAAAACCTATATGCCAACCAAGATCAATTTGACAATTTTAATTGAGCTATTGAGCACGAATACATGAGAAGAGAAGAAAACAGAAGTAATGAGAAAAGAAAATAGTTTGAAAGAGAAAAAATGGAAAATTCTTTTGTAACTAAACATTATGAAAAATATTTAAGAATTGTTTTATATACTAACAAATTAACACTTTCCATTATTTTTAACCTGTTGATACTTTTACAGGACTTGCTAGGAATTGGAGAATACCGACCTGGTGCAACAAGTCAATTTCATTGATGTTATAAATGCCTTTTTGTAACGATTTAATATGCCCTAATATCTGTTGAGGGTAAAGTGAACTGAACATAATAAGTTGTAAAAGAAATGTATCCCATTTTTATGAAGCAGAATGAATAGTTATAAACAAATCTTAATATAATTGTCATTTAGCATGTATTCAGTGCTTAAGTTCCCACCCACCCAAAAAAAAAGCGCTTAAGTTCCCGAGGCACTGTCTAAACAAAAGCCACTCTCTATATGTTCAAGTGAATGTTCGGTGGATCGTTTCTCACTGTTGAAACAAACATAAGCTTAGTTCAACTCATTTTTTCTGAGTTAAGTTGAAATTTGAGCCTCAAACCAAACAAGCCCTAAAGTCTTTGCCCTTCGAGCACAAACACATCAACTGCACAGGAGTACAAGATAAAAAGATTACTCTTGTCTAAATCTTTAATTGTTTAAGGTTTTAGCATATAGATTAAGAAATAATTAATTGAATAAATTTTAGACTAAAATGACCCTATTTATTATTCATCATTTTCAACTATCTTAATTATTTCTCCACTCAAAATTTATTAATTATATTAAGGGTATAGTTGAAAAAATGTGATAAATTATCTCTTGAAATCCTAAAACAACCAAAGTTTTGGGACAAAAATAAAAAGCTAAAACTACCAAAGATTTGGACCGGAGGGAGTACTAATTAGATTTCATGTTTGTTTATTCTTAATAAACAGCAAGCCAGGTGTCCATAGATTAGTAATTAGTAATTAGTAATTAGTATTAGTATTAGTAATAATCAACAAACAGAAGTTGTACAAATTAAGCAGCAAAATAAAAGAACTAGTCATATTAAGTAAGACAATTACATAGAGTTTTATTAAATGAGACTGATATGAAGGGCATTATAACAGGCTCTTTTTTTTTTCCTGGTAAAAGTATCCTAACAGAACTCTGATTGCACAACAATTATCTTAAAACTACCTGAATTAAGTAACGAAATGACATCCATCCGTAACATAATTCCTAATGAAATTACAATTAAACTGAGCAAAGCACATATCATCATAAGTGCCCCTCCTTTTGGTTGCACCAATTCAGCTGCACTTGAAAAGAAAAAAAAAATCTCATCCCCAACTTTTTAGGATGATCATTCTTGAAATAATCCATTATAAAAAGATAATAAGAAAGTTCTTTCTTAATTTGTTCTACAGGATGTGTGCAGTTAGAAACCATTCTGATTGAATGTTTTTAAATGAATATGGTGCTGCATGCACGTGCCATGGCCTTGCAGTTAAAACCTTACTTGATGATAGATAAGATATGTGGATAAGTAGACAGAGAAGTACATAGATAGCAGACACACAGACAAATAGATATAATTAATTGTTATCAGTTTTTCAAATTCTAATATCTGATCATGATTAAAATAATAGATTGCGTTTTTGAAATGATCACAAGGAATGTGATTATTTAAAAATATTTTAAAATTAAACACCCCCAGGCAAAAGATAAAGTCTCTCTAAAACGATAAAATCCTTCTTTTTATTATCTTAGAAGATTTTGGAGATCAAAAATCCACATTACAGAAGATCTCAATTTACTAGTGCAATATATATAGATAGATAGATAGATAGATAGATAGATAGATAGATACACGCATGACTTAACATACACGCATTAAAACACACGCCTTCAATTGATCTTCTCTCTATATTAATCTCGTTCGAGCGCATTGTGCACTCACACACTGACAAAGATCACTTTCTTTCAATGGCTGAACCCAGAAAACCAATCATAGTAAAGCTTTATTTGCCTCATCGTAATAATTCTGCAAAGCGTGGACCTTCTTCACCCTCTGATCACTCCTCCGAGGCTAATATTGTTGATTCACGCGGCAATGAGAAGAGGATGAACAAGAAGATCAAGGTGGATATCAATGATTCTTCTTCTTCTTCAAAGCCGCCAACAACAACATATAATAAAACATCCTCTGCTGTGGGAAAGAGTAAAACATGTTGTGGCATTGTCAAAGAAGATTCAAGAACCGTGTCTGAAGAACAACAACGTCGTCCACAACAACAACCACTGATCATCAAGGACACTAGTACTGTTGATGTTGCTGTTGATTCCCGCGGCAATAAGAAAATGACAAAAACAGAATCTTTTGTCAAAGAAAACTCAAGGGGTGATTCAACAACAACCGGGTCTGAGAAGAAGAAGAAGATGGAGCGTTATAAGAAGAATCAGTGTTGGGTGATCCTGAAGAGGATGATGATAGGAAGAGATGGGAGGGCTCTTAAACACCCTCTTGATGATAACTACTCTTATCATCACAATATGTTAATTAGGCCAATGGGATTGGAGGAAATAGAGAGGAAGCTGAAGAAGTGGGAGTATTCAGGGGCTGATGAGTTTGCTGAGGATGTGAGGCTTGTGTTCTCTCATGCATTGCTTCACTACCCTCCAAGGAGTGAGGTCCACAGAATTGCAAGGAGGCTCAGTGACAGCTTTGAGATCAGTTGGAAATCCTTGAAGCACAAGTGGTCACTGCATGAATTAAAGGAGCAGAGGAAAAACAGGAAGAAGGAATTAGTACTGTGTACTCCTCCACCACATGATGATGATGATAGACAACAACAAGCTGCTTTTGAGAGGGGGAAAAAAACTACCCAATCAATGAGGGGAAGTAGTAGTAAAGGCTGTGGTGGTGGAGACTTTTTGGAATTACATTTTCATTATAGAAGATCTCTCTCAAGACAATTGAGGCATAGGTCATGTACAGAATACTCAAGTTAATTTGGACTAGAGGAACAAAACAGAATGCCAAAGGGTCTCTATGTGCAGGAGACTGAAGAGTATGCATGCATGGCTTCTATGAGGGTTATCAAGGAGTCCATCATTACAATTTACAAGCACCTGTGTCTGTTTGTGTTGGAACTTATTTAGCACTGATATATTTTGATGCATTTGATTCTGTCAAATTTATTTTTGTCATATACAGTTCTGAATCTGATTATGTATGTTAGTTTCAATTGTCACTTCAATAATATGTATGGTTTATTCTAATTATCCGGTGCAAAATATTCTTAATATTAATCCTTCTTTTTTTTTCTTCAAGTGTTTGAAGTTTATTTGAGAATTAATTAATTGCTGAACCTAAAATTGGAATTCTGGTTCTGGCCCTTACCCAAAAGGGTGGAACTAGTTAAAGGCTGTGATGGTGGAGACTTTTGGGAATTACATTCTCATCATTATGGAAGAAGATCTCTCTCAAGACAAATGAAGGGTATTGCAACATGCATGGCCTCTATGCGGGTTATCAAGGAATGCAGCAGATAGAGATAAAAGATGTCCTCCATTATTTTATAAGCATCAATGTTTTGGACACTACCCCTCTTCAAAACGTTCCTAACCACCACAGTACTCTTCAACAATTTCATTCACCTGGCTGTTTGTTTAATCATGCTTGCTCAAGCAACTACATATGTGTCTCTTTTTCCGGTCTAGTTTTTCTCAGTCTTATTAGCACTGAGATAATTTGATGCATTTCAATTCTGTCAAATTTATTTGTCATATTATGTACATCAATTATTTTCAATTGTCACTTCAATAAATATGTCTGGGTTTAATATCGATCCTCCTTTTTTAGTTCTTTTATATTTTTAATTTTTAATTTCTATTTCATTGACCATTGTTATCAACTTTTTGAATTTTTTATTTTATTAATTATGACTATTCAGTAAAAAATAAAAAGAGAAAGAGAAAAACTAAAATTCAAAAGAATAATCCAGTAAGATCACTTAGACCAAAACAAGTACTTATTTAGTCCCATATATTAATTTCGTTTTTCAATTTTGTTCCTCATCTATTTTTTAAACAAAAATAGTCCTTTTTAAACAAAAATAGTCCTTTTGAATTACAAAAGTTTGCATATATATATATACACTGAAATAGACCAGCAAAATATTCAAATGGACTACAATGAGATTATATGGACAAAGATAAGGATAATATATATGCCTATGACAATAAAAAATAATTAAAAAAACATAAGAAACTATTTTGTTAAAAAAAATAACTTAAAGGATCAAAGGACTATTTTTTTCTAAATAAAATGTAAATGAAATTGAAAAAAAATAAAGCATGGTAAAAAGAAAGAGGAAAAATACCACTCTAAAATTTGCACCACCAATATACTATTTAACACACTATTTTTAATATACTTTATATAATTGGTTGAAATTTACTATGTGTCTCTAATGTACATAGGTCTTATACTCTATTTGGTGAGATGATTTATTCTAAAATAGTGAAATTTCTGTGAATTCTACTTAATTTTAAAAAATTAATTATAAATGTTATATTAAAAAAATGGATTAGAGAGTGTAATTATAGTCTAAATTCCTGTCTATATATTGGTAAGTTATTTGCGTGGAGCCATTTTTTTTTTTTATAATGGGGAGGGGCACTTTGGACTTTGAAGTGCTGCGCTGTGAAGATAAATAATAATAATAAATATAAATAAAATAAGGCAGAGGGAGTTTTATTACGAGTAAACCATCACTTTCGTTCTTCACTTTGTAACTCGCTAGCAATTTAGTCTTTATTTTTATGAAATGGGCAAATTAGTCCTTTACATTTATCACTATCGATCACTTTCGTCCCTTCGTTAGTGAGCGTTAACTGATGTGTCAATGTGAAGGAGAGACGAAAGTAATCGACGGTGATAAATGTGAGGGACTAATTTGCCCATTTCATAAAGATAAGAACTAAATTGATAGCGAGTTACAAAGTAAACGATGAAAGTGATGGTTTACTCTTTTATTATTCATGAGAGGAGAGAATTATGAGAAACACCTTCGCTAGTTATTTCGCTTGTGACCCCGAAATTGAACGCACCGTTGTTCGCAGAATCCCAAGCTCTTTGGGTCGAACATTTTGCATCGCTGTCTTGTTCGTAGAAACTGCAAGCTCTTTCCGTCGCCATTTGTTAGCAGAATCGCAAGCTTCCTTTGATTATCTTCAGGTTCCTCTCTCTAACATCACTGGTCACCATTGTTTTCTGTGATATTTATAGTGTTTGATGAAATGCCTATGTGTATGTTTGGTATGAGGATTTGTACTGAACTTTCGAGGTATTTTTTTTAGTCTATTTTAATTTTAATGGGTTTGCATTGAATCTCCAAACGCTGGTTTCTGCAGTGGCGTTTGCCCTCTCATCAATCGCTGTGTGACTCCTATAATAACAAAGCTGATCCTTTTTGCTTGTTTTTACCTGTTGTGTTTAAAAATCCCCACCGCCCCCCCCCCCCCCCCCCTAAAAAATGAAAAAAAAAATCCTTTTCAAGTAATCCAGTCAGTAAACTGATGTATAATGAAGAGTATTAGCTGAAATTGTAGATAATAGCTTAATATATATTTACTTATTACTTGTTACAATTCCATCCTGATTAATTGTTTTGGATGATTTCCATGTTCCATTGTAGTGGCTGGTCAAAATTTACACGTTAACCTTTGGTCTTTTGTTTACTTATATTATATGTGTATGAACTTGAATTTCGTCTCCATTATCGTTCAAATCCGAACCCCAAATAATGAAACAAAGGTAGTAATAATACCAAACAACCATTTCAACTCATCCCCATACACTCCCACAAAAACCATGATAATGCCGCCAGCCCCCAAACCCGGCCATTGCAATGAGGTTCTATCTCTCCCTCGAATGCCTAAATAACCAAAAAAAAATGAAGAAGGAAAGCGACTAGTTTTTTCCAACTCATAAACATCAAGCTATTTTGTCTCTGGTTGTAGGATCTGTAGAGTCATAATTTCCACTTGTTTAGCATGTATAGCTCTGCGTTTCTCTTGATTGTTCACCTGTTGTATTGATTATTAAATTGCCATCTCCATTCGTGGGCACAGGTTCCATTCATTGTTGTAATCTAATCTACGAAGTGCTGGCACACGTCTCTTTGGATCTGTAATCAACTATGTGTATATATAATTATTGTTAGCTGCAAAACTGCCTGAGGTCCTATTTGGGTTCAGAAGCCCAGCTTCTAGCTTATGAAGAAGTCAACATTGTTTTGTATTTTTATTTTTTTCATATTTGGGAAAGAGGAAAAGCTATAAAGTAGTCATTGTTAAATAGATAGGTGCTTATGGAGCTTTTGAAAAAATGGAAGTGTAAAAGCTGATTTCAACTTATATGAGAAACTATTAGTTAAAAAACTCATGCTATTAGTGCTTATAGAAAAGATTAAAAAGTTGCTCTGAATATAGTTCGTTTGATCAAAGGTTCTATAAAAAAGAAAAGAAGTGGGTTAGGCAGATATTTAAGGAGATATTATGAAAAACAATGTATCATTTTGACAGATGTTTGTACCTATGCAATAAGGTGGGTTAACAAATTTAAAATGTAAATTTATTGGACTTGTTTTTAGTTTAGTTTTGATATCACTATCTAAAAAGTGTGTTATACTGATAATTTAACAATATTTTGATACACGATAATATAGATTTTTTTTTTTTACATTGAGACCAATGATGTACAAAGTGTTTTTTACATTATCACTTCAAACAATGAACTCGGTTTCAATTTAAGCTGATACACAACTTGAATTCCCGTTATGATTAAGTCGTTCCTTTTTTGTTATGAAATTTAATCTCTACATGTTTCTTAATGTATCTTTCTTTTAATTTAACGATGCAGGTTTTGAAGTTGAGATGCATGTATGATCTTTAAGGCCAGGGTTTCTAGTTAGTAGATTTTGTTATGGCAACGGCAACATACCCTCCACCGCCACCTTATTACAGACTTTACAAAGATTACTTACAAGATCCTAAGTCTGCTCCAGAGCCTCCACCGCCAATCGAGGGGACTTACATTTGTTTCGGAGGCAACTACACTGTGAGGATTTTTCCTCTTGTGATTTTGATATTGTCATGGCCCTAATTATTGCTTGGATAAATAGCTTAAATAAATTTTTATTCGAGGAGATGTTATGAAAATAAGCCCTGCTATTATGATTACAATGACATTTGAATAGGAACTTTGCTAGAGGTGCTTAAGCAAAATGTAACCTTAACTGTAGTAAAGGTTAATTTAGCTGGAAATCATTATTTGTTTTTGCCAGCTTTTAGCTTTTGCAGTCGCTTAATATCATGAGCTTGTATCTTTATGTTACTTAAAGACACCTGAAACAGCTTTCATGATTTTCAAAACTGTTTTAATAAGGGGGTTAACCAGTTGATTTTATGACTTGAACCTATGACCTCCTAGTTACACAGCAACAACTCCAACTGTTATGCCAAGGCTCTTCAAAAGCTGTTTTAATAAGGTCATCTAGCCATGAGTTCTATCAGTTGGTTGGTATACTACTTTTTAGGGTTATGATTGGATGCCATGCCATTTTCTTATAAAGTCTCCCCTTGTATTTTTAAGCTATTTCTGATGATTTAAATGTTATCTTTCCCTACGTGGAGAGTGGAGACTTTAAAAGAAGGTATTGGTGAGTGGTTGAATGTAGGCTGTTAAGACAGGGTTTCTTCTTGTAGGTTTGAGATCAAGTTTTCTGAAAGTCTATTTATCTGTTTGTGTTTTTATGCCGGAATCTCTTTTGGATGATAACATCTTATTAATATTTTGTTTCTTTGTTTATTTCTTTACATAGACCAGTGACGTTCTACCAAGCTTGGAAGAACAGGGGGTGCGCCAGCTCTATTCTAAGGGACCTAATATTGGTAGGCTATCTTTAGCTGTGTTTATACTCAGTTTGATTATGAAATGACCACGTGAGTCATTATAATTACAAATAATTTTGGTTTTCTATTATGTATTTCAATTTTTTTTCAATACTTTGTTGATATGTTGTCTTGGGGTGGTCTGTGAGATGGTTCTGGAACATAGCCTTTTCACTTTTTGTCTATATAAATGCTTCTTTTAATTAGCCTCCCTTGGTTTATCTTTCACATTTTCATTTTTAGTGATTCTAGATGTTAAACATTGTAACCTCTGAGGTGTTTACTTGTTGGCTCGATCTTTTAGGTATTGTTAACATGACTGTTCTGTATGTGAGGAAGTACTGTATTGGTCACAAAAGTCACTACATGGTGTCTATTAGAGAAATTATTATCTGGTTGGAAAGTTTTATTGTCTTCTTGGTTCTCGCTTCTCACTTTTAGCTTGTTTATCAACCTTTTGTTGCTACAGTTATGTCACTAAATACTAAATCACATTTACATCAGTTACTATAAATCTCACTATAGGAAAGAAGGATAACCAAGTCACTAACATAGAACAGATACAGTACCAATTATAACTTTGAACACACCAGGTTTTGAAATCAATTCGGGTAATTAGTCCCTTTCTTAGTAGACTGGTATATGAACAGCTGAGCTACTGCTTGTGATGTTGTTTATTATAAATTAAGTCACTACTCCAAAATTATACTTGCAACCTACACCATGTCATAAAGTGTGTGATTTGATAGGGATAAAGTGTTCATACTGTATTTTTTTTTTTTTTCATTACAAGTTTCCCCAGCATAACCAGTTACAAGATTCTTTTATCTTCCATCTTATAGTAAAAATCTGATCTTCTATAGATTTCAAGAAGGAGCTGAGGTCACTTAATGGAGAATTGCAACTGCACATTTTGGAGCTAGCTGATATTCTTATTGAGAGACCATCACAGTATGCAAGAAGAGTTGAAGAAATTTCGACTGTATTCAAAAACTTACATCATCTATTAAATTCACTGCGTCCTCATCAGGTATGCAATCTTCTATATATATATATATATATGGCTTAAATATGTTTTTAGTCCCTCAAGTTTGAGAAATTGTTGCTTTTGGTCCCTCAAATTTAGGGATGGCAAAAAAATCCGGACCCGCAGATATCCGCGGATAAAATCCGTTACGGGCATGGGGTGGGTACCTTAACGGGTACCCGCGGGTAAATTAAACGGGTATTTAAGGTACCCGCTAATAAATGGGGATGGGGCGGGTAGTGAGGTACCCGTACCCGCGAATACCCGTACCCGTTAGTAAAATTACAATAATTATCTTTTTATTTATATACATACCTAAAAGTCTAAAATATCAATACACAATTTGACAAGTATTAGAGTGTGATGCATTACTTTTAGTTGTTGTCTTGCTTTGTTTTAATATTGAACAAAGTGACTCCAAAATATGTATTATTGTTGTGTCATGTATTAATTCTCACACTCATACGGGTACCTGCGGGTAAATTAAACGGGTATTTAAGGTACCCGCTAATAAATGGGGATGGGGCGGGTAGTGAGGTACCCGTACCCGCGGATACCCGTACCCGTTAGTAAAATTACAATAATTATCTTTTTATTTATATACATACCTAAAAGTCTAAAATATCAATACACAATTTGACAAGTATTAGAGTGTGATGCATTACTTTTAGTTGTTGTCTTGCTTTGTTTTAATATTGAACAAAGTGACTCCAAAATATGTATTATTGTTGTGTCATGTATTAATTCTCACACTCATATTTTTCATTTTATAGCTTTATTTGTTTTTATTTAATTGAACAATTAATGATATAACAATTGAGTTAAAATTATATGATTGGTATAATTTAGTCTTATTAATATGATGTCCATTATGACAAATATTGTGTGGAAACAAAAATTTTTTAATAACGTTTTTATAGAATTTTTTAACTTTTTAATATCCATGGATATCCGCGGATTTCACGGATACCCGCTAAAACCTAGGTGACGGGTACCCGCACGGATATGGGGCGGGTACGGATAGCGGGTATACCAAACGGGGCAGGTAGCGGGTAGCTACTACCCGTGCCCGCCCCGCCCCATTTACATCCATACTCAAATTTAAAACGCCTATTTTTGGTCCCTCATTTTTTAAAATGTGTCACTTTTAGTCCCTGGGGTCATATTTTAAATTTAAAAAGTATTTTTCAAATTTGAGAGGGGTCAAAATATTTTAAAAAATCCTTAGAAGTTAGGGAAATGGGAGTAAGGTGAGAATTAGAATTTAAGAGGGGTCAAAATATAAATTTAAAAAATACTTTTCAAATTGAAAAATAGTCCCAGGGACTAAAAATGACACATTTTTAAAAATGAGGGACCAAAAATAGGCGTTTTAAATTTGAGGGACTAAAAGCAACAATTACCCAAACTTGAGGGACTAAAAACATATTTAAGCCTATATATATATATATACTTGCCTTTGATTTGCATGCTTCTGTTCTTTTTCTTTTTTCTGGAATTTCATTATATCATGTACTTACTCTGTAGGCGAGAGCAACATTGATTCACATTCTGGAACTTCAGATAGAGCGCCGCAAACAAGCTGTGGAGGACATAAAAAGGTTTGCAATGCATTTCCTGATATTTTCCTTAGTTGTGTAGGAACCTTAAGGAATCTTTTGCTCTGGTGCCAGCGTAGTGAAATGTCCTTGTGCTATGATTTGGAATTGGGAGCCTTTAACAATTTTGTTGGTCTTACTTTTTTATCATACATACTCTACTGAAGTGTAAAGAGACTAGTGATACGATTGTCTGAAGTCTGAACCCTTGATTTAGCTCATGTAATGTAATGGTAGTACTTTTCATGGATTACTTAATCCTCATATTAGTTCATTCTTTCTGGTTGTACCCACTTCTCAACAGTGCATGCAAATCTTCTTTTCCACCTTTCTTGCGGAGGACAACTAAGGCTAGAGTAGAAGATACTGAAACAGAATAATGTCATTAAAAATTCAAAATTTGCTGCTTCATTTTTTTAACTATGGAAAACTGCCCTTTACATAGATTGATTTCCTCTGTCTGATAACACATGTGACACCTTACATCTTACAAGTACCTTTAATTTGTGACAAAGCCCTCCCACCTAGCTTCATACTTCATACACCCTTGCTTGCTTACCAGGGTATTTTATTATTAGAGTTAACTACATTATACCTCTCTAGAGTCTAGAGTTTTATGTTCAAATAAAAAAGTTAATATACTTGCTTTACACAATCACACTGTACAAGTTTCGGTTACATACACTTGGCCTTTCTTGAACACAAGATTAAAAAAATGCTTTACACGTGATGATTTCTGTTGCCAAAATTTTTCCATGAAGTACATAGTCATTTTCAATGTCCATTTTCAACTCTTATATACTACTAATACATAATCAATATGAAACTTGGTTACATTCTTATCATTAATCTTTTCTAACCTACTTTTTTTTCTTTTCAGGAGGAGAGAAGAAGCTCGAAAACTCCTTAACGAGTCATTGGCAACACTTGATGGCCATTAGGGCATTCTTTATCTTGTAGTGTTGAGCAAATTAATCTCATATCTGAAATGAATTTTCACCTTTAGATTTGTACCAATGATCAAAAGATTGAAACACTGAAGTTATGCGGCTTCCTTGAAAATGGTCATGTGACATAACTATCACTTGTTCTTTTAATGAAGGCTGTTTTGCAGTGTGTGCAAGATGCCAAGATATTAGAACTATTTTTACTAGTGTATGTATGAAGTCTGAACTATTGAAGAATATACTTTATTTCCAGGATGAACCTGTGAATATATCATTCACGGAGTTGCTATGATATATTCTGATGGGTATGGTAATCAGGGTAAATTTTCATGCATTTTTTTAAGGTTACTTGTATAATGTTATGTTTAAAAATCAAGTAGTATAGTCACCAGCTTAAAAAATGCTTGATGAATTCCATACCTCTTGAGTGATGCCATGAACAAGTCTGATAAATTGTAAGGAATTTTGACCAAGTTCAGTGACACTTGGTTTAATCTTGTTCAATCCTTTAGTATAGCTGGATTCTTAAATCTCCTAGTTATTCAATGGAAATATATTAGTATTAATTGGTGTATATTGCCTTGGCAGCCCCCTACCTTTCTTTTCCCCACTTTTCCTTTCTTTTTTCCTTTCTATCTTGTTCTTTTGTCAGGCCTGAGGTCCACAACTCGTAATTAATTAATCAATGTATTATTTTCTATCTTGTTCTTTTGTCTGAAATGTGCAGAATCTCCAAACATGCTTATGTGAGTGATACACCGGTGTACCCTTTCGTCAGGGTTTCACCCTAAAATCCGCCAAAGCTTGCATCCTTTTTATCCACGATAATACAAGGGATCAAGACCTATATACTTAATTTCTTAAGGTTTTTGTGAAGATGCAGTATTGAGTAGTGTTAAATTCTTGGTTCCTGCACTTTCATGAGATAATGTATGATTAGCTTGTATATCTCAAAAAACCAAATTCAATAAAATGTAATAATAAAATGATTCGTACTGTAGGGGCTCAATAAAAGCAAAAGGAGGGCAATGTGAATTTTTTTTTCCCTTCAAAAGTGTATATGAAATCTCAAGGGAATATTTTCAATTTGGTCCCCACTGCCATTTCGTCCGTCTCTGCTTATCAGCAAAATCATATTGCAACATTGTAAAGGCAAGTCCTGAATGATCTCTAATCCAAGGATGAGTGTTAACAAAATCACAAGCCTACAAGAGTAATGCAAGTTTATCATATTGACTTGTTGGATTTTTTTTTTGGGGGTACCTAGCTAGTAGTTGTATTTATCTATATACACATAATTGTTTGCTTATTGTAAATAATATGCCTTTAGAATGGACGTGTTTAGAGGACAATGTTACATACAGTCTCAAATTATTTTACAATTTTGCTTTTGATTTTAAGGAATTGGGACTTTGCCAAACATGGTTGTTATTTTTCGATTTAAACATTTGAGCTTCGGGATGCTATTGCTTGGACTCAATTACGAGGAACTGACCAGTGCTTTTGGACCAAAAGGGAAAAGATTCCCTGGAAGAACAAGTTGAACTGAACCTGTTCACAAAAAAAAAAAAAAAGTTGAACTAATATGCACCCGTAACAGAAGTATTTCCTTTTCTCCCAATAGATTAATCACTATCCTTTACAAGGGAACCAAATCCCTCCTCCTCTCACTACAAAAGAATTGATTTTCAGAACTTTTTAGTATTATAATTATAATAAGAAATTCAGTAACTGTGTATAATTGCTATTTAATTTTATTCAATATATAATATTAAAATTGAATACTCATTTTAAATAGATAGTTTTTGTGTGTGAGAGAGATCTACAAATATCATATGTTAAACTTAGAATACATAACCAATAACTTTTGTAGAATTTGAATTTAATCTATTCAACCATTGAATTGAAGTTTTCATTAAATAGATAAAATCTACAAATTTTTATACAATTCTAAAACTGTTTAACACTTCAATTGACCCTTTTATTTTAACTTATAATATGCAAGTTAAAATAGGCTTAAATATTTTATACCAATGCCTAGTTGGTTCAAATGACAAGGAGCTTATTTCCCTTTAAACAAAGTTAGGTGCCGGGAGAGTTTTGTCATCTTAAATGAGTCCACTCAGCTTAACTCGGATTAAACTGACGATCAATACAACAAAAAATGAAAAATATTTTATACGAAATTAACTAAACCATGTACTTCACACATGCACCCAATATCAGGGAAGTCCCATATTTCATTTTTTTTCCATCATTTGGACTCGATCACCATGATAGACCCATTCAATCCACAGTTGTAACCCTACAAGAAAACAAATGAAGTACCTTTAATTATATTATCAAGTTCAAACAAATTAAAAGAAGTGGGTGGTGGGGAGGCGTGAGACTGAGAGGAAAAAGCATTAACTAATTAACATCAAAAGAGAAAATGTTAGTTAATTTCAAAGCTAGTATGAAGCTAATAAACTCTATTCTCATTCTTATTATTAGAGAATAAATGAGTGTGTATGCAAAAATATTTAAATGTGAGAAACAATTGACAGAGTCGGCTTAAGGGTAAAGCAGTCCAAGTCATTGTTTTAGGTCCACCAACAAAATTTTATTTACTATTAGTATATGTAAAACTAAAAACATTTATTAGTAAGGGCATCAATTACATTGCGTGTCAACCTTAAGGTATAAGGTTTAAATCAAATGTCTCACTTCAAAGTTTGGTTTAGACCTATATATGTATTAGACAGTATTGAGCAAGACAATTGACAATAGTAATTTTAGATCTAGAACCTCAATATCATAGAATTTCAAGAAGAATCGTGACATGGGCACTGACAACATGGTTTCAAGAACGAAGGCAATTTCAGCACATAGTTTCTTGTTCAACTCAGGGTTGAGAATACCAATGGCCACAAATTCACCATAGGCAGCAGGCTCCTCAGTCCCACCGAAACACATGGGTATTGATCCTTCTAATGCAACCGTCACATACTGCAAACTCAACATTAAAAAACAAAAAAAGAAACACAAACTTCAAAGGTCTTAGGAAGAAAGAAAAAAAAACAAAGCTGAAATCATGTCCAAAGACAAATGTTCTTTTTCCTTCCTTTCTCTTTTAATTGGCTAAAAACCAAAGAAGCTGATTAATGTGTAAGCTTACAAGACTAGAATTGTTACACAATTAATTAACTAACTATACAAATGATCAGGAACCGGCTCCACTATCTACTAGCTAGCCAATACTGTAAATAATTTTCCGGTTAAAATTTTTACCACTCTAGTGACAAAATCTAAAATCATGATGATATAACTAACAGGAAATAGCACTTGTTAGCATGATATAATTTATAACACTTCACTGAAATTGGACCAAGGGTTAGTTTGTAAAGGGGATAAAAATGGGGTGAAATGTTCATAATCATCAATTAATACATTTCAATATAATTTTATTTATAAAAATTGATAAAATAATTGATTCATGAAAAAATCAATTTTTTATTTATTTATAAAATTTGGGTTAAAACTATAGGTGATCACGGATTGGGTCTTGTTTTGAACCTGACCGGTGTGTACACCCCGAGTCGGGTATAGTTTGGTGAATTCGATGCCCAATTCGATTTAATCGAGATCTAAATAATGTGCATCAAATAAACTGCAAACCCAACCTAGCATTTTTTGTTTAGGTCGAGTCGAGTTGGTCGGATTTACCCAACTAACTGGTAGTGATCACCCCTAACTAAAACTTTGGAAGTTTTCGCCCAATCTTTTTCCCAGACCAAACAGACCTTAAAAGGCTAGAAAAAATAACACTACAAAAATCAATCCTGTAAAAAAATTAACTAATATATCATTATAAAAATATTAACATATATGCAGCCAGTGATGCAAAGAGTAAAGAGAGAGGGGAGGGGAGGGGAAGGTATTCATTCATATTAATCATACAGAGTGAGGGTAGCCGAGGATGTTGGCGACGGTGGAGTTGAGTTGAGAGAGTACGGAAGAGGTGTCTACAGTACCATCAAGAGCAAGGCTAACGTTAGTTGAAAGGGTGAGGCACGGCATCTTCACTATTCACTTCACTCTTTAATTTGCTTCTCAGTTCTGATCCCACTCACATCACACACACACACACACACACACACACTCTCTCTCTCTCTCTGCTTTTTGGCCTTGTATTTGGTTGGTTCTAATAAGATATACTATATTGCTTACTGTGTGTGTGTGCACTTATAAATCTAGCTCCTCTCCATTTTGATCCATAAATTTTATTTTAGGATATGCTTGACTATTTTTAATGGATGAGATCGCGTGCACTCTCTAAAATACTTCAACATTCTCAGTTCAATTATTTTTTTTTTGTGAAGAAAAATTTAGATTAGGATAATGACCGACTCTATACAAGGTCAGAGCCAACCACCGTTTATCTCAACCCACAATACAAATTCGCATTAGATGAATAAAAATCGTGAGAAAGTAGGATTTAAACCCCTGTCCTAGCTGGTAGGACAGAAGGCTCTAGTCACCTGATCCACCCCACGGGAACCTCATTTCAATTATTATAGCTCAACCGTTCTTTATTGACCTATTCCACCCTGAATTATCTTATCAAATTATCTTGTTTGAAATAAATTTTTTTCCTTGCAATATACATGTATTTTCGTTTTGGTTGCTATAAAATTTATTTTATTATTTGTGCTCTCATAAAATTACTTTTTTCTCTTTTAGTCATCGTTTTTACCTTGCCTAAAAATATATGGACTAAAAGAATAATATCTTAATTCTATAGGGACTAAAAGAACAAAATTTTAATTTATAGAGACTAAAATAATAAAATCTTAATTTTATAAAGACTAATTTATTTTTTTGTTTTTGGTCCCTAAAATGTGACATAGCAATTATATGTATTTCCTATAAAATTAAGATTTTTATTCTTTTAATCCCTGTAATTTTGGTGTTCACATACTAAAGTTAACGGCGATGATTAAAAGAGAAAAAATAATTTTATAATGACATGAATAGTAAAATAAATTTTATAGACACAAAAAATATGTATACTACTAGAAACCAAAAAGCTATTTAAGCCAATTACCTTTTATTAAAATTGATTTTGACTTACGTCTCTTTCTTTCTTTTCCAATAAATTTCATGACCATTTTTACATTAGATATTCATCTTTATTATTGTCATTATAGGTTGTTTTTCCTCAATTCAATCTTTCATGAATCGTTAAAAAAAGTTTCATCAAAATTCATGATCTAAGAATAATTAAAAATGACTCTTGAAATTAATTAAGGAATTTGTGACTCCTCCATACATAACCAAAGAATGAAAAAGATTCTTCAAGAGTCTTAGGTTACACATATGTATGATAAATACCGCCAAAGCATACTAAAGAGGAAATTAGATGAAGTACTCCATACACAAAGTGTGGAAAAGTGTCTATAACTTCCCTGAGGACCTACCCCCAACCTAGAGTAGCTAGATAGCGAAGTAAAATTAAGCCCTTGCTCATACATATGGGTTTCTTGAGTACGAAATGAGCCACTTCAAATAAGTAAATTAAATTGTAGTGGATAAACTTGTTTGACAAAAATAGAAATATTTAATTGACATCTTATCTTAATTAGCTTACAATGTTTTTTTCAAATGTTATTTGGTGCATTTGAATAAATAGCTTAATGAATAATTATTTCTATAATCAAAGAAGAAATGAAATTAAACTGATTTCATATAAGTTGTTCTGGAGAATTTATTGAAATAAGATAAAAATAGCTTACAACGCTTGTCATAAATATATTAAAATTGAATTAAAAAATTCGCAATTCTATTAACTAGTTATGTATTTAATTCTCATCATACAAACACCAAAAAATTAGAGAAAGAAAATGGTGAAAGGAGGAAAATTTTAGACTTACCGTCTAGAAGTATCATCTGTCATCATGAGATTATATAACTTATAGTTCTGTTACATTAGGCAAATGAAAATAACATTACTAAACAAGTGCAAAGTTTTCCCTTTCTTTAAATGTCTCAACTCTCATGGCAAGGAAAATGAGACTGCTAGCTGACATATATTTAATTTCTTTCTTTAAAAATAATAATAATTGCTACTCTTATTGCATAACTAATGGAAGTTGGACAGTAATGGTTTTCCTTCCTCAGAAGGATGGATGGTTGGAACATAAAATCCGTTGTTTTAGGCTCAAGTTGTAGTTAGACCAAGCTTCTCTTCTCCTGCTCTCCCTTTTATTAAGCCCCACAATAATCGTTATATTACTTTTATAATTTTTTTTTCTGCAGAGCACTAATGAAATAACATTTTTTACACAACTGTTGTATTTACACTCCTGTCCCCTTTTTCCCACATCATCTCCTATTCCTAACACTTGCACTTCTTTTTTTTTTTGGGTCATGACTTGCACTTCTTTTTAAGCTATATATATAGCATTTATAGTACTAAACACTATTATATGCAACAGCCCATAAACATAAAAGTTGCTATGTTATTTGAGCTTACGTAATTTCTGTCAAATATTAGATAAAGTTATTGTATGCGTGTGTAAGTAAGTTTTTATCTTTTTTAAATAGAAAAATATTCGTTTTTATAGTCTAATTTTTTTAGTTTTTATAGTCTAATTTTTTTTAGTTTTTTTAGTTTGTAATTTTTAAAACGTCTTATTTTGATCGTGTATTTTTTGAAATAATCTTTTTATTCTATAATTTTATTGAGATATAAGTGAGGTGAATTGAAAAATATTGATCACATAATTTGTTATTTAAGATTAACATGACTGAACATGAGTTGTCATTCTGTTTAACATATTACCGATTGAACATATTAACATATTGTCATTATAACTAAAAATATATTTAACCTTAATAATAATAATAATAATTTACAGAGCATAACCCTGGTCATGGAGAGGCTACTCGAGTCATTATAACAGTGAATTTTTATTTTGTTGTCAATAATTATTTTTTTTCCTCTCACTTGCTATGCCTATTACCCTTTCTTATTCAAGTTGCCATCTTTTGACCCTCTCTAACTCTGTAACTTTTACCAAAATATTCCCAACTTGTTTCTGCTTCCATCATCTTCTTCTGTGCTTGCTGTGTCCCCAAATCAAACCAGAGAGGGAAGAGGCTCACTCTCACTGGTAAGAAGTCACTCTCACGTCACCTCCTCTCTCTATCTATCTGATTTGTGACATTCAGAGCCAATGTGAATATTAGTTTGGAACCAAAGAAGCTCTTAACCTCTTGTCTTTTTTTCTACTACGCTCATTTGCTAAATGTCAAATTTATTTCTCCACCCAAAAAGAAAAATGTCAAATTTATACCACTACTGTTGAATGTTGACACCTTAACTCTCTTTTTTAAAGGGTTCTTTTGTTCAGAGGGTACATAATCTGGAGATGAAACTTCTCTGTCTGAAGTGACTTCTCTGCACAATTTCCTTAGTATTTCATTTCAGCATCATTCACTTCTACTCACAAGTCACACCATTATTATTCAGCAGCAGAGACTCTAATGGCTCAACAGGTACCATCTTCCCTTCTCTCTCTCTCTCTCTCTCTCTCTCTCTCTCACACACACACACAAACACACAATGTGCATATGCATATTGATGTTATGTGAAGCTCTTCCATAAAGCTGGTTGCTTTTTAATCATTTTGAGGGGTTTTGTTTATGGCTGCATATTTATTAGATTTTGTTTTTTTTTTCTCTCTTTATTTTGGTGGGTACTTACTGGGGTTGGTGCAGGAAGAAGGGTGGCCTTTGGGATTGAGATTATTGAATTCAAGAATTGGGCTGGTAAGAAATGGTGATCTTTCTGAATCAGTCTCCTTCAGCAGTTTGCTCAGTGGTTCTCCAACCCCTTCTGAAACTGATTCTTCCTCAGATCTTGACACTGGGGTTAGTAATTTTCTTTGAAACAAGAAGTCAAAAACCGCTGTGTGTGTGTGTGTTGACCACTTTGTTGGATTGATATCAATGCTGGTTATTGCTTCCTTTTTTTTTTTCTCTCCCAATTTGCTATGACCTTTCTTGCAACTTGTTAATATCTTCTTTTATTGCATTTTTTATTGTCATTGCAATGACTTTGTTTGATTGATACCAATGCTAGTTATTGCTTTCTGTTTTTTTTTTATCTCCCAAGCTGCTATGACCTTTCTTGCAACTTGTTAATATTTTTTTTTCATTTTGTATTTTCACTGCAATGATGACACCATTTTAATTGTTCTGAGTATTATTTATTAATTGTAGTCATCCACTGATTTTCCCCTATCTCACAGCCAGCGAATCATAACCGTTGAATTGGGATCAAATAACTCACAATCTCATATCGTATTTTAAACCCAATTTTATTCCTAAAATGTGAGCTGCTCGATTTTGATCCAACGGTCATAATCTACTGACTACGTGAATGCATAGAACCACTAACAGTAGGAAATCCATTTCCATATATCTTGTCATTGCTTTGTTGGTACAAAATAATGACTGCTTCATATACCTGCAATGGCTACTCAAGTGACTCTGACAGTGTTGCACTTCTCATCAACACAGTAATGTTGCCCTTTTTGGTTATTGATCCTTTTCCTATTCAGCCTGTCTTAAATTTGTGATATTTTACTCTTTCACTCTTGCTAGAATCATGGCTTTTGACTATATGTACTTGGTGTTCATTTCTCTGATGAAGATGTAGCTTTAGCTTTGGAATGAGTCCAAACCAAAATTGAATAGGAAAAGGAAACTACATGTAATGAACATGCTCATAAAATTTTGGTCTTTATTCCTGTCGCTTTCTTTTGGATCCTTCGTTTCTTTGGCGTGTAAATAACTAAATACTAAATAATTGCTTTGGCTCCAATGGGGTCCAGAGCATGGACTAGCACATCATAGTTTGACAGAATGTGACATTGATTTTACTTTAATTGCCATTTTGTTGGTATACTGTGTGTCATTTTGATCAATTCAAATCATGCTTCGTTGAAAGTTAAAGTCTTCTATTAATTAAAGGGGGGTTTGAAAGTAGGAAAAAAAAACATTTTTAATGTGTAGAAAACAACCCTTGAAGAAGTGTGAGAAAGGAGCAATAATATTTTAAACAGAACAAACACGGGATTATACGTATAACATTTTCCATTGATGACATGTTTCTCTAGTAACTATTATTTACTGAAATCAATCAATTACTATATAAAAAAAAGTATATTTTAGACTGTGACACGTGTCATTTTTTAGTTTTGGCAAAATTATTTTGTTTATTGTTTTTTCCCCCTATTTATATTAAGAAAATACTCATACTTTATACGGATTCATCGGCTAGTTATTTTGTAGAATCATGTTAATAAATGTCAATTGAAATTTGGAATATATATTCTAATTGATCATAGCAGTATTCATGAGGCATTTTGCCTAACTCGCTTGACATGGCTTTGTATATATAGTCCACTGGATCATTCTTCCATGACAAGAGCATTACACTTGGAAGCCTCATACGTATTTCAAGTTTCCTACAACTCTCAAGGAGATCGAGCAGGGGAAGAGTGATGGATCCCTCAAAGGACAACAAGAAGAATCACAAGCTGAAGCCTTGGTTGTTTTCACTTTGTTCAAAGCTAAGTACTGATGCAGTGAGTGGGAATGATGCACACTCTCTTGCTCACTACCTTGAAGCTGAGAGAAGAGCTGCAAGTACTTACAGAAGGAATCAATGTCCTACAACTAATAGAACTAATGGCTTTTCCCCAATTCGAGACTCTAACTCGCAATTCGTCAGGAGCCAAGTTGGTTATCAGTCATCTGCTTCAGGTGAAGATGGCAGACAAGATCCAAACAGAGAATTGGAACACAGTGATGCACATGGAACACCAATAGTTTTCTCTTGTTAGTGTGGATAACTCAATAAGTGATGATCCCTTGTTACCTCATTCAGAGGTCATTGGAGTTGTTTATCAGTTTCAGGAGATTCTTCTGTTTGGTAGTTAAATTTCAAGGTATTAGGATGTTGTATTTTGTATTCCATTCTGTCCAACATAATCTTCTTTTCTTTATGATGGTAATAAAAAATGAATTTAATCACTATGCACTTACGGTGTAAAATTTTTTTGCACAGATATGCAATCATATCTCACTATATAGATATTTGTGTAGATATTTAAAGAAATAACTTACGAGATGGCACCATAGTGGAATGTGATTGGATATCTGTATAAAATCTTCACACTGTCAGTGCATAGCTGTTAAACTCATAAAAAATATAGCTTTAAAAAAAAAGTTTGAATGCAATTTCTTCTTTCTTATTTTTAAGTAGATAACTAGATGTCACATAAATGAATTTGAAGCTTTACAAAATGTACTGGAGTTACCCACCATTCTGGTGTGAAAGTTGTTAGTTACATTACATGCAATGCAACTGATTTGTTTGCTTGTATCTATAATTTTTGGTGATGAACAATGATGTTAAATATTTCAGATCCTTTTTCCCTTTTTATTTAAATGGGTGAGCACATCTCAGGTCATGCAAAAGTACCTCAAATCGAAAATAAAAAATAAGGGAGAAGTACTACTCGTGTCCTTAATCTCTATTCTGTATCACATTGATATTAGTGCAGATAATTGATTGATTGTTTGCAGTAAAGATTACCCAGTTCTATATTCTTAAACTCTGAACTAGTTTTATTACCTTCTCACAGCGGTACTCGTGATGAATATTGGAAAAAACCCAAGTCTCACATGAATTAAGATCTTTTTTATTTTTTTTTCTCTTTATTTCCTCCATTCCTATGTTTTTAGGGGGAATAAATGACACTTTTCACTATGTATGTATCACATTTGTCATTTATTTCTCTCAAAAACATAATAATGGAGGAAATAGAGAGAAAAATAAATAGAAAGAATCTTAACCCGTCCCACACTGACTAAAGATATGGCATAAATAGAGAATATAAAGTATGGACATTCCTCATCTTACAAGCATGTTTTTTGAGGACAAGTTAGCCTACTAAATCTAAGATACAAAAACTAATAATGAATGAATACAACCTTAGTGTGTGTGTATCCATATGTTTCCCATAGTTAAAGCAGCAAAGAAAATACCTTTATATACTTTGATTTGATGATTTGATGTTTGGTGGGCAAAAATACATAAAATGTCATGATGATCCAAGCCCAACCGAGAATCAGATTACAAAAGTAAAAAACTCAAACAGATTATAAACTGTTGTCTCACATGATCATAGTGATCTTGGGACAATTGTGACAAAACGAATTCAAATGACATACCAACACAGGCAGCTATTCAACAGAAATTAAAAAAACCACCATCCTATCAGTTTCTTGCTTGTTTGGAAGCAAAATAACCACTAACACCTATCAAGTTTCAATTCAACAAACCCCACATTTTTCGGCTGCAACCTTCCCCGAATTGCGGCCGGCAATTCTTCCAAACGATCCCATGGCTGACAAACCCTTGAAGCTGCTGCTCCCTTCACTGACACTTGATTTCCGTGATCTCATTGGTTTTACGGAGCTGGACTCCACTTCTGTATCGCTGCCCTTGTTATTCTTGGCGACCAGTAATTGAAGGATGGTGCCACGGCAAAATGGACAAGCTGGTCCAGAAGGGCAACCAGTCTCAGCATCAGGCTTCTTGTGACAGCATAGAGCTAGGGTGCAATGAGCACACATTTGATGGCCACAGGGTTTGACCTCAATTGTGCACACTTGGTCAAAGCATATGCAGCATAACTCCATATTGCTGGCCTATGCGAGGAGAAACAACCGGCGAATAAATAAATTCTCTTTTCTAGACAGAAAGTTTGTTCCATTTATTCCATGAAAACACCAGATCATTGGCACGACACATTATAGTAAGGAGGCTATTGCATTGTTACAAAAGGAAACAAAAACGCGACAAAACCTCCAAAAATACTAATTGCAGATGAAACAGTATTGCCTAACTTTCCTATGTCCCAATGAACATCCTCTGGACCTCTACCAATAATCTTTAACCAAATCAATGATGGTTTTAACCAAACTGAAGCATGTTAAAGTAAAACCTATGTATGAATCTAAACTTTAAAGCAGTCAAGAAAGGAAGATTCCGTACCTCAGAGGCAATATCATCATCTTCACTTTTAGGATGCAGTGGGGATGGAGGCATGTCGGCCTTGTTTAGTAGTGCCTTCTCCCTCTCCCTGTTAGCTTCTAGCAAGGCCTTCTCAAGTAAGGTCTTTGCCTCCTGACTGAGCTCGTTGATGTACTTTAGTAGGGATGGCCAAACAAGTGGTGCTGCTGCTGAAGGATCCAGCAGGGCAGCACATGCCTTGTGCTTGTACTTCATGGCAACTGTGAATGGTATGTTCCTGCAAAGAAACATTTAAGCCAGATCTTAACAGATTTGCTCGTGGAGTGGTGATTAAGAAATCCAAGAAATTTTCAAGAATATGGAATGGACAAAAGGGCTGAAGAAGAAAGTCATTCTCTGTTCAGTTCGGTATTGTAAAGAACAAAGATCCCATATTGAGGCAATAGAAACAAATACAATTTCTTTATCAATAAGCAAGTGTCATCAATTTGCAAATTCACTTAAGGAAAAGATAAAGCGTGTCAATAACTTCATTCCTTCTTTATATGCACAATGAGCAACTCATTAAAGGTTTTAAAAATTACATATGCATATTCAGCAATTTAGCATCAATATACTGATAATTGATTATTATAGCATCATGCCATGACAATTACCCTTCACTAAACCTTGCCACGGCAGGAGCTCTATGGCACTAGGTTGCCGCCTTTATACAGATAAATGATGATCAAACCTTTTGGTCTTTCCCTTATTTTTTATGGTATTGGTATTCTACATTGACGGCAATGGATCTTGAAACTGTAATTAACATTTACTTACCCATAGGAGTCTAATTGAAGCCTCTCCGCTCCCCAAGCAAGCAACATCCGGACACAGTCCAAAGAACCACCACGGGCAGCCATATGAAGTGGTGTGCTTCCAGGGTAACTGCAGATGCTACCTTCATCAATTTGAATGAAAATCCACCAAAAAACATCAAAGACTGACTAATGTGTCGCGTCTAAGACAATTACCCATATCCACCAGTTGAAGCACAGACAAGAGCACCGCATTCTAAAAGGGCATGAAGACATTCAGTCTGTCTTCGGCGAGCTGCAAGATGCAGTGGGGTAGCACCATTTCCATCTCTTATGTTGACAAATCTTGCAAAACCCCTGGCAATTCCATTGAAATTAGACATCACCATTCATGCTTGTATGTGCTTGGATCCATATTGGTGGTGGGTGTATGTGGATTCAGCTCTCTTATTTTAGAGCGAAAAGTGAGGAATTATATCCACTCATGAGATTGGAGTGGATTTAAATACTTTTCATAATTTGTTATACATGTACATGCATTTTACCACATTCTTAACTTTTGATTTTCAATCAATTGTTATAACTTATCACTTTTTTCTTTTTGAAGTGAATCCCCCACTTTAGAAGAATCAAATCTAGTGTGTATGGATGTGCTTCTGTGTAAGTAAGACAGAGAGAGTCTAACCAAGAATCTGCAACAGGTGTTGAATGGGCAGCGGAAAGAATAGCCTTAAGGCAATCTATATTGCCATAATAAGCAGCATAGTGCAAGCAAGTTCTTCGACGTATAACATCAAACAGCAATATCTGAAACATCAAAAGCACATACCACTATCATCACCTCCAACTAGGAGAAACCTATGAGCACAATTACCACCAACCCAAAAGATTCAACAACGAAAAAATAAACAAGGGCCTGTTTACTTCTGTTTTCACTTCTAATTACAAAACTGCCCACATTGTTTTCAATTTGTTTCCTGTACAAATATTTGAAAACTGGAAACAGATCAAAAGGAATATGGTAGTTTTGTAATTAAAAGTGAAAATAGGAGCAAACGGGCCCTAAATAAACAAAAGCATAGCATACATTGGCTCCAGCATGAATAAGCTTCTCAACAGAACCAGTCTTTCCATGCATCACAGCCAACATCAACGGGGTCTAGACCAAAACCAAAAACAATCAAATCAGCCATAAGAAACATCACAAAAACAAATAATAAACAGAACAAAACAAGGGTATATCCTAGTTAATCCAAATTCAAATTCAAAAGAGCAGGGCCAGGGAGAGGGACTAAACATTAAGAGTTTGAGTTCACTTGCACCTGTTTACAGCGATTCAACGTATCAACATTGGAAGACCTATCCAATAACATTGAAAGAACCTGTCCAAGATTTCATTTTTCAAAAAAATAAAAATAAAAAAATAAAATAAAAACACCATCATGATCATATCCATAAAAAAGGACATAGCTATAGCAGTAGCACCCAATTGAACAGAACAGAACAGAAACAACAACAACCTCGATCCGACCATTGGCAGCAGCTACATGCAGAAGTGAGAGGTTGTCACGGACAGTGGTGTGTTCCACGAGAGAGGGGTCTTCCTCCACCATGGCCTCAACAACCTCCAATTCTCCCAGTGAAACTGCAGTGAACAGAGTAACATTTTCCTCTTGCTGTTTCCCGCAACTTAGCCTCTGACCCATTCCCACGATCACCACTCAGCGCCACAAGACAGGTGACCGGAAACTGACTCACGCGCCACCCTCCCGGTGGTGGTGGTGCTGATGTGGAAGTGTGTTTGGTTGGTTCCCAAACTTTGATTGAAGGTGACAGTCTGGTCGATAATATAGTATTGGACTGGTCTTGGAGTTTGGACCTGCCCGCGCTGAGACTTCGGGCAGTGCCACCTACTGTTTATGAACGTTTCGGGCAGCTGCCGAATTTTAGGGGAAAATAGTTTTCCTTTTTCCTTTTTCTTTTGACTACCTTCTTCATAGATTCTTTGGCAGTGGCACGGTTATAAAATTGGAGTATGTTTTTTGAAGCAAAAAGAACCTTTTTTCTTATACAAGGGATGGGGATCCAAACTCGCGTGTTATAGACTATAAATGCTAAACACTATCAATTGAGATAACACCTTTAACAGTTGTCAAATTATATGTTACTGTATATCATTAAAAATGTTTAACAATTGTGACAACACATCAACTGTAGATTAAGATTTATTTTATCATTAATATTGTATAGAAGAAATAAAAAGATTTATAATTAAATAATGATTCTTGTATAGATTTATAGAGTAATCTTATATTTTTCTATTTTTTTTGTTTTTCTTGATTAGATTTAAAGTAAAGTATATTGAAGACATTGATTGTATATTAGTATTGATATTTATTTATGTTGAAAACCGATACATAATTTTGAATGTTTGTCTGGAACTGCGGCCGAGTGAGACACACCATGCATTGGATGTGAAGCTTTAGTCAATAGCTTCTGTGATAGACTGCCTCGAGACACGATAATAGTATTTGTTTATGCTGAAAATGGATACATAAGTTTGGCAGTTGAAACTGTCGCCGAATGGGACACACCACCCATTGGATGTAAAGTTTCCGTCAATAGCTTTCGTAATAGATGGCCTCGAGACAGAGAAAATGGATACATAAATTTGACAGTGTGTTTGGAACCATCGCCGAATGGGACACACAACCCATTGGGTGTAAAGTTTCAGTCAATAGCTTTCGCAATAGACGGCCTCGAGACACAAGAATAGTATTTATTTAAGTTGAAAACTGATACATAAGTTTGACAGTGTGCACACCGTCGCCGAATGGGCACACCACCCATTGGATGTAAAGTTCCAGTCAATATCTTTCGCAATAGATGGCCTCAAGACACCAGAATAATATTTATTTAAGTTGAAAATAGATACATAAATTTGACAGTATGTTTGGAACCGTCGCCGAATGGGGCACACCACCCATTGGGTGTAAAGTTTCCGTCAATAGCTTTCGCAATAGATGGCCTCGAGACACGAGAATAGTATTTATTTAAGTTGAAAACGGATACATAAATTTGACAGTGTGTTTGGAACTGTCGCCGAATGGGGCACACCACCCATTGGATGTAAAGTTTTAGTCAATAGCTTTCGCAATAGATGGCCTCAAGACACGAGAATAATATTTATTTAAGTTGAAAACGGATACATAAATTTGACATTGTGTTTGGAATCGTCGTCGAATGGGGCACACCGCCCATTGGGTGTAAAGTTTTAGTCAATAGCTTTTGCAATAAATGGCACCGAGACACGAGAATAGTATTTATTTAAGTTGAAAACAGATGCATAAATTTGGCAGTGTGTTTGGAACCGTCGCCGAATGGGGCACACCGCCCATTGGGTGTAAAGTTTCAGTCAATATCTTTTGCAATAGATGGCATCGAGGCACAAGAATAGGTTTATAAACACGTTATGAGTCTAGGCTTGAAAGTTAAAATATGCTAATGCATGGATTTTAACATTTTTTATGGTTTGAAACATGTTAAGCTAATTTTTTTGTTGATGTAAATGAAATAAAAATGTTTAACAATTGTAACAACATATCAACCACTGATTAAAATTGATTTTATTATTAATATTGTATAGAAGAAATAAAAAGATCTATAATTAAATAATGGTTCTTGTATATATAGATTTAGGGCAACTCCAGTGATGGGTGCTTAAGGGGGGAGTAACTATTTGGGAGGGTTCCAAATAGGTACCTGTAACACCCTTTCTCATAAAAGGATATTACAACATAAGTAACCTTTTTTTTTTGCAAATATTATTAATCTTTATTTCGAAAAGAAAATTATCTTTTAATCTTCTCAAGTCTATTTCAAAAATGGGTATAATTTTTCTTTTCTTTTTAATTTCTGAAAATTATCTTTACTTGAAACTCTCACTTACACTATTTAGATTTCGAAACTTATTTATGTCGTAACGTATTACTGAAAAACTAGATAAGCCTCATATGAATGAATAATGTACTTCATATATAATATGGGTCCAAAATTTACAAGTACATTAAACCGAACATCTAGTAATGTCATTCAAATAGTACAGTCATCCGGTAAAGATGATAAAAACCGTCTACCCCACTTGAGCCTAAGCCGGTCGAGTCTCCAATCACTACCAAAAGACAATCTAGACAAAAGCCACTCCAGACGGTAGTCTTCCTCCTTCTTCCGTCCTGGTCAATTCACTTGACTGGCGGCACATCTATATGAATCATGTTCCAAGGAGCACAAAACATATAGGCAAGGGTGAAAAATCCTCATACACCGATAATAAAGCATAGAGACAACAAGTAAGGATAAAATACATCAGACTTATCAAACTTATCTATATTAGAAAATTATCTACCACTTACTCTTCTCAAGCACAAGAGTATATAGTTTTCCTGCAAATGAGATATTCTCACAAACACAATGAAGATTTTCACAGTCACAACGCATAACATAGTATCAATCAATATATCATTAACTCAGATACATTTAAAATGCATGACACTTCTATTTCCCTCTCAACACCGGTGTAATGCTCCATGGAGACTTTTCTCTTTCTCAACACCATTTGAGCGATAGGCCACAGTCAATCCTTAACATACTTGTTCAAGGCTAAACCTCCAGTAAAGTCCAAGACAGTATTCAGGAAAGCCATGTTTAAGTCACAATTGTTCAAGGCTAAACAAAACCGTAAAGTCCAAGACAATTATATAATTTCACTCTGTGACACCATATCATAAATAGGTCAGTCAGTCAGATTTATCCAAGCCGGGTGCTCTACTCGATCTCGGCTCGCTGGGAGTCACCACGCGGCCATTGAGATTTTTCGAAACCTGGATAATCCCAGTAGGCAATTGTAGCCCAACCATACCTATTTTCAACCCCTCTCTGGGTTGTAGCTCACATCACAACCCTCTCTGGGTATGACCACTTGGCAAAGCCAAGAAAATCTCTTTCTCTTTATGCAAATGCCACTACATATTGCATATATACACAAACAGTCACAATCAATTACTTTCACTTTGGTTTCTCTTGTAACTATCACATACACATCACTATGTTACCACTTGTAACATTATTCATCTCTTCTCTATGTTACCTCTTGTAACAATCACACATAACCTTCTCTCTTGGTTATGTAATATTCATCTCATTGATGATTATCTCAATCACATCTCTTTCTCTTTATTGAGTATCTCAATCAAACATCTTTTCTGTTGCATTCAATTTTCTCATCACAATCATTTATGTCCTTCTTTCTCTTGGCTATAGCATTCTCATATCTTGGTGATTAGTTTCAATTACCATATTTCTTCCACTTCAATCTACACCTTTCAATTAAACTTGATCTCTTCATTAAAAAGCATTTTCCAAAACCATATTTAAGTCCAAAGATAAATTAGTTAAAATACTCACCAACCCATGCATTTAAAAATGACATTTTCCTCTCAAACATATTGGTCTAAAAAGTTGAAAAGAATGATTTTCGCAAAAATCCTGTCTGTTTAAAAATTCAGATTCCAGAACTGATCACAGGCGCGAGAAATTTCACACCCGCGACGTGAACAGGTCTGTCCCCTGTTTTCCAGTGTTCCACAGCTACGAAAATGGCCACACCCAGGGCATGGCAGGAACTCGATTTTTCTAAGTTTGAACCAAACCAATCTTTTCTTTACATAGCTAAGTCCAATTGAATAGAAATAAGCAAAATTTACCATCTTTGGATCAATCACTATGCATAACCATTCAACATCAAGCCATGGATTTAAACTCATCAAGACCTACCTCAAGATCATCACCCACCAAACATATTATCATACATCAAACTCATCATGCCAAGATCATTCTCATCATACCAAGTTAGAGAATATAGTCACACTCCAACACTTAATCAACTCAAGGCAAGCATGAAACAAGGATCATCATGCATCCAACATAGAGCACTCCCCAATCAAAGCAACTAGTCTTATTTTAGTCTAGGTTGACCAATCCCAAAACTATAATCAAACAAGCTTTCATGATCAAGTCTCTCAAGAGAATTCATATCAAGCATAAGACAACTTTTAACTCATCCCTCATCATAAGAACATAAAGATACATGGTTTAACAATCAACAAGTCCTCTAAGTTAAATTAAAATCCTCTTGAACAAATCACTCCAAGCATAATGTTCATATGTCCACTAAGCTTTAAATACCATGTAGAAGAACATTTCTCCCTTACCTAGCTTTTGTAGAAAACTTTAACCTTCACTCCCTTCTTCTTCCTTCTCCTTCCTCTTCCCACTTGGCTCCTTGGTAGCTTTTTAATCACAACTCAATGGCAAACCCTTGGAATTTACTAACTAGGATGAAAATTTTGGAAAGAAAACTATGAGAAATGGTTATGGTGTGTGAGTAGAATGAGAAAAATGGAACAAGAGTTCTCTTCCTCTCCTCTCCTTCAAGCTCTCGGCCCCCCCTCTTTCTCTCCTATTATCCAGATTTTTTTCTCATTTAATACATGATTAAAACTAACCATGGTTACATTTAACTATTGGTCATAATCCTAGTTAACTTGGATTAATTCTATTGGTCCACACTTGTGAGTCACAAGCCCAGAAAATTCCACATCCTTCTCCCCTTAAGTCTGGCGCAGAACTGGTCCAAGGGAGGGTGAAAATAATTTTCACCTTAACCATGGTAAATGGTAAGTCTCTAAGGTAATTAAATGTGGTAACTTTTGTATTTCTTAGTAAAAATTGTCCAAACTTAACCCATTGGGGTAAAACTCTCATGCATCCCAAAATAAGTCCTATGCCATGAAAATAAGGTGCCACAAAAATCTTGGTTCAAAAAGATCAAGTTTAGAAGCATTACGGTAACTTTCGGTTTTTTTACCGTAACCCGTAACTTAGGGTAAAAATGAACTTTCTCAGAAAAATCTCAGAAAATTCCTAAAAATCCCAAATATTGTATAAACACCTTTGGGTACTCTTTTGGTTGATTTTGGATCATTTCCTAAGCTTCTGGCATTCACCTGCTCTCTCTGCTATCCTGTTCTCAGTCTACAGGGACCAAAACCGTAATTCTTTGTCTGTCATTCTAACAATTTTCAAAATAATTTCTAAAATTATAAAATAATATAAAACATCATTTGGCATCTTCAAAAAAAATATTTCTAAACTTGTTCTGATCTCCAAACCAACTCACAGTTCAACTTAGTCAAACTACAAGGACAAAAACGGTAACATTTTCCTCCAATCTTCAGAAAATTCCCAAATAAATTTCTAAAATCCTCAAATATTGTAAAATCACTATTTATACCTTCAAATCTCTTTCTTAACCTCAATCTAGGGTTTCTACTTCACAAAGTCACCCATTCCGTCTATTTACGGTAAACAGAACTATGTCTGTATCTAACGTTCGCCTCAACCCACTGATTTCTAACATCAAAAAAACTTTATCAATAGAATTTAATCTTTCTAAAATAAATCTAATATATGCAAATCATATATCACACACATAAAATATAATTAAAACAGAATCAAAAATTACGGACGTTACAGTACCCCTATCATGGAGTTTCAAAAAGGGTACCAAATAGGGAGGGGTGCTTATATAAGCACCATCTCTCTCCTCGTGGGTCTCACACATTTTTGTGAGTTATAATTGAATGTAGAATTATTGATAAGATGCATTTAGTAAATTTTTTGGAGGTGCTAGGTTAGAGGGGTTGAGTACTTATTAGATACTTGGGTTGAAAAAGTAAAAAAAAAAAACTAAAAATGAGTTATGTGTACAAGTGAAACCCACTTAAGTACCAAGAAGTAAGTAGCTCCACTGCAGATCCTCAGAAGTGAGTAGTTCCACAGTAGATGCTCTTATAGAATAATCTTATATTTTTCTATTGATTGTAATTTTTCTTCAATAAATTTAAATTAAAGTATATAATAAATTGAAGACATTGATTAAATGTCTTTATATTAGTATATGAATATTTATTTATGTTGAAAACGGATACAAAAGTTTGAAAGTGTGTTTGGAACCATCGTTGAATAGGGGAACACCACTCGTTGGAATGTAAAGCTTCAGTCAATAGTTTCTGTAATAGACGGCCTCAAGACACGAGAATAGAGGTTTCCAAGCACAATATGAGATTAGGTTTGAAAGTTAAAATTTGCTAACACATGGATTTTAACATTTTTTATGGTTTGAAACATGTTAAGCTAATTTTTTTGGTTGATGTAAATGAAATTAAAATGTTTAACAATTGCAACAACATATCATCTACAAATTAAAGTTGATTTTATTATTAATATTGTATAGAAGAAATAAAAAGTATATAATGAAGAATTAAAGATTCTTGTATAGATTTATAGAATAATCTTATAGTTTTTCTAATGATTTTATTTTTATTTTTCTTAAATGAATTTAAATTAAAGTATATAATGAAGAATTGAAGACATTGATTAAGTATCTTTAGCTTGGCATATGAATATTTATTTATGTTGAAAATGGATATATAAGTTTGACAGTGTATTTGGAACTATCGCCAAATGGGGCATATTGCCCATTCGAATGTAAAACTTCAGTCAATAGTTTTCGCAATAGCGGCTTCAAGACACGAGAATAGAGGTTTCTAAGCATAATATGAGTCTAGGCTTAAAAGTTAAAATTTGCTAACGCGTGGATGTTAGCAATTTTCATAGTTTGAAATGTTAAGCTAATTTTTTTGTTGATGTAAATGTAATTAAAATATTTATCAATTGTAATAACATATCATCTGCAGATTAAAGTTGATTTTTTTTATTAATATTGTATAGAAGAAATAAAAAAATCTATAATTAAATAATGATTCTTGTATAGATTTAGAGAATAAACTTATATTTTTCTAATACTTTTTATTTTTCTTGAATAAATTTAAATAAAGTATATAATGAAGTATATTGAAGACATTGATTAAATATTTCTACATTAGTATATGAATATTTATTTATGTTAAAAATCCAGTATTTGGAATCGTCACCGAATGGGGCACACTGCCCATTGGATATAAAGCTTCAGTCAATAGCTTTTATAATAGATGGCCATGAGACATGAGAATAGAGATCTCTAAAAACATTATGTGTGTTTGGAATCGTGGCTAAATAGATTACATCGCGTGTTGGATGTGAAGTCTCAATCAGTAACTTCCACAATGGACTATATCTCGAGATGCAAGAATAGAGTTTTCCAAATACAGTACGAGTATGGATTTTTTTGGGGGGTCCAAATATGTGTATAGACTTGAAAATTACAATTTTCTAACACATAGTTTTAACATTTTTTATGGTTAGGGTTTTGGAACATGTTCTATTTTCTAAGAAGAATCGTCTTATTTTGACATTTTCTGTAATTTACTTATTACTCTGAAGGATATGGCCTATGGCCTATGCACTTAGAGCTGGCGAAACGAGCTTTCGGGTCGGGGTCAGGCTGGTCCACATCGGGTTCGGGCTTTATCGGGTCAGGTAAAAAAAACCTGGATTGAAAATGAGCTCAGATTTGTGTGCCTGAGCCCTCCTTTTTCGGGCCGGGCTCGGGCTTTAGCCTATATTTTTAGGCCGACCCGCCTCGGTCTCGGGCTTTACTGTAACACCTTTTTTCCAAAAAGGATATTACATCATAGTAACCAAAAGTTTCACAAATAACTTAGAAAATATTTTGATAAAACTTGATAATCATCCTCCGAAAATGCGGATAAAATTTTTTTCTTCTCTTTTAAACTGAATTGTAAGTGTAGAGTAACACCACCATGTTTGTAAAAGCATTTCATCATATATATTATAAACCATGTTATCTGACAAGGGGTTTGCTTCAGTACAAACCATAGTATAGATTCTGCAAAAGTAAGAAAAGCAAGAAATACTAGTAAACTGAAAATACAAAAATGTTAAAAGAAAATATATGCTACTATTTATGTGTGAGCCAGATCAATCTTAGATTAACTACCCAACTTAACCATCTTTAAACGAAGATGTAACGGCAGCAGCAACCTTTTAACCATAACACGGTAAATCCTCTTCTGAGCAATCTTCTTCTACTTCTCCACATTCCCTGCGTTGCCATCTTCTTTTTGGATGATGTTCTTTATCTGCTCCAGGGGTAGCTTAACGTCTAAGACTAACCGGGTCTCTACTCTCCAGTTGGGTTTATCAACCCTTCCTGCAGTGGTAAGTACATAACCATAATACGTACCCCACTGTGTATCAGTGTTTATCTTCCACCCCGTCTTCCCAACCTCAAGGGGTTGAATCCTAAGACGCCTGACCGGAACTAACCCAATCCTCGGGTAAACCATTTACTCAGTCATGCATCAACACAACATAAAAGTAGGCAAGGGTGAGACTCTAAAACAAAGTAACATGAAAAGTAGAAGCACACCCAAAACACAGATCACATATCAATCAATTCGCACATCAAAGCACATTTCAATATAACAGATCAATCAAGACTTATAAATAGATCTCGTTCAAGCAGATCTTACCTTTGTGCTGGAACCCTACAAAAGTAATATACTCACAATAATATACCACCAAGTCCAAGTATATTTATGCATGTCACATCAATTTTTCTCAAAACACACCAGTGTAATGCTTCAAGGAGACTTTTCCAACCTTCACACCATTGAGCGATCGGCTGCAGTAAACTTAACAGAATAATAAGGGAATCCCACTAAGACCCCTGAGAATACTTCAGAAATACCGCATTTAAAACTTAATACCAAATCATAAATAAAACTGTCAGTCAGATTTATCCAAACCGGGTATACGACTCGTCTCGGCTCAGGGGTTATCACCGACAAGGCCAATGAGACTTTCGAAACCTAGATAATCCCAGTAGACAATTGTAGTCCAACAGAACCTATTTGCAACCCCATCTCGTAGGTTGTATGTTCATCGTCTTTAATGCAAATGAACGTCTAAATTTGCACACACACACACACACAAAACTTCTTCTCTTTGTAAAACTTCCTCTGTTTTACTGTAGCTTTTCTTGAATACCATTGTATAGAATAACTCATTACTTTAAGATAAAAGTACTCTTGCCTTCATTACTTTATTTACGAGTTAAGTTATTCTCTCGGTTGTATTAATTCAATTTATAACTGGTCACACTGCGGCAAAGCCAAACTGAAGTGAGCAGTCCAACAGAGTGATTCGGTATATAAACTAAAGGTTATTAATTCATTTCAAGCAGACCAAAACGGGGCAAAGCCACCTAGGATTGATCAAGAGAGAAGAGATCAATAGTAATAAAACTTATGTCCACTTTTTAATTCGTAAGTGTCTGTTCTCAGATTTTAGATAGATATTTGGGAATGGAATAATTACACGGCAGCTGATCCGACTGCGGTAACCATTGTCCAATTTTCTTAAAAACTTAGTATATAATTGAGTGAACGAAATAAAGTTGATTAATTACCGACTTACTTAACTTTTGAAGATGAAAGGATCACATAGCGGCAGAGCTGTCTTCGGTGATCCATACCCAAATTTAAAATCGATTCAATATAGACTAAGTAAACGAAATCAAGCAGTTTTCTCATCTAAAATACTTAAGCACCAATTATCTTCCAGGAAAAAGACTCATTAAAAGCCTATCTCACTAATTTTCACTGCCAGAGACATTGAATATTAAACTGAGTTGAGTATATATATATACAGATTGGATACTCACTTGATATTTCCCACTGATAATATAACAGTAGAATTTACCGAGAATCCGTTACTGTTTATATTAAATTCTGATAGATGTTATAACAGTAGAATTCACCGAGAATCCTTTACTATTATACTCTTTTACCCAATCCAATCCAATCTATTTATGTATATGTTATTAAGAAAGCACTTCTTTCCCAATTTATCTTAGTCATCTATATATCGGGTCCCTAGGTTAAGAATTCCCCAAATGGCGTATCAGTACAGTTCCCAGGAAAGAGAGACAGACTCATACTAATAAACCATTTATCTTAACCATCACCCTGTATATCAATGATAGACAATATCAGGGTTTTCACAAAAGAATAAATTGCACTTTCTTTATGGTAAGATCATATTTACGGTAAATCTAAATTTCGCCAGTATAACTGTATGTTTACAAAAGCTCAAAAATTAATTTTATCATAACCACCTTACTCACATGAAAATTTAAAGAAATTTGGGCATTACGACACTACAATTTATAAATACCACAAAACAATTAAATTAAGGCCATAAAACAATTATAAAGCATAAATAAATAAATAAAAGCTAAAACACTCAAAACACACAAGTCAAGCACAAACAAGAATCAAACTCATACTTCTCAAATTAATTTGCAAGAGGTTCCCCTTACCTTTGCCACAAGAACTTGGAAGAACAAAGCTTGAAGAACCAAGAACACCAAGTAAGAAAACTAAGAATTTCAAGGAGAAAAAGAAAGATTTTGCTTGTCAACACAAGGCTTCTTGGTGTGAGAAATTTATGAGGCACTCCCCTCCTATTTATAGCCAAGGGGGCGGCCAAGCTTAAGGAGAAGGAAGGAAATATAAATTTTTGGTGTCATGGTACTTTTTGAGCCATATGTCATAAACCCTAATTAATTAAATCAATCATTTTTCTAATTGACTAAGGCTTATGACTATGCTTAGTGACTCATAAGGGAAAAGCACATCCAAGGGCCCTAAATGAAGGTTGATGTCGACCAAGCAAGGAGGAAGAAGAGCCATTGGATAGCTTGGTTAAAAACTTTAGGTTTTGGTAGTTTTAAGTGAAAATCAAGGGTAAAATGGTCTTTTCATTAATCTAAAATTCAAAATTAATTTAAATGATGAGAATTTATAAGGAATCTCGAAAATACCATATAAGAGCTTCATGGAAGAGTTTTTGCATTTTTACGGTAAGGGTATGCTTCGCGGTTTGCATAAACAAAGGAAAACGGACGCGCCGTAAGTGCAAAACGGACATTTTTAGAAAATTCCCAGATAATTTTCAAAAATCACAAATTGAATATAAACAATAATGATCTCTCTTGAAAAATGATTTTGAGCATGCCTTGATCACTAAAAATATATTTCTGCTCTAAAAACTCTCGTTTATCGTGCTTTACAGGGACAGAAAAAGTAACTTTTGATATGCTTTTCAAAAAAATTCAAAATAAATATTAAAAATCCTAAAAAAATATAAAAACATGATTCAGCTTTTGAAAAATCTCTTTCTGACCTCAATTTGGTCTTTCAATCAGTTCTTAGTCCTCGCTGTTAACTATAGGGACCAAAATAGTAATTTCTAAATTTACTTTTTGAAAAATTCTAGAAAAATTTCATAAGAACACAAACATTAAAAGAACCAACTTTTGTGAAGGAAGTTTTTTTTTTCTGGGTTGTTTTGGTATACTTTAGCTATTTAAAATCTTATCTATTAATATACGGTAAATACGGTTGTTTGAAAAAGTTCAAACGTCAAAGAAAAACCGTCTGTTTTAATGAAATAATTTGATAAGCATATAAAAAACCTAATTATAAGACAAAAATAAATCACTTAGCACATAGATCACAAAAATTTCATATAAAATAGAAATTAAACGATAATAAAAAAACAGATGTTACAACTCTACCCCTCTAAAAATAATTTCGTCTTCGAAATTACATACCTAAAATAATGTCGGATAAAGCTTACGCATGTTGTCCTCTAATTCCCATGTTGCCAGCTCTATATGCGCTCCCCCCTCGATCGGACAGTTTTTGTGCGGTGTTATTTGAGGAAGACATTTTTTAGAAAGAACATTTATTTGTTACACAAATACTTTGGGCTGAGCTTTTTACAAAAATACACATGCCTTTTTTATTTTGAATACGTTTATAGAATATAGAAAATGACTCATTCTTGTAGGTAAAGAATTTACCTCTTTTCTATTAGTATATATAGTCATCGATAATGACTAAATCATATTTCTTTTCACCCAAATATGTTTTTGTTGGACCAAACAAATAAATGTATAACAAATCCAATAGTCTAAGAGTAAAAATAATGTGTTTAGATTCAAAAGAACTTTTAACTTGTTTTTTCTTCTGACATGCCTCAATTGGAATAACAATTTTGTACACATGACTTGTTAATACTCTTACGAGACTGTTTGTTTAACTTTGAGATTAATCTCATGCCGGTATGACCAAGATTCTTATACCATTTCATCTTTAACGATATAAGACATGTTACACTTTGATTATTTTTTAAGTTTATAACCATATCTAACTTATATGGGTTATGATGCCTTTTGGTTGAAAATAATGAGGCATTGACAGCTGACCCGATTCACCCGATTTGAACCAAGTTGTTCTTGATCGGGTTGGTTCGATTCGGATTTGGCCAAAAAAACGCATGAATCCCACTCAACCCAACCCTATGATTTTGATTTGTTCGGAAAACGTGTTTGGTCAAATCTGACCCAAACCCACCCATGTACACTCCTAGTTTGGCTAATGGATAAAAAGAGTAGGAATGATTAAAATTAGTGGGTCCCACCACAAATTGCTTACCTCCCAAAATGGACAGAAAAGTGGAGAGATGTATGATATTTTAATATAAAGACAAAATGTCATTGCTTTGATCAATGTTTTCTTTTATTATAGCTTGCTTTTTACTTGCAGGAAAAACCTTTTGCCTTTAAGTGCACTGTAACTAGAGGTGGTTATGGGTACGGGGTAGACCCCGTGAAACCAACCAACCTGACCCGATGGTATAAATCTGGGTTGGTTCGATCCATCAGATCCATTCAGATTTTAAAATGGTAAACTCAATGAAAACAAGTGGGATATCGAATGTATGCATTTAGAAACCGAACAAACCTGACCGACCCGAATTGATACCCGAGAGCTTCACATAAAACAAACTACTATATTGGCCTACATGGAACCATAAAACGTGTCCCCCTTTGTAGAAAACACGCCCCAAATTTTGCACCCTTTCAGTTCCTCACATTGCACCTAGGGCTCCTCCCCCTCTTTTCTGCAGTGGCGCCCCCTCTTCCCCAACAGTGGCACCACCTCAATTTGAAGCTTCTTCCTCTCCAACAGAGGCAGCAGTGACCTTCTTCTCTGATCGAACCTTCTTCTTCATCAATTTGTGACCTTCCTATACTAGTTGCCTTCCTCTTCTTCCTCTTCATTGATTTGCCCTTTGGTTGCTCCTCTGCTGCCTTCCTCTTCTTCCGATATTCCCTTTGGTTGTTGTCACTATACTGGTTTTGTTTCCCCTTAGCTTGTTGTTGTTGTTTCCCCTTTGTTTTTTGTTTTAGAGTGGTGTACTTGTTTTGTTCTCATTCAATTTTTCCAACTTTGATTCTGTTCTCATACAATTTTTCTAGCTTTTTGTTTCCCTATTTTTCCACATTTTTCCCATTTTCTAGTTATTTATTATTTAATCGATAAACCCGATACCCCCGACCCTGAACCAACCCAGGTTTGGTCAGTTCGGGTTGTGAAGAAAAAACACAAAAAATCGACCTAACCCGACCCAGTCACCGTTCATCGGTTTGGATCCAATTATCCCCTAAACCTGACTCGATCTGACATGTGCCCACACCTAACTGTAACCACGATTCCTCAAGTTCACACATTGCTATGTTCTTATGTCATGCGTCTTGTTTTCTTTAGGGTTAAATATGTTTTTGGTCCCTCATTTTTTAGCAATTTTTATTTTTAGTCCCTCAAAAATAAAATGCGTCTTTTTAGTTCCTCGTTTTTAAAAATGTGCCACTTTTAGTCCCTCAGTCTATATTTTAAATTTGAAAAGTTTTTTTAAAATTTATATTTTGACCCCTTCCAAATCTTAATTATCACCTTAACCCCCTTTTCCTTCTCCTCCCCCTCCTCCGATGAACAGAGGCCATAAAGGAGAGGCCACCATGGGAGGAGCTCCATGCAGCCAAGAAAGGAAGCTTCATGCGGCCAAGGGAGGCGCCATGCACAATGCCACCACGATTGCACAGGGAGGAGAACGACAGAGAGACCGCATCTCGTGGAGGCTTCACGCGAGGACGCTAGAACTATTCCTAGCGAGGACGGGGGCCACGATGGTCGGAGATGTTGCGGTGCTGAAGGAGGAGGGGGACGAGAAGGGGAAAGGGGGTGATAGAGCAATTTTTAGGCATTCATTATTGTTTTATTCTTGGCCTAATTGGTTTCTACATGTGCTCAATTTTGATGATTTGGCTGAGTTTTGCATTATTGGGCATCATTGGGTTTAATTGCTAAACTTTGTTAATTCTCAGATTTTTGCTCATCCTGACCTTTTCACCTTCTACAGGTCTTATTGGGCTCTACAAATATCAGATTTTGGTGATCTTGGAGTCTCTGAAAAGCTAAGACATAGATCTACATAAAGAGAATGCAAAAAGCGTTATTTCTAATAGATCATACAAGGGTATATATATAACCCTCACTACTGTTAACAAGGAAGGAAAAGATAAAAAGATTCCAAAACATGCTCAGCCTATCCTAACGGTATTGTCCCCTGATTCTTGCCATCTATTTCCTTATTTGTTACAATCATAATATCCTTCCGATTAGCACCTTTCTTTTCCTTATCAGTTTCACAATCAACACCTATCAAGGGATTTGGATTTTGTTCCTCATCATGCCCCCTCAAGCTGGCGGGTGGACCTGAATACACGCCCAGCTTGCTGCGGAAGTTGAGAAATGAATCCTTTGCTAGTGGCTTGGTGAAGACATCTGCCAGTTGAGATGATGTAGGAATGTAGCGAGTAACAAGAGCTCCCATGGCCACTTTCTCACGAACAAAGTGATAGTCAAGCTCAATATGCTTGGTGCGAGCATGAAACACTGGATTGACTGTCAAATGAAGAGCACTGATGTTATCACAAAAAAGTTGTGGAGCCCAAGGAAGAGAAACACCAGTATCTTGAAGAAGATAGGTGATCCATGTTAGTTCTGCAGTAGTGTGAGCCATGGAGCGATACTCTGCTTCAGTGCTGGACCGGGCAACGGTGGGTTGCTTCTTAGAGGACCAAGAGATGCAATTAGCACCAAGAAATATGCAATAACCTGTAGTACTTCGTCTTGTGGCAGGGCAACCAGCCCAATCAGCATCACTAAACCCATACAAGGAGGGTGAAGTGTTGTAAAGATAACGGAGTCCCCAATTTTGTGTGCCTTTGAGATAGCGCAAAATGCGCTTAACAGCCTTTAAATCTGCCATAGTTGGTTTGCTGAAGTGTTGACAAGCACGGTTGACAGCATGAGTGATGTCTGGACGAGTGAAAGTCAAATACTGAAGGGCACCTACGATGCTGCGAAATTCAGTCGCATCAACAGTGATATTATCAGAAGTAGATGGCTTTTCCTTGAGGGCCTGTGGTGTGGCATTGGCTTTACTGCTCATCATATTTGTTTTAGATAACAAATCACTAGTGTACTTTTGTTGGGTGAGGAAAAGACCATCCTTGAAGCGTATGAACTCTATACCCAAGAAGTAGTGCAAAGGTCCAAGGTCTTTAATGGCAAACTCACGACTAAGTTGTTGGAGGAGACTTGTGATGAAAGAATCATTGTTGCCTGCAACTAAAATATCATCAACATAGATCAGAAGTAATGTGGTCACTGCACTTGTTCTAAGAATGAAGAGTGAAGAGTCTGCTGTGCTGCAAAGAAAACCAAGATGAAGCAAGAAGGTGGATAGACGATCAAACCATGCACGGGGTGCTTGTTTGAGGCCATATAAAGATTTCTTCAATAGGCAGACATGGTTGGGGGCGTCAGAATTCACAAATCCAGGGGGTTGCTCCATATAAACAGTCTCCTTAAGGTTGCCATGTAGAAAAGCATTTTTTACGTCAAGTTGTCTCATACTCCAATTTAGAGAAAGAGAGAGAGCAATGACAAAGCGGATGGTAGTGTGTTTGACCACAGGGCTAAAAGTTTCATCAAAATCAATCCCAGGAATTTGAGTAAAGCCCTTTGCAACTAACCGTGCCTTAAAGCGGTCAATGGAGCCATCTTCTTTAAATTTGATGCGGTATACCCATTTTGATCCAACAACATTAACATTGGCAGGTCGTGGGACAAGCTCCCATGTATGATTTGAATGCAGAGCAGAGATCTCTTCTTGCATCGCACTGACCCAATGAGGATCCTTGAAGGCACTTCGTAGTGTTCTTGGTTCAGAGTATTGGTTTGGTGATTCTGTAGCAAGAGCAACATAATCATTGAGGTAGGAGGGTGGTCTGCGCAATCTATTTGGCCGTGACAGAGCTATGGCAGAAGTGCTCTCAGGTTGGTTCAACACTTCTTCTAGCAATGGCGGCTGCTGCTCCGACATAACATCTTGTACTTGTTGCTCAATTTGAAGATGATCATTTTCTTCTTGGTTTTGAATTGGATGTGTGCAAGGTCCTGCAAAACAAGTTTGATCACAAAACAAGAATGGGTTAGCATCATTGTGAGTGGTTTGATCAGTTGGTTGTTCCATATTGATCTCCGTAGTGGAATCAACTAGCTGGCTTGAGCTAGTAGTCTGAGTTGTGCAGAACTTGGATTCTAACCATTCATCAGCATCGGGAAACTCAATGAGTTCTAGATTTAGAGGAGAAAGGACAACATTTGATGGCTTGAAAGGGAATGTTGTTTCATCAAAGACAACATGACGAGAGATGTAAACACGTTTGGTTTTTGGATCCAAACACCTATATCCTTTGTGAGTTGGACTGTATCCTATAAAAACACAAGGATAGGTCTTTGCAGAAAATTTATTTCTCCCTTGATGCCTCAATGAAGGAAAGCATTGACATCCAATCACCCGCAAGCCATTGTATTGAGGATGTCGTTTAAAAAGCTTAAAATACGGGCTTTCATTGTTCAAGGTAGATAATGGCAACCTGTTTATCAAATAGACAGCAGTTAGAAAGGTTTCAACCCACAGAGGTAATGGAATATTTGCATGAAACATCATGGTTAACCCAGTCTCAACAATATGGCGATGCTTCCTTTCTGCTATGCCATTTTGTTCTGGGGTGCCTGGACATGAAACATGAAGTTCAATACCACAAGTATGAAGATGAGTTAAAAAAACATTTGAGCTAAATTCTCCTCCCCCATCACACTGGAAAATCTTGATTTTCCTATCAAGTTGATTTTCTACTAGCCTTTGAAACCTTAGGAAGCAATCTAGAAACCTAGACTTTTTCTTTAAAGGATATATCCATGAAAAACGTGAAAAATCATCTATAAAAAGTGCATAATATCGAAAATTTTGATTAGAAGCTATAGGTGCAGGTCCCCAAAGATCACAATGAATTTTATCAAGAGGAAATTCTGAAATTTTATTAGAACTTTGAAATGGCAATTTACAACTTTTTCCCATTTGACAGCTGACACAAATAGCAGGTTTTGATACCCATTGTGTTACATTGATCTTGTCTTTCAACAAAGACAGGATTTTTTTGTTTGGATGTCCAAGTCGTTGATGCCAAACTGTAGAAGGGGAACCTCCTCTTATTGCACTTAGAGCCTCTTGATAATCTCCTTCTAGTGTATATAGATGTCCTTTCTTATGCCCCCTCGCAATCATCCTTTGATTCTGGTCCTTAATAATAAATCCAGAAGAAGTAAATTCAAAACTGCAATGGTTATCAGAAGCAAATTTTCCAACAGATAGCAAATTCTTCTTTAAGTCAGGAACCACAAGTACATCTTTTAATTTTAAGTTTCCAGTTGTTGTTATAACATTCACATCACCGGTATGTGTTATAGGTATGCTATTTCCATCACCCACATATATTACATCATTTCCATGATAAGGCTTAACATAGGACAGATTACCTGCATCATTGATCATGTGGGATGTGGCTCCAGAATCTACAATGAAGGACTGGTCCTTTGTGTCATTTAGAGCAAAAGCAGCAAGAGCTTGTGGAAAATCTTCCGACTGATAAGAATAATCATACCTGTACCAACAGTCAATAGCTTGATGATTTGGTTTTTTACAGATTTGACAGATAATTTGTCCCCCACTTATTTGAGTATTTTGGTGTGGCTTCTCTTCCTTAGAATTGTGATTCTGTTTGAATGAAATTTCACTGTTTTGTTGTCCATTATATCGACGTGCAGGTGTGAAGCCTCTTCCTTGAGAGTTAAAGTGACCTCTGCCGCCACGTCCGTTTCGACCTCGACCTCGTCCTCTTTGGCCAAAAAACGCTTGTGCGTGCTCTATTAAGTTCTTCTCTTCTTCCTTTCGGATATTTTGTATCTGCTCATGTCCTTGGAGAGCTAATAGAAACTGACTAAAGGAAGGGAAAGGTGGTTTAGTAAGCATAGCAACACGAAAAGTTTCATACCTTGATCCAAGGCCATAAGCGAACTGAAACACCTTGTCTTGGTCAGAAACTGGTTCTTTTATTGCAGCTAGATTATCACAGATTGATTTGAATTCCCTTAGATATTCTTCAAGGGGTCGTGATCCCTTTTTGATTGTCATTAACATATTTTTCAAGCTCCGTGCCTTCTCTGCTGTGGCAGGTAGTAGTTGTTCTTCAATGGAGGTCCATATCTCATATGCAGTGTCACCATTGATCATGGTCAGCACATCTTCCTTCATGGTTCCAAGTAGCCACGAGCATAGGAGACCATCATTGGTGATCCACTTTTGGTAGTTTGGATTTGGACTGCTCTCATCTTTGTCACCCTTAACTTCTTGTGTTGGTTTTTCTTCACTAGAGAGATGGTGGAGAACACCAAGACTTCGAACCAAGGGTGTGATCTGATTACGCCACAGTATGAAGTTGTTTGTGCTCAGTTTCATAGAAATAAAACTTGAGCATTGGTGGAACGACTGAATGCTTAATTCTGGTTCTGTGTTTGGGAGAGACGAGATGGTATTGCTTGTTGACATGATGATTTGGCTTGCAGGTTTACAAGCTTTGATACCATAAAGAGAATGCAAAAGCGTTATTTCTAATAGATCATACAAGGGTATATATATAACCCTCACTACTGTTAACAAGGAAGGAAAAGATAAAAAGATTCCAAAACATGCTCAGCCTATCCTAACGGTATTGTCCCCTGATTCTTGCCATCTATTTCCTTATTTGTTACAATCATAATATCCTTCCGATTAGCACCTTTCTTTTCCTTATCAGTTTCACAATCAACACCTATCAAGGGATTTGGATTTTGTTCCTCATCACTACAAATTTTGATTTCATAGGCCTCATCAAATTCGACCTAATTAAAGGCAAAAGTGGGCTTCCAAGTTTCAAACCTGGTGCTGTAGAGGGTCCAGGACCTTCCCTCAAATAATTGGGCATAATTCACTCATTTTTGACCCAAATAAGTCATGTAATATGTTGTTGGAAAGCTTATTCAGAGGGGTTCAGTATAATGCTAGAAGATGTTAGGAATTCGAAAGGATTTTGGTGGTTATTGTTATTAGTAATCAGAACTCGAGACACTTGTCTTCTCTAATTATCTTGTTTTCAGTTTTTATAAGTTTTGAGACTCTTTGTTTTATCTTCTTCTCTCTGAGACCTGTGCCTTTTCGTTTACTTGGCTGAGAGCTTTCTAATGGAGATGTTCATGGAAGGCTAAACTCTTTTCAATCCTTGACATCACAGAGAATTGGTTTGAATTCGGAGTTCCTTGTTCTTATTGCATTTATTTTCGTATGCATTTGCTTCTCTTGTCAATTTCGATGATGAATTCAGTTCATTGATGCATGATTAAGTTAAAACTGTATTTGATTAAATATAGGTCTGAATTCATGATTGAAATTAGAAATTAGGATTGATTAACCTGAAATCTAATTGAGACTAGATAACCGATTAGTTATCCGGGTTAATCCGAATATTGCGTAACTCGACGTTCCTTGTAAATTGCGATTGTGATTTAAGACTCGTTGAGCAAATGCTATATGATTATATAGTCGAATTTGTATTAACAGAATTGCATATGAAAATTGATCATTCTGAACTGTGATGAATGCTGCCAATAATCATGATGTCCGGGATTGTTTCTTTGAACTGTTGAATTTATTCTGTTACTGTTATTTGCTATAATTTCAATTCTGAAAATCACAAAACACCCTTTGTTTTTATTTATCAATTTCGATTTGATAACATAAATATTGTGTCCTTAAGAAGAATGACCTGAGTTGCCTTATACTACAAATAGGGGGACTTGGACCATTTTGGTAGTGAGCGCGATATTGCTACCAGGGGGTAAGGTGAGAATCAGGCTTTGGGAGGGGTCAAAGTATAAATTTAAAAAATACTTTTCAAATTTAAAATATGGCTCCAAGGACTAAAAGTGACACATTTTAAAAAATGAAGAACTAAAAAGACGCATTTTGTTTTTGAGGGACTAAAAACAAAAATTGCTAAAAAATGAAGGACCAAAAACAGATTTAACCATTTTCTTTAAAAATAACCATTTATAATAGCATTTTTTGTTCATTTATATATTATATATTTTATATTAATCCAAACATATTCACATACTACAATATATAAAATGAGATTTCAGTAAAAAATATATATAAAATGAGATTATCATATACTAGTAAAATGATAATATATACATGTGAACAATATTACTTAAGAAGCATTTGGAATTGGAATGATTAATTAAAACTTATTTTATCATATAAACATTTATATTTGTATTTAAATATAATTATAATTATATAAATAAATTATGATATGTTTATAAATTTTGAATTTATTTTAACAAATTTACTAAAATAATTTATGAATAAATATTTAATTAGTTTTACATTTTTATTATTTATCATATCCAATTTTTTACTTAAGGGTATTCATTTCTTTTTTTAAATATATTTCTTTCTTTCCACGTGTTTTCTACTCAATCAAATGATAAAAGATAAAGTTTTTAAGTTTGGGACCTTTTACTTTATCTCATTTGAAACAATTACTCCGTCTATTTCAAAACTATAACAATGTTAACTTTTTATTTTTATTTTAAAATTATTACAGTTTTACAATTCTCAAGTGTCATTAATTATTATTTTTGATCTATATTTTTATTTCATAACTAATAGTGACAGTAGTTGCCATTAATATTATAGAGATTTGTAAATAATTTATCATAAATACTTTTTTATTAAATGAAAGTATTTTAATCTATATATAATAATATTTTATTTCTATTAAATATTTTTTAATTTATGTATAATAATCTTAAACCGTTATAGTTTTGAAATTATCTCATTTACTATTTACTATTGTATTTAATTTTCTTTTACTTTCTTTCCATCTACTTTTATTTGTTAACCAAACAGTGTAAAACTAACGTTAAAAGGCTGCTTAATTAGTGTGAGTCAAATTACATGACATTACTAGAGAGACGAAAGACGAAAGAACGAAGACGAAACGGAAGCGGATTTGCATTTGTGATTGTGGGACCCAAATAATAACAGCTGAAATGTGGCGTTGCGTTTGCGTGCGTTCCTCTTTTCTCTCTCTCTCGCAAGTCGCAACGCAACACAGCACAACACAACTAGAGAGAGAGAGAGAGAGTCACGCGACGCGGATGGTGAAAGTGAATGGCGGAAAGCAAGGGTGTCCCTCGGGTTCTCCGCAACCTCATCCACATTGCCTCCCAAATCTCACTCCTCTCCTCCTCCTCCTCCTTCAACTTCAAGCCCCTCATCCACACCCATTGCTCGCTTCTCACCCACAGGATCACCTTCCTCACCCCTCTCTTCCATGAACTACTCCTACTCCTCCACCACCACAACGACGTCGTCTCGTTCCCCTTCGACGCTCTTGCTTCCCTCCAACAAGCCCTCCTCACCGCCAAGGAACTCCTCCACTTTGGTGCCCATGGAAGCCAGCTCTACATGGTGCCTGCCACAATTATTATTATTATTATTATTATTATTATTAATTAATTAATTAAATATCTATAGATTTTTTACATATATTTTAAGAAGTAATATTACGAGATAGCACCACGAGCAAATATCTTAGCCGCTTAGTTGTTGTTGTTGTTATTATTATTATTATTATTATTATTATTATTATTATAGGATAGGATTACATACATTACACTCTTTAATATCTCTGATGTTTATTTTCTCTGATTGGTTCCGTTGTGTTGCTTGCTTGCAATTGCAGATACTGGAGAGAGAGCAAATTCAATGCAAATTCAATGATCTTGCTTCTCATTTTGAACAAGCTATAAGCAACCTCTCCTGTCACACACTTGATATTTCTGATGAAGTCAAGGAGCAGGTGAAACATATTTGCTTAGCTTAGTAGTAGTGGGAAACGCTGTGAATCATCAATTTAATTCCTGAAATTGTAGAGTGCTATCTCTGAAATTATTCACATTACTAGTCCCTTAAATTGAAAATTCTGGATAACATCATTCTTATTAGACAATTTCAGGTACTAAACTGACCTATCCAAAAGGACTAATATGATCAAGAATTTTCAATTTCAGGGACTATTTTGAAATATTAATACTTTTAGGGATTAAATTGACAATGTCTTACAATTTCATAAATGATTTTCGTGATTCACTCGGTGGGAAATCTGTAGTTTCATAACACATTTGGATGTTGCTACCTGTTTTCCTTTAATTTCAATTTTCAAGGCATTAATTTGATTTTTCAGCTTCTATTGTTTTGTGGTCATCATCAGGTTGCACTTGTGACTGCTCAGTTTAGAAGGGCCAAAGAGCGTTTTGAGCCACCTGGTCTTGAGCTTTATGACCACCTGTTGTGTATATATAACAACCAGAGCTGTGATGGGAATGCTGAACTGCGTTTAATCTGTGAAAAGCTACATTTTGTGAATGTGGAAGACATCAAACAAGAGTCACTCGCTCTGCATAGGATGACTGTAGAAGACAGGGTTGGTTGTTGTTTCGAGAAAAACATGCAGGGGATGTCAATAGTGCTGAAAAAAATTGAAGACTTCGTGTTGAAGAAGGAATGTGCAAACAGTGTTGCTTTGTCAAGTGAGGATTTCCCTCCTCATACTGATGAGCCGTGCGTGAAACTATGTTCTCAGTCACCGGTTATGCCAGAAGAGTTTCGCTGCCCAATATCTCTGGAGCTAATGAAAGATCCTGTTATCATTTCCACAGGGCAGGTTTGTACTTGATATATAAATGCTTATTTGTCTTCTCAATAATTAGTCATCGTCTTCTTAAGTATGGCAGTAAAAGCTTCCAAGAAGCTGTCAAGACTTGCTGATATATTTAGGTTCTTTGTATGTAAAATTAAAAAATCCAAATGTGATCCTTTATTGTCATATGGTGTGAGATTTCCCGCCTTTGTTTGGGAGTTAGGAGGAAAGGGCTCTGTGGGGAAGGGGAGGGGAAGAGAAGGGAGGGGGAAGGGGAAGGGGGATAGACTCACTCCTTGTTTGCAAATCAAAAACCCCTCAATTTGGAGGAACTATAAAAACTAAGCAAATGAGGGTTTTTGAGGGTTTTTAAAAATTCCCCAAACTCTTCCCCTCATTTTATAAAACTTTCAAACAAAGGAAAGGCTAGCCATAAGCCTTCCCTTCCCTTCCTCTCCTAAACCCCCTCCCATACATAGCCTAAATGGTTGCTTAGGAGCACCTTTTGGTTCTGTATCTTATTGCATTGTTAACCTAACATGATCCCTATGGGTTTAGAATATGAGATTTTTAAACAGAAATCAGTAGCCAAGAATGATGCTCTGTAAGAAACGAGAAGGGCGGGGAAGAACACAAGTCTCTTGGGGGAAAAATGATGTGAAAATTCAAGTACTTTAGATTAAGAATTGATTAATGTCCCTTAGTGCTGTGAATAAATATTTAAAACGACAGAAAAGAAAAAATATTAATCTATCTTTGAGAGTTATCTGCTATTAATCTTTTGTTTTGGAATTGTAGTTGAAAAGCTGCTATTGAAAGATAGTTAAATTGATTGGCTTTATTTATTGCTATATTATTTACTAAGTAATAAATTTGATGTTATTGTGTGATATTGATAGTATTAGTATCCACTGTTAATTGCTATACAGTATCTTAATATTGCATTTAATATTAGCTTGTAGTCGTAGACATGTCTGTGATCAAAGCTGGAACAGGGAGCCAATCTCACGAGTATGCATATGGTGTTACAATGATAGTTACGTAATTAGAATGGCCAATCTCACAATAATGCATTTGAGGTGCATCAAAAGACACCTTAAGAATTAATTTCTGCATGAGATTTATTCGACTTATTTGATATTTAAATTTTAATCCTTGCTTGGAAAGCTAGAACTATGTTTGAAACTTTAGAATCCAACTTTTCTGTGCATTAGAATGAGGGTTTGTATGTAGAATATTCATGTTACTGTTTATAAATAACCTAGTCTTACTGAAAACTAATCTCTGATTTCTTCCCCACTGCCTCCCCTCCGGTATTAGCTCTATACATTGAATGCTGTATAGAGTATAAACATTGCAATCAAAATTTTGATGAGAAAAAGAAAAAAATGAAAAAGTTTTTGTTCATTCTGCAGTGTTATCCAGTATTAAGAAATTATGACTTCATAAATTTGTTACATTTAACTGTGATATAATAATGAAAGCCCCCCTCTAATTAGAAAATGCATTTTGTTGTTTTTGTTGTTAATATAATATTGGAAAAATGAAAAGTAATGCTACTTAGACATAAACCCACAGAACCCTTTCCCATCCTCCTGCAGGCCATTGGATCTCTATTAGTATAGTATTTTCAAATTAGTATATGGTAGCAGGGTGTGACTGGTGTTTTCTTTTTCTTTTTTTGGGGGGGAGGGGGTGGGGACGGTAAGGGGTGGGTGAGTCTTGAAAAATATTGGATTTTGAAATTGAGGGAAAAGGCACCGTCCCTAGTCTTTGGTATGTTGATAGCAGTACGTTATTAGAAACCAAAAGTTTTTAATACTTAAAGAGACTTTTATGATATTATTTAGAACAACTTCATGTTTAGAAACTTTGTGATCTTGTTATTTTCACTCTTTCTGCAGACATATGAACGAGCTTGCATAAAGAAATGGCTTGATGCAGGGCATGGAACATGTCCCAAGACTCGGCAGATTCTTTCCAGCCCCATCCTTATACCTAACCATGTTTTATACAGCCTGATATCAAATTGGTGTGAGGCAAATGGTTTGGAACCACCTAAAAGGTTAGGAATTTTACGGCTCTGTAAGGCAACAACAGATGGCTTATCTGAATTAATAGATCTTGATACCCTAATGAGCAAACTTACTTCCAGTGACATTGAGGATCGGCGGTGCGCAGCAGGTGAGCATTGTATCAAACACATTTCTTCACTTCCTCTCTCACAAACACACACGCACTGGGTGTGAAGGCAAAAGAACCGATTCAATCTTGTGCGAGACAGTTTGCTAGTTATATTTGATTCCAAACAAATTTTAATACAGTCCGTGGTCATATAATGTTTACATTTTTCCCCAAAATATCTGGAACTATTTGTGGATGAGAATCCTTCTTTCATCCAGTGTAAGATAGCAGAGTGATTTGGATTTAATAGATTAAATTTAGGGTTTTATTAGATTGGTTAATGATAGACATTGGCATGTAGAAGGACTATTGTGGATAGTTAAAGGAAGGAAGGATTTGCAAGCAACAGATTGTGGGTTTTGAGGGGCAATAAGATTGCTGGTTGTGTGGGTGATGGAATAGAACCTACAAAATTAGGATCTGTGGATTGGTCAGTTTAGGGAAATGTAAAATAAGAATCAACTAAAGATTTGAGGGGACAATTTGTTGATGATGCCTGCCAATGAAGTTTGGTCTTGGAATTTCGTAAAAACTAAAATTATTGAAAATATGAAGTAGAAGCTGAGATAAAGAAAATAATCTATGGCATCAAAACTAGATCCTTAGGCTTTGCATGTAGGATAAGGATTTGATTGTAACAAAGAACCAATAAGATTGCATTATGCTTCCATTTCTCCTCTGGGAAAGAAAGTATTACAGCATCTTCAACAGGCCTTCAGTAACTTGTTCTACATTAAAAAGGAATCATCCTTCAAGGATTGATACTCTATTACTAAAGCCATAAGGGAAATGTAAAAATATGAAAATTAGTAAAACACCCCTAGGACTGGAAGTTTGGAATTAAATAAAGCATGGCATACTGCATGTTAATCCTTATCACCATAAAATAATTATGAATGGTTATGGTCTTTGGAATATTACAACCATCCCTTACTCAAATTAGACCAAAATATTAAGATGATTTGATCTTAAGGATTATGCTTTCCTGTGTGCAGCAATGCTCTGAATATTGGACCAAACTTTAGTACTGTGAAATTACTGTTGCTGTATAGTGGTCAAAATAATCCACATATTCCAAAAGATCCACTAAAATGTCAAAAGGAAAATGAAGGATAAAAAATTAATGAGTTAAAATAAAAAACCAAGTTTATCTAAAATCATTTAGAGCAAGATGATTTTCAACGGTGCCTCCTCATGTTTGCTTAGGTGTTCCTCTACCCTTTCTTATTGAACTTTCTTCCATACGATCCACTTTCCTCACTGGAGCAGTGGAGCCTATATTGGTTTGCAAATTACTTGACTAGATCACTTTAGGCAAGTTTCCATCATCTTCTCAATAAGCACTACTCCAACTTTCTCAGGTAAATTTTGTTCTGATCCTATCTTTTTTGTATATTCAGTCATAGACTCAGCATTCTTATCTCCAATACACTTATTACGTTGCTCATGTTGGCACTTCATTACCCAACATTCACTACAGTGCCACTGGTCATATAGCTGTCGTGTATAATTTCCTTTTTATATGCACTCAGTGATCAAGAAACCAAATTGGTACCCTGACATGGGCATCTGTCTTAATCTACCCTAATTTACCTTTTCCCCTAGTTTCTAAATGTGGAACATGAGCTTGATTCCTCTATAATTTGCACAATTTTGTATGTCTCTTTTATTCTTGTAGATAGGTACAGTGCTCCTGTGGTACTCATTTGACATTCTTTTAGTCCTCATTATTGCATTGAACAACTTAGGCAATTTTTACATTTCTCTCTTAAAACATTTTCCACCCCTCAATAGGTATATTATCTGACTATTTTATTTTTGTTAATTTTTTCAGTGCTTCATTTCCCTAAAGTTCTCTAATTTTGTAATTTGTAGTAAATTTTTTTAATTTTAGTCATCTTCTCTAGCAGTCAAATTCCCCTAGTCTATTCTTCTTGAAAGTCTGTCATTTACTAGACTATAGAAATAACTCTGCTATCTTTCCTTGATATCTTGCTTAGTTAACAAAAATTCTCTATCTTCATTCTTGTATTTTACTTTATTTTGATCTCTTTATTTCCTTCTTCTTCCCTTAGCAAGTCTGTATGTCTGCCTCTCCTCATTTTTTGGCCCTACTCAAATGCTTTGGCTTTGTCCTGGTAATCACCTACTTAGTTTTCTTAGTCTTAGCATGTCTACAATTTTCCAGTTTTTAGCACTTTAAGTGCAATGTTTTAATTTTTTAGGGGTTTATTTTATTTTAAAAGAATTTCTTGTCTGCTTTTGTTCATAAACATGATTTGATGCTAGAAGGTACCATTCTTCAAAGTGCTAAGCTTTTCTACATCATTCCAAGTGTGGTGCACGCCTACAACTGGTGATCTGGTGAACTCAATGGAAGCTATAATGCAGATACAGAATTTGGGTTACTTCTGTTGGTATGAATTATGTAAGCTTTGTGTATGGATGTGTATGTTTAATGTTAAATTTAAGGTGGGATCTTCTTCGTTTTGGTAAACAAAAGTTTAGGGTGAGGGGGTCTTCTCTCATTCTAAGGTCAAGGTGTGCCATAAGCCTTAGCAGGAACCAAACCCAAAACCCTTTTGTCTCCACTGTTCAATCCTTACAATGAAGGGATCTTAAGTTTGTTGTAAAAGGGATTTTGCTTTGTCTTTTTGACATATTTATAATCTGAGAATAATACTTCTGTTGGGATCTCGCAAAAACTCATTCTTGCATTTAATGTTTTGTTGATAGAGACTGCCTTTATCCTCATTCTACTGCAGGACAGCTCCGTCTACTTGCCAAACACAATCGTCAAAATCGAATGCTGATTGCTGAAGCTGGTGCTATACCACTCCTTGTGGATCTCCTCTATGTACCTGATGTTGGCACTCAAGAGCATGCAGTTACTGCTATTCTGAACCTGTCCATCTATGAGGATAATAAAGAGTGCATCATGGCTTCTGAGGCTGTGCCAGGAATCCTTCATGTGCTCAAAAATGGTAGTATGGAAGCTCGGGAAAATGCAGCAGCCACCTTTTTCAGCCTCTCTGCAGTGGACGAGAACAAAGTGGCAATTGGTGCATCTGGAGCAATCAAGGAACTAGTTAATCTTCTTTGTGAAGGAAGTCAAAGAGGGAAGGTGGATGCTGCGGCAGCACTATTCAATCTGTGTTTATATCAAGGGAACAAAGGGCGAGCAATCAGGGCTGGTATCATGCCCAAGTTGATAGAAATCCTGACAGAACCCGGCGGGGAGATGATGGACAAGGCATTGGCGATCATGGCTGTGGTAGTTAGCCACCCTGATGGAAAAGCAGCAATTGGATCCATGAATGCTGTGCCCACTTTGGTGGAATTAATCATTAATGGATCTGCTAGGAACAAAGAGAATGCAACTTCTGTGCTGGTGCACCTCTGGAGTGGAGATCCACTACATCTGTCAATTTTGAGTTCACTTGGGGTGATCAATCCTCTCTTGGACCTGGCAGAAAATGGTTCAGAAAGGGGCAAGCGAAAAGCTTCTCAGCTTCTCGAGTTGATTGGCATTTAGAGACCATTGTGAATATACTTGGCAACTGTAAGCTAGGTTTTAGGTGCTACTGTTGCCTCTGTAAGTTGCAGCTGCTGGCATAGATAGTAAAGTTTATGATTTACAATAGATTACTAGTACAGGGTCAGAAATATTTCCTTTTTAATTTTTTAGTTGAAAAAGGAAATTCCGATTTCAGTCAACCAATTATTATTTTTTGAATGGAATCACTTGTGTTGGAAAGCTGGTAAGAAGTGTTAAGGCAGATAGCTGTTTGACAATAGTTGAAGACTTGAAGTACATACAGACATTTTTTCTAAGGAAGAAATTTGTAAACTTTTCCTTCTCAAACTCACACTGGCATACCTTTTTTTGCAATGAAATGTCCCTTTTAACAGTTGTTTAGCCCCTTGCATCCCTGTCTGACTAGTGATCAAGATTCTTGTCTTTCGGTGGTATGTCTCATTCACAAATTTTGGACCAAATGGCTGCAATATTATTATTTTATTTTCCTTCTGCGAGTGGAATTTTTTTTTATACAGTTCAGCTCAGGAGACAGACAAGTCTGGATATGGATTTCCACAAAGATATTGTAGAATCCTTGTTGCTAATGGGGTCAGGGTTACGTGATTCATCTTTCCAGGATAGGATGCCTGAATAACACTGCTTTTTTGTTTTTGTTTTGGCTGATGATATTATTCTTAGATGAATATATTTGAGAGAGAAAAGCCACGATGTCAAAATAATAAAGTGCAGCTATGACATAATGTCAACTTGTATGAGTGATTGAGTGAATCACTAATAATTTAGTCCTTGAAATTGTAGAATTCTATATCAATTTATTAATATTAATATTTCAAATTAATCTCTGAAATTGAATTTTTTTATCATATTAGTCTCTATCTCAGATTGCAGGATCAAATGGTTTCTTTGGCACAAGACCAAAAAGTCTCTATCGGATCAAGAACTAAACTGACCATTAAAAAAAGACTAACATAATTGAAGATTTATAATTTTAGGGACTAATTTAAAATATTAATAATTTTATAGACTAAATCGATACCTAATTACAACCTCAGAGATGATTTTGGTAATTTACTCTAACTTTCCTATGTGCAATTGTCGGGACCATGAAATGAACGATAGTGCATAACTAAATCATTATATCATGATCATGATCAGCATCATGTTGAAAGAGATAGTTTGCCACTACAGCGACTGGGAATCAGGAAGACATGCAATAACTTGTCGGTGTCCCAAGATGACTAGTTTGCCAGATTATGTGGCTGCTATCTTAAAGTACGTAATTTCATTTTCCAATTTTATGTTACATTACATTCCTAGAAACCATCCATTTGCTGTAATGCACGCATGCATGCATGCATGATCTTCATCAATAAAAGAAGTCTCGTTTGGAGTTCACATCCATTGCATTGATAATATGATGGACTGTCTTACATCTAGAGCGTGGACAGGATCTAGGATATACTCTATACCATCTTAGAATTTAGGTTTATATATGGCTTAATTTAATCCCACAAAATCAACTTATAAGGCGATGACTGCTCAAACTTTATAACTAAATACTATTTTGGCCACGTCTCTAGTCAATTTTTTTTTTATAAACCAAATTATATTAAAATAAATAGACATAAAGCACAAGTAGTGCCCCGTCCATAGATGAATAGAAAGAAATGTTTATGAACCTAACTGCGTCTCTCCTCACAAGAATAGCCCCCACTGTTGAATACATTACTTCCTTCTCAGAAACGTTACCCCAAGAATACATTACCTCCTTCTCAGAAACGTCTCCACTCGATGTATATCTCCAACAATAGTAATTCTTGATCATCAACATTCTATCACACACTACTTTAATTTTGTTTATGAAGTTTAGATTATGTTTCTCATCTTTGGATGCTCGTTGTCCTAGTTCCCACTATACTGATTTTTCTCCACCAAAAAATTAATATATCTCGAATTCTATGTAGCAATGAATTTTTCTGGTAGTATCTAGCTATTAATATTGATTCGTATACTTTTAATTAGGAAATGAAAAGTACTGGAGGAAAAGTGTGAAGAATCAAATCTATTAATTTTTTTTTTATCAATGTCAACATTTATGGATGAATTTCTTTCTTTTTTCTAACTTGTTTTTTAGCAAATCTTTTTGTTTTCCATATAAAAGGCTAAAGTTGTACAAAAAAATAATATAAAAAGATGTAAAGTTCGTGTTTATATTTATTGGGCGACTTCTGCAAAGAACCAAGACGTTCGGCTGTACTAGTAAAGCAGCTATTTGGTTCACTCTGGAAATAAAAAAGCGTAGTTTGCTTCATAACAATTTTATGGATTTAATTTGACTATAATAAAATTTTAATTGTGAGAAAATTATTAAAAAACTACGAAAATTATTTATTATGATAAAAAAATTAAATGTTTATTGACTAAGAGTTTAATTTATATACTCTGTCAATGTAAAATAGTTTTTATACTGACATCCAATTAAAACTCACTAATCTACCACATCACAATATATGTTAAAATAATTTGATTCAATTGAAAAAAAAAAACTTCAAAACAAATTCAATCCTAATTTCGGCAGCCACTCTACACCTCTCCCTCCCACCACCACCCCCAATTTTGCAGAAATCCCTCAATCCTTTACAATCGCATATCAAAGATAGTAATTAAAACACTATTCCTTTTATCATTTCACATGGTTAATTGGTTATGCAGTTGAATTCCTCAAACTGCAGTTGGATAGTGGACCTCACTAATCAAATTTGTTTCTTAGAGTTTGAAGGTCCCAAAATCAACTCATGGACCTAGTGTGACTGTTAATTCAGTAGGTCAAAAATGAAAATAAGATGTGAAATATTTTTTTTGATCAATCTAAGATGTGAAATATTTAATAGATAAAATTATTAGTGTCGTAAAATAAGGTAATAGAGTGATGAGGTTATGCCATTGCAAACAATAAATCACAAATAGGAAGCATCACTACAAATATTAAGACAGCGGTGAGAGGAAAAGCTGCACCGGTAGAATGGCGTGGACTATAGAAATTAGGATTGTTTTGCTTCTTCTTTTTTGCTAGTTTATCTCCCAGATCGAGTCTTAATGGAGTCTCATAATAAATCATCGCTTGAGAAAATCTAAAATTCTGGGTGTTGGCACGATGAAGAGGGAGGGGGCGTGATGACAATGACTTGAGGGGATGAACAACATGCAAAGAAAATTAGGTTTTCTTAATTTTAATTTTATTAAACTATTTTAATATGACACGACAATTAGTTGAAATCTGATTGGACGATAGTGTAAAATGATTTTATACTGACGATGCATATAAAATAAACTCATTAATTAATCATAAAAACGAAATAATCATTTTAGTAAATAAGCTATAGGAATCGTAGTGGTTCCCGTTTTGAATTGGTATGTATATATTGGTTGTGGTTCCCACCAAAATGAGCCTTTTTTTTTATGACTCATGCTTTGTGTGACTTCCCTTTTTTTTATGTGACAAATTGTGTAGAATTCCTTAAAACCATTATAAGAATTCAACCAGATCACTCACATAAGTTTTATATGTAGAATTCAATCAAAAATCTTGATCAAAAAAAGAATTCAATCAAAAATTTCACATTACATAAACTATACAAGTAAATAATTAACTACAACAACAGCAATAAGAGCAAGTCTTATCCCACTTATAAGGTCGGCTACATAGATTACTCGACGCCATACAAGTGTGTCCGAACTAACAAGTCTACACAAAGAATAGGTCTATAACACCACAAGTGGACATCCCATGTATGTAGTATTTTCAGTATTGAATTGACTCTATGGAGTGTGATTAATTGGTACTCCCTCCGGTCTCAATTATAAGAAAAAAAAATTCATGTTTTGTGGTCTTAATTATAAATAAATTTAACTACCTTTTACTCTCTTTAATGAGTCTAATCCAAAAATACTCTTATTTGACTCAAATTGTATTTCCAATGTAAAGGAGGTGGAATGAATAGTTTTAATTGGTAGCCACTAGCCATATTGGGTAATTTTGGAATAAGTTTTATTTTTTAGCTAAAATCAAGAACAATTAATCTAATTAACTGACTTTCTTAATCAACGTGAAATTAGTTTTTTTTGCTTATAATTAAGACCGGAGGGAGTACTTGATTATCATTGCAGTCTACCTCAATGTACGGAATCTATATATATAATAAAGCAAAATGTTTTTGAAAAAGAAATTTTACACGTGTCAATACCACGTTCAATTTGAGAAAATTTTACGCAGTATTTATTCTAAAGGCTAACAAAAATACAAACCAGATGATTCTCTTTTAATTCAAAGTAGAATATGCATATCAAGATTAATCAAATATTATTTTGCTTGAATCAGCATTAAATATAAATTTGAAAACAAAATAAGAAGATTGTGTTTTACTTTCTCTCACATGTCTATTTATTTGATTTTCTTTCCCATTATTCTACCCTTCATTTTTTAAAAATACATCTAATCGGTGTCTCTACCAACGCGTCCTCTCACTCTGTCATCATTAGTGGTCAATCCTCTCATTGGGTTGAAGTTGCTCATCTCAGTTCAGATATTAGGATTAATTTTAGTGATTTTGTTTTTAAATGTTATTGTCATATTTCACCTCCTCCTAAAATGTTTATGATCATCGATTTTATTTAACAAAATTTATATGAATATTATACGGCTACAATAGCCTCGAAGTCATAGCGATCGGCCTTTTCAGCCTTTCGTGTCTGTCCAAACTTGCACGTCTCTTCAACTATTCATTCTCTGGTATGAGACTATCACTCAAGACTTTCGATTGAATGTTAGTTTTTGTTTTCTTTTTAATCTTTTCTCTCTCTCGATTACATGTTGGTTTTTGTATTTTTAATCTTAAATCTTAATAATTTCATGTATTAATATATTTTATTTATTTATATTATTCTATTATTTGTATGATTGTTATTCTTCTAATCATCAATATTGACTTCTCATTTAATGTAAGTTTTTATTTTATTATTAATCATTTTTAGTTGTTATTTCTTCAATGTTTGAGATATCCATATTTTGATCATTTTCTCATAGTCTCTAAATTATTGATATTGTTTGATTTTTATTTTGATTCTTCTATCGAATATCATCACTATTTTTCTTTTCATCAACCTAAACTTCTTCTCCAAGGCAAGTCTTTTTTTTTAATTTTTTGATTAATAACTTTTAGTTATTTAGAATTAATGTTTCTATACTTTGTGTTGATAAGATTTTCGTTCATTATTTCTAATTTGTTATTATTTTTTAATTCTAAACAGAGACATCGTTTTTACCTTACAAACAAGAAGCATCATGAAAAAAAAATTAGTAGCTTATTTTTCTCAATAATAATGACACCAAATTTAATAGCGTATTTTTCTCAATATTTTTCAAGAAATTATGTATGGAACAATAGAAAAAAATATTAAAAATATTATTTTCTTTGATTTGATTGCATAATAATAGTGGTAGATATGTGTTGTCCTTTTATTTTTCTTTTATTTATTTATATAAGATGTTGTAATAATTTTTAAATGTTGCGGATTTGAATTTATGTGGCATTTTTTTTTAGTTTGAATTTGATCTTTTTTAGCCTTTGGGAAAAATGTTAAAATTGTAAAATATTTTATTGTAACGGTTAATATTAGATGAAATAAAAAAAAAATTCTTTCATATTTTTTTGAAAGGAATATCTCTTCGATCTTGATCTATTCTATCTTGATTTGAATTTGATGTTCAAATTTAGGCAATAATTTTATTTTATCTTAATTTGAAATGGATTTTACTCGAGATTACAATTTGAAATTGATTTTTCTCAAGATTATATAATAAATAAAAGAGTTTATTTTTATGTTATTTCAAATTTGATATTTTCGATATTAGTATGAATTTTAATTTTTTTATATTTAGGAATATTTAATAAAAAAAATATTTTATATTAATCAATATTGTTATCGTTATTTATTTCTCATTTGATGTTTTTACCTAACTAATTTATTTGGTAAATCTTTTCTTTTGTCCTAGAAAATTTGATTATTTTCTTTTTAATACCTATAAATAATTTGATTATTATGAAAAATATGAATAAAACACAATAAATGAGAATACATAGTTTTTAATCAATATTTTTACAACCATATAAAACTCACACATACCAACAAACTCAATTAATATTATATTCTCGGAACATTGATTATTGGTATTCCACATTTTAAATTGATTACATTACATGATATGGTTTCCCTCAGTGGTAGTAATAATCAATTAATATTGATTTTCTTTCCCCAATTTATTAATTATCAAAATCGGTTTAAATTAAATTTTTGGTTTAATATTGGTTTCCAACTATGGTAATAATAATCAATTGTTTAAATTTAAATTGATTACATTGTACGATTTGGTTTTTTGCTATGGTAATAATAATAACAAATTAATATTGTTTATCTTTTCCACAATTTGTTAATTAATAAAAAATGATTTAAATTGGGTTCACGGGTTCATGTTGGTTTCTCACTATGGTAATAATAATAATAAATTAATATCACAAGCCCCTTATGAAATACATTTTTCAAGTATAAATCTTTAGTTTGAAGGTAATCATATCCCTGGAATAGAAGAATTGACAATTGATATAACAAGAGATTAAAAGCAGAATAACATTCAACCTATTTCTATCATAACATGACACCAATAAGACAATAACTATAAAAGGATGATAACCAATTATTTAACTATTTGACAAAAATAACTCAAGTATCTAACTAAATTATCTATTTAGCAATAAAAATGGGAAAAAGTAAATATTTAAAAAAGACACAAGTTTTAGCACCACTAAACAAACAAAACGATAGTTCATGTAAAATTGTATCAAAAAAAAATATTTATGTAAAAGTAGTTTATGCAAAATTATTATTATGTTAGATTGGTTTCAAAAACGGGTAGTTCATTATTTCGGCTAGCAAATTGAAATTTATTTTAAATGTCAATCTATATAAGTACATGGACTAATAAAAATAACTTTTCGAAAAATATAAATTTGATTCATATCTTATTTACTATCAACAAACTTATTAAAAACATGTGAAGCAAATTAGATTTTTCTTTTGAATGTTACTATCATATGTAAAGTGATTAGTAAAGAAATTATATAAAATATAATACATAGATAAAATTTCGATTTAGTTTCTATCTTATTTATTATTTTTTTACTTAATTTATTATAGATTTTTTTATATAAACAAATTAGAATTTTTTTAAACACTAATATCTATATGTATAGTCGCTAATATCAAAATACTAAATATTTATATTGGTGAGTATTATCTCGTGTGAATTAAAACTATAAATATAAGACAAAAATTTGATACAGATATAAGAAGATATTCATATATGAGTACAGATATAAATTAAAGATGAAAAAGCTTTTCTATATGAAAATAAATTACTTATGTGTAAATCTTTTAATATCAAATACACATTAATGTGAATATTTTAATATATAATTTATTTTTTTTGGTTGAATGAATATTTTAATATATAATTTATATATTTTTAATATATATCATGTATAACACGGGTCGATGTATTATAAAGTTTTTTTTCCTTATTTTTATACTAATCCTTGGAAGAGTATAATATTTAGATAACATGGAAATACATTCTAAACAAAAACCCTTATTAATATACATGGGGAGATGAAAAATTTGTATAGATATGTATTAAGATTAGAGTAAGAAATAAAAAATAGTTAAGATATACAAGTAATTAAAGATAAAATATGATAAATTAAATTAAAATATAACACACTAAGATGAATATTTTACACAAAAGCTTATCTATATCTACATTAAAATAATTGTTGTACTTGCTCTTGCATCCTGTGGGCATGCTACGTCTTATGATTGGACTGTTTTTGAAGATATTCCTCCTTTTCTTAGGTTGTATGTAGCCAATGATACTATGAGATGTAGTACATCCCGTTTAGTTAAATAGTGTTCTGTTTTGTGTTTTTGTTTCCGTTTATATCAAAAAATAATACAGACTAACAAAATCAACACAGGAACCAAACACACACTACATCATCTATAAGCATCAAACTAAGGGAATAATAAACTGTTTCTAAAATTGTTAAATAAAAAAGAACTTGACTCGTGAGAATCCAATTAGAAACAATTTAAAAATCAAGCTCAATAATAATTTCCTAAAAGTGCAAACTTCTATAACAAATCTAAGACCATAAATCAAGTCCCATCATTTCATTATTTTTTTACATTAATATTTTAAATATCAGTGTGGGTTCGAGGGCAATTTAATATCCCACCAATGTCTGTCTTTGAAAAACAGTCAAAACCCAAACTCGACTACTAAACCCGTCAAAGCAGGTTGTCCCAGTCAAAGTTTGGGTTAGTTCGGGTGAGTTCATGCTCATTCATGTTTTTGACATGTCTATTACAACAACTATTTAAATTATTTTACTATTTTGACCATAATTAATATATTTTTTATTGTAGTCTACATTAAAGTTGAGAACTAATCAAATAATTAATACATATTATATGTCTCGTGTATAACACGGGTGAATACACCAATAATAAATAATGGATAAACATTCCAATGCGATATTATTCAGATTCAGTGCTTGCTCACGCAAGCATCCATTTCCATATTCCATGCAAAAAGCGGATGAAATTAATTAAACAAAATTTATGTACCCCCAAAATCCACATCAAACACTCAACTATTAATTGATTTCCAATTAATTACAAGTCTTAGATCATATATAATTGAAACACTGACAGCATCACAACAAAAAATAATGTTCTCTTGTTTATTCTATTGAAAAGGACGAAAATAATTGAGAGGTATATATTTGTTTTTTATGAGCAACATGATACCGCACTTTGCAAAAGGTAGAGTAACACATATGCATGGGAAATTTCTCTCTCACTTGTGAACCACATTTTCCATCTTCATTTTTCTACGTTTAAAGTCAGTCAAAGACACTAATTTGAGTCCATTACGGAACAATTTGATTTGATTAGATGTACCCAATGCCTCTCTTTTATTTTTCCTCATATATCTTTACCATATGACTAGACTAGAGGGGTTGATTTAATTAGCCAAAAATATGTAACCCTTTTTTTAGCTCTCGTTTGTTTATCAAATTTTAACCTCTTTTTTTTTTTTCCCTCTTTGTTTCCTTGTTCTTTTTGTGTTCTTCTCAATCTGGTCGTGACGATTTACAACCACGAACCATTTTGACCCTTAAAGTAGGTGCGGTCAGTGTAAGATAATTTATAATTATTTTAATACAATCTCATTTAATAAATTATGTTTTTGTTGATTTACTTTGAAGTCTAAATCAGTTAATTAATTGACTTGTAACATTTTGAAATTTAATTTGAAAATTCGATCTCCATCATAAGCTTTTTGCAGGGAATAAATGACTTTATTCTAATTAATTTTAGGCTTTAATATTAATTTAGTCCCTGTAAAATTTTGGATTTTGAATTTAGTCTCTATAAAAAAAGTCAAACTTTTTTTATCCTCGTTTTATTTATTTTTTATTTTAGTCCCTGGAGGAGTTAACCGCTGATGTGGCACTGTGAGGTCCCTATAAAATTTCTACGTGGCTTACACGTCACCTGACACGTACTTATACAAATATTAAGTTTTGAATTTAATCTCTCTTAAAAAATGTGTTTTGAATTTAGTCCCTTTCATTTTCTCCCCCTTCTCCACCACGCCCTACCTCCTTCTCCCCCTTCTCCACCATCACCCTCATCCCCACCTCCACCACCACTCCTCTTCCTCCACCCCCAACAACAACAACAAAGCATAGAAAATCAGTAACAACAACAACAAAAAATCCCCACCCCTAATTTCTCTCTCTCTCTCACTCCCACGGTGCCCTCTTTCTCTCTCCCCCTCACCCCACTTCCCCACCCCTAATTTCTCTCTCTCTCTCTCTCCCACGGTGCCCTCTTTCTCTCTCCCCCTCACATGTTGATTTTCATTATTGTTGTTGTTGTATCTGCAGATTTTCATTGTTGTTGTTGTGTGATTTGCATCTAGTGGTGAGGGTGGAGGAGGAGGTGGTGGAGGTGGGTGAGAGGATGGGGTGGTGGTGGAGAAAGGGGAAGCCATAGAGGGGGCGGGGTGGGGGTGGGGGTGGGGGTTGGGGTCGTGGTGTAGGAGGGAGGAGAAGGAGGTGGGGGTGGTGGAGGTGGGGATGGGGATGGGGGGGGGGGTGGTGGAGAAGGGGGAGAAGGGGGAGAAGGAGGTGGAGGTGGGGGTGGTGGAGAAGGAGAGAGGGAGAGGGACTAAATCCAAAACACGTTTTTTTTAAGAGGGACTAAATTCAAAACACATTTTTTAAGATGGACTAAATTCAAAACTTAATATTTGTATAGGTATGTGTCAGGTGACGTGTAAGCCACGTAGGAATTTTACAGGGACCTCACAGTGCCACATCAGCGGTCAACGCTAGTGAGGGACTAAATTAAAAAAAAAAACGAGGACTAAATTAAAAAAAAAATAAAACAAGGACAAAAAAAGTTTGACTTTTTTTATAGGGACCTAAATCAAAAACCCCCTATATTACAGGGACCAAATTAATATTAAAGCCTTAATTTTAAATAAGTGGCATTCTTACTTCTCCGCCACTCACACACGTGCTTGTTGTTTCATTAATTTGTTTCAAAATAACTCATGTATATATCATACAATATCAAAGCTAGCCTATAATAATTCATGTTTGTACGTAGAATGAAATGAAATATATACACATTGATTAATTGGTATATGCATCTTTCAGAGTGTGTATTTTCTCAGTTTAAGGATGGAGTATTGGAATAAGGCCGTTATAGCTAGATGCTTCATAGGATGCCATTGCCATATGCTCGTAAAAAGGAGAAATGTGACAAAGAATCTCTTTGGTCAATAATTTCTCCCTCTTTTTGTGTATGTATCTGTTTCTCTATCATACACGCCAAGGGCCATTCTTTTTTTTTTTTAAAACACAATGGAATTAAATAGTTATAAAAAATAATGTTACTTACACATACATAATACACACACACACATACACATATACACACTAAAATTGGTGGCGATTAAAAGAGCTGTTTGTGCTATAATATAGAGTTTCTAAGTATAACATTTATCTCCTATAGATGACATGAGATGAGCTAGTGGATTTCTTCTCTCTTATCCTATATTATATCTTTTAGTTCCTTTTTGTGTTGGGGTTACTATAGGAAAGTAATAAGAAGTTGTGGTGCTGGACCTCATGCACTGATCAATTAAGGAAATTAAAGCAGCTATATTATATATATAAGGAGGGATTGGCATCTGTTAGTTCATTCCAGTGGGGTCACGCACGTTCCCAATTATTTTCTTTAAGAAATAAATGCATTCAATGATATATAATAAGGGCCAGGAAATCAAAATTCCAGCCTCCAGGTTCATGTGTGTATGATTGACAACATGTGGGAGAACGTGATAAGGACTCTCTCAGAACGGCTTGGAATAGACTTTTATCTTGGAATTCCATGTCCTGGGGGCATTTTTCTTAGAAAAAAAATTATTTGTTTGTCTTAGATTTTGGTAGAATTGACTTTATTAGAATTAATGTTAAAAGAATTGATTTTAAAAAATTTGAAGTTAAAATAATTGATTTGTGTTTGGTAATAATATTTTAAAAGTGAGTTTAAAATAATTATTTTTATTTAGATGATAAAGTAGAATTATTTTTGAAGTATAAATTTGTGGGTCTCATCACACTTAAAATCAATTTTACTCAATGGAAAACTTAAAAATTGTTGTTTTTTTTTAAATCCAATTCTACCCAATCCTAAAATTGATTCTATTCACCATATTTTTTTTATCCAAGCATGTTATATCAGTGTAAAAAAAAATTGATTTAAATAGTAAAATGGGCTTTTAAAAGCCTAATTAAGTACCAGACCAGATAGGCACTAAATATTTTTAATAATTCTCCTATTGATTTTTAATTATACAAAATAAAATATTACACATTTTTATATATGTTCTTAATATATCAAATATATTTAACTTTTATTTTATATTTTCATCAAATATCATAATTGTTCAATAAATAGTTTACGAGAATATACCAATTTTTTGTTTTCGCTATTTCTATTGCCCTTCCATTAATTTGATCCATATTCTTTTATATTTTCCCCCTTGGTTTGTTAGTCCATAGAATTTCAGTACACAAGAACATTGAAATTTGATAGAGTATGATACCCGCCAAATATTAATTAATTAAAGTAGACATTTTCGGGATCACCTTAATTGTCCAAGTTCTAATTATTCCATTGATTGCTCAATAAAAGTCCACACACTCAATTCAGTACACTGTTATATACTTACTACATAAGCTACTCACTCACTCACGGACCGACCAACCATGGGTGAGTTGAGAGTGAGAGTGAGATTTTCATGGATTGTGCTTTATTCCTTCTTGGTAAGACCTCATTGATCCTATCAAAAGCGAATAATCCTAACACCCTAACAAAGATTCCTTTCTTTCAACATGGCCAATCCCATTTTTTAAATATAATTTGAGAACACTTTTTGCTTATAATAAAAAATATATAATAATATTTGAGGATCTACTCTTATCCTCATCTAGCTTTTACACTCAATCTCTACATTTAAGCTTTAATTACCAAAAATACTTCTACATTTAGAAGAGAGATAGCAAGAGAAAGAAAAAGAAATTAATGAGAGATAAAATTAATGAGGAGAGAAATAGAGAGAATGGATGAGATGTAAAATGATGTGTAAGGAGCTGGAAACGAGAATTTGTACTCTCTTTTCAGATTTATGCACAAAAAGTGCATTCGTACGTTTTCTTTTACATATAAATATTATATAGCTAATAACATCTTTAATTTTGTCGTTAATAATATGAATGTTTCAAGGAAGTTTACACCCTGCAGCCTCCATTTTATATTTCATTCAATTGTTTTTAAGGTATTCTAATACTATATTCAAATCAAATATTCTTCTGCATATATGAAATCTAACTTAAGTTATATATAATAGTTGTTCCCACATCTTTGTTATATAGTCATTAAAAAAATTTCGATCAAAGCATATATAAGCTGGTTTGATGCTTCAGCATACATCGTATAAAGTTTTATAAAACGAGTTCCATGTAATATTAAGCCGCTAGCACATGAAGAAACTTAGCAAAAGCGCAATATTTTTATTTGTTTATAACTATTTGCAATGAAAAATATCTATTTTCACTGGAATTATATATTCGATTTTTTCACAGTAGTTAATTTACTTTTCATAATTGTATGTCAATATTTTTTAAAAACTAAAAACAATCTCTGATGATCTGTGATTCTGTTCAATTGCCAGATGTAACAATTTTGTAAATGTTTTAAAGCAAGTATACAGTACTCCCTCTGGTTTTTATAAGAAATAAAAGAAGTCATTTTTATGGTTCGTTTTATAAGAAATAATATCTTGTTTTTAACAATATTAATTGTTCATTTTTAACTTTACTCTTATTTATCATGAGACCCATAAAAAGAATATAAAAAGACGTACACCAATCTCACAAAGAATATTTTTGAAAAATTATAGTATTATTAATTATAATTATCTCATTCTAAGGTCTTGATAATTTTGTACTATTTCTTATAAAAAGAATCCAAGGAAATATTAAGAAGAATGAAAATGTCGTACTTAATGGCCGGATCTAACAATTTGTGAAAGTTTGAAACGAAGTATGGTAAAATAAAGAGGGGTGTGTCATATATGTGTGTGTTTTTGTCGCATTAATAATAATTTAATCGTGATCAGTGCACACCGTTCAGTGTCCCCGATTTCCGGAAGAATGAAGTTCAAGTGCAGGTCCTTCAATTCGTGCTGGACCAGGAAATTACATCCAAACACAACAAAAGAAGAGAGCAACAGTCTCACACATGCATGACAACAGGACCAGGTGCAGCTGCAATTCAGAATTAACTAGACCCTCTGTAGTTACACATCTAATATTGGATCTAATCTTTTTTAATTTTAACTTTTATTGTTATACTTTATTTATAACTAAAATGGCTTCTATAATTTAAGGATTTAATTAGTACGCACCGATAGTTTAAAATTATTTTATACAAATATTTAATCAGATCTCATTATGTAGATATTTATGTCGATGTTTTAGGAAATAATGTTACGATGTGACACTATAGTGAAGTGTGATTGAATGTATGTGTAAAATCATTTTACATTGTCAGTGCATAATAATTAAACTCATAATTTAAATGTTAAATATAGTTTATGATCACTGTGGACTTAGGTGAGATGATATGAGTTTCTCTCATTTAACCAGAGGTCATAGATTCAAATTCAGACCATCGAAAGTATTAAATGTTAAATATAATTTATCACCATGAGTTTATCTGAGATGACATGAGTCTCTCCCATTTAAGAAATATTTGCTTTTTGTTGCCAATTTTACAACATTTCATTTTGGTTTTGCAAATTTTGAAATAAACCACATATAATTTCTATTAAGATATTTTGAGAGGCTACACAAGGACTACTTTTTTTTATAACAGGCTATACATGGACTATTGAGATTATATTTAACCTATTTCAGAAAATAAAAGATAAAAAGAAGATTTTTTTAAAAAAATTAGAGAAATAACAAATATTTTCTGTTAAATTAACAAATATTTCTTAATTTTTTTGGTTTAGAAATATTTTCCATTTTTTTTATCAATGAAATATTTTTCCATTTACGTAAACTAACAACATATTCAACACATAATTTACGAATTAGATTGTGTAGCTGATTTTTTTCAACTGCAAATTAAGAACAAATCACTCCATATGAATGAAATGCATTCTCATCACATCACTGTCTTCAGGAATGTTGAAAGCCACAAATATCCATGCTGCATGGAAGCGCGTGCAAGCAGATCCATCACTGCTCCTTTTCTCTCTGTGTGTGGTCCAACTTATTATACTGACAGACAGCACTCTCTTTTTTTCAAAAAAAAAAAATGTTTACGAGGATTTTTATGTTTTGTTACCTTAATTTTATGTTAAAAATAATAGTTGTTTAGTCACAATAATTTATTAAAAAAACTTATTAATAAAAATATACTCATATTTTTAACATTAAAATATTTAATACATCTTTACTCTCTGTGGACCTAAATATAAACAAAAAATACCTCTATTTGATGGACCTAAATATAAGTAAATTAAATTTTAATTAATTTATCCTATTTAATGTTATTATGTCAAATATACACTTACATTAATTCTACTTTTATTGTTCAAATAATACATTTTGTGGAACATCTACAATAAATAATAGTAAGAGTAGTTTAGTAAATGTAGTTCATTTTTTATATGAAATCTAAAACATTAAATGAGTTTAACTAACTTTCTTAATTTATGTAAAATTGGATATTTTTACTTATAGTAATTGAGTCAAAATAAAGTATTTTATAAAAATTTGAATGAATAGTATTTTAAAATGTTAATATCATCATCATTAATTAAAAACATAACCCAATGAAAACAATGAGGTGCTAGCTTAGTTGGTGACAATTAGCATTTGTAACCCGTGACAGTTTAAATCCCTCTCCCAAAATCTTGACAAAAAAAAATCCCTCGCCCATATTAAATTAAAAAGAAAAAGTCCCACGCAGAACCGCGCGAATTGGTCAGAGTCTCCAGACATTATAGCAGCATGTGTCGCTGAGTTTTGTGACTTTGTGGTTCTACGTTGCTAAAATCTCTGCGCTTTGACTCTGCTTCTCCATGGGACAGACATTCTTTTACAACGTTGGAGTAACTGTGTCATAATAAAAAATGAAAAATTATTTATTAAGAATATACTAATACTTAATGTATTGATAATTTAAAAAGTCATATTTTTAAAAATTATTTTTTGACTTTTAATTTATATTAAATAAGTACTCTTTAAGATACTCATTAATATATTAATCATAAGTTATAAGTGTTAATTAATTGCTGTTCAGTCAAAAAAGAAGCAGTTAACTTACTATTTTCATTTTGTGTAGTGCTCTTTATTGTGAACGATCGATGGAGGTAGAATTCTTGTATTTTCAAAAACAATTAAAGGATTGGACACTCCATCCGTCTCATAATAATAGTTTTTTAAGATTTTTTATATAGGTTAAAAAATACAATAAATTAATGAGTGAGAGTAATAATTTTACCAAATTAACCTAATTATTTACTAGCGGATAAACAGACACAAATTTTTATCTAGGATAAAATTGAAAAAAAAAACTAATACTCAATTGAAAAAGTAAAATAATAATTATTTTAAGACATTTTTACTTTACTAAAAAGACTATTATTATGGGAGAGAGAGGTACTCTTTATCAACCACCAGATTCTACTTAATCATTACAAATAACACAGTTTGAGATTCTCAATTTTTTTATCAATAAAAACTTTTTAATAAATATGTCACTGCGTGCCAAATCTATGATAAAATCCAACCACACATCTTAAGAGATGGTGCGCGCATAGGATTTAATTTCGGTCCAGGTTCATTAACTTTCAATCAATTAAAAATGCATAAAGCACATAATTAAAAGACAAATTTATTTGTGTAAAAAATGACGGTGAAAGTGTTTTTTTTTTAAAAAAAATCGAGTTTGTTTAATAACACCAATCATATTGATTTGAAAGTTAACTGTCATTTTAGTTCTTAAAATTGTGAAGCAGTCTCACTTAAGTTCCTGAAACTAACGAAAAGACAATTTTGTTCATGAAATTGTAAAACATCGGTCAAGTTAGTCCCTAAAATTGTAAAACGACGGACTAGTAGTTAAGTTAGTCCCTAAAATTGTAAAACGACGGACTAACTCCGTCGTTTTACAATTTTATGGACTAACTTGACCGACGTTTTACAATTTCATAGATTAAATTGTCTTTTTATTAATTTCAAAGACCTAAATGAAATCGTACTACAGTTTCAGGGGTCAAAATGACAGTTAACTCGATTTCTATGTGTATGGTTTGGGGTCGCCATTCATTCGTCTTTTGATGCTCTTTCCCCGCGTCTCCGCCACCAAACCAAAAAAACTAGTCAATTCTCCATATAGTACATTAACATATTATTACAAAATCATTTTCTCTCTCTCACCTGACCAATGTGTGTCGTTTTGTGAATTTAACAATGCAACTATATGTTAAAGGACAAGGCTTGCTCTCATGCAAAATTAAATATTCCTATGACCATTTTTTAATGATATAATAACAACGATATATTCTGTATAGAGAGTTGGAAGTCACTAAACTCAAGGAGGATTTGTTAAGTTATAATAGTATTCAAATTATTTTTATATATAAAATTGGAAGCTGAGATTTGAATCTCCTTTGGGAATATATATTTAATCATCCAGGAATTATATAACACCTGCAATTTCTTGAAGGACTAAAAATTTGTTCAGTGAAGTGAAGCTATCTCTAGCTAGGTTTGGCTGCGCAAGATGAAACATCACAATCATATATTTTTCTTTATTTATGTATATAAAAACAACATCTGGGTTTGGGAGAATAGGAACTGCCCTAGAATATTATGTACCCTATTCATTAAAATAGAATAGAAAATTCCAAATTCGAATAACATTTTCAACAATATGACAAGCTCAACCTTTTGATGAGGAGGGTTGTTAGAGTTTGTCCCAAACTGGGGTCTCTGAATAGTTCTGCCGCTGATTGGTCAAATAATTGCAGGAGAGGTTAATTGACTCTGAAGTAATCACTAAAACCAAGCATCGCCTAATTGAAACTGTTTTTATAGTTGTTGAGTGAAGAATTAATAGGTTTACTACTCAGATCCTAGCTAAACTTATACTATTTATAGATCCTTCATATTCTCACTCCAAATTAATGCTAAAGAAATTATACAATTTGTTTCATGCATGCATACCAACAATTACATTAGTCAACCAATTAAGTGTGGCTTTACTTTGTGTTGATTTGAGTAACTATCTTTATTGCATCGATCTAAGACTTTTTTGGTAAATTCAGGTATCCTCTACGCACACCTGCAGAAACTAATCTCTCTCATTTCAAGATACTAAGATCCATTTAAGAGGTTAGCCACATTTACCAATATATGTTCCATACACACGGCCTTTGATTGTGGTTGCTAAGTTATATATCTAGCTTCTTAATTATAACATGAAAGTAAACATTGTCCATAATTGGAGAAATGAGAAATAAAAGCATCCTTGCAGCATATACATTAGACTTGCTATAATCTGGTATGATTAGAAAAGGGTATAGTTTTAAGATCCAAAAGAAAACACACAAAAAACCTAGAAAGAGAGAATGATGGTTTTGCACTAACTACTAAATTATGAATAAAATAACCACAATAAGGTGCAAGTTAAATCTTTTTAGGGAAATATATTAAACGGCAAAATGGTATAAGCATCAAGGAAAAGTTCTTGTAGTCGTTACAATAACTTTCTAAAAGGAAAAAAAATAACAGAAAATCTATTTTTTTAACGGGAAAAAAAATCACACTTTTCAACTACTTACATATAGATGAGGAATGTAGACAAATTAATAAGAAAGACAATATATGTTTAATTATAAACTCTCTTTGACCACCATTCTTACTATACTATGTATCTTCACAAGGAAAACCCAGAATCTTTAAAAGAACAGTACAAATGAGCTCAATTTGACCATATATGTCAACTGAACGAACTAACAAACTATAATCATGATTTTGATTAATTAAGACTAGCCAAAATTTGATTGATTAAAATAGCAAAAAACTATGATTTGGGGTGTTTGCGGTGTATTCAGTGCAGCACATTACTCTCCAAGTCATTGCGTGAAAATAAAAACACCTTCAACCAAGTTAAATGCTGCAGTCTTCACCATTTGGAAAAGGAGTTTTATTAGATATATGTAGCAAGTGATAATCATTGTTCAAACTTCAGATACTGCAATAATAGATTCCTTCTTTTGAACTCATAATAATTAATAATATTCACTATAGTAAATTAACCTTCTCATACAAAAGCATCCTAAACCTATTAGAAGTAGAAAAGTAAAAGGGAGAAGAAAGAAGAAAGAAGAACATATAAAGATTAAAACTTCAAAAGTAGGAAGAAAATAAAAAGAAGAGGAAGAGGAAGCTAACATATATCCCTAGGGTTTTAATTCATTCGATCTTAAGAGAAATTAAAAGCAAAAGTACTCAACCATATCCTCGAAGCTCTTTCTTCACGTGGGGGAGTTACCAAGCTGCAGGTTGAACTTGAAACTTAGTCTTTGAAACCAAAAACCAGAAACTTCACAAAAGAGAGCATAGATATATAGATATTCATAAATAATTAGGGTGATAATTAGTTCTTATAGTGGATTACTAGTAGTAGCTGAAGAAGAGCCAAAAGCAGAAAGATCTGTCCAAGATGAAGTGGCACCACCACCAGCAGTACCCCAATATTGCTGCTGATAACTAGTAGGATTATTGTTGTTATTGTTGTTGATTCCCAAGTGTCTAAACAAACCAAGTTCATGATTATGATGATGATTCTCTTCCATTTTCACTGAAGAAGCTGATACCTTAGCCACACTTGTACCACCACCATATCCTTGTGTTTGATCATTACCACTACCTTCAAATGGGTACAACAACCCACCATGTGTATTAGGAGAAGAAGAAGAAGCTTCCAAACCAGACAAGAAGGGAAATTGGTGAGTTTGTGGGACCCTCCATTGCTCCAAACCACCACCAAGAGGTAAAATAGAACCACCACCACTTGCTACACCCAAAGCGCTTCCCATGTTGAAATTCAAGTCCCCTATTAACCCTCCTCCTCCTCCCATTGAACCAGAAATCAAACCATAGCTTGACCCTATCTCTCCAAGTTGATGCAATGGAGCCATGAATCTCATGGGCGGCGGCATGGTGGGGCCGAGGCCTGCCACATCAGCAGAGGAGCCGCTATTTGCAGGGCCAGTTGAGCCTGCTGGCGATTTGGCGGCCCCTCCACTGCTGCTTCCTCCTTTAGTCCTCTTGTTTCTTCTGCAGCCCCCGCCGACGGGGACGTTTCGTTGCGTGCCGCCCCTAGTCCAGTACCTTCTGCAACCCTTGCAGAAGTGACGGGGCTGGGTGAGGCTGTAGTTGTTGAAGTAGCAGAACTTTGTGTTGGTAGAATCACACCTTGGACACTTCTGTGGCTGCTCTTGCATGGGTATGTTGGCCATCCTGGCCCTATCTGCCATCGAACCCGGCCTGATCGAGCCTCCCCCATGAGAAGGTTGCGTTGGAGCCGGGTTCAATGGCAGAGGCTGTGGAATAAGAAGAGAAGAGCTTGCACCACCGGTGTTGGCCACTTGATGATTTGGTTGCTGTGAAAAAGGGAAAGAAAAAAAATAATGGAGAAGATAAGAAATCAAATTATATGGTATATTCAAGAGGAGAAGGGTATAAACAAAAGTAACAAGAATATTATTTATGATCTTTTTAGTTTTTGCCTTTTGAAACTATATATGAGGAGAACCTAAAGCTAATTGAAGATCACTACCCTTGTTGATTTAATTTACCTGTTGGTGCCAGTTGGCTGGATCCATATATGATGGAAGGGAAGTATAAACCATGGTTATTCCTCTTGGAGCTTTCTCTTTTGTAAAGGTTGATGGGTTTTTAGGGAGGGAATAGTGGAGAGAATCACATCAACAAGTTAGAGAGAGAGAGAGAGAGTGTGTGTGTGTGTAGTTGTGCTTGCTGAACATAGGAAGAGAGAAAGGAAAAGAGAAAGCAAGAAAGAAGAAAGAAGAGAGGGGAAGGTGGTGATGAGGAGCTGGTGGGTGAGCAAGAATAAAGGAGGGTGCTTTTGAGTATTTATATATAATTTTAGTATTTTTTTTCTTTCTTGTTCATTTATTTCCCTCCCTTAACTCTCCCATCCCCCGATAGCTCTCTTTTTGTTTTATTGCTTTTCAGGATTTTGAGAAGGCGATGTTTCTTAACCCATAAGCTTCTTTTTGATGCGCCTGTAAGTACTGTGCTTAGAAAAAAGAGATTGTTGTTATAGTAGTGCTTCTCTCTCTCTCTCTCTCCTCCTTCTGCATGAAAAAAAGCTTAGTATTGAGTTTGATATGTCATTTTTTTTTTATTAATAGTAGAGAGAGAAAGGAAAAAAGATAGGGGTGTATGCTGACCAGCCTATTATACACATGCTGGCAAATTGGAATAGAATGGCCAACACAAACTTTAATTATGATTCTATTATAAAATATAACATTAATTGGTGAATGTATGATAATTAAATTAAGGTAAAGAATGCGGTTCATATAAATTAGTATTAATATTTTTATATATTGGACTGAGAAACAAAAGGGGGTCTATTTGTGCTTTAGTTTGTGTCCCGACCAAGTGAACCTTTTCTTGGTCAAGTCTGTTCCCTTCCCCACTCTTCTTTTCTTTTTGCATGGAAAATATTTATCCTTGAATTGCAACTCACGCGCCACCAACTCAAACTCATATGGATGATGGTAGCTGTTGGTTATATATATAGTTAATTGGAGGGAATTGGGCAGGGACCCCCCCCCCCCCCCAAAGTAACTCTTTGCCAATTAAGTGTATAAGGTTATAGTGGATAATAAATGGTAAATTAATGATATTAGAAGGAAGAAAAAAAATACATATGGTTTGTAATTAGAGGATTTGGGAAATGAATTGTGTAATATATATGTGGAATATATAATTTCTGGAAATGTATCATAGCACGTTGTGAAAATAATGACTTTGCTTAGGTGTTAAGGCCTCTACAGAGTGTTTGAAGCCACCAGCTTCCTGAGATTTTTTTTCTTCGTGACATGGAATCTGGCTAGATTTCGTCACGAAATCATATATGGAAATAGGAAATTGGGAAACTTGGAATTGAGAAATATTTTTCAATCCCTCGATTGTTTATATAGGAAATGAAAGCAATAAAAGTTTGTGAACTTTGATGATATACCATTCTCCATAAGTATATGAAAAATTGTTTTGTGTACGTACATTGGGGTTTATATATATACGGAGAAAAAAATAGAAGAAAGAAAAGTGATGAATGTAATATCTGATATATGGTATAATAAGAAAAGAGAAAGAAAATTAAAAGAGATGAGAAATGTTTGATGAGTGGTAACACTGCTAGAATATCCATGTATCATTGTTGTATATATGGTCAATAAACTTCACTTAAAGTGCAAGGGAAGGTGATCAAAGTTGCAATCACTTGTTCTTCTCTTGTGATTTCTCATACATATGTGTGGCAAGCTGTCAATCTTTAATTGGACCGGGGTTGTTGGTCCAATGCATAACAGTGGAATTGAACACTTTTTACAGTTTGCAGATATACTCAAAAGCAAAAGAAGTCGTAGAGGAAGACATGTTATTTGGATGACTATGGTGTGGGTGTTATATATGGATGACGCATAATAACTTCATTTTTAAAGGGGGTGTTGTTGATCTAATTGATGTAATTGCTAATATCAAAGTTTTGTCTTGGAACTAGTTTATAAATAGGAAAGGTAGACATAGTGGAGCTTCATATTCTGAATGGTGTTCTAATCCTTTGGATTGTTTGATGATAGGTGGGGCAAGTAATTAAAAATGTACTAATGATGATATGGATATAAGGGTTGGAATACCCCTTGTACTCTCTTTAATATCATTTTGCTTATGAACAAAAATTAAACGTCATTTAAACTTAATATTGACCCAAACATATATGGTCAATTAATAGTTACATGGTTTAAATTAATTTGTCTCAAACTAGCGTGGTTACCCGTGCAATGCACGGGCCATACGATGCACTTTATAAAAAAATCACGATGAAATATGTTTGAATAATTATAAAGTATTTTGATTTTTTCTTAATTAGTTCATAAATTATATAACAAATTATAAAATATCGTTATCAACTAAAAATAGTTGATTAGTTACTTTATTAATTCACAATTTTAAAGTATTGTACAACCAAAAAAATGTATAAATTATGGTTGAAGCAATAAAATAGTTTAAATAGCTATTATGAGTAGGTATGACAAAAACCCTGAACTCACGGTATCCACTTGAACTCATCTCAACTTTGACGGGACAACCCGCCACCTGCACTCAGGGGCAGACCTACATCGGGGACTTTGGAGGCATTTGCCCCCACTATATTTTTATGTTTTTTTAATATTATATTATATATTGTAGTATATATCATATATATTATATTTGGTGCCCCACATCCCACTTATCACTACTAAATATATTATCGTAGACTTGGGTGAGATGACCCAAGTTTCTCTCAGTTTTAGCCAGAGATCTTGGGCTCGAATCCAGACCATGTAAATACAGTAGCTTTAAATCTCACTTTGTAGAGTTTTGCCACTTATATGGTACGTTGATATAATTTAAAATTACTCTTTGTATTTGATAAATTAAAAATTACCTTTAATACCATTCTTTTTTTTTACCTCACTCACGGTTTTAAAATAATTAAAAATATATTAAATATTTTATAAAAAAATTTGGCTCTCTTCAATCGTTGAATGATTGTTTAATTACTTTTATAAAAAGAGATTTTTGATAATATTGAAAATAAGAAAATTATTCAATATTTGTAGAATGTGCAAACTCGTAAAAAATAATTATGATGTATTTTATTTCAAAAATAATATATATTTCTAATACTACTAATTTATATTTATTAATATTGCCCTCACAACTTAAATTTTTTGAATCTGCCGTTGGGCCCGTTGGGCTTTCTTGGTCCTCATCACCGCTGCCTGTAATTATTTACAAATCTATATCATAAACTGTATCTACTTGTATCAATTATAATACCTACCGAGTACAGGTCAAATTGTCGTGCATATTTAATCGGTAGAAACCTATTCCGTAATCTATTTTCCTTGAAAAGTCTATTTTCTCATATAACACCATAAATAATTCATTTTTCGTAAACTAAACGTAACGTACACTTAACTTTATAATTTTCTAGGTGTTAATTCTTTATGACAGATTCACGTAACAATCTCATTGAAAATTGCCATTATTTTGTGAAAAATCTTCAGCAAAATAGTTACGTGAAAAAATAGTAGCAAATTAAGAAATAAATATATTTTTATTAAACTTATTATAACAGTGAATTTAAAAATAATAAAATTATAATAAAGTGTATTTTTCCTCATAATTCATATGTTAATATGGTTTAACATAAAATGTTTATTCTTGTGTATTAACTTTAATTTGTTGCTATATACTTTCATGTATTTATTCATCCCCGTGTGTTATATATTATATATTATCTATATTGTTTCTAATTAATCATTTTGCATATTTATATATAGATACTAATGTGCAAAAAAATATTCTTATATTAAAGAAAGTCTTCAATAAATTAGTTGGTGATAAAATAAAAAATAATAAAAATGTATTCATATTAAACTTATCATAAAGTGAAATAGAAAAGTATATAAATTACTTTAAACTCATTTAAAGTAAAATATTTGACACAATGTTCTAGGTGCAACTTTTTCTTGTATACTTTCATGTCAAATATTTATCACAGGTGTTATATTTTATTTATAATTTTTACATTAATCAATTTACGTCAAGATATTAATTTATAAAAAGTCCAAATTTTCTCAAAAAAATAAAATGTTTAATAAATTAGTTAGATGATATCATAATAATGAAAGAAATATTTATTCTCATTTGTTGCATTTTATCTATATTTTTTATTTTAATAATTTTATTTACACAAATTAATAAGAGAAAAATTCAAATTTATTTCGACAAAAGAAAATATTTAATGAATTTATTAGGTGAAAAATTATAAATGAAAAAGAAATAATGATTATAAGATTGATTAAGATGAAAAAAATTAATTTTTGTATCTTTAATTACTTTTTTTAAATATCAAAATAAAATTAAAATTCCAAATGTATCTTTAATTAATTTTTGTATCGCTAATCACATAGTCATCATTTTGAATTCCACATTCGTTGTTTATAAAAATTAAAATTTTTTCCTTTTTTATTTACTCGTTATGATATACTTTTTGTTTGAGAGAGAAAGATAATAGATCAGCACAAAATAAGAAAAAACTAATCAAAAAATGAAATGAAAAATTAAAATAAAAAACTATACAACGCAAAATATAGAAACATTAATTCTAAAAAACAATTGATGACTAAAAATGATTAATAAAAAAAGGAGACTCACCTTGAAGGAGAAGTTTGATGACTTGTTGAATATATAAAAGAGTAGCGATGGTTAGATTCAAAACAAAAACTTTTTTCCTGTAGCTAGCTAGTAACCTTGTAGTTTGTTTGCTTTTTGGGGCTAAAAAAATAAGACAACAACCCCTTCTTATTGGAGAGAGAGAAATAATGTATCTACATAGAATAATAAAAAACTAATCACAAAAGAAAATGGAAAATAAAAAATCTAACAATGCAAAATATAGAAGCATTAATTATAATAAATAACCGATAACTAAAAATGATAAATAAAAACAGACACTCGCCTTAGAGAAGAAGTTTGGCTTGATGAATATATAGAAGAGTAACAATGGTCTTCGACAAAATCAAAACAAAAACCAAATAACATCAATGATTTGGAGGCTATAGGAAAATGAAAAAATAATAAAAATAAGTAAAATGATTTATAGTAAAATAAAAAATATCGATAATTACAAACTCACCTTAGATGAGAAGTCAGTGTTGATGAACAAAGGCTTAAAACCAAGTGAACCAAAAAAAACATATCAATACATGCATATATTAAGATTTTAGAATAAAAACACAAAAATTGAAATATATAAAGGATTAACCATGAAAAAGAAAATTACACAAACTAATATTTAATCAAAGTTTCAAGTGATAATCACTGCAATGGAGGAGAATAATGAAGAAAAAAATGTATATCAAATGAGAAAAGAAGAACAAAAAAGAGAAAAGATATGGTAAGTCAGTGTTGATAAATAGATGAGTAACAATAATGCAAAGTCTGCAACAAAGTGAACAAATAAAACATATTAATACATATGTAAATTAGGATTTAATAATAATATAAAATAAAAATTTAAACATATAAAGGATTAACCAAGAAAAACTAAACTTGAATCGAAAGTTTCAAGTGATAGTCACTGCAATGGAGGAGAATAATGAAGAAAAAATGTATATGAAATGGGAGAAGAAGAACAAAAAAGAGAGAAGTTAAAAAAGTCATACCAGAGAATCAAGAGCTGAAGAGACACGAAAGTTTGCCGATGCAAAATGAGAGGAGTTGAATAATATCTTAGAAAATAAATAGGTAGAGATATATGTATGAAAATATTCTCTAAAAGTAAACCAATAAAAGAAGAAATAATATTTGAAATACAATTTGGTATAATCAAATCAAATTTCAAATAAATGAGCCAAAAGTCAATATTCAATGTATAAATCTGAATACAATATCAAATGATATTAAAGCTAAGATCTATTTAAGTTTGAAATCAAACGAAATCAAGTTAATACAATATCGTTTTGGAAAACCCAAAAAAATTTAATGAATGTTCAAAATACCTTCTAAAAAAATCAAATCTATACAATCAATACAATCTCAAATAACAATTATGCACATTAAATTTTTGAATCATGGAATAATCAATTAAAAAAAAAGAATCGCTGTCATGAAACCTCTACCCGAATTAAATGTGGGAGGTCCAAAGCGATATTTTTCAATCTTGATTTCATGTAAGCTCATCGTTTAAATAATATTAATAACATTATTAATTATTATTATTATTATTAGAATTGTTAAATTTGAAATACAATTTGCTATAATCAAATCAAATTAACAATAAATTTGAAAAAATCAAATTTCAATGGATAAATCTAAATACAATATCAAATGATATTAGGGCTAAAATTCATGCAATACAATAAATATCATATCAAACATAATCGCAAAGGGGTAACTTAAAGAGAGAAGAATCGCTGGAATAAAAGAGGAAAAGATGAATCAAGATTTTATTAATTATTGAAATTGGTAAAAAATGGGTGTAATACTTTTTCTATAGTGATATTTAAATCCCATTTTATTAATTATTATTGTTATGTACATGTGGCTTCGGCTCATCATTTAAATAATATTAATAATGTTATTAATTATTAGTATTATTATCAAATTAGATTTGAAATACAATTTGCTATAGTCAAATCAAATTTACAATAAATGAGAAAAAAATCAAATTTCAATTAATAAATATGAATAGAATATTAAATGATAGGACTAAAATTCATTCAATACAATAAATATTATATCGAACACAATCAATACAAATCAATCAATAAACTTATTCAAAGCCAATCGATCTAATTGAGCCTTGAAATGCTCTCAGAGCAACACGTATAAAAATTGATATTAAGAGGGTTCGTCTTTATATATATTATAGATGAGTCTCTCACATAACATACCCCCTTTAGACAATATATACAAACACTCAAAAGGCAAAAGAAAAGTTTATATATATATAACATGCAATATGCCAGAAATAGGATGTAATAGCACCATTTTAATTGCGTTTTATGGAAAACACAAAAGAAAAATCATTTTTGGTACATCCATCTCTCTTTTCCTCGCCAATTGTTTAGGAACTAAGATCTAAATTAACATAAAAGGGCATATGTATTCAAATTGCATTGCGTGTCCCTGTTGTGTCCTCTTTCTTGTCCATTTAATTGAAAAATGACAAGTCACTAAATAAATTTTTTTCTCTTTATTTTAATAATAAGATTTAGTTATTATTTTTATATTTGCAGGCACATGAAAGGAGACATAAAAAAATAGCACTTATATAATAACTAAAGGAAAGGAGGTTTCTATTTTTGGTCATAAGGGAAAGGAGGTTATATTTCGGGTCGAAATCACAATGGGCTTCTGATGTTGATGTCTAGTTATAGGGAAAAGGTAAATATACTCCATTTGACCAAAAAAAAAAAGGTAAATATACCCCACAAAATTTGCCATCCATCTCATTTTAACCTGAAAATTTCAAAATTGTCCATTTTTAATATTGCATTTTGCTACTTCAGATTTCGAAATCGCATTTTTTCGAAAAACTAGAGTTTCTAGAATATATATTTTTTATTCCAGAAACTGGAGTTTTTGAAATGTATAAAAACTCAATTTTTTTGCATTTTTTCGGGAAACTCCAGTTTTTGGAATACAATGTTTCCGGACAGAAACTCTAATTTCTGGAAAAAATGCGATTTTGGGATCTCAAAAAGTAAAACGTGATATTAAAAGAGAACAATTTTAGACTTTATATCTTAAAGTAGAATAGATAACAAATTTTGTGGAGTGTATTTACCAACACCCTTAAGTTATATCCTCGCCCATGACCAGTTTAAAGTTTGACCCATCCTTAAGGAGTGAGTCATGGTCCAAACATGACCCAGAGTTTAAGCCCAGTTTTAAATATCAAGATGTTGAAATTTTTTTTTTTATAAAAGTGAAGAGATGTTTCTCTAACCGAATTAAGAAAAAAATTCTATTGTTGTTGGCAAATGCTAATAACAACTGCCCCCTAAGGATTTAAAAAATAAAATTATTTTTTAAAAAGTGTAATATTTAATGCAATGACAATATCAAAAGCTATAATTTTAAAAAATAATTTCCATTTTTTAAATTCTTCTTTTTGGTCAACCCATTTTTTGAATTCTTAAGCAAATTAGTGTACTACTACGGCTAAGAAACTTAGAAACAAAAGAAGTTTTTTCATCTTTTTTGTAAAGTATTCAATTATATCTGTGCGAGATTAATTTTTAGCACATGATCAAAGGAAATTTAATATCAATTTACTCAAGATGTCAAATATATAGAAATAACAATAATTTAGGTGATTATAGTGAAATCAATTAAAACTGCGACTTTTTTTGCGTTAATTAAAACTGTGACTGAACAAATAAAAAAGAAGCGCAAATGATAGTTTCCTATCGTGTTACAAAGTTTTTTTGGTTGAGGTCCAGATCATGTTACATAGTAACATAACTTCATTTTTTTTTTGTCAAAACAAAGTAAAACTTTTTTGGTGAAAGAAAGTAAAATCAGTGAGTCCTTTTTTTGGTTCCACATTGAGTGCTATATGAAGTGAATGCACACTACATATCAGACAAGGTTAATTTGGCCCATCATTCAGGAATGAGTCATGGTCCAAACGTGGACTGGAGTTTAAGCCCATTTTTAAAAAATCAAGAGAAGTTGAAAAATTAAAAACAAATGTAGTACACAACCCCCACCTCCACCCCCTCCCACCAGCCCCCCCATGTAGAACAAAAAAAAATGTAGTGAAGAGATTTTCTCTCATCGAATTAAGACAAAGTACAATTACTGTTAGGGAAGGCGACACACATGCTACAATGGCCAGGACAAAAGATCACAACCCCACAAGGGTGGGTGAGCTAACTCCAAAAACCCATCCTCAGTTCGGATTGTAGGTTGCAACTTGTCTACATGAAGCCAAAATTGCTAGTAATCGCTGGTTAGCCATACGATGGCGAATTCGTTCCCGGGCCTTGTACACACCGCCACTACAAGAAACACGGTTTTTTGCAGCGGTTAAATTTGTTCTTTAGTGGCGGTTATACCCGCCCCTATTCCTACTAGCGGCGGTTGGTAAACCGCCACTGAATTTGCCGCCATTATTCCACTCAGAGGCGGTGTTGGTTGACCGTGGGAATAATCGCAGCTAAAATTAGCGGCAGTTCCGTTCAACGCAAGAGCTAAGCCGACCGTCGTTAATTTCAAACAATAAAAAAATGAAAAATAATAATATATAAAATTTAGCAGCGGTTATAACTGCCGCTATATGAGCATAAGACATTCTAAAGGCGGTTTTAACCGCCACTATGATATTCTTTATTTATTTGTTTACATTAGTGGCGGTTTTAACCGCCGCTATTTATGATATGTATATTTTAATCCTAGGCCATGGTTTGAGCTGCCGCTATTATATGGTTCTTTTTTGCCTAAATCTTTTAGCATTTGAAACAAATTAATCTAAATTAATAGAAATAAAACTAACAATAATTAGGTAGTAACTTAATTTAAAGTAGTAACTTTATTAAGCCTATCATTGGTTATACCTTATAAGCATATTAAGAGCAATGCTTGTTTTGGACTTTCAAAACTGAACAAGAAAGTAGTATTATTTATTTATTTTTTTCCTGAGAATGAAAGGGGCAAAAACCCAGTATTATTTAGTCTAATTCATGAATTATTGTAACAAATCGTTTTTAGGATTCTAATTTTTTCCTTATTTTATTATCTCTATTTTACTAACATTTTTTGAGAGAGAAAGAGACAAAGATGTAAGACAATAAGGCTGGAAACTCCAACAACCGTATATATCAAAGGAACCAAATATGTTTAAAAATATAATAAACAGCTTCACCATTTACTAAAAGTTCAGCTGTTGCGTGTCTAATACTTTTATTTAATTTGATTAATTAATTTTTGGTTAGTCTTTAAAACACTAGATTGATGAGATTATTGGCACTTTACATAAGGGCATATGGACGACACACACGTTCTCTCAATTTGTGCATGTGATCAGCGAAACAACATAACTGAAATGCAAGTTTAAATCAGTGAAGGTACCTTCCTGCATAACAAATGTTTTTTAAAGATAAGCTTTTCCAGACCCTACATAATTGACCAACTTTATTGGATATATATTACCCGTAAGAGCATTGTCATCAACATTTGATTCTACCAAATTTATCAAATTTTCAAGTAAGGTTGGTATAATACCTAGAATCAACACAATGTAAAAAAAAATCCCCTTACATCACATATAATCAATCAGTGACTGCAGCATCTCCAAGTAAATTGCATACACAGATCAGTGTTTTTTTTTTACTGAAGATCAGTGTTGTTATATAGATAAAAAAAACAAGCAAATCATTCCACTTTTAAAAACCAAGCAAATCAGTCCACTTTAATGCTGAATCAACCAGTTTCAAAAGAGTATTAGTACCTTGGACATAGAAGGCATGAAACATGCATTTGGTTGACAAAGCATTTGCCAAATCTGAAGTATAGTTCAAAATTTAAGTCAAATCTGAAGTACAAGTTAAAAATTTAAACCAAATCTGAAGTACAATTTCAAATTTTAAACATAAAGATAATCAGTAATCTACTAAGAAAGTCGAGTGCCAGAGTGGGAGGTAGAAGCTGGTTGACGTGGAGCTGGTTGTGTTGTTGGCTGCAAAACAAAAGAAAATATAACTTATGTTTGAGTTAAATATAGTAACAAATGTATAAGAGTTTATAATATCATTAACTTACAGATTCATCAGAGTTAGCTAATGGCTCAGATGATGTGGGCAAATTTAGTTTCTTGCACATAGCATTAAACCTCTCCTCTAAAGTCATCCTTCTTTGAGTTTCTAGTTCCAATTTTAGTTTCAAATCATCAAGCTCCTTTGGCACTTGTGGATTAGTTTCCACACTAGGGCTTTCGATTTAATCATGAAGAGAAATGGAGACAATATTGTTCAGAGAGAAATGGACATCGAGTCATGAAGAGAAGAGTGGGAAAATTGGATATCCGGCGTGAAACAAAAAAATAAAACATTTTTATTTCCTGTGTTAGGGGCAGTTTGAACCGCCTCTATTATTTTAAAACATTATTATTATATATTTTTTATTTTAAGGGCAGTTTAAACCGCCGCTAGACCAAAACATCTGCCACTATTCATCGACGATTGTACAACCGACGTAAAAGTAACTGTGTTAGTGGCGGTCAAATCTAACCGCCGCTAAATCCCAAATTTTTTGTAGTGTGCCCAAACAAAGTTTCTTTCTCTCTCTTTTTTTTTACTAAAAACAAAGTTTCCTTTAAGAGTTTGAAAAAAAATAGAAATTATTTTTTGAAAAGCATGGTAAAATACAATTAAGCACTTATTTACTAAGATATTTTTTAAGCTTAATTAAGCGCTTATTTCTAAGTTGTTGATGAATCTTATTTCAATAAGTTAAAAAAAATTTAAAAATGTCATTTTTATGTATATCCAAACATTGATATGTATAGTGTTTGTATCACGAGATAAGCTATAAAGTCTAAATAAATTATTCTAAATGCTCTTGTAATCACTCAATTTCCCTATCAAAATGACTAATTTTCCATCACCAAGGACGGATCTTGTAAGGGTCAAGGGGAGTCATGACCCCTCAAGTTTTATTAATATTTTTTTATACAAATATATACAATGCAAGAAAATTAACTTTTAGTGACAAACAAAACCTGTCACTAAAAGATACATAGCTAAATGTTCGTTTCCCCATTGCTCGTCAACCGGTATTCCCATCCATTATGTACGACAACTAGAAATAGGTTGTCAAAGTTGTATCAACCATCACTACAAATCATTTACTTGTATTTACAGTTTCAATTGTTGGTAAACACGTTGAGACAATGTGACTTAAAGTTTAACTTCTATTTACCATCACTAAAAATTATCACTATTTATTATAGTAAATTTATTAATTTTTATTGTTATTATGAATTCTAATGAAAACAACTAATTTCACAAAAATTTGTAATTGAAATAAATTAATTATAAATACACCCTAAATTTTTATTTGACTCCCCAAATATTTGGTTGATGATTCTTACATGATGAAAAATAGGGATTTATCTTTGATTAGGTTCACACAAGAAGATGGATTAACTTGCACAAAAGATGAAGAACAACATAAATTAAAGAAAGCTTACTCAAGAAGAAGAAAAACTCAAAAGTCGAAGAAGAAGAAGATGAATGATGGCGCCACAATCACTTTCAAGGAAGGATGATTGATAAGTCTATGAAGATCACCACAAAGGAAGGAATTCCTTTGATAAGATCATTTGATTCTTTTCCAATAACTCTAGAGGAGCCAATGCTCAACTCTCACACACACAAATGGAGCAAATCTCAATTTCATTCAAATCTACCAAATGAGTCTTACAAGATGCCTTATATAGACTCCTAGGGTATAAGGGAAAGGAGTGGATCCAATGCCCACTAATGACCCAACTAAAAAAACCTATTAAGTTTTTTACACTTTAAAAAGACAACTCAAGTAAAGTTCCTAATTAAAAAGCTAATTAACTCCTAATCATAAAACCCAAACTTGGCCCACAAGTCCTAATTACAACATATAATTCCTAAATGCATGAAACATTATTGATCAAAGCTTCTCGTAACTTCTTCAATCTTGCCTTTGCTTGATGATTCTTGATTCTCATTGGTCCAAACTCCGCCACTGTTAACCATCACATTAATGACTTTTCATCCCTCTCACTAAAATTTGTAGACCAGTTCTTTTTTTTTTATAGAAGTTTGTAGACCAATTCTACACTAAGTAATGATGTACATATTTGCAAAGGACAACATATATATAATAAAGTGACGTCTACTGTATGCCATCTTTATAGGAGGTGTACCATAGTCCACTCTAAATAGATTGCAATCGAAGTCCCCTATTCCTCCCTTTTCCATAACCTTTTCGATCCCCCTTCTCTCTTTCTTTCCCTCAAGTTGTGTTTGGGAGTTCTGCAAGCAAGAAGAGAGGAGAATTTTGACATTTTAGGGGTTTGTTTGGAGCACAGGATAGGATAAAAAATAAATCAAAACCTCTAATTTGGAAGAACTCTAAAAATGTATTAGAAATAGGGCTATGGAGGTTTTTGGAGGGTTATAAAATAGTTTTTTTTTACATCATTTTTCTTATTTTATAAAACTAAAATATTGTTATAAATCTCTCATCCCCTCCAAAACTCTCAAATACACCCTCAAATAAATTCACCATCCCGACATCGAACTATTGCCCCTTGTGGTGGCATAGATGCCGGAGGAAGTCGAGGGGATGGAGTTTTGGCAGGTATAGAGGTAGGGGACATTACATTGACCTTTTTTTTTTACCAGAAACAGTTGACATGTAGTATGGTCACTCAAAACAATTTGCCACGATCCAATTTAGAGGGAAAGAACCTCAAGTTACTTTTAATAACACTAACTTGACAGTAATTTTTTTTTTTGGAATATTTCAATCATACAAATAAGTGGAGATCTAATGGAAGTGAGTGAGTGAATGGAGTGTGGAGATAAGTGTAAAACATAACAAATGATTTAAACGCAGATAGAGGTCTAAGATTCTAATTTTTTATATAAGCAAGTGGTTCGATTCGATTTTAGCGAAGTGAATCGAAAACCAAACCATTCGATTTTAAAAAATATCCAAACAAATTCAAAAAATCAATTTTAACCAATTTTCAATTATTTTGAATCAGTTTGTGAATAATTTTTTTCCTAAGGAGACAGGAACCAAAGTTTGTGAATTTTTTAGATCCATTTGGATCTGAAATTCCATACTGAAGAATTTGATGAGGTGTGTCGGATATGCGTTGGATCTAACCACAGGCTGGAGGAGTGGGTTGTCCTTTGGTGGTTGGTGCACATGAGCCCGTGGGCCTTCTGTTGAGTAGTGTCTCTCACAAGTCAAATCTAAATCAATTCTACTTTACTACACTCTACACATTGAAGATTCAACAAGTCTCTGGCTTATTACTGAAACTGCTAGATGGATTGCCATAACGACAATGATTGACAAGGGGTTTGAGAAGAGTTAAGGCAAAAATAAATAAAAAATAAAAAATGAAAGATAAGAAAGTAATGAAATATAAAAAAAAATAATTTGAAAAAAGATTGTGAGAAAACCATTGTTCTCGCCATAGATGATAGAATGATGTTTCTTTATTGCCATCTGCACTTGCATTCACTGTCACTTTCTTTCCCAATCAATCATCTCATTTTAATTTTATTCAAATTTAAAAGTACTATGGGGTAGCTGTCAGTTATAGTTTTTACATAATCTACTAATTCAGAGAAAAATGTTAATATATGTTAAAACAAGTGATATTATAAAAAAAAGTTAGATTTTAATTGTTCGGAATAATTGATTCCGTAGTCTGAATCGAAGAAAGGTGTTATTGTTGGAGTCAAATTACAAACACGGATTAAACATGGTTTCATAATTAAGTTAGAATTGGAAAAAAAAGGATAGAAAAAACAACACGTATTATTCTTTGAATAGAAGAGTAGAATTAAATATTAACCATAATCAAACAAATAAACTTTAATAAATAGGGGGTACATAATCATAATCATAATATAAAAAACAAATTGTGTTTACCTTTCCTTTTAATATGAGCATAATAACTAGGGAATTAATAAAAATTGCATGATTGTGCATTCTTTGTCTTTTCCTGTTGAGCTCTGTAGACGGTGCCTTTTTTTTAGGGGGAAAAAGAGATTATACACGTGATATCTGGGGAAAAAATCTTAATCACACTACACTATTTTCTGCAGCAAAAATTATTTACAATATAACCACTAAACTTACCTATATTCTAAGTGAACTCACTGAACTGATCTAAATTTTTCCTGAACTAGTAAAAGAACAGGAAAATAAACATTTCTCATTCAAAAATCTCCCCTTATAGCTACAAAATGCAAGAGGAACTCAGGTACAAACAACAGTCAGATAGTAAAATGGCTCAACCAACTGAAGAAATACTATAACTGATTTGCCAAATCAGGAAAATTCAGCCAAAATCCCAAATGTGTTTAAACTCCCCAGCTATCTTCATTCCATTTTCAGCTAGGCAAAACAATACACAATAGCATCACTTTACAATTCAAGTGCTCAATCACAAATTCATGATGCAATCATACCAATTCCTAACTATCCTCCCTCTCAGTAATCCCATGCCACCTTGTCATGAAAATTCCCTTCTATCACACAACAACTATAACTCAAGTGACATTCATGGTTCATTCAGCTTGAATCTAAGAAACTAATCCTTTTTTTTTATTAACTTTTTTAAAAACAACCTAAATTGAACATTATTACTTTACATATCAGGTATTTGGATCTTTTTTATGATATTAAAAAAAACTCACATTTATGATAAGAAATTAGAGGGAAAAAAAAATCAAACCGAAGAAGAGGCATCACGGTGACCCTGTTGCGGATCACCGTCTCTGTTGGAACCGGAAGATTTAACGGCCGTTGCGGTGGCGGCGATGGTGGCGCGGCAAATCGGGCAATTGGAGTGGTTGCTGAGCCACAAATCGATGCAAGAAGCGTGAAACGAGTGCTTGCACGCGCTCAGCTGCCGGACCTCCTCGCCGTCGGCGAACGCCGACAGGCACACCGGGCACTCGCCGCCGATTTCCCTCGCGTGCGCCTCCTTCTGGTACTTCACGCCGGAGACCTCACCGGCGGGAACGCTCTCCACATCGTGGCGTGAGAGTTCCGACGCGACCGATGACTCGCGGGAGGTTTCTCCGGCGTGGGATTGCCGGCGGCTTGACGACGAGCACCCGAAGGCGAAGATGAACGTGTAGACTAGGGCTGGAATTGTGACGATGGCGATGAGGGCGAGGAGAAACTCCAGAGGGGAGAAATCGACATGGCTAGAACCGCCGTCGAACGGCGGTGGAGGCGGCGGAGCGGGGAGGACGGTGATTTGGAACACGGAGCTAGGAGCGCCGAGGAATGGCCTCGTCGGAGGTGGCGGCGCCGCCGGGATGACTACGACTTCTCCGGCGGATTGCGGCGGAGGAGGAAGGGAAAACGGTGGCGGGGTCGAGATAGTGGTGGTGGGTGAGTTTTGCATTGTGAAAAGATAGAGATAGTGATTATTATTAAGTGTCATGTGTGGATGGTTTTGTTTTGAAACTAACTTTTTCATTTTTTTTTTCTCCTTTCTCAATTTCCCTTTTTTTGGGGATGTTATTATTTTGGCTTAAATATTTTTTTTTATCTCTGTAAAATGATCGAGTTTCATTTTTTATCTTTATAAAAAAAAATTGTTTATCATTCCTGTAAAATAAAAAGTTTTGTTTTTAGTCCCTGTAATTCAATTCATGCTAAATTAATCCATGTAATATGTGGACAATTTTGTTCTTAGTCTCTATTATAATATAGCAATTTTATTTTACAAGGACTAATTTGGTAAATATCTAAATATTACAGGGATTAATTCAACATGATCTAAATTTTACAGGGACTTAAACAATATTGCAGAGATTAAAAATAAAACTTTTTATTTTATAGAGATCATAAACAAATTTTTTTTTTACAGGAATAAAAAGTAAAATTTGGTCATTTTGTAGAGACGAAAAAAATATTTAAATCTATTATTTTTATTTATTTGAAAATAATAAAGGTGGTTGAAAATGGTTGTTAGGAGGAGAATGAAAGGGACAGAGGGTGGAATTTTGTTGTGAATTTCTTTGGAGCAATAATTGATTTGGGGTGAGTGAGCGTGACGAGGTGATGGCATGGGAAAGGAGAAAAATTTGGTTACATGATGTCAAGTTCAAGACAAAGAACTCACAGCTGGACCCTTTTGTCCCACTACCTAGTTTTTTTTTTCCTCTAGTTTCATCTGGACTTTCTATTTTTCTTAATAACAAAACTACAATTTTGAGTACTAATATTTTGTTGGTCTAAATGGTACTCAGCTCGAATTCTTTAAGGTTTTGAGTTTAAGTTTTGTGGATAAAAAAAATAGTTGAGAGGGGAATTCCCACTAAAGGTGGTCAGTTAATTTCCCAGCAAAGATTAGTCACTAGTTTTACTGGTAAATACTTTGCACCAATAATATGGTTAAAAAAAACCCTAATTTTGAGAGGAGAAAAACTCTAGGTTTTGTGGTACAACAAATATGATGATTTGAGAGAGTCCACTCTCTCTAGTCACTTAGATTTGTATTTTTTACTTTGATAAAGGTTTAGCCCTCAATTTTTTAGACAAAGCTGTCTGTGGAGCAAACTTATACCTATATATATAAAGGCAATACAAAAGAATAACTGTTATTTTAGTACCCTAATTTACTTTTTAATATTTCTTTTATTTAATTAAAAATTTAAATTTAAACTTAAACATAACTGTACGATAACTGTAAGTCACTGTTGCATAATCATTTGAAGAAAAAAATGGAGGAGAGGCGGACAAACAAGCACTTCATGCTTGTTGTCCGCTAGTTATTATTAAGGGTTTGGAAAATTTGTAGAACGAGCTCTATGAGCTCTCAATGGCATATATATGTTGTGTTTCCATTCATTAATCCGATTAAAAGAAAGGATTGACATTAAATTGAGTAAAATGTCATAGAAGTAAAATGTGTCATTTCTTGGCCACAAAGTAATGTGCCAAAATATCCCCCTTCACTGATTTTGCAAGCCCCATATAGCAACAATCCCTCCATTTGTTGCATAAGCACTGATAAAGCAGCTCCCTCCTGACAGTAGTCCAAGCAAATTAATTACATCATTTTAAGTATGCGTGTGATCTCAGGCATGTGACCGGATTGGCCATCCAATTTTGTAGTGGATAGACAAACCCTTCAACATTTCCTTTAAGCCAAAACCACACAGTAACCTATGCTTTTTCAATAATCTGATCCGTTGACATCTGTTTATTATGGAAAATCAACTCATTCCTGCTTATCCATATATTCCACAAGATTGCATACCAAACAATATGCTACTTATTTGCAAGCTCCATATTACCTTCAATTAAACCTCTGAATTGCATAAAATGGACCTTGCTATCACAATGAAAAGTGTTTGTAACCCCATCCAACTCAAACACCTCCTTCACACCTCCGAAAACACATGGCATTTGAAAAATAAATAGTCATCACTTTTGTCCGACTCATGACAGCCTAGATAGCCCACGGTACCCCATGTGTAACATTTTTTCTCTAAAAAAGATATTACATCATAGTAATCAAAATTTTTGTAATAATTTAGAAAATATTTTGATGAAAACTCAGTATTTCTTCTCAAAAAATGTGGGTAAAATTTTTGCCTTTCAAATAATGAGAAGGATGGAGAACATGTCTCTCTAATTCTTTTCAAAAGATTTTAAATGTGGAAATATAAAATAACACACTTGTGAAAGTAATATCATCTCATATATATAATCATCAGAGTTTTACAATGAAAGTTCAGTATACTTAAATTCTCAAAATAAACTATACGGTGAACACCTGAGCCGGTCAAGTCTCTAGACCTCTACCCAAAACAAGGTAATGAACACAGCGTCTTCTCAGAATCCCTATCAATCTATATAGTGTTCAGATCCTCTTCTGAGAGTTAGCTTTCGGATTGGAACTAGCCCACTCCTTGGGTAAATCATCTACTTAATATGCATCAAACACAAATAAGGAAAACACGCAAGGACAAATAAGAATTGATACTGTTTTGGTCATTATAGTATGTTAGGTTAAGTTGAGGATCAATTCTAATTTATTTAATTATTTTGTGATGTGTTTATTGATTTATTTTTATCTTAGAAAAATAGTTTCAGTATACATATTCATTCTCAGTATAGAAACATATAGTTTTTGTTTGACGTTGGGATTTAACAAAAAATGGTTTACGTTTTAAATGAGGGAATAAGTTTTAAATATTATAAAAATACTAAACCAACTCAGAAAAATATATTTCTTCACAAAATATTGTTCTTTCATTATTTATGATTTATTGGAATTTTTTTGAGAATTTTGGAAAACTTTGAAAAATGACCAAAAAATACGTTAAACGGTGGTGAATGACCAAAATACCCCTGTTTATGTTGGAACCAAATTGGTTAAAAGTGTTTTTAATACAAAAACTCCCTAAGTGTTTTTATGGTTTTGATGATAACAAAATGTATTAAGGTTTTTACAAAAGATGTATTAAGCTTGTACAACGTATAACAATGCTGCCTAACTAAGCTTATTGCAGTCTGCGTCCAATTAGTTCTTCATGACATTGGCTGGCATTCAAAGTGAGCCTTGCGTCCAATGTTGGCACTGAAACATAAATACCAAGAGTTTTGCGTCCAGTGATTTTGGCAGAAGGAAGTTACTGATATAAGAGGCAAAGCAGTTCTGCGTCCAATAAGCTAGCTCATCACAATGTTGGCACTGAAATGGACACAAGAGTTCTGCGTCCAATGTTTGAGCAGAAGGAAGAATTCTGCGTCCAATGTTTGAAGTAGAAGGAAGAGTTCTGCGTCCAATGTTTGAGCATAAGGCAAGTAATGTTGTGCGTCCAATAATTCAGTACAAGGCACAAGGACAATTTCATACGTCCAAATGATTCATGAGAAGGCATTGAAGACATAAGTCCAATGTTCAAGAAAAACCATACGTCCAATGATCAGAATGCATATAAGTCCAATGATTTTATGAAAAGCAGAATTGCAGTAAAAGTCCAATGATTTTCAAAGGAACAGATTCAGTGAGTATGCGTCCAATGAAGGACAAAAGTCCAATGTTCAGTTTAAGGCATTGAAGTTCAACGTCCAATGAAACTGAACAAACAAAAGAACTGTTCTGCGTCCAATAAAATCAGAGTGACAAAGGTACTGTTCTGCGTCCGATAAATGAGAAGAACAAGAACAAAGTGTTACACGATGAATGAAGCAAAGTAGGACAAGTTCTCAGTCTACTATTCATCGTCCAATGAAGCAGAAAAACAAATGTACAACAATCACTGCTCATCGTCCAATGGAACAGCAAGGAAATTGCAAAAGTCCAATAAACAGAATAAGGCATACGTCCAATACTACTTGACATCTGATCAACAGAATGGTATGCGTCCAATGAATGAATTCTGTGCAATTGGAGAATACCAGGTATGCGTCCAATGCATGAATAAATTCTGTGTGATTGGTAAGTGTAAGGTATACATCCAATAACTTCTACTTGCTGCGTCCAATACACTATATGCAGAATTCATTATTTGCTATTCGATTGCTCTTGCTTTTAATATTAAACGTTTTTTTTAGCAACTCTATTGGAATTGAATAGCTGTACACAATGCTTTTCTGTACAACTTTGTCAACGTTTCTGAACGTACTTTTGAAAAGCATAAAGCACTGTGGAATGTGTACTAAGAGAGAGAATGTACTTTTAACTACTCTATATATCTCTGAACACATCTTTCTGCTTTACACAGTGTATTCTCTCTGTCTCAATAAGATATTATTATTAACCACTGTACAATTGAGACTTTGAGTACAGGTTGCTTCTGATTTAGGAGAAAGAAACGCAGACATGCACAATGAAGTAGATCTCCTCAGAGCAACGGGAAAATAGCATTAAATGCTATTAGAGAACGGTAACTTTTATGAGAGCTGAAGTTGAGCAACTGAAGAACAAGTCTGAAGCTTCACTACTCTTATAAATACCGAGAAGCAAGAAGAAGAATACAAGACACTGAACAACGAAAAAGAAAGAGCTGAACTGCTGTGCAATTTGTTATACTCTGTATAGAAAGTCTTGTATTTATTCTTTCTTCTTGTAAAAGAGAGTTTGCTTAACTCTCAAAGTGCTTTAGATTTTATATCCTCACTTGTGTGAGTTAGACAGCACTTGAATCAAAAACTCTGCTGAGTTGTTTAGCCTGAAGAGGCTGTGTTCAAAGAATACTTGGGTTTTAGCCTGAAGAGGCTGTGTGCAAAGAATACTTGGGTTTTAGCCTGAAGAGGCTGTGTGCAAAGAATACTTGTATTCTATCAGGTTGATAGTGAAATCTCTCTAGTTTGAGGGGACTGGACGTAGTTCTTAGGAAAGGGTGAACCAGTATAAAAACTTGTGTTATTTCTTCCTTCCCTTATCTCTTATTATATCTGTGCTTATTACTAACCAAGGGGATTGAATTGATTTTGTTTAAACAAGTTTTTCATACACCTTAAATCGCACAAAGAAAACAAGTTTTTAAACTAAGAGGGAAGCCTCAGCGTCCAATCTTTTGTGCGTCCAATATTTCACTATTCTGTGCGTCCAGTGTTTTTAGCACTCTGTGCGTCCAATATTTCAGAAAACACTGTGCGTCCAATATTTGAACTAAGCTGTGCGTCCAACGTTTTTAACAGCCAGCGTCCAACATTTGCGAAAAGTTTTAAAAGCTTAGAAACACAATTCAACCCCCCTTCTTGTGTTTCATCTTGTTACCTACAGTTTATACTGTTAAATTTCGTGTCATAGGTCTAAAACCAATTTATATTTTATTTTTAATTATTTATTTGGGGATTTTAGAAATTATTTCTGTGTAAGTTTTTAAAATTACTGCTTTACCCTTTTTTTAGACGTATACGCGATAAACAGTAAGCTCAAAATGTTTCTAAAAAGCTTTTAGGGCTAACACATGGCATTTTCCAGGTTTCTTATTGGTCCTCACCTTTTAAATTAATTATTTTGAATTTTTAATTAGTAAATGACTATTTTACCCTTTCTTTTTCTATCGTTTTCACTTAAAACCTAAAGGGTAAAATGGTAACTTCTTCTCCTCCCTCTTCAGCCCCCTTGGCTGCTTCTTCCCCTTGTAACTCAAGTGGATCTAGCTCCTTCTCAATCCTTCCCACTTTTGAGTCATGGATCTTTAACCAATTAGGAAATTTTGAATTATTCTTTTCCTAAAATGCAAAAATCAAAAGATCTCCTCCCCCCTCCTCTTCATACTCGACCACTCTCCCTATAAATAGGGGGGAGAGCTCTTCACTATTTCCTACACCAATCTTTGAAGCAATTCGAAAGATCTCTCTTTCTCCCTCTTTATAGTTTTCAAAGTTTTCTTTAAGTGTTCTTCCAAGTTCTTGAGTTTTTCTTCTTCCAAGTTATTTTCTTCAAGTTTCAAGTAAGGGGAAAATTCTTTCAAAGTTATATGGTTTGATCTTTGTTTGTTGTCACTTTGGTGATTTATGTGTTTATAAACTTTATTTAATTGTTTTAAGCTTTATCTAATTGTTTATATGCTTTATTTTGGATTGTTCTATGTGTTTTATTTAAGTTATTTATGAACTTTGATTTAGTAATGTTATTATGGTAATCTTGTTAGATTTATATGAACTTTAATAATTATACCGTTGTTATGGCAAAATTTTAAAGAAATTGGTTAAACATTCTTACCGTAATAAACCTTGTTTAAAACGGAATATTTATGGCCCAACGCCAAAAATTAAATTTATTTATTTATGTCAAAAATCTCTGTAATTTGTTTGCTATGTAAAGCGGTTGTGTTGGGTTAAATAGTGTGTTAGTACGATTATAAGAAAGACTTGGTATCGGCTTTGACCCCTATCTTTCCTAGAGACTCTGCTAATGTACTGTTAGTAATTCATAACCTAGAGTTTGTATTTATATATATGGGAAAGAATTATTGAGAAAAGCTAATTTATTTTCTTGTGTTAAAAACCCTGCAATTTGTACCACAGATATATAGAAAGATAGTTGGGTCGAACAGTTCGTTGGTATGGTTCCGACTAAGGAAAAACCTGGTCTCTAAGAAGCTTTCACTCACCTCTCTTTTCTGGGAACCTTACTAATGTGCTATTTTGAATTCCTGACTTAGGGAGTTTGTATATACGCGGCGAAGATTATCTGGGTGTAAGCTTTCAACGGGCTTTTTACTAAAAGCGAATGCGCGTTTAAATTATTGTCTATCTCTTCTCTCTTGATCGATTCTGGTGGCTCTGCCTCGTTTCGATCATCTTTTATGCTTTAATCATTTTTTCAAAATATATATACCGTTTCACTCTAAATTGCTATGGTTTGATCGCCTCAATTCAGCACTGCCGTGGTGCGATCATTCTTTAATAAAATTATTAAAGCCGAAAAAAATTAGGTATCACGTAATGATCAGTGAAATAAGTAACGAGAATAAGAATTATTCATCTATAAATAAAGCAAAGAGGGTTTTACTTGAATTATATGGTTATACAAAAATGGTTTTACATGTGTTTTTATAGTTATAAAGGAGAATGATGAAAGAGTATTTTTACCTATTTAAATGTGGAGAGAGGGAATAAGAAGTAATTTATTTGCCGTATCATTTGCATTGAATATGAAGTAATTTATTATCTATATCATTTGCATTGAATATAAAGTAATTTATTTTCTGTATCATTTGCATAAAGAATTTTTTAGCATTACAACCCGAAGTAATGAGGTTGAGAATATAGTACTGTTGGGCTACAATTGCCTATTGGGATTATCCAGGTTTCAATAGTCTTAATGGCCAGGTAGATGATAAATCTCGAGCCGAGACGAGTCGTATACTCGACTTGGATAAATCTGATTGACTGACTGACTTATTCAAGATATGGTATTATGTAAATAAATGTTAGTATTACTAAATAATCTCCAGAAGCCCTAAAGGGAATGTCTGGTTATTCATGCTAAGTTTGCTACAACAAATATCTCAATGGTATTTGGTGGGAAAAAGTCTCATTGGAGCATTACACCGGTGTGGTCTTTGGATGTAGAAGTGACATGCATAAATATATCTGGAAGTGATGATATGATTTCTGAATGTGTAATATGCGTGTTATTCCTGAGTGTAGATTATTTAATGCAAAACATGATCCGTAGTTCTTTGATCTTCTTATGTACTCATATGATATAACTTGTTTACAAGATTTTCATATTTGCATGTTTTCTGTGTTCTTTGCATGTATGTTTAAGTAGATGAGTTACCCGATGAGTGGGTTGGATTTGATCAGACGACTTAAAGGAGATGGAAGCAGAGTATATTCCTGAGTATCCGTTTCTGGATACATATATATTTTGGGTAGCTAGTAGTGACTGAACTGACTTACATGTACACTTAGTAGCTTTTATTTTGTTTATCTAACTTGCACTTGTACTGACGCAAGCCTTTTGTACAACTATAATGCATATACATATGAGATGAGGTTATTCCTGTACAAATGTGTATTTTACATTTTCAACATTCAAATTTCTATGAGAATATTGAAAGGGATTTATTCTCAATCGTTCTCATCTTTTAGAAAAAACAAAAATTTTACTCATATTTTTGGGAATAAACATGGTTTTTAAATCTATGTTATTTAAGAAATTTACGAAATTCTTGGTTACTATGGTGTAATATCCTTTTTGGAGAAAGGTGTTGCATCTGCCGTCAGGAAAGTAATCACTTTTAGGAACCAAAATTACAGTTAAATAATCACTTCCAAGGACCAAAATGACAGTAAGTAATCACTTTCAGGAACCAAAGTGATTAAGGGCTGATAGTTGATGACCTTTTTTTAATTTCATATCTGTTAGGGACCAAAGTGACACCGCCTGACACTCTCATGGACTAAAGTGGTTTGTAAACTCCAATCATATCCTTCGGTTAGATTGCCATCCAAAAGTTAACAGAAGTTGCCAACATGGCACCTCGGATCTGATTGAGAAAGTTAAAATAGTTAGGGGACTAAATTGCCGCAATTGAAAATAAGGGACTTAAATTGCACAATCGCAAAAGATATATAGGGGACAAAAATACGATTAAGCCTTTTTATAAATAAAGATAATGATATTTCCTTTAGGCTTAAATCTGTTTTTAGTCTCTTATTTTTTCACTAAGGTCCGTTTTTAGTCTCTCATTTTTAAAATGCGTCTTTTTAGTCCTTTATTTTTGAAAAATGGTCTCTTTTAGTCACTCGGGCCATATTTTAAATTCAAAAAGTATCTTTTAAATTTATACTTTGACCCCTCTCAAACCTGATGCTCACTTTAACCCGTTTTTTTATTCTCCTCCCCCTCCACTGATGCACCGCGACCCCCCATCCCCTCTAGGAGTAGTTCCAACGTCCTCCCTCGAAGCCACCATGAGATGAAGCCGCTCTCTCGTTCTCCTCCTTGTGCGATCGCGGTGGCTGCCTCCCTTCTCACCATTGTGCGCAGTCTTTCTTGGCCGCGCGGAGCTTCTCCCTTGGCCATGCGAGGATGGGAGGCTCAGTGCATCAGTGGAAGGGGAGGAGAACAAAAAAACGGGTTAAAGTGAACATCAGGCTTGGGAGGGGTCAAAGTATAAATTTGAAAGATACTTTTTGAATTTAAAATATGGCCTGAGGGACTAAAAGAGACTATTTTTCAAATATGAAGGACTAAAAAGACGTGTTTTAAAAATAAAAGACTAAAAACAGATCTCAATAAAAAATAAAAAACTAAAAACAGATTTAAGTCATTCCTTTATTTTCTCTGTTTTCTTTATCACCTCCCAAAACTGCATATGAATACGGACGACCAACATATGCATATTCCACCATATAAATGAGGAAACGAAGACCGCAACCCAAATATCATGGAAAATCAAGCAATTTCCCTGCCCCACATAACTGCAGGCAAAGACAACAATTTTCGTACACACCGTGAGCTACCAATTGAGTAACCCTTTTCCTCCTCAAAGTTTCATTTTGTCTCAGGTAGTCAGGGATGCAGTTAAGGTGTTTGATGAAACACCTATATAAGTGGTGTCAAATTGAATTAGATGACCAAATAGCAGTTTTCATATTCTTCTTGTTCAGCTCTGGCGATTAATTAATATCAAGCCATGATCACTTTTTTGTTCATGTAAATTGAATTTGGATTCAGGGAAGATGAGAATTTGGTCCAAAAAGCCTTGCATTGCGAGCCATGACATAGGAGAACTCAATTTCTTTGAGCCAGGGCATTCAAGTCACCATGTCCCTTATGGAATTCTTCACAAGATTAATATTCATGCATCATCAGGCTTAATGTATTGTTCAATAATTTCTCCTTCAGTGATTTAATACTTTTTGACTTCAGACATAACTAAACTCTTAAGGAACTGTTATAACTTATATGATGCTTCTTCAGTTCATTTTCATTGTATTTTACAAGTATGATTGGTTTATTTTAATTTAATTTTTATGTTTTTTCAGCAATCAATGATCTGGTTTTTGATTTTGAGGAGCTGGAAGAAGAAATTGTTGTCTGCAAGGAGATAAGAGTAGAAATGATGATGACAAAGCATGTATGTTTCCTTCTCTATCACTTATCCTTTTTTCTGATGTTAAATAAGCATTGTCAACTCTTTCTAAAAGCATAGAGAAAAAGGATGTGTAGGGGGTGTGTAGCTGTACAAGTTCAATTTTTTATTGACGACATTAGTAGAAGATGGAAACTAAAGATCAAGATTGTCCAACTCACTACATATCCCACATAACAATTTATAATACAATAAATAAATAATATGTTGCTATACATAACAAGCTTAACATAATTTATAATCCAATTAAAAAATGTTGAAAACTAGCATATATGCTTTATTTAAATCGGGAGGGGAATATGATTTTTATCTTCTATCTAAATCCACTGTATTTTAGCCCATAGAAAATATTTGCATTCAAGCAAATGATCCCTCACCAGCGGAAAATTTAGTCAGTAATGACCCCCTTTCGACAAAATACATACAGGCATCTTCTACTTTGACATTGACAAAGGATAACAATTTTATTCAAAGATGCGAAGCCATTTGTAACAACTCAACATGAAAGGTTTGAGGATACTGTGGTTCCTAGTCTGGAATAACTTCTAGAATGTAGAAAGGAGAATACATGGGTCAGGAAATCTAATCACTTAACATTGGAAATAATTATCGAAACAAAACTGTGAAGTTTATTGTTAAATAAGAATTTTTATTGTTAAATAAGAATTTATAAAGGAATCTTACGTTCAGCGTATTGGCAGCACTAGAGTTGATTTTCACATCAATCTAACCATCTCAATCAGAAATACTTTGAATTCTTCAAACTATTAGCCCTTTACATGGTATGTTGTTTGACAAAAAAAGGTACACTAAAATACTTTGAATTCTTCAAATTATGCACATCATCTCCATTGCCCCCAACAATCTTTCACAGAGATCTTAGTTTCTATCTGCCATGGATTTCTGAAATACTAACATCATTGAGGGAGTATAGTCCACTGCTTTCTTCAGAGGACACTGAATTCAACATATTCTCTCTAAGGATGAATGCAGGTTTCCTTGGAGTAGGAAGATCTACAATCTCACTATTAAGCATAGAAATTACAGCGGCCAAACTAGGCCTGTCCGCGGCAAAGTCCTGTACACACAGAAGTCCTATGTGAATGGACCTAACAATACACTTATAAAAGCTAGGGAGGGTTACATATTCCAGGATCTTTTAGAGATAAAATTTTGTCTTCTGTCCATTGTATCCAGGCCTAAATTGAAAAAAAAAAAACAAATATCAAACATTTGAGAAGGCTGAAGAATATCCAAGATATAGCTAGGTAAAAATTATAGAGACTTACATATCCTAAAAGGGTAAGAGAATTCTCGCTGTCATAAAAGCCTTAATTTCGTCTTCCACTAACGATCTCAAGAAGCAAAACTCCAAAGCTAAAGATATATGATTTCTCAAAAAATAGTCCTTGCATTGCATATTCTAGAGACATATAGCCACTGCATTGAAATGTAGGACAATTCAATATTTAAGTATGCTAATATAATCTTGGACTAAGAAGGTAGTGTAGTGGTGTACTTACTAAGTTCCAACAACTCTTCTAGTTTTGCCTGATCTTTATTCCCTCCAAAGATTCTGGCCATACCAAAGTCTGATATTTTTGGATTTAGTTCATTATTTAGCAAGATATTACTTGCCTTCAAATCTCTATGTATGATTTTCAATCTGGAATCTCTGTGAAGATAAAGCAATCCTCGGACTATTCCTCCTATTATGCTGAATCGCTTGCTCCAATCTAGGATTCTACTTTTCGATGGATCTAATAAATGAAAAGGTAAAATTTTATTATTTGAACATAACATTGAAAGATAAGTAGCCTCATCTAACTCTCCACATTATCTTGCTCTCAAGAAAAAATATATCAGTATGTTCCAAGACATCACTGGCTGTGAAATATATCTCAATAAAATTGTCAGTCTTTTAATAAATAAATAAATGGCTGTGAAATAATTGTTCCTTGTTATAAAACATTATCATATATGATGAATAAAGATTAACCTCAAAGCTGAGTTGTGTCGACTCTACCGATATATATAAAATTTGTGTTAGGTTAATTTGAATCATAATGATGATGTATTACCAAGGTGGATTGAAGTCCTTCTCCACATGATATAAGCACAACGAGAATTAAGGCAGTTACTGTTATCACTGTTATAGTAATGATGACTGTCATGTTTCTCTCTTCATCTGTAATTAAGGAAAAACAAAAGTTAAATTTTTTAGTACAATATACGCTGAGAAAGTGTCAAGTCAAAGAGGTGAATTCAATTTTTTGCACATAACAACTAGCATACAATGTTTACCAAGTTCTGTATAGGCTACACGAATGTATAGATCAAGTCCTCCAATTGAGAATTGCTGTGTGTCAATTAGATTCCCAGTCCAAGACATACAACCAATGTCAGCATCAAGTGAATATGCAACACAAGAGCAATTCTCCAAACACCGGCTTCTACACGTGTCTGGTGAAAGTGTGAGTGATGACCCATCTGCAAAGTCAGGAACTTTGATCATCTGCAGTTTCAAAAACCCATCTCCTTTTATTGTTGCCCCTTTCACACTGCAGAGGTGTCCTCCAACACACCCACCAGTCCAATTTTGTCTGTTCCATTCCTCTGTGTTCTTTGGCTTAAACCCTTTCAAATAGCTGCACATTGGCGACCTCAGTGAGTTACAGCTTGCATGAGGTCCACACACACCATAAACATCACATTCTATTTCATGAGTATTCCATAATACTTGCCATTCTTTCTTCTCTTCATCCCACCATCTTTTTTCACAACTGCCTTGTGAGTTCAGAATATAGATCGTGAAACCAACCGTATCCACTATTGTGTAAAGGAAGTAAACATTTCCTTCTCCATCATGTCCAACACATATACCATTAAGATAGTAAGTTTTCGAAAAGGGTATCCCTGTAAAAGTCTTACCATTCCAAGGACCACCGCGCCAGTACGGTTGAGTTTCATTCCAAATGAACATTTCAGGTATGCTAAGGCGTTCAACACTCAATGAAAAGCTCCCAATGGATGGATCAGTAGGGCTTTTCCATGAGGTAACTCTTACTTTCTCACCTGTTCTTTTGTTGGCTGTAAATTTCATATTGGGCAACACTGCAGTGGAAGGATGCTGTAAACTCTCCCATATGGTGCTTCCTGTGGTGCTTTCAAGCAACACAAGGCTCCCAGAATCTAAAAGTTTGGAACTGGAATTGGTTGCAATATTGGGCACATTGGATGACCAAATGACCTGTTTTTGTCCATTCAATACCACAAGATTGCCATCCTCAGATATTGTAACAATCCCAAAAGAATCATTCAGTGGCTGGTTTCTGTTAGCCACCCATAGTACTGGTCATTGAGACTTCCACCAAATTCCCACATAGCGATTGGTAGAATTTTCAGTGCTGAAGAAGCCCAGGATGAAGTTACCATTACTGGAGCTTAGAGTTTCTAGGTCCTTGATGAATTGAGATGATGTGATGTTGTCTATGGCAACACTGACATCTACAAAATAAAAACACAGTATGATCAAAACAAAGAACAAATTTGTGCAACTGTTAAGACCCATTGCTGAAATGATTACTTCTTGTGTCATGATAATGGTGAATTTTAGCTTCTATAAGTGACCTCTTTTTTCTTCTTGAGTACTTGACCTGCTACTATTCAACACGGTTTGATGTGTGCCTTGCAGCTATGTAATGGCATTACCATGTTGTATGGTTCATTACTTCATTATGATATGGACCAATCTTCTACAGTTGTATCTCATCTAATACTTATCAAAAATAACTAATAAAAGTAAAAGTTAAAAATATTTTTAGTTCTTATTGAAAGATGAATTTGTATTTCGGTCTCTATAATTTTTTTCTTTTGGGTTTTCATTCTTCCAAAATTTGAAATTAGTTTTTGGTCTCTATTGTTATGTAACATCCGTCCACTGATTATATATGTAACAGAACAAGTAATCATGTTTAAGTGACATCCACTAACGTCCATGGTACTATGTTATCATTTGACACCTCAAAAAAAACTTTTAAGCCAAATGAATGTTATCAATCTCTCCTTAAATGAATGCTAATTATTAGAAATAATTATTTCAAATTTTAAGAGGATAAAAATCAAAGAAATTTTTTTAGAGGCATTAAAACCAAAATTTTCTCATTTTACAGAGACCATAAACAGTGATTTCAGATTTTAAAGGGATGAAAATCAAATAAAAAATTTATAAAAACCAAAATGTGTTCATTTTATAAGGACAAAAAATATATTTAAATCTAAAATAAGCTGTGAATTCTTTAAACTATATTTATGTAAAATTTACCTTCGTTATTTTTTTTATATAAAAATTTACCTTCATTATTATTGGTATCTAGTATTATTTGAGGTTATACGAAGGATCACCAAAAGTTGGGGTCTATCTAACAAAAGAGAACAAAGGAAATGACAATGAAACAATAATCTTAAACAGTATTGTACAAATGTCCTCATAAGTATTTTCTGCAAATGTAGCGTGTATAGAAAACCCTTGTAATTCTTTTTTTTTTACAACACAAGGTATTCATTCATTCAAATCGATAAAATACATCGATGACATTATAAATTCAACATCGCTAAAAACTGAAATGGATGAATCTGTGAACAAGCTCACAGCACCTAAATTAATAGCATAACACAGTAAAATACCATCAAAAGTGACAATGCCTACAAAAATGACAAACTCATAATGACCGGAGTACCCACGCCTCCAGATCTACAACGTTGATGACTCAGTCATAAGAGGATCTGTAGTGAAACGAAGTAAATCAGTCAATATGAACCAAACGAACACCGTACCAAGACGGGAGAACAAGACGCCGCATCAAGACAGGAGAAACAAACACCAGCTATGCAGATGCAGATGCCGAAAAACACTGAAAAAAACATGAGAGGAAAAAGAGATCTATGTGAAAAAATCACTTATTAAGGTAGAAATAGACTAAAAACGAAATAAAGGGGTGATTTCAGGCCAAAAAATGGTCCAAAACCACCCCTCAAGTGGAAGAGAAAGAAAGAGGAGCAGACGATTTTTAGAGAGAAGGCAGAGCTTCTCTCTCTAAGAGTGGCGGCTAGGTTAAAGATTAAGGAAAAAGATAGTTGGACACCCGCATATCCTGCTCCACCCACCCAACACCCGCCTATGTGGCATTTTTTCTGACTCAGCCCACTGACTCAAGTCCCGCTCTTTCTCTCACTCAAAAAACGCAGACTTCGTCTCCTCCCTCTTTCACTCTTTCACTTTGCAAGAACGCAGACCTCCCTCTTTCACTCTTTCACTTCGCAACCCCGTCTCCCTCTTTCACTTCATCCTCAGACCTCTCTCTTCTCTTTCCCTCACCATTTCAACTTCTCGGATTTGTCAAGACCCACTCTGTCGTGGTTTAACTTTGTTCTCTCTTCTCTTTCCCTCACCATTTGTACTTCTGTTCGCTCTCTCTTCTCTTTCCCTCGCCATTACGAACTGGTAGCACCACAGATCGAAGGTCGAGGCTTGATTCGTGGAGCTTTGGACGTTGGGAAGAACCGTAGTTCGAAGTTCGTCAGTGGTTCGCGTATTTAATTTTAACCACTGACAGACAGGGACTAACCACATAATTCTTCACAACTAACCAGTGTTATTCAATGACTGGGTTACAACTATACAATCACATGACAAGTATCAAGGTCAAATTGTGTCTGAGTTTTCAGTGAATTAGAAAGGATTCAACACATAAATGTGTCTCTAACACTGGTGACTCAAATTTGGCATATCCTTGACACGTATTTAAATTTAACCACTGATAGAGGGGAACTAACCACATATTTCTTCACAAATAACCACATGTATTGCAGTGATTGGGTTTCCATTTATACAATCATATGGCAAGTTGCAGGGTGAAATGTGTCTGATTTTTCAGTGTGTTTCAAAGGCTTGAACGCATAAATGTGTCTATAACACTTGTGACTCAACTTTGACATATCTTTGACACGTATTTAAATTTAACCACTGACAAAGAGGAACTAACCACATATTTCTTCACAACTAACCACAAGTTATTCAATGATTGGGTTACAACTATAAAATCACATGGCAAGCAATAGGGTGAAATGTGTCTGATTTTTCAGTGTGTTTCAAAGGCTTGTACGCATAAATGTGTCTTTTGCACTTGTGACTCAATTTTGGCATAACCTTAGCATGTATTTAAATTTAACCACTGACAAAGAGGAACTAACCACATATTTCTTCACAATTAACCACAAGTTATTCAATGATTGGGTTACAACTATAAAATCACATGGCAAGTAATACGGTGAAATGTGTCTGAGTTTTCAGTGTGTTTCAAAGACTTGAACGCATAAATGTGTCTATAACACTTGTGACTCAACTTTGGCATATCCTTGGCACGTATTTAAATTTAACCACTGACAAAGAGGAACTAACCACATATTTCTTCATAACTAACCGCAAGTTATTCAATGATTGGGTTACAACTATAAAATCACATGGCAAGTAGTAGGGTGAAATGTGTCTGATTTTTCAATGTGTTTCAAAGGCTTGTACGCATAAATGTGTTTTTTGCACTTGTGACTCAATTTTGGCATAACCTTGACACGTATTTAAATTTAACCACTGATAGAAGGGAACTAACCACATATTTCTTCATAACTAACCACATGTATTGCAGTGATTAGGTTTCGATTTATACAATCATATGGCAAGTTGCAGGGTGAAATGTGTCTGATTTTTCAGTGTGTTTCAAAGGCTTGTACGCATAAATGTGTCTTTTGCACTTGTGACTGAACTTTGGCATATCATTGGCACGTATTTAAATTTAACCACTGACAAAGAGGAACTAACCACATATTTCTTCATAACTAACCACAAGTTATTCAATGATTGGGTTACAACTATAAAATCACATGGCAAGTAATAGGGTGAAATGTGTCTGATTTTTCAATGTGTTTCAAAGACTTGTATGCATAAATGTGTCTTTTGCACTTGTGACTCAATTTTGGCATATCCTTGGCAAGTATTTAAAATTAACCATTGATAGAGAATAACTAACCACATATTTCTTCACAACTAACCACATGTGTTGTACTGATTGGGTTTCCACTCGCACAATCACATGGCAAGTTGTAGGGTGAAATGTGCCTGATTTTTCAGTGTGTTTCAAAGGCTTGTACGCATAAATGTGTCTTTTGCACCTGTGACTCAATCTTGGCATATCCTTGGCAGGTATTTTAGATTAACCACTGATAGAGGGGAACTAACCACATATTTCTTCACAACTAACCAGTGTTATTCAATGATTGGGTTACAACTATACAATCACATGACAAGTATCAAGGTGAAATTGTGTCTGAGTTTTCAGTGAATTAGAAAGGATTCAACACACAAATTGTGTCTCTACCATATGTCACTAAAATTTGGCATATCATTGGCACATATTTAAATTTAACCACTGACGGTGAGAGACTAACCACAAAATTGTTCACAACTAACCACAGGTTATTCACTGATTGGGTTACAACTTTACAATCACATGATGACCAATGTAAGGTTAAAACAATCCAATCTAATTTAACCCAACAAGTAGACTTTTGGTGACATCCAAACAACAAATAAATCACTACTACAAGGCAGGAATCAATATCTCATGGTCTATTGCACAAAATCCATGGGTGCTTAGGAAACACAATGTGATTTCTAAATGACACAACAAACAAATATAATAGTGATGACTCATCAATGAGAAATTAGATAGAAAGATCACAAAGCCTAGCCATGGAACAGAAAAAAAAAACTCAAACATCACAATCCCAACTCTCAACTCGAAATATTGCATTCTAAATAAAAGAGAAAAGCAAAATGTGAGTGCATAGAAATAGAAAGAGAGAACCTTTAGGCTTTGTGGGAGCAATAGCAGAATGACTTCAGCAGCGAGATTTAGCAGCGATGGTTTCTTTTCATTGCAGAGAACGCCCTTTCTTCATTTCAACTTCGTTTTGCAGAGGCAGTTTCTTCATTCCGTTCATTTGTAGAGAGACCGAGCGCGATGAAGGAAGAGAGAGACAGGTTCGCTGGTCTGAGAGAAAGTAGAGAGACAAACCAGGAGATGAAGGAAGAGAGCAGAGAGAGAGCGCGAGTTGAAGGAAGAGAAGAGAGCAGACAGAGAGCGGGAAATGAAGCAAAGGAGTGGTAGGCTGACTCAGCTAATTTGCCACATGGCAAGGTGTCGCATGGGTGGAGCACAAAACTCAGGTGTCTGAGTATCAGGGTGGAAAGATTAAACCCTTGTAATTCATATGCACTAAATCTTGGACTCGTGGTTAAAATATTAGAGGTGAATTATATTTTTTATTATTTTAAAACTATTTTTAGTTGAAATTTAAAATGATGACAAAGCTATAAATACTATAAATCCAACATAACCCACTTATTTAGCTTCAACGAATTCAAAATTGGAAATGGGAAACAAAATTGAAAAAGAGCATCCCAATCGGAGAATTGGTTTCAATAAAATGAATGTCTGACATTCTTGTATATTGAAGAGCTGGCATGCTTTCAATTTCTGCATGTGTTGCTTTTATTAATAACAAATAGTGTATGGACCTGTGCATTGCACAAGAAAGAAATTTTGTTATGAGGGAAGAGTATTCATAAATTTAAAAATATATTTGTTCTTTCAATTTTATAATTAATGGATTGTGTAAATTGATATTAATCAATTATAGGAATTATTATTTATTTATTTATTTATGGTTATTAGTTGTTATTATAACTGATGGATCGATGTTGTATTAGGTTTGTGTTCTAAGTAACCCGTGATGGATTAGGCTATTCAATTGATGTTCCATTGAGAGATCTCTATCATTATCCGATTGGTTATTTAATCATTGTCCTATTGTCCGGTTAATTCTAAAAAATGTGTTTGGTTAATGATTTCGAATCTTCTTTTAAATCCCTAGTATTAACTAATGTGTTTGATTTTCAATGTACGTATATTTCTATCCTAGGAATGGATATCATAATTCTTAAAATACTTTTATCATATTTTTCTCATAAACTTAGAAATAATTTCTTGATCACAGAACATGTTGTTTGTTATCATTATCTATTACTTACAAATTTTTGGTTAGATATCAGCACAGTGTTCCCGCGCATCCATTAAGCCTTTTTGGTTAAAAAATAATCTATTAAGAAAGAGAAAAAAAATAAGAAACGAAGAAAGAAAAAAAAAAGTCTGGAAAGCTCTTTTCACTTCCGCTTTGAAGTACCAATTTCGGTGATTGCTTTCGAAACCTCCTTCACTCAGCAACTAGTCAGAGTCATCAACCCCACATCAATAGCCGCCAATACAAAACATTAGTAAGATTCTGGCCCTATCAAAATTTGTTCTTTTGGATTGAATGATGCTGAATGCACAAATGGGTAGAAGATTTTGGGGTTAATTAAAGAAAGAATAAAAAAAAATGCCACCCGATGCTTAAAAATACAAAACAACAATGACGAAGATTAGGGGTAGGTGTTCGACCATTGACGGCGTCAAACTGTCCATAAACGCTTGAAGTGTGTGCTTTATTATTATGTTCAAAAATGTCCATTGCATTCCATTTGCATTTGTGGCTTTTTACCGATTTCTTCTATAAAGACAGAGAAGGAGGCCTTGACTTGAGGATTGATTCATTGATTTGGCGCTGAATCCTAGGTGGTTGATTTCTCAACTTTGATATTTTGCTTCGTCAATTGGTTGTGCTGTGCAATGCAATTTGGCGTTCTTTTTTAAATACTATTGTACTGGATTATTTGGTTTTGGAATTTGTATTCCAAATTGGAACCTTTTCTTTTGGATCAATATTTGGGAATTTGTTTTGGATTGGTATAATCGAGAATCTAAAAGTGGATTCTTTTTGGAGTGAACTTTTTTTAATTGGATTGGTATATATTTTTTTTTTTAATTTGGGATGCTTTGGATTACAATTATCTTGCAGGGTTTTTCAGGTGGTTGAACTGCAAGATGCAAAACCACTTACTAATGTCTTAGACACACAAGTAACGGAGAATAGAGTCAGACTGGAGCAGTTTGTACATGTTGTACCTTTTATTAGTTTATATCATAGAGACCGTGATTTCCTGGATGAGGAAGTTTTAAAGTTGTTCTTTAGAAAAGAAAGCAAATCAAAGCCGACATCATTGTGTTCAATTATCATTCTCTTTTGGTATTTAAATTATTAACTTCATATTAGCTTACCAGTGAGTCTGTAGTGTTGTATTACTGCCCCTGTTAGCTTAAAATTCTGCCATTTATTTCCCTTTAAGAAACTGTAATTATTGGTTAAACATTCATTTTAAGATACATGTTACATTCATTTTAAGATACACGTTATATATAAAGTTGGCATTTGGGTGGTTTTTGGTTGCTGTTTAGCACGGTAAACTTGATGTGGATTATTGCTTTTTGTATGCTGCACTATTATGCTGAATCTTGCAATACTCCTGCATTAAGTAACATGTTTTGCTTCTATTCAGGTGGAACTATCAGACAGAAGGAATTACATTTTGCACACTGAAGATAACTGCACCTTTTGGGAGTGATTCTGCTATGCCTTTACCATTTTATTTTGATTACATATTCTTTGTCCTCAGATGGGATAAGTGATGCAGTTACTGTGCTTAGATAGCTTATGCTTAAGATTACCTTTAATATAAAATTTGCATGATGAATGAATTTTTGTTTGGATGATTAATGCAAAAATATTCTTAAAGTTAATGTTATATAAGTAATTTTGTTTCCCCTTTTAGGCAATAAGGATTCTTTTTGTAGTGAGAATTTCATGTGTGGTTATCACTTTCTTGAAGCAAATCTACAGCATTGGGGTCGAGTTAGCTCTGGAAGGTATGTCAACATCTATTATTGCTGACATACAACAATACAACTAAAATTACTAGAAAGTGTGTCATTATTTACATGCATATGGTTAGGATACAATGCATTTACTTTTATAAGAAATTAGTATAACAGAACCTGTGAAAATATTGATAATCTTACTAGGAAAGAGAAAAAAAAATTGACATTTTTTGGCCTTGAATTGATAAAATTAAGCTGAAGATATTTAACAGTTGCCAAAGGGTTTAGAATTTTGTCCATAATCACGAATGACCATTCTTTTTAGAACTTTGAACGGCTTTAAATCTTTCTCTATGCTTTATATCTTAATTCTCTACATCATTTTTTGTCTCATTGGGTGCTTGCTAATATTGTTAATGTACTAATATCTTCTTTACATTTTATGACAGCTTATATTGCCATTTTATCTTCAATGGACAAAAGATCGACAAATACTAACTCAAATTGTAGTCATAATGTATTGCCCACCAATGACATCAACAACTACAAGGTTCAATTAGAAGGTATATCTTGTGTTGAGTGTATTTTTTTTTAATTTTTTTATTTGTGATTTTTAATTTTCATTGTTTAATGCATACCATGTTGACATCTCTAATCGGAACATAGGCAATCTAAGGCATGATTTAATACAAAAAAGGAAAGCATCTACTCATTGTCAAGCAGAAAATACTAAATTCAAAATGCTCCGGCCAGGGAAACATATGTTGAGTTCTAAAAATCACAATGTTAATCAGGGTCAAGCCTTTCAATGTGACACACCTTCAAGAAATCCTGTTGCGACAATGCAGAAGATACATATTTATGATGTTGTTGGATCAGGTTCGTTGACAATGTAATTTAAAATTATTATCTTGGTAAATATTCATAATGTGATGCATTATAACTTTGTTCGTGCAGAATTGGACAATATTTCTCAAGTTAAATATTTTTACAGGTTGGAAAAAAAAATAGAGTCGTTCTACATGATGTCTCAAATTATGTACGAGATTTGACATCTATCTTTCAGCAAGCTCAACCAAGAGGTTTTTGGATTACTTATTTCTTATTATTATTTCAACATTAGTCTCAATTTAGCCATGCATTAACAACATTTATTGTTGATCATTCATTGGGGGCCACTGTTCATTTAGAAAAACAAAAAAGTCACTTCAATTTTGTAAACCTGGGAATGAATGAGGATAATGATGAAGAAGAAACTTCTGAAGATCAGCTATGTGGTCTCAATTCATTGCAAACTAACAATCATCCACCCCAGTGCATTCCAAGTGCCTCTCAATTTGATGGTCTCGGTATGTTTCCCCCCTATTTTAACTAATTCATCTTTCTTATATAGAAACATTTAGCTTTTATATCAATACCATAATGTTTGCCAATTTTCAGATCCACATGGTCATACTATTGCTAATCTTGATAGCAATAATGGTAGCTCTTGTGGTTTCGCCAATCATAATGTTGATGATGTGTGTTATTCAGATGTTGGTGATCCCGATTATATTTGTTCTTACTGTAGCTCTACCTTTTGGTATCATGAAAGAATTCGCCATAGCATATCTACTAATAATCCTATTTACACTCTGTGTTGCTCTTAAGGAAAAGTCCAATTACCTCTTCTAATTGAGCCCCCAGACTTTCTTCTTAGTTTATTTTTCAAAATCAGAGTTATTTTTTTGGAAAATTGGCTATACAGTGATAAAGAAGCCAACTTATTGTGTTTATAAAAACAAATTACATGTAATATTCTATTCCCTGCCTCATTTGCAAAATATGAGTAACCAGTACCACCCACAATTCTGAAAAAATGGACACCCCGGGAGTGAATGTTACTGATTCTGACTTAAACCCAAACCAGTCACACCTATGATAAAATTGGCATCTCTGCTGTGAAAGTGCAATTACCAGCCTTTAAACAGATCCGAGCCATTCACACCTATGATAAAATTCACACTCCTATTGTAATATCACCGTCCTTGACTTCCAAAAAACCCGAAACAGTCATACCTGTAACGCAATTGGCACCCCTGGTGTGAAGATTTCAGTACCTGCATCAATCAAGCCAATCTTCGTTTTCACATTTGTGCTCAGTTTCACACCGTAGATGTGAAATTCTCTGTTTCTGTCTGTAATGAGAATTGCACCAGTCACTGCTTCGGACAATTGACTGTTCGTTTTTACACCTGTGATAAATTTCACACCACTGATATGAAATACTCTATTTCTGTCAACAATCAGGATTGCACCAGTCAAACCTGCAGAAAAAATTACACCCCTGTTGTGAACGGTTCTGTTATTAAAAATTTCAAAATACACTTTCCACATCTAAAATCTAAAATACCACACCTAGCATAATTTTCGCATCCCGCATGTGGACAAATCTGCAAAACGATACAGTTTATGTATGATACACACTTCAACCTTGGAATTCACTATCAAGAGCGCAAACTGAATCACCACCGGCCATTACATATTTAAACACAGTCAAATTGAAATGAGAATTGTTATGCTTTCAACATGATAGAACTTTCACCAAATTTATTTTTTCACATAACACCAATACATTAATAGCATTGCAAATAGAAAATTTTCCATATTTAAAGTGTTATAACATATCTATTTTAACAAAAAATTCTTGAAGTTCTCGAAGTTTTCGACCCGTGCATAGCACGGGTCACATTACTAGTTACTATATAAAAATCAATGAAATTTTGAATTTATGCGTCTTCCATTACGTAAGCAAGTATATGCACCAATAGGACAAATTAGAGAATGTATTAAAGCTTGAAGTCAGTATATTGAAAACGTTTAGGTTCAATTAACGGCTTCAACCAAAGCAATCACAGATGTGTAAATTTTCACACCAATGGTGTGATAGTGTTTGGCTCAAATTGGAGCTTCAACAGAGAAAATCACAGCTTGGAGGAGGTTCACACCTGGGATGTGAATGCATTTGACTTGTTCACAATTTCTAATGTGCTACGACAGAACTAATCACAGCTGTGCAAATTTTCTTTCTCATGGTGTGAAAGCTTCAGCTTCAATTGTACTTTAGGAGAAGTAATCACAACTGTGAGATAATTCACTTACAGCGTTTGAACATATTGTCTTGGAAGTAGCCCCCTTGACGCCAAACTAACCAATGTTGGGATACGGTCCAAAGCTACCTTTCACACAAATGAAGCCACCTTTGAGGGCACAAAATTTTTCCAAAGCTGAGAGAAAAAGGGATTCCTCGGGGAAGTGGAATAGCACTGCAACAACTTGTATCTTATTTTAACAGAATAAACTCTGCTAGGCTCTTCCAACCAAATTCACTTGTCCTTTGAAGTTGAATGAAGCATGACGTACGCCACCCAACAAATGATGTAATTCAGCCAGCATGTTCTCCTCCCAGCAAAACAAAATTCTTCGCCATGTCCAACTCCACTGCCAAACTCCACCAACATCCCATCACCCCTGATCCCTCACAGTCGCATCCTTACATTTTGCAACCACAAACAATCTACTGAGATGTATCTCCCCAAAAAGGGCCTCCTGGTAACCAGCTATCATACCAAAAAGATGTATCTCCCCAATCCCCTAGTTTCCTCGAGATTGCATCAGAAAACCACACGTCGGGGAATTCATCATGTAGTTGTTGTAGAGAACAAATGTCCCTCCACCACCGAGATCCTTAAGACCCGATCCATCTAATAGACCCACTCTAAACCCATATCTTCCAACCAAAACTTTGTACCATAAAGATGTTTGCTCCGTTCTCAGCCGCCACAGTTACTTACCTAACAAAGCAAAATTAAAAGCCCACAAGTTTTTAACTCCAAGGGCCCCTTCCTCTTTCTCCTTGCACACATCCCTCCAAGCGCCACCCAATGAATTCCTACGGTACATTGCTTTTGTTAGGAAGAAGGTTTAAATATATTTTTAGTGTTTAGAAACATAGACATTTTTTCTTTTGGTCTCTACTCCCTCCGGTCTCGAATATAAGAAACAAGTTACTTTTTTGGTTCATTGAATAACTCATGTATCTGGACTAATTATAGTCCAGATACATGAGTTATTCAATGAACCAAAAAAGTAACTTGTTTCTTATATTCGAGACCAGAGGGAGTATTTAATTTTGTTTTTTTTAGTCCCTATAAATATTTTCATTACGAAGTTTAGTCTAGTTTATTAAATTTTGCTTATCTAGCGTTTTGCTGATATGTCATTCTTGTTACTCTGATTACTTGCCATGTCATCTAAACATGTGTCTCTTAAGTGAAATTGGACCCTAAAATCAAATAAATGGGGACAACTAAGGGTCTATTTGATTCAAAGAAGGGGAGGGGAGGGATTTTAATGGAGGGGAGGGGAGGGGAGGGAAAGGGAGGAGAGAGATTTAATTAGAAGTTGTGTTTGGTTGGGAGGAGGGGAGGGGAGAGATTTTAATTGAGGGAATAGACTAATTTAATTTTTAGACCTTTGTAAGATTTTATGTTTAATTTAATTTAAGGTTATTTACGTAAATATCGTTTAAAGCTTTCTTCTCTCCCTCCAAATCCCCCCAATATTGGAGGGGAGTCAAATCCCTTCATTCCCCTCCTCTCCCCTCCTTAAAAAAATGAACCAAACAAGAAAACATTAAAATATTCCCTCCCCTCCCCTCCCCTTCCCTCCAATTCCCTCAAACCAAACACTATGTAAAGGTGTTTTTGTGTATTTTGGAGGAGAGGGGAGGGTTTTGATGTTTAAGGGGAAAGTGAAGGGAAAGAAAAGGGAGGATGCTCCCCTACCTTGCATGGAAGCTCATTTTTAATAAAAAATCAGAACCTCTAAAAACATCTAATTTGGAGAAATTCTAAAAATATATTAGGGAGAGAGTTTTGGAAATTTTTGAAGGGTTTTAAAAATTTTTTTTCATCCTTTTCCCTTTTTATAAAACTAAAATACTGCTATAAACCCTTCTCTCCCCTCCCCTTCCCTCCAAAACTCCTAAACACACTCTTAGGTGCACAATCATGCACATTTCACGTACAAGATTGTCCATTATTTGTTTGAGTTTAGGGTTTCCATTTCACTCAAAAGAACATGTTTAGATAACGTAACAAGTAACTTAGAGTGACATAGATGATATATCAACAAAACATCATATAGATAAATATAATTGAACAGATTGGACTAAATTTTGAAATCAAAAAATTTATAGGGTCTAAAAACTAAAAAAAAAATCTATAAATAATATAAAAGTAGGCACCTCCTAGGGAAAGTTTTTACAAGATCTTACAAATGGCAAAAAAAAATTTGAATTTTCTTGCCATGTGGTGTTGTTCCATTTCAAGTTTGTACATGTGTCACAATTTCCTTCGTTTGTTTCTTCAAGAAGCTTTGTTCTTAACTTTCTACTTATAGTAAGTTTTACACTTTTCAAATTACTCTTTATTGTGATTGGGCATGACATTGTGATTAGACATGAGGTGTGATGGGTGTGTTACAACTGGATCAGACTAATTTTAATTTTATTTTAATATATCAAATTCAATATGTCATAAAAATGTATTTCAAACTAGTATGGAGCCCGTGCAACGCACGGGTTAAATAAAGGAACGTGTGAATTAATCAACAAATAATCGTAATAAATTTAAGATATTTCATACTAACATGTGTTTAATTTGTAAATATAGAAATGATAATGTTAATAAAGAATAAATACAAAGTCAAGATCATATAAGATCTTGATATATGGTATATCAATTTATAGTTGGGATCTATTTTTCTATTTTGATGTGTATGCATACATTTTTCCATGACTTCCCCCTAGTTTAAAACATACACAACATTCATTACTCAAATATATATAACAGCTTTATTTGCACTAAAAACCAATAACTGAAATCTGGTAATATATTGAACTAAAAATTACCTACCAAAACACAACCCATTAAGTGTGTGTTTGTGTGTGTTTGTTTAAGATTATCAAACATACGTTTGCCCCCAAAATAGAGTTTGACTTGGTCAAATTTGATTTTGGCAAAAAGTTGGTGTGTTTGTTTACTCAAACGTGAAAATTTGAAATGTAGTTTTGAGATCCAAAATCAATTCTGGTGGAAGGAGGTCCTGGGTTGCTTTTCTATTTGTAAAATCATGTTTGGGTGTGGGACCCACAAAATTCTTTATATTTACACATCAAAAGTGGTTCTACCTTTAGCATCCAAACACAATCAATTCTTCTGAACACACTTTTAGAATATCATTACCAAACACAAATCAATTCTTTTCAACACAATTTTTTTAAAATCAATTCTTCAAACACAATTCTATCAAACACAATTCTTCCAAAATCTAAAACAAATGGACACTAATTAATTAGTATCTGTTATTGGGTATCTATATCTATATTTATATTTATTTATATACTTAGTATCTTAATTGATAAATCAACTATTATGTATGTAATTAGGCTACCCGTCAAAAGCAATATTCGCCTTCAAACATTCTATATTTCAAGTTGAACTTCAGCGATATATGTTTATTTCTTTCATATAGTTATACATATATTCATCCATGATAGTCAAACAAAATATTAAGATTGAGATAAGATTAATAATATAACATAAAATAAATAAAATAAAATTAGAAAACAAACATAATATTAATTAGATTATAACAAACATCAAACATAGTGTTCAAGAGTGTTAGTATCTAATCTAAGAAATTGAGAAAGTAGACTAAAAACAATTTGTCTAAGAGAATGGGTATGACGCTTTTACACGGGGATTGTGAACTTATTCACAGCTGTGAATGAGTCTGACATGAGAAGTCTACATTTTCATTGATGGGTCTGACGGGTTGACACTGGTGATGTGATTTTATTCACAATTGTGACGAACTCTGTATTCAGAAGTAATCTGTTTTCTTTTCGAGGAATGGCTAACGCTTTTACACCCGGGTTGTGAATTTATTCACAGCTGTGAATGAGTCTGACATGAGAAGTCTACATTTTCCTTGATGGGTCTGACGGTTTCACACCAGTGATGTGATTTTTTTCACATTTATGAAAAACTCTGTATTCAGAAGTCTATATTTATGTGCAATTAGCTTTTCTACGTGAAGTTATTTGTTTTTTATGGTCTAAGTTCAATTCAGATACCAATGTTGTGAGTGATATAAGGGGAGTATCTGTTGAAAAAAAATTCCATTAAAAATTTAAATAACATTTGTACATAAATTGGGTAAAAAAAAATATAATGCATTCATATTCTAAGTGGTCTTACTCCAGTTTAAACTTAATTAATATATTTGCTCCCCATAAAAATTTTCAAAAGTAAATTATTTTATTATATTATCATTATTTCCTTTAAAGTGACCTACAGAATTAGTAATATTCAAAATATGAGTAAAAGCAATAGGATAAATTTTCAATAATCAGATCGCATTAAGACTTCCACCACCCTGATCATTGTATATTTTATGCTGTAAAAAAATGTCTGTCATGTTCATACATGCTTTTAGCTTACTCAAACAAAATGAAAATCCTACTTTTTTTAATATGTATAATACTTGCATCATATGTGTAAAGTAAGTAAAACTAAGACAATTAATGAAGGCATTAAAATTAACCAAAAAACAAATACGTAAATCGAACTGATAAGCCAGACATAATGTGCAAAGAGTATTTAGTCAAGTAGAATAATCATTATACAGTTATACAAATTGCAAAATAATAATGCAAAATAAGAAAAAGAAGCTCCAGACTATATCTTGTTTCCATCTTTATAAACATATACGGACGATCTTGCAGAAAACTGTAATGGTTCATAAGTGAAAGCTCCCAACTCTATCCTGTTCTGTCCAGTCAGTTGATTTTTAACAAAAAGAAGAACTCCATCCACCTTACAGAATTTGCTCATGAGAGGTCCACTTCACTTTAAACAAAAACATCTTTTGTGTGTCATCCTCAATACTTGGTTCTGTAATATATTTGATTTGATTTGAAGACAGTACGTTAGATTTGTTCCTTATAAGAAAAGACTTTGTCTCATTTTGAATGTACTCCTTTTTATTACTATCTCAATGATCATTCTATCTCTAAGTAATAAAGTCCCGAAACTCAAAAATACTCTGTCTCATTTTGTGGCGCGCCAAGCTTGCCAGTTCTTTTTATTACAGGTTATTCACTTGAGTATCATGTAATTCTTTCCTTCCCTGTGATTTTTCTTGTAGGATTTGCTTTAGTTCTTCTTCTTTTGTTTTAAATGTCCAAGTAAATATATTAAATTAATTTGATAATTTGTCAAGTAAATCTAAATTAATTAAGAAAAAAAAACACAATTCTCTATTATCTTTTTGAATTATATTACATACGTAATATGTATTTTTTCCAATAATAAGTAAACAATAATTATATTTGTATAAAATATAATTATTTAACATATTCCTATTATTATAATGATGATGTTACATCATTAAACTTTGAAAAAGTTACATATAATTTATATTTTTAAAATAAATTAATCAATTTAATTTACATATTAAACTCAATAATCACACATATACGAATTGACAATTTGTATTAATTACTTTGAGTTAAAAGGTAAAAAACAATACCTTTAAATATTTGTTACTAACACAATTATATGTTGGAAAATACTAATCGACACAACATATGATTGTACGAAAACTTCACGAATTGATTTTGTGTTGTTGATCGGATTTCAATCCAATATTCTCTCTCCTTGTTTTCATTCTGATTCGTTGATTGTTTTGTTGATTCGTTGATTGTTTTGTCGTTTCTTTCTGTGACAAAAATGTCGTGCCACCAAGCATTGCTCTTATATGTTATAAATTCACTTGAGAACAAAAAAAAAAAAAAAACCATGGGAAAGTTGAAAGACCCTTGAGTTCAACTATGATATTTGGTACTTTACTTTTTTGTAATTCCCCATCATTTTTAAGTCTATATTTTTAATCTTTATTTTTCATGTACTACTTTTTATCACTATCTCAATGATCATTCTGTCTTCAAGTACTGAAGTCCTGAAACACAAAAATACTTTATTTCATTTTGTGGCACACCAATCAAAGCATAACTATTTTTTAGTGCAGGTTGTTCACTTAAGTATCTTGATCTAATTCTTTCCTTCCCCGTGATTTTACCCTCTAGGAATTGCTTCAACTTCATCTTCTTTTGTTTTAAAGGTCAAAGTATACTGCATGGTAATATGTAATTTTTCACAGCAATAGGTAAATAATAATTAAGTTTGTGTAAAATATAATTACTTAACTCGTTCTTCTTATTAAAAGGATGACGCTGCATCATTACAGTTTGAAAAAGTTATATATGATTCATATTTTAAAAATAAATTTATTAATTTAATTGACATATTAATCCCAATAATCAAAAATATATGAATCGACAATTTGTAATAATTACTTTGAGTTAAAAAGTATAAAATACCTTTAAAATATTGATATTAACATAATTGTATGCTATAAATTCACTTAAAAACAAAAAAAAATGATGAGAAAGTTTATAAACCCTTGAGTCGAACTATGGTTTTTGCAACTTTATTTTTTTGCAATTCACCGACACTTTTAAGTGTCTATCTATCCTTTTTGTTTTTATTTTTTATGTATTACTTTCTATTATTATCTCAATGATCATTTTGCCTCCAAGTGAGTCATGAAACATAAAAACATTCCATTTCATTTTGTAGCACACCAAGCAAAGCATGCTTGTTTTTTTGTTATAGGTTGTTCACTTAAGTATCATCTAATTCTTTCATTCTATGTGATTTTCTCTTCTAGGAAATGCTTCAACTTCTTCTTCCTTTGTTTTAAATGTCCAAGTAAATATATAAAATTAATTTGATAATTATTCGTGTAACTTTAAATTAATTAAGAAAAAATTACAATACTCTAATTTCTATCACTACGTACCATGTAAATCCCTCTTCACAAAGGGTTGCTAAGTGTATGGTATGCAACTATGCATCAATCACTCTTGCAGATTAAAAAAAAGGAGTAAAAGTAATTAAGAATAAATTGTAAAAAGGTAATTCCATGCCCAGCTGTGATTGTAAGCTATTAAGATTAAGATAATGTTTTTCTCACAATAAAAGTGCATATCTTTGTTGCAAACTCAAAGGAATACATTTTTTTTTATCAAAGGGAAAGATAAAAGGAAACGAAAGACAAATACTCTTCTAGTCTAACTCCGTGCAATTCCATCCAGTTGCTGTTGCGTACTGTCACAAAAGCAATTTGCTGCATTTGACCGGGTTTTATATTGGAGGACATGTTCACATGAAAATGGGACTCCGCATAATTTTTTCATTTTTGGATTGCTGCACATTTGAGGTGGAATTGCACAAAACACAATATATCTCTGCTAGAGGCCTATCAGATAAGACTTTGACACACGTTCCACTTTAGTTACATTTACTGATACAGATTTAACTCTTTTTGTAATTTTGAGTCAATGATGGACACCCTATATGAACTTTCTTTGGAGCTTGGTACGCTTTGTATTTGAGCATGCTTGTTATTGATATAATTCAGTTGTCTTTTCAAAAAAAAAAAGTCGAACTCTTTGTAATACCGTGTAGAAGTTTACATACTATATAGACCAAAAAAAAAAGAAGTTTACATACTGTGCCACTAATTCCTCATGAGAATGAATAAAAAAATCTAGGATAATGTGATCAGCACATATAATGACAAAAGCAAATGAACCTTGATCAACTCCAAAATTGCTACCAAAATTTGTGACCACGAAACATCCAACAGATACAAAGGATTCAATCCATACAAACACCATTACAACAATAAGTACCCCTCTCCTATAATATCAGTAACAATATAAGCCAGCCCATTTTGAGTGCTTGAAAACCGACACCTAAACTGGAAGCAATTTATAATGCACCAAGAACAAAGATGCATCAATTCCTGGGAGGTTGCAAAGTAACAGACTCATTCTTAAGCAAAGATTAAATCAATTTCTACTTCTACCAGATAAGAAAATTCAAGATGCAAATATACTCATCATATCTTACTGCCTTAGCTATAATTGCATCAACAACAACATCTCACATGCCTTAGCCCAAGCTCTGCTGTTTTGCACAACAAAGAAGGAAACCCAGAATTAGATTGCTTCAAAGTTGTGAGCTTGATTGTATATCTTCTATTTCTACACAACAAATTCAATTTGCACAGCAATGTAATCAGGCATCTATATACAACATTCTATTCCAAACAGAATCCATGGTCACAAAATTAATATATCAAGACCAGCAATGAATGTGTTCAAGGCACATCCAATAGGTATTTTTTTTTAACATAAGAAAAAGAAACTCATTGATAAAGAAGAGAATAAAAAAAGCATGGGATTGAGATGTACTACACCAGAAAACTACTAAATAAGAAATTTGCAAAGTAGCAGAAAAACAATACTCAAGAATAGCAATGCACATGACAGTCCAATGACCATGTAAATCTGAAATGGCAACATCCTTATAAATAACCATGATTAAAAGCAAATCGCTCTCAATATAAACTTTAATGATCAATATTTGAAAATCCCCTGGATGATTTCATGTCTATTACCGAGGGTAGATTGTGTCCCAATATTTTTTATTCCTATAGACTTGGCAGCAACAGCAGCAACATTGAGCATTATTTCATGCACCTGTTGGTAAATAAGAGAAAATAAATATGCATCTTCAATCATGATATTGTTTCCTCCAAAACCAAAATATGTATCAATGTTCATGTTACATGAATGGAAAAGTTTAAGATTTTTAGGGAATTGTCCCTTCAAAACACACCAAAATAGTGAAATGAAGTCAGAATGAATCCTTTTTATCAATTTTTAATACCCCAAACTTTCTCCAGCTAAATCATTGGTTGACAGTGGAAGCTCATAAGAAAAAGGCACAGAAGCATTTTTAATTTTTATTATTATAGAAATAGAAATATTGATATTAAAAGGAAGGTAAAGAAAACTATACATGCACCAGCACCACAACCACCTCCATTCCTCCAAGCCTAGCAGACACGTCTGTGATTTTCCCATCATTTACTGTCCTTCAATTTGCACTGCAATATAATAAAGCATCTATATACAACATTATATTCCAATAAAAACAGGGTAATAGATGTCAAAGTAAAAAACACAGACTGTATCATTTACTTGTTAAAATGCAAATCTAATGATGAAACACAACCCACCTTTACCAAGGAGTCTTTTGCTATTGGTTGCTCTTGGCTTTTCAATGTTTCATTTTTCAAACTTTTTATCTGCAAATGAACATGGGGCAAGTCAACCTTGGTTTTATCTTTAATAAGCAACAATTTAAATAGAGGGAGAAATGAATATGGCGACAAAAATTACGGAGCAGAAATAGAGAAGAGGGCAGAGAAGGAGGTAATGATTCACGAGCCACCTCTGGGCAAAAATTCTGCCACTATCTCACAATCAACAGCCACCACTGTGAATCACCACCATGCAAGCCAGATCTTTTCCCCCAAAACCTCTCCATTTCAGCAACCAGAAACATAAAAATAAAATCCCATAAACTTATAAAAGACGAATGTGTTACCAACAGTGGTTCAACCGAATCTTCTTCTTCAACTCCATCATCCTCTCCTTCGGCCTTCTTTATCTGCTTCCTTCCACTTCTGAATAGACGCCGTCGTCGTATGCCATCAAAGCTCTGTCGCCCTTAAAGCCCGTGAAAGCTCCTTCTTTATAGTGTTGTTGTGTGTGAGAGAGAAGGATCTCAGAGACAGTGTGTGTCTGTGATGTAGGTGGGTGAAGGAGTTTGAAAATATTCTGGGAGAGGAAACCGAAAGGCAAAAAGAGGAAAACACTATGAAAATTTTTTTTGGGTCAAATAAAACACTTTGAAATTTAAAATTGAATTTGGATTAGTGGAGTGGGCTGAAGCTTGTAGTGGACGCCTATGGACCTCTCTCAGCTCGTGACTCGGGGCCCGTGAAGTTTCCAGTGGAAGCTTCATAATTTCCCTCCAAAATCCTATTCTCTCTCCAATTTTGTGTCACAAATTTGAATTAGTTTTCTAAATTGGCAAATTATCACCAAAGCTTCTCCAAGAAGAGACTTAATGTGAAATTGACACCTAATAAAAATTTCTCAAATGGTGATTACTACATGTATATGTATAGATAGATAGATAGATAGATTCAAATTCACAAAATTTATGTTTTCCACACACATTAATGATTATTCCCAAAGTAGGTGAGTGAGCGAGCGGCAAGCAGTTGGCAAAATGCATTAATGACCTTTTCTCTCCCTTTCTTCATTTTCAAAACACATCTCCATTTCTATTTTCAGATTCAACCTTTTTGTTTCTCTCCCTCATTTCACAAAATATTGTTGCTTCAAGACAAGCTATGTAAATTTCAAACGCGCAGAAAACGAGAACGAAACAAAACGTAAAGAGAACTGCCGGAAACCCTTCATTCAAATGCGCACACAGAGAAGATGTGAACAGAGGGAGGAGTGTGCCGCAGACAGAGAGGAAGAAGGAGTGAACAGTGGCGGGAGAACAAAGGCGAGAACAGAGAAGAAGGAGCACCCGCGTATGAGAGAGAGTGACAGGGGAAAGGGGATTCCAGGAAGCTCGAGGCCGACCTCGATGGCAGAGGAAGGAGTGGCAGCGGTGGTTCCCATGCAAGGAGGCCGTGTTCGCAGCGGTGCCGGAGGAAAGCCGTTTACGACGGCGAGTAAGAGGGAGAGAGGGGATTCGCACGAAGGCAAGAGACGGTGCCGGCGTCGAAATGAAGAGAACGGGAACCACAGAGTCGCGGAGGAGGGGTGGCTACTACGGCGACCAAGGTTTCGTACGGAACAAAGAAGATCATACGAGGAGTCGATCTCTTCCACTAGCTCCTCCGGCGTCACCGCACTAGGTACCCCTCTCTCTTTCCCTCTTCTTTCGCTTCAACCTTTCTGTCTTCTTCATTGGACATTTTTTTAATATTCAACAGCAATAGTGGACCCTTTCTCTCTCTCTTTTTTTTTTTGAATATCCTACCTGTTGCCTCAATGCAATTTACAGCCATTTGATGGAGAGAAGAAAGAACCTTTCCAGGTTTGCTTCTTTTTTTATCTTAAATATTGATTTTTTGTCTTTGTAGTTGTCACTTATCTCTAACGGTGTTTCTAGCTGTGAGCACCTCCGGGGTGTCGTTTTTTTTTGGTAGTTTTCAATTATCATGAATATTTCTTATATTATTATTTTTCTGTTTTGGTGCAAGCAATGTTGCGGTAACAACCCAAATATTTGTTCAGAGTGCTTTACATTAAAGGTATGATCTCTCTTCTTTTTTGCCAATTCTTGGTGATGTTATTGCTGAGATTGCTAATGTCTTTACCTCTCTGTGCTTTTCTTTTTTATGCTCTTCACACAGCGGTGGACTTGCCTATTTGCGTGGCCATGGATGTAGAGGGGGGTTGTGGCCGCGGTAAGAGACCTTCATTTTTCTCTTTTCATATCTACTTGCTTTGGTCTTTGTATTTTTTTATTTTTTTATTATATTTTTTTCCAACAGTTTCTTTTCCCATTCGGTTGTATCCTTTTTTATTTATTATTTATGTTCTCCTTTTGTAGGTATATTTGAAATTTGAAATTGAAATTGAAATATCAGCACAAATAAGTTGCAAAACATGTGGGCATCTATACCTTTTGGAGGCAAGTGAATAATGAACATCTCCTGTCTTTGGTGATCAACTGAAGCTACAAGATGTCATTCCACTAACTTTTCAGGTTATTTACTTTTTTTTTCAAATGTTTTTTCTTCTTTTGATTTTTTCTTCTTTTTCCTTTCTTTTGATTTTGTTATTTCATTTCATTGTAATGATTTTGGTGATAGAATTCTACTTGCTGATGAGATTCTAAAAGATGCCTTTTGTTTGAATATGATTGACACCCTACTTTGTCCATTGAAGGTGGAGACAAATCCTCTTTTGTTAAGTGGTTATAATTTAATGCCAGTTACACAAATTGAAGTCACCTTTGGCAAGGCAGTTCTACTGTGACATGAGAGTTTTCCTTTTGCTAAGCGGTTCTAAACTTTATTTTTATGCCAGTTATATGCTTTTGACACTGTTTTAGTTTTCCTTTTAACACTACTTGCATTTGTCTTCAGATATAATATAATATAATATATAATATAATTCTTAAGTGGCATGTAATTTGCTGAACAAAATTTTATAAGATGAATGCAGGTTACCCAGGTCAAAAAAATTTATGTCTGAGAAGTCAGAGAGGTTGAAGCTTAATAAAGTTGACATTTATTTTTTGCATGCTGTTTTTTAGGAGGAATGATATCTTCAAGATGATATACCAAAAGATAGTGATGGGAAGTTCACCAAGAAAAAAGATAGACTGATGTAAATTGAGCCAGATTTACTTGGTAGGAATCTTTAATGACATCATTCTCATATTTGCATAAGATGATAACTTAAGTGGAAATCTTGAATGGTTTGATGATTTACTTGGTATGAAAATGTTGTTTAAGGTTGAGATACTTGCAATTGATTCATACTTTGTGTTCTTTTACCCCTGCACCCTCTTTTTTCACATCTTCCATGAAGGAGCATTTGTTGTATACCGTTGTGGAGAAACAATTTATCTTGGGGTTGGGTTGTTGTTCATATTTTTTATTTATTGTATCAAAGTGGAAGCTTCATGTTGGGTCTCTTTTGATATCTTGATTTTGGATTAAAAACATACTCATTCTCATTCTCATATATGCTTAAATTCTGTTACCATAATTTTCAGGTCCTCCAAGATCAGACGTGCATCCGATGAGGGTTAGTAACTTGGTTCTTAATTGATATCGACTGTTGTATTATTGATATTGATAAGTGATAACATATAATCTCTTCTCCTCTGCTTTCTCATTAGTAATATTTAACTGGTAATTTATGTTGATGCTCATATAATGTTCAAATGATTATTATTTCATCCACTGTTACATGTTAGTCTCTTTGTTAGTTGGGAGAAATTTTGATTTCTGAGGAGGTGAATAAGGAAACAGAAGCAGAAGTGTAACTGAGATAAATACCTATTATCTGTCTCGATGATGTTGTTGCCCCAAGAATTATTTATGTCCTCTTTAATTTTAGGACATCAAAGCAAAGGAGAAGGAATTTCAAGCCAGAGAGTCTGAATTGAAAAGAAGGGAACAGGTGATCCATCTTACTAGATGGGATTAATTTAGTAATTCATAGATTGAAATGAGCTTTGTAAAATTGCTGGATGGGATTAATTGAAGTTCTACGAAGCATGGAGACTGCATCCTTATAATTTAGATTCTGTAGTGTACTAACAGTTGGAGACTAAGAACTTTTTATTGGTCTGGGATTAGAAGCTAGCTAATGCATCTATTTGTGCACGTGGATGGTGTTGTATTTGTGAGACTTGCTGTGCAATTGTTGTTTTAAGACACTGATAGGGGCTGAATCATTCTTTTTTTAACAGTAAAACAAAGCAAAGAATGATTTAGCAGATCAAAGTTCATATACTTGGGGGACCGATCGTCATATACTAAAAATGAAAATAATGATTTAATGGATCAGTTTTTTGATACCCAACATGATGTAGGCCAAAGCTTGCAAGGAAGACGAGAAAGATGCAAAAAATTGGAGGCACAACAGGTCCTATTAATCCTTCACACAAGAAGTTGGAGCAAGGAATTGTGAAGAATAGGGGATTAGTGTGTAGGTATTAGCTAGAGACAAAGATGAGAGGCTTTTCCATTCAACCAATCATGTATTTTTCCTTGGAGTTATTATTGCATGTGGGTCACCTTGAAGATCAATGCAGATGCAGAAAAATGGGAACCCACTAAGGTATTCTGTTTCCACCCTTGAAGATCAATGTGGGTTGGTGTATATTGATGTTGGTTTTAAGTGTTTGTTTGGAAGTTTATTTAAACTGATTCTTAGTTTGCAGGAGCTATAAGGATTCGTTTGGTGTTATTATTATTATTATTTGTTTCAACATTTGTTGTGCCTGGATCTAGGATTACTAGCATACATTCAAATTAAAATGTGTAATTTGTCCTTTTGGCAAAGAAGTGGTTTCTCTGGTCTGGTTTCATTCTATTAGGAACTAGGATGTCTTTAAATAAGTCCCTTGGCAATGAAGGTGATGAACACATATAAGGATGTTGGGCAATAAAAGGGTAAACGCACACAAACTTTTCTTCTGTCACAACTATATTTTCGGAAGCTTAGAGGGGTGTTGAGCTCAGAAAGATCTGCACCGAGGGTGTGAATAGAACGACAGGTGTGAACGAGGCTGTCTGGAGAGGACTGTTGGCAAAGGAAACCACTGGACATCTCACACCAGGGTTGTGACAAATATCACTGTCTGTGAACAATTCCAATTCTTTGTGGTAGGGTCAGCGGTTATTACAAGTCAGTGCCTTGAAATTTCTGGGCTTTGTTAGAACTAATAGGGGCTTAGCTGGATGGGCTAATTTATATTTGGCAATTTCTATCTACACATACATGTTTTTCTATCAACACATACATGCTGCGGAACTATTAGTTCCGCAGGTGTATTTTTTTTCGGACACACACATACTGCGGAACTATTAGTTCCGCGGGTTGTAATTCACCGCGGAACTAATAGTTCCGCGCGTTGTAATTTAATTCGGACACACACATAACGAATAAAAAATGCTTGCGGAACTATTAGTTCCGCAGTGAATTACAACCCGCGGAACTAATAGTTCCGCGGTATGTGTGTGTCAGAAAAAAAAATACACCTGCGGAACTAATAGTTCCGCAGCATGTATGTGTTGATAGAAAATCATGTATGTGTAGATAGAAATTGCCTTTATATTTCTTGGTTTAATATGTTGGATTTTTAAGAGTTTGTACAATTTCTTTGGAGTTATTGAATCTGGGCTTTCCTTTTGCTCAAGTTTAATGGTAATTTTCTTTTTAATAAAATTTTTACTTATACAAAAAAAGTGAATCATTTTTTTACAAAAGCATCTATTAGGTATTATTAAATGTTCGAGATACATGGGAAAAGAAATTCTTCCACCTTAACAATATCAAAGAATAACAATTCAGTAAATAGTTTAATATTAAGTGAATGACTATTTTTTGGTGCTACTTTATATTATCTCCTATATATGTATATATTATATAATATAATATATATGAAGTAGTGCCTAACAATGTTTCGCTTATTCCTTTTTGTGTGCAATTAACCTTTCTGACTACAGTATTATAAGATAATTTGCTATTTTTAAATTTGTTTCTTTTGTAATACCCTTGATTTCAACCGTGTTACTTGGTTAAAATAACATGTCAAATTAGAATATATATATATATATATATATATATATATATATATATATATATAAATTAATTGTCAAAATATAAAAAAGCTTTCGTTGTGAAATTCAAAGAATATAATAATAATAATAATAATAATAATATGCCATATAAATCTAAATTTTAAATAACTCACATTGCCTTTTTGTGTCAGCCTTTTGGTACAAAATAAGCACATTCAGCGGCCTAAATGCAATGTTGCTGCAAGAATGTGTTAAGCATCGGCACGCTTCCATTTAATCTGATCAAATCTTTAATCTTATTCACCTAATCGCTCTTTTAAGCTTCAAGTTACAAGTTACAAACAAAATCCACTTAATAATATTACATGTGGGTAGGTTGCTTTGACAGTTTGCGCTGGGAATTTAGTGCAATTACTTCTAATAATTTTTGAGCAAATTATTATTGAATATTTTCTTTGGATCGAGTAAATTTGATTTTTTTTATATATTAATATCTATATGTAAATTTTTAAAAATAAAAATTATATATAAATTATAATATATGGGGATAAACATTTTTCATGAATAAAAAATATACATTAATATCTATATGTGAATCTTCCTTGTGCTTTCTATGCAAAATTAATGTTTAAGACTATAATATTTTTAGGCAAATGACTCTTCATTTCTTATTTATTATCATCTTATTGAACTAATTTATTGAAATTTTTTTTGCATCAGGTAAAACTGAACGAGGGTGAACATTTTCCATGAAACTACATTTACATTTAACTCACGGTGGAGAATGTTATACGTTAAACTACAATAATATTTTAATTACTAGAATGAAACTATATTTTATTATAATTTTAATATTTTAGTAATTTTTTTTATGATAATTTTAATTTAAATATATTTTTAAATGAAATAACATTATTATTTAACTAATTTTCAAAAAAACATTACTATTTAACTCATAGAAGAGTTTAACAAAAATTAGACATCAATATATAAACTTTTTAAAGTTATATTCTTTTAATGTATACCGCGTGTAGCGGGGTATACATATTATATAGTTTGCTTTGAATATTTTACATGAAATAACATTATTAGCTCATAATAGAGGTAAATGTTTAAAGTCATATCCTTTAAGTAAATACCGCGCGTAGCACGGACCTACATAATATATAATTTGTTTTAAATATTTTACATGAAATAACATTACTAACTCATAGAATAGTTTAATAAAAATTAAAGTTTAGTTTTTTCATAAATAAAAATTGAATCTTAATATAAATTTTTAATGTCACGTTTTTTTAGTACATTCTTTACGTAGCACAAGTCTACGTATTATATAATTTGATTTCAACATTTTTTATGAATTAACATTATTATATAACTCATAATAGAGTTTAATAGAAATTAAGCATTGATATAAATTTTTAAAATATTATTCTTTTAGTGTATACTTTGCATAGCTTGGACCTACATATAGTATAGTGTGCTTTTAACATTTTACATAAAATAATATTATTATCTAACTCATAGAAGAGTTCAATAAAAATCAAACATTAATATAAATTTTTAAGTCATTTTTTCCCATTAAACGACTTCTATATGATAAAAAAATTGATATGATCAAAAAATATTTGTCAAGGTAATAGTATATCCTGTCAAAAAACTTATTTATTGAATATTTTATATTACACAGACAAATTTAAATTATCCTTTATGCATTCATATATATATATATATATATAATTTTCATTAAAGAACAAATAAAAGATTTAATATATTTTTCTCACGGGGAAGAACATTTTATAAAATATCATTTTTTGATACATTATGAATATCCATATTAACATTTGAATTATTTCGTCAAAAAAATATATTAACATTTGAATTAGTAGATAAATTTATACTTTATATTATTATTTTTGTTCTTCTCTTACTCATTGTTATGATAATATTAATATAAATGTATTTTTTTTTGCTTACTATAATTTGCTCCCTATCTAAGTAGAAATCAAACATTGATATAAATTGCTAAATATAAAATTTATATTTTTTAATATACACCGTGTGTAACATAGGCCTACATAATATGGTTACTTTAAATATTTTACATAAAATAACACTACTATATAACTTTATCATGGATTTTTTCCATTGACGACTTTTATATGATAAGAATTAGATGTGATAAAAAAATATTTGACATGATAACATTATATCCTGTCAAAAAAACTACTTTATTGAATATTTTCTTTTACTCAGACAAATTTAAACTTGCCTTTATGCATTCATACTTATATATAAATTTTTCACCAAATAACATAAAAATTTATATTTAGCTTACGGGGATAAAGATTTTATAAAAAAACTATATTTTTTGATAGATTACAAAAAACCATATCAACATAGGAATTAATAGAGAAAATTATACTTTATTATTATTTTTGTTCTTTTCTTACTCATTGAATATTTTACAAGAAATAATATTATCTAACTTATCATCATTTTTTTCCATTGAACAATTTCATCACCTAACATGAATCGTTTTATATGAATAATCATTTACGGGACACATATTTTTAATAAACCAAACTATATTCTTTATGAATCGTTTGGCCCGTGCGTTGCACGGGCTAACACACTAGTTAAGTAAAAACCAAAACCAAAAATACTTATATTTAAAGAGACTAAAAATATATTTAAGCTTTATTAACAATTCCCATAGTCTCTTTTATGACTAATTAATTGTTATCCCATTTTTTATTTTACCCCTTTTACCCTTCTTTATTTTCATATTTCCTTTATTACTCCTGTTTGGTAGGAAAAGTTTTTACTCCAATCCAAATTGTCATATTTTTTTATATATAAAGGTAAAGATATTTCCTTTATTATCCCGGTTTTGGGCAGAAAACTTTTTCTTTATCACCTCCCAAAACTGCGTATGAATACGGATGACCAACATATGCAGATTCCAGCATCGTTAGTCACATGAGAAAACAAAGACCGCAACTCAAATATCGTGGAAAATCAACCAATTTCCCTGCCCCACATAACTGCATGCAAAGACAATTTTCCTACCCACCGTGAGCTACCAATTTAGTAACCCTTTTCCTCCTCAAAGTTTCTTTTTGTGTGAGGAATGCAATTAAGGTGTTTGATGAAACACCTATGAGTGGTGTCAAATTGAGTTGGATGACCAAATAGCAGTTTTCATATTCTTCTTCAGCTCCGGTGATTCACACCAAGCCATGATCACTTTTTGTTCACGTAAATTGAATTTGAATTTGGATCCATAACATAGGAGAACATAGTTTCTTTGAGTCAGGGCCTTCAACTCACCATGTCCCCTATATGGAGTTCTTCACAGGATTAACACCCATGCATCAGGCTTAATGTATTGTTCAATAATTTCTCCTTCAGTGATTTAATACATTTTTGACTTCAGACATAACTAAACTCTTAAGGAACTGTTATAACTTATATGATGCTTCTCCAATTCATTGCATTTTACAAGTATGATTGGTTTATTTTAATTTTGATTTTTATGATTTTTCAGCAACCAAGGATCTTGTTTTTGATTTTGAGGAGCTGGAAGAAGCAATTGTTCTGCAAGGAGTTAAGAGTAGAAAATTATGACGGCAAAGCATGTATGTTTCCTTTTCTATCATTTATCCCTTTTTCTGATGTTAAATAAGCATTGCCAACTCTTTCTAGAAACATTGAGAAAAAGGAGGTGGGGGAATTTGAATGACAGGACATTTCCGATACCATGATGATTCTGAGACAATAGAATTGGATGGTTTGGGGTTATAGACTTGGAAACCTGACTTCCCTTGCATGATTTTACTGACTCCATAATTGTCTCTTTTTTTATTATATGGATATTTAGAGCTAAGCCAATATTTTTGAACATCACTCAATTTACAACACCCATTTAACACTTCTGTCTATCTCTCTTTTCTTGTCATATCCCTCCTCTATCACTCATCTCTCTTTAGGTGTAAAATAGATATTGGGTGTCTATAAATCATTTTTTTATGATTTTTTACTGTCCTTAGACAATAAGATATTTACCTCAAAACAGGGAGGCTGCAAAGAAAAGTCGCCTAAGAAAAAACATGCGACCTATAAATATAGCTGTACAAATTCAATTTTTTGTTCAAGACATTGTAGCAGAAGGTGGAAACTAAAAAGCAAGATTGTCCAACTCACTACATATTCCACATAACAATTTATAATCCAATAAATTATTTCTATATATAATAACAAACTTAACATAATCTATAATTCAATAAAAGAAACTTTGATCGTGCAACTGGCGTGTCTCAATCTAGTTTTAAGGTAATTTTAAGATCACTGTCCCATCTACTTTGAATATTTGCAACTATTATATTATTAATGAAGCATAATCATTTCTATTTTGAAAGAACACATGAAATAGGATCTGCTTTGGAACAAATTCCCCCTTGAAGAATATCACCGTTAAGCATCAATATCACCATTAAAATTGTCAAAGTTTTTGTGTAATTTGATGTCTATAAACATTAGAAATATTGAAAACTAGCATATATGCTTTATTTATGTCCACTGTATTTTAGCCCATACAAAATATTTGTATTCAAGCAAATGACCCCTCACCAGCGGAAAATTTGGTCAATAATGACTCCCTTTCAAGTTTCAACAAAATACCTAAAGCAAGGAAAAATCATCTTCTACTTTGACATCGAAATGGGATATAATAATTTTATTCAAAGATGCCAAGGCATACGTAACAACTCATCATGAAAGGTATGAGCATACTATAGTCCCTACTCTGAAATACCTGCTATAATGTAGAAAGGAGAATACACGGGGTAGGAAATCTAATTACGTACATTGGAAAATCAATGAATATCGAAACAAAATTCTAAACTTTATTGTTAAATAAAAATTGATAAAGGGATTTTACATTCTGCATATTGGCGGCAATGCATATCAATCTAACCATCTCGATCAGCAATACTTTGAATTCTTCAAACTTCTCTCTAAATAGACCTTTACATTGTATATTGTTTGACAAAGAAAAAGGTATACTTGCAATGTTCCAAGTTCCAACAACCTTTATTCTATTCACATTATCTCTATTGCCCCCAACAAACTTTCACAGAGCTCTTAGTTTCTATCTGCCATGGATTTCTGAAATACTAACATCATTGAGGGAGCACAGTCCATTGTTTGCTCCGGATGACGCTGAATTCAACATATTCTCTCTAAGGAAGAATGCAGGTCTCCTTGGAGGAGGAAGATCTACAATCTCGCTATTAAGCATAGAAATTACAGTAGTCATACTGGGTCTGTCTGCGGCAAATTCCTGTACACACAGAAGTCCTATGTGTATGGCCCTAACAATACACTTATGCAGGCAAGGATCATATATTCCTGGATCTATAATAGATAAAATATTGTCTTTTGTCCATTGTATCCAGACCTAAATTGAAAAAACAAATATCAAACATTTGAGAAGACTGAAGAATATCCAAGATATAGCTAGGTAACAATTTTAGAAACTTACATATCCTAAAAGGGTAAGAGAATTCTCGCTGTCATAAAAGCTTGAATTACGTCTTCCGCTAATGATCTCAAGAAGCAAAACTCCAAAGCTAAAGACATCCGATTTCTCAGAAAATAGTCCTTGCATTGCATATTCTGGGGACATATAGCCACTGCATTGAAATTTAAGACAATTTAATATTTAAGTATGCTACTATAATCTTGGACTAAGAAGGTAGTGTAGTGGTGTACTTACTAAGTTCCAACAACTCTTCTAGTATTTGCTTGATCTTCATTCCCTCCAAAGATTCTGGCCATACCAAAGTCTGATATTTTTGGATTCAGTTCATTATCTAGCAAGATATTACTTGCCTTCAAATCTCTATGTATGATTTTCAGTCTAGAATCTCTGTGAAGATAAAGTAATCCTCGGGCTATTCCTCCTATTATGCTGAATCGCTTACTCCAATCTAGGATTCTACATTTCGATGGATCTAATAAATGAAAAGGTAAAATTATATTATTTTGAACATAGCATTGAAAGATAAGTAGCCTCATCTAACTCTCCACATTATCTTGCTCTCAAGAAAAAATATATCAGTATGTTCCAAGACATCACTGGCTGTGAAATATATCTCAATAAAATTGTCGGTCTTTTAATAAATAAATAAATGGCTGTGAAATAATTGTTCCTTGTTATAAAACATTATCATATGTGATGAATAAAGATTAACCTCAAAGCTGAGTTGAATATGACAAACGCTATAGGAGTATCAAAGACTAACCAAAGAGAAATGCATCCAAACTTGTATTTGACATGTACTCATATATCAACATCTTTTCCTCTCCCTCAGTACAACAGCCAAGAAGTCTTACAAGGTTGCGATGTTGAAGCTTAGAAATCACCACCACTTCGTTCATGAATTCTTCTAGACCTTGTCCAGATGCTTTAGAAAGTCTTTTAATCGCTATTTCCTTACCATCATGTAATGTGCCCTGGAACCAAAATCAAGAAATAGCCAATGTAGAGAGTGACTTCAGATATGATTTAGCTTACTGGATTCAATATATTATACCTTGTATACAGGACCAAAACCACCTTGACCAAGTTTGTTGGATGAGTGAAAGTTGTCGGTAGCAGTTGCAAGCTTTCCAAAATTATATAGTAATAGCTCTTGGAGTTTAACTTGAGATAGTGCTCCAATTTTGTTGTTCTTTTTTTTTCTTGCTGATTTGTTTGAGAGCCACAGATCAGTGGGAGGGCAGAAACACCAAACAAATAAAAATGGTTAGTGTTTTGAAATTGTTAATCAGTTAAAGAAAACAGAATCTAATTACTGAAAAATAATTTAGTTAAATGAAAATCTTGAGCATATCTTTAAATGGTTTGTGTCGACTCTACCGATATATAGAAAACTCGTGATAGGTTAATTTCAATCCATAATGATGATGCATTACCACGGTGGATTGAATTCCTTCTCCACATGATATAAGCACAACCGAGAATTAAGGCAGTTCCTGTTATAACTGTTACAGTAATGATGACTGTCATGTTTCTCTCTTTATCTGTAATTAAGGAAAAACAAAAGTTAAATTTTTTATTACAATATACCCCGAGAAAGTGTCAAGTTAGGGAAGTGAATTCATTTTATTGCACATAACAACTAGCATACAATGTTTACCAAGTTCTGTATAGGCTACACGAATGTATAGATCAAGTCCTCCATTTGAGAATTGGTTTATGTCAATTAGATTCCCAGACCAAGACATACAACCAATGTCAGCATCATGTGAATATGCAACACAAGAACAATTATCCAAACACCGGCTTCTGCACGTGTCTGGTGAAAGTGAGAGTGATGACCCATCTGCAAAGTCAGGAACTTTGATCATCTGCAATTTCAAAAACCCATCTGTTCTATTGTCTGCACTTAAGTTTTGATTTCTGACCCTTTCACACTGGGAAGGTGTCTTCCTAACACACCCACTAATCCAGTTTTGTCTATTCCATTCCTCTTTGTTCCTTGGCTCAAACCCTTTCAAACAGCTGCATACTGGTGCTATCTGCAAATTACAACTTGCAAAAGGTCCACAAGCACCATAGACATCACATTCCGTTTCATGACTATTCCATATTACTTGCCATTCATTCTTCCTTTCATCCCACAATCTCTCTTCACCGCTGCCTTGTGAATTCAGATTAATGAATGCAATACCATACGCATCATCTGTTGTGTAAAGATAGTAAACATTTCCTTCTCCATCATTTCCAACTTGATTACCGCTAAGATAGTAATTTTTCAAATACGGAATCCCTGTAAAAATCTTCCCATTCCAAGGGCCACTGCGCCAGTACGGTCGAGTTTCATTCCAAATGAACACTTCAGGTATACTAGGGCGTTCAACACTCATAGAGAAGCTCCCAATAGATGGATCAGAGGGGCTTTTCCATGAGGTAACTCTTACTTTCTCACCTGTTCTTTTGTTTGTTGTAAGTTTCATATTGGGCAACATTGCATTGGAAGGATGGTGGAAACTCTCCCATATGGTGCTTTCTGTTGTGCTTTCAAGCAACACAAGGCTCCCAGAATCTAAAAGTTTGGAACTTGAATTGGTTGCAATATTGGGCACATTGGATGACCAAATGACATGTTTCTGTCCATTCAATACCACAAGATTGCCCTCCTCAGATATTGTAACAATCCCAGAAGAATCATTCAGTGGCTGGTTTCTGTTAGCCACCCATACTACTGATGATTGAGACTTCCACCAGATTCCCACATAGCGATCGGTAGAATTTTCAATGCTGAAGAAGCCCAAGATGAAGTTACCACTGCTGGAGCTTAGAGTTTCAGGGTCCTTGATGGGCTTAGATGATGTGATGGTGTCTGTGGCAACACTAACATCTACAAAATAAAAAAGCAGTATGATCAAAACGATGAACAAATATGTGCAAATATTGTTGTAACCCATTGCTGATATGAATCATATGATTACTTCTTGTGTCATGGTAATGGTGATGTTTAGTTTCTATGGGTGACCTCTTCTTTCTTCTAGATTGAGACATCTTGCTAGTAGTCAACACGGTTTGGTGAGTGGCTTGCAGCTACTTAATGGAATTATCATGCTGAATTGTTCATTATCATGGGGTGGACCAACCATTCAAAGTTGTATCTCATTTTGTACTTACCAAAATAACTAATAAAAGTAACTTGTGTATTCTTCTTTAGGCTATATTTATTTATTAGAAGATATACGAAGGATCAACGAAACTTACACATTAGGATCTATCTAACAAAGAGAACAAAAGGAATGACAATGAAACAATCATCTTAAACAATACTTCCTTCGGTCCAAAATATAAACAATATTCATCAATTTTTAAATAAATTAAATATTAGTTTTCTAATTATACCATTCATTTAATGCAATATTCATATTTACAAAGACACCAACAACGGTATTTTTGGAAAAAATTGAAACTAGTGAGTATTAATTAAGATTATCTCATTCCAAAGCATTTATTGGTCTATGTATTTTTCTACTATGTTGCTTATAATATAAGCCAGGGGAGTATTGTAAGTATCCTAACGAGTTTATTCTGTATATGTTGTGTTTATAGAAATTTAGTCATAATTTAACTGCACTGCATTTAGACCCACAGAAAAATGCATCAGAATATATTTTTGGAAAAGCTAAAATATCATTAAAAAATAAACAAAATAGGCGTAAAAGACGCGCCCATGTTTCGTGACTAGAGCTACAAGAGTCAAGTAATAAATTAATGCAGACACAGAGAACCCCAATTGACCCCGGATAGAAATGAACAAGAGGAGGGGTCAAATTACCCTGTGTAACTTCAAAATTGTTACACTCATTTTCACCCGTCCATTTTGTATAGATGATCTAATGGCTATAATATATTCACTTTACTAATCATGTGACCCTAATCCTCCCTCTTGCGCACATCTCTCCAGCGTTTGGAGCATTCTTTCCTTTTGGACATTTTATCGATCGGGTGTTGTCCACGGAACCACCACAAATTAGGATCATGGCTCTCTACTGTCACTTTGGGAAACCCATTTAGATGACATGTGCATGTCCATATGGATGCACTCTTTTCAGCCTCTACAATGTACATGGAAACTGGAAAGTAAAGCAGCAAAAACGGGGGTTCAAACCAATTTTATTGGACCAAAAAAAAAAACAAATTCTATTGATTTAAGAACCAACGCCATGACACATATAAGGTATTAGACATTTATTTCTTAGACCCAGAATAACAAAGTTTAGAAACACAAAGGGATAGAAAAATGCAGAGAAGAGTAGCAAACCTGTGAGGCCGGGAGATGTGATGGTCACGTGATTTACTAAAGTTCTCATATCAGGACCTTTACACGTGAAAGAGATCAACAGTTATGGATGAGTCTAATACTTGAGAAGTTACACGTGTTACTTGATCTCTCTTCAATGAACGATAATACAAATAAGTTTAATCAAGAGAGATCGTACAAAACTCATAGAACCTATCATTAGACGTTTTGGTAGGAGCATCTGACGTTTTCCCAGAGGTGAATAAACTCTCAGGGTGCGTGTGAACAGCGCTGGATTCTCTCCCGTGCTACTGAAATTCGAAAAAGGAGCAATTGATGTTTTCCTAACTGTGAATAAACTCCTAAGCTGGGTGTGAACAGCGCTCGATGTATCTCCGCTACTACTTGCAATTCAAAAAAGGCCGAGTACCTGACGTTTTCCTAGCTGTGAATAAACTCCCAGGCGTTGGATGGGTGTAATCGAAAAGGAGCACTTGATGTTTTTCCAGCTGTGAATAAATGCCCATGGAGGGTGTGAACACCGCTGGATCTTCTCCCCTGCTACTGAAATTCGGAAAAGGAGTACTTGGTGTTTTCCCAACTGTGAATAAACTCCGATAAGGAAGTAAACATTTCCTTCTCCATCATCTCCAACATGCACACCATTAAGATAGTAACTTTTCTGAAAGGGCAGACATGTAAAAATCTTACCATTCCAAGGACCAGTGCGCCAGTACGGTCGTGTTTCATTCTAAATGAACACTTCAGGTATACTAGGGTGTTCAACACTCATATAGAAGCTCCCAACGGATGGATCACAAGGACTTTTCCATGAGCTAACTCTTAGTTTCTCACCTGTTCTTTTGTTGTCATATTGGGCAACACTGCCATCGACAAAATAAAAACACAGTATGATCAAAACAAAGAACAAATTTGTGCAACTGCTGAGACCCATTGCTAAAATGATTCCTTCTTGTGTCATGATAATGGTGAATTTTAGCTTCTATAAATAACCTCTTTTTTCTTCTTGAGTACTTGACCTAGACTTTCTGCTACTATTCGACAAGGTTTGATGTGTGTCTTGCAGCTACGTAATGGCAATGGCATTATCATGTTGTATGGTTCATTATGATATGGACCAATCTTCCGAAGTTGTATCTCATCTTGTACTTATCAAAAATAACGAATAAAAATAAAAGTTAAATATATTTTTAGTTCTTATAAAATAATGAATTTTTATTTTGGTCTCTATAATTTTTTTTGGTTTTTATTCTTCCAAAATTTGAAATTAGTTTTTTGTCTCTACTGTTATGTTATGTGACGACATTCGTTAACTAATTATATCATTGTAGTTAAAACTAAATCGGACCAACCAGTCCAACTGATCCGACTAGGAACCGAACCCCCTTCTGGTCCAAATGACCTCAAAAATCGGACCAGCAAAGAACTGGTCAAAAACTAGGATAAAAATCGGTTTGAACCGGTTCAGTCATTATTTTAACTTTTTTAAAAAATGCCTACTTATTTTTTTTGAAAGAAACATATATCACTTTCTTCAATTATTTGTAATTTTGAATATTTTATGTTATGAATTATGACATTTAGTAGTAAAGTTTAATTTTTTTTTATGAAGTTATGAATTTTATGTTAATTTTTGCTCAATATTGTTTTATATATTATATTTATAATTAAAATAATATTATTTAATTATATCTCAATTGAACATCTGAACCTTGAACTTTTGTCTTCACCGGTTCAATAGCCGGTCCAGTTTTCACTAACTTACTTTATATACTAGTCATCTTTAAGTGACATCCACTAATGTCCATGGTACGTCTATGTTATCATTTGGCACCTCAAAAAAAAATTTAAGCCAAATGATTGTTATCAATCTGTCCTTAAATTAACGCTATGGTTTAAAAATAATTATTTCAAATTTTAAAAGGATAAAAATCAAAGAAAAACTTTTAAAAGGATCAAAAACAGTGATTCCAGATTTTAAAAGGATGAAAATCAAATAAAAAATTTATAAAAATCAAAATCAAAATGTGTTTATTTTATAAGGACCAAAATATATTTATATCTAAAATAAACTATGTATTCTATAAACTATATTTATTTAAAATTTACCTTCGTTATCTTTTTATATAAAAATTTACCTTCACTATTATTGACTAGCGTGTCCGTCTGTGATCCGCTTTTTTCTATTATTGTTTAATTGTTTAATTTGGAAATCATTTATTGTTTAATATGAAAGCAATCTTAAATGTACGGTAATGCCTATTTGTCTGTCTATTTTTTTTTAATTTTCATAAAGTTTAAATTTATATAGTAAAATATAAGGTTTTTTGTCCAAATACTAAAATATAAATTTGATTGATTACATTATACACATTTATACAATATACAATGTGTTAATAATATAAAGTATAAGTTGTATATTATTGTAAAGATACATAATATGTGGAATTAATTATAAATAAAAATAAAATAAAAAAGTATTATTTATTAAGTAAACTATTACTTTATCCCTAAAAATGGTAGACACGGTCATTTTTGTATGATTCTCTTAAGACAACATTCCTTAAAACGATCCTTTCCTGCACATTATTGCCTGTGCTTTTTTTTTTTTTGATAAGCTATTGCCTGTGCTTTTGAATAAAACAATATTCATACTTTGCATTTTAATTTAATTTAAAAGTAAATTACAAAAGAGAAATTAGCAGAGAAATAGAAAGAGAGAGAAGAGAAAAAATGAAGGCACCACCAACCAAATAGGCCTCAGGGTGAATTATATGGTGGTCAAGCCATTAAATTTGACTATCATGGAGTAGGTTATTCTATTTTTTTATATTTACAAATTTCTTTCCAGAGGATGACAAAATTGTAACTTTAACCATGAACTCCTTGTTTTACCAAAATTACCAAAATTTTCCCCCTCTCCCTTTCTCTCTCTCTCCAACCTCTCTCTCCCTCTCATCTCTATCTCCCCTCTCTCGTTCTCTCTTTCTCTATCGCTCTCCTCTTCTCTCGTTCTCTCTCTTCCCCTCTCCCTCTCTTTCTCTCTCTCTCTCTCCCCTCTCTCTCTTCATCTCTCTCTCTTCCTCTCTTCATCTCTTGTGAGAGGGAGGGAGAGAGAGGAGGTGTGAGAGAAAGGGAGAGATTTTTCAGAGAGAAGGGGAGATAGAGTGAGAGAGGGAGATTTTCAAAAAGCGAGAGATCAGGGGAGAGAGTGAGAGCGAGAGAGATAGAGGGAGGGAGAGAGATAGAGAGTGAGAGATAGAGGGAGAGGGAGAGGGGAGAGAGAGAGAGATAAAATATTCACAATAGGACAAAAAAGGTTCCGTTGTGTAATTATAAAAAAGTTTTGCCCCACTTTTTGAATACGATAATTATTTGGCTATTTTCATAATTAAAAAAAATATTATATAGCCTATTTAGCAAATATATTAAAAGTACACCTAAACTTGTTCTTCAGGTATCTAGTGACAAATCTCAACCATTGAATATCATACTAATATTATACTAATATATCAATAGTCTTGAGTCACTTCACCATTATGGTCAAATTTAATGGCTTGACCACCATATGTGTCACCTAGGCGTCAATAGTATAGTTGAGGCAAAAAAGTTACCTCACTCGATGGACTCTACAAAGTACAAAACAATAGTTCTATTTTTTTTAGCAGCGGAGAATGAGAAGAAAGTGAGAGCAGAAATCAAAACAAAAAAGGGAAGGAGTTTATGAGAGCATTTGGATGGATATGTAGCGGGTAATAGCAGTTGAAGGATAAAATGTGTCCAAAAAATTATTACTGAAAATCAAATTATAAATTAGAGACCTCCGGATAGTAGGAATGACAATGAGTAGGGTATAGATAGGGTACTATAGTGCCCGTCCCTATACCCGTAATTTAAAAAAAAAATCCATACGCGGGCTCATACCCACATGGGAAGCAATTTTGATCCCGCCCGTACCCTTACCTACTGGGTACCTAAGTACCTGTACCCATTATTCGCACTTTAATTATGAAAATTCAAAAATTAACTTCTCAAATCTAACACATAATAATATTATGCCTCAAGGATGTGTGAAAGAATTTGCCGATGAAGGACGCGGGAACAAGACAGAATGGTGTCGGTGAATGAGGTTTGTCGTCGCTGACCAAGGAAGAGAGACAATAATAGCGCCGGTGAAGGAGGCACGATGAAGCATGCTTGTTGTCGCTCATAACAACGATGAAAGGCACGATGAAGGAAAGCAAAGGGTAAAAGAAATGCATCTCATGATAAAAGAAAACAAAGAGTCAAAGAAATATGTCTCACGGTAAATAATAGCAAATTTAAAGAAAGAAATGTGTCTCATGGTAAATAATAGCAAATTTAAAGAAAGAAATGTGTCTCATGACTATAGTGTCTTGTGTGAGGGGAACTTTAGGATTGGAAAGTTTATAGGTTTCTTTAAAAAAATTATATTATTAAATTTAATATATGCCCTATATATATATATATATAAATGTATATGTGTGCCAGTCTAGGGCAGGATTAGTACTAAGACACCCGTACTCATTGTGGATATCCAATGGGTATGAGTCCAATTACCATCTCTACCGGATAGAGAGGAGAGGTTGTGGTGAAGAATGGACCCACCCAATGGCCGCCCATATAACCTAGTGTTTTTGGCCTTTTAGCAAATGTAGAAGTGGAAATGTGTGACTTTCCAGCGAGTGCAAGGCAAATCAATTTACAAATTGCAGCCTTTGGTTCGGTCCTCTCTACTTCGATGGATCCCACCACACAAGCTCTGCTGACTATACAAGTATAATTCTAAGAAGACTCGTTGGTAGTAATTAAATCCTTTGAGATTATAAACTCGAATTTAAATTTAAAATAATTTAAGAAATAATTAAAATTAAACCGTAATCCAATGTACAAGTATAATTCTGAGAAGACACGTTGGCAGTAATTAAATCCTTTATAATTATAAACTCAAATTTATGCAGAACTTTTGGCAATATACCATGGGCTTAAGCTTGCTTGGCAAAATGGGTACACTCCTCTTATCTGTGAGTCTGATTCCAAAAGTGCATCTCGGCTTTCATCCAAAACGGAGTTCCTACTATTCATCCCTTTGGGTCCTTTGGTCACTTCTATCCAGCAACTTACCTCTAATCCCTGGCAAGTCTGCTTCCAACATGTCTATAGAGAAGGGAACGAGTGCGCTGTTTGGCTTGCGAAGCATGGAGCTAATGATGATACCAACATGGCTATCTGGGATACTTGCTGTAACACTCTTTCTCCAAAAAGGATATTACACCATAGTAACCAAAAGTTTAGGAAAACTTAGAAAATATTTTAGATAAAAGTTAATAATCCTTCTCTGAAAATGTAGGTAAAATTTTTCTTTTCTTTAAAGAAGATGAGAAGGATGGGAAATAAATCCCTGTAAGATTTTCTCTTTGAAAAGATTTTAGGTGTAAAGAGTATAACATCACTTTGTACTTAGAATTTGATCATCTCGTATATAAAAATTATTAGAGTTTACAACAGAGTTTGTACAGTAGACTCTTGAGCCAGTCAAGTCTTTAAACCTCTACCCAATCTAAAATAGTAAATACCAATTCTTCTCGGAATTCCTATCAACCTACACAGCATCCTCTTCAAATCCTTCTTCTAAGAGCTAGCCCACGTCTTTGGTAATTTATCTACTCAGTCATGCATCAACACAACACAAGCAGGCAAGGGTGAAATTCTAAACAAAGTAATAAGACAAGTAGGTACACAAGCAAAACATAATTATACATATATAAATCACTTTGCACGGCAAGACACACATCCAAAATACAGAACAATCAAGACTTATAAACAGATCTTACCTTTGTGCTGAAACTCTGCAAAACAATACATTCACAATAATATATCACAAAAACCAAATATTTTTATGCATGTCACTTCAATATTCTCTATTCACACCGGTGTAATGCTCAAGGGAGACTTTCTCTTCTTCCCAACTTCTTGAGCGATTGGCTGCGATAAACTTAACAAAATAATCAGAGCCTTTAGACCCCTGAAAATCACTTCGGTAATACCGCATTTAAAATGATTTACCAATCATGAATAGGTCAGCCAGTCAGATTTATTCAAGCCGGGTGTACGAATTGTCTCGACTCGAGGGTATTCACTCACTCGGCCACTTAAGACTATCGAAACATGAATAATCCCAGAAGCAATTGTAGCCCAACTAAACCCTATTCTCAACCACGTCTTATAGGTTGTAAGCTCATCGTCTATAATGCAAATGATATAACACTTCTCTACACTTCTCTTCATCATCTCTTAAAAACTTCTTTCGTCTTACTGTAGCTCCCTCTTTTGAAAAACCTTTCTGAAATGACTCACTCATTTTGAAGAAATACTCTTGCTCCTATTTTATTGCGTATTAAGTTATTCTTTCGGCTATAATAATTCAATTATGACTGATCACACCGCGGCAGAGCCGAACTGAGGTGAAAAGCCCAACAGAGTGATTTGATATATAACTAATGGTTATTAACTTATTTCAAGAAGATCAAAACGGGGCAGAGCCTCTCTGAATTTGATCAAGGGAGAAAGAGTAACAGTAAATAAACTTACGTTCGCTTTTGAACCCAATAACGTCTGTTCTCTGTTTTTAAGTAAATCTTTGGAAATAGAATGACTACACGGAGGCTGAGCCGACTGCGGTAATCAGTGTCCAGTTTTCTGAAATCTTGATATAAACTTGATGAACGAAATAGAGCTAATCATTTTACCGGCTTACTTAATTTTGAAGATGAAATGACCACACGACGGCAGAGCCATATTTGGTGATCAGTACTTGTTTTAAAATCGATCTAATATACTAAGTGAACGTAATCCAGTTTATTTCATTTAGGGAAACACTTAAGCACTGATTATCTTCCAGGAAAAAGGTCCGTTGGAAGCCTATCTCACTAATTTCCACTGTCTTAAACATTGGAAATTAAACTGAGTTACGTGTATATATATACAGATTGGATACCCATTCGATATTTTCCACAATTAATATAACAGTAGAATTCATCGAGAATCCATTACCGTTACATTAAATTTCGAAAGATGTTATAATAGTAGGTTCACCGAGAATCCATTACTGCTACACTCTTTAATCCTTTCCAATCCATTTATATATACGTATCAAATAAATCAATTCTTTCCCAGATTATCTTGAACACGTATACACCCGGTCTCTAGTGTTAAGATTTTCAAACGGCGTATTAATACAGATCTCAGGCCAGATAGAGACGGACTTTATATTAGCCCCTTCAAAGGTCTCTATTCCTTTCTAGATAGATCCATACTAATAAACCGATCAAATCATAACCATCACCTTGGAATACATAAGTGCCAGATAATATCAGGGTTTTTCTCAAAAGATTTAGCCGTATTTTCTTTTACGGTAAACGGTAAGTGTGATAAACTAAAATTTGCCATTATAACGGTATGTTTACTAAGCTCAAAATTCATTTTGCCATTCCAACCTTACTCCCACAAAAATCTCAAGAAGATTTGGGCATTATAACCCCACAACAATTGAAAAACAAAGGCAAGCACTTTTCAAGCTATAAAAACACCAAAAAGCACTTAAGTACACAACACTCAAGATCAAACACAAACTTCTCAAATTATTTTGCAAGAGGTTCCCCCTACCAAAAATGGATGAAGAACAAAGCTTGAAGATCAAGAACATCAAGCAAGAACACCAAGAACTTCAAAGAGGAAAAGAAGAGTTTTGCCTGAAAAACACAAAGCTCTTTGATGTGGGATGTTTTTATGAATCAAAGAGGGATATTACAAAGGAGAGGGGGCGGGTTTCTTGAAGCCAAAAGTGGGAAGAACAAAGCTTTGAAGATCAAGCTTGAACTCAAGAACAAAGAGAGAAAAAGGCTAGGATTTCAAAGGGAGAAAGAAAGGATTTTGCTTTGTTAACACAAAGACTTTGGTGTAAGAATTATGAAGAGTGAAGGGGGGGTATTTATAGTAGAGGGGGCTGCCATGGGGTTGGGTTTAAAGTGATCATGGTTGGCTTAAAACATAACCTTGGTTAGGCTTTTAAATAAATCAAAACATTTAACTAAATCCTAATTGGTTTAAACCAATGACTCATGGCATGACTCACCCAAGGAAGGCTTAATGAAGAAGTAAAACTTTACGAGTCATGGAGAGGGAGGGCGGTTTTGGCAAGAGGAAGAAGGAAGGAAAGTAAGACAAAGGTTATTAAATCTTAAGTTCTAAACCATCATTTTTCTAATTGGCTTAAAGACTTTCACAAGGATTGAATCCAAGTGAAAATTATCATCCAAGGGTCCAAGATAAGGAAGAGGGATCAGCCAAGGCAAAAGAAAGGAAGGAAGGAAGGTGAAGCCATGATGTAAGCCATGACTACTAAAACACACATTTAACAAATTAGTTTTTAATCAAACTTTTCCTAGTTGGCTTAAAAACATGACTCATTGTTCTCAATGCTTCTAGTCCCCTTTGTGGCATAATGGTGAGACGGTTTTGAGGGCTGAATCAAAGAGGAAGTGAAGTTACATCTTTGCCCTTTGGTTTTCAAGTGAAATGGATACAAATCAAGGACAAAAGTGACTTTTCACTAATCAAAAATTCCCAAAACGAATTTGAAGGATGAGAACTGATAAGAAATATTGGGAATACTATGTAATAGCCCTAATAGCTTCATGGAAGAGTTTCTAGAATTTTACGGTAAGCGTAAGCTATGCGTTTAGCTTAAAAACAGAAAAACGGACGCGCCGTAAGTGAAAAATAGACATTTTTCAGAAAATTTCCAAATAATTCTCAAAAATCAGAAATTTATTTTAAACACTAATGGTCCCTTTTGAAAATTGATTTTGAGCTCTCACTGATTAATATAAATCCATTTCGGTTTTAAAACGTTTACTTTACGTACTTTACGGAGTTTCGAAAAGCGACTTTTAGTACGTCTTTCAGAAAAATCTGAAATAATTTTTATAAATCCTAAAAAATGGAAAAACATGTTCTGGCTATTCAAAATCTTCATCTGACTTTAACTTGAGCTCCGAATCAGTTTATCAGTTCAAGCGGTTTACTATTTGGATCAAAACAGAACTTTTAAATCTTTTTACTTCTAAAAAATCTAGAAAAATTCTAGAAAATCTAAAATATTAGAAAAACCAACTTTTGTGAAAGAAGTTTATTTATTGAAATCATTTGATGTTTTTAAGCTATTAAAAACTCTTTCCGTCAGTTAGGCGTACTGCTTTCTGTAAAAAGACTCGTTATCGTTTGTAAAACTACCGTTTCAGAAGTATTCCAGAATATGGGTATTTTATTCCTAATTTTAAGCTAAATATAAATCACAAAGCATTTATGCTACGAGAATTCATATAAAACAGAAAAAGTACGATTTGGAATAAGAAACGGACGTTGGATCTAAACCTGACGGAAGCTGCGAATTGACCATTTTTAGAAGTAATCTTAAACTTGCACATTTAAATCCTATTTTTAAACTAAAAATGAATCACAAAATATTTATATTGCAACAATTCATATAAGACAGGAAATAGACGGAAAAACAGAAGTCTATATAGGACTTTAACTGTCTTACCATTTTAGCTATAATACCAAACAAACTTATGATTTCTATACTATCTAAAGTATACTAGATCTTAGAGTCTATATCTTAACTATTTCTCTATTTTCGGTATTTATCCATTTCCTAACTAACGGAATACAGAGTTTCTCTAAGAGAGACTAAAACTGTAATTCCTTTATACTGTTTTCTAAAATTCCAAACTTAGTTCCTAAAACTTTTATATAACACTAAACTATTTGTTATATCCCCAAATACTTCTTATAGTATGAATTTTCCATATTTATTATCAACTTATTCTGACTGTCAAGAATGTCCGTAAATTACCATTTGACGTCTACATAAGTTCTAAACCATTAATTACTATCCGAAAATCTTAAGGATGGTTCTAATCTTATAAAATTAATACTCTGTCTTATAGAGTGAAATTTCAGGATGTTACACTTGCCCTCAACCTCTACGCTTGGATATTCTTGCGGATGCATCAGGCATTGTGAGGCTAAGAGTGTAGTGCTTTGTGTTTCTTTTTTTGGTTCTTTTTTTTTGTCTTTTATCATTGACACTAATAAAAAAATATTTAACAAGACTCATTGGTGGGTCACACTCACTAGGTCAATGTTACAAACTCAAGCGCCTGACTCCACCTGCCTCCACCATCTCCCTCATTGGTGGGTCACATTCACTAGGTCAATGTTATGGAATCAAGCTACCCGACTCCACCTGCCTCAACCTTTTCTCTCATTGGTGGCTCACACTGACTAGGTCAATCATATGGACTCAAGCACACGACTCCACCTACCACCACCATCTCCCTCATTGGTTGAGGACACTAACTGGGTCTAGTTACGGACTCAAGCGCCCAACTCCACCAGCCTTAACCATCTCCCTCATTGGTGGGTCACACTGACCAGGCCAATCATATGGACTCACGCGCACGACTCCACCTGCCTCCACCATCTCCCTCATTGGTGTGTCACACTGTCTAGAGCAACGTTATAGACTCAAGCAGCCGACTCCAGCTGCATAGATCTTACACTGACTAGTAATAAATCCTTTATAATTATTATAAGTTTAATAATTTAATATATTTTTGGATACTAATTAAGTATATTAATATTTAATAACACATCCATATCTGTTCACGAATGAAAATGGACCCCCAAGCTCTTGGTATTGAGACCGAGGACCACCCTGGATGAGATGTGAACGTGAGTGAGTGAATTGCCCCTCTTGGTGCTATGGATCTCCTTTTATATTGCTCGGTCCATAAATGTGAGGGAGACAATCCGGGGATTTGGTCTCCTTGATGAGCACACCATAAATGCTCTTTGCTGGTGCTGACTCAGATCTCGGTAGGCGATGACGTGCATACTCGGTCGGGATCTCCGGATGGTACACAGCCCCACGAGCTCCAAGCCTGAAAGGCAAAGGGGCTGGAATTTGTGATTGCTCGGTCAGGATGATATTTGGATGGTACACAGCCCCACGAGCTCCAAGCCTGAAAGGCGAAGGGGCTCGAATTTGTGATTGCTCGGTCGGTATGATATTTGGATGGTACACAGCCCCACGAGCTCCAAGCCTGAAAGGCGAAGGGGCTCAGATATGTGATTGCTTAATTGACACTTCTTTGGGATATCTCCGAGCTCCGTGCTCTCTGCTCCTTCTTCGGGTTCTACCAGGTCATCCAAGCTTATTCATCTGTCTGTTTTCTCCGTTGGTCGTGCACGCTTTTGTCCACACTTCTTTTGTTGGCGATCAAGCCCCCTACTCTCCAACTTCTGTTACAATGATTGCTTCGAAAACTGTGGCAAAACAATTAATGAATAACTGTGATTCATAAATCACACTAATGTAACAAGTAATAATTTTAGAATGATCCTTGGATATTATTATGGCTTCTGACTTTTTCCTTTTTGCCTTCTCGTTTATTGCTTGGCAGCTAGAAAAATGTCTAGATTCGTCGAACGTGTGAAAGACTTGATGTATGAATGGTATGGACTAGGTAACTTCCTAAAGCATGCAACTATAATGCGTGAATGTGATGTTTAACTTAATGCATGAATGCACAGGAACTAAATGTACATCCCTATGGTATTATGAAATGTTGACCAACTAGTTTTGTGATCACGAGACTTACTACTCTCCCATTTTGTAAAATTGTACCTGCATAACTTAAAGCAATCTGCCAGGCATAGCATATTAATTTCATTATGCAATCGTTAGGAAATAATAAGAATAAAATAAGAAACTAAAGTCCGATTGGTCATACGTATGTACCTACTTGATAAAACAACTATAATACGTTATATGAAGAAACGCGGCCAACTGCTTGCCTTGTCCCCGGTCGTCTTTTTCTTCTTCTTCTTTTTTGATGCCTTGTCGAGGTTCCCCATACGTGGCTTTTAGCTGAGTCCAATGCTCAGCCAAAGCACACTATATGCTTGGTTTCCACTAACTTGTGACCGGGTACAATGCGCGCCCGGATATATAATTCAATAATCAACTTTTGCTTTCCTTCTGCTCAGTCAACTTTCCTTTTTTTTGGTCTTTTCCTTTCTTTCTTTCTTTCTCTTTTTTTTTTTTTGAGAGCTCTCATCTTTTTTTTTTGATAAATACTTGCAATTTTTTGATAAATACTTGCAAGCTTGCTTGATGTATGATGTATTGATATATATTTAGGCTAGCCTTTGGTGTGCAGTTGACCGCTTACCGGACCTCTTGTTGGGCGTCCTACTGGGTCAGTTAAGGGGTAATCTCGGCGAAGGTCTTTAAGATGTTGTTAATGATATTTGCAACTTTTGTTGAACCACTAGGGTGTGGTGTTGGAGGTTAATGTTGTGTGCCAAAGATGATACAGAAACAACAAGCCTTCGCCATCGATCTCTTAGTTGAGGGACCCATTGTGCATTTGTCTTATTTTTCTTCCAAGCTTCTCATCGAACAACTACGAAACTCTTGCGCTCCTTGGAGTGCATTGTCCAATTTCATTATCTTCTTAATTCCTATGCCAAAAGAACATGGACATAAAAAAAAAAGAGTCCTCAATAAATATGATAATAGGCAAAACTCATGCTAAATAGATCATGCAGATGATACAAAAATATAGAAGGGAAAATATGGTAGAAAAACTTATCTTCGGGGCAAAAATAGGACAGTAACTCTTTCTCTCATTTGATCGGGATGTCGTCGATAGTGACAAGAGCAATGTGATCTCGACATCACAAGGTTATCCGTTAGAGCACCATCTTAGCTACTTGGTAGATGTCGTAAGCTCTTGTGTAGTGGCCGTCAGGAAGAGTTTTACCGAGGCCCCACGGTGGGCGCCATTGTTCACGTATGGAAATGGCCCCCGAGCTCTTGGTGTTGAGACTGAGGACCACCCTGGATGAGATGTAAACGTGAGTGAGTGAGTTGCCCTCTTGGTGCTATGGATCTCTTTTTATATTGCTCGGTCCATAAATGTGAGGGAGACAATTGAGGGATTTGGTCTCCTTGATGAGTACGCCATAAATGCTCTTTGCTGGTGCTGACTCAGATATCGGTAGGCAATAATGTGCATACTCGATCGGGATCTCTGGATGGTACAATATCATTAAATATACATGAGATATTGGTATTTTAGTTAATTCTTTTTTTGTCAGAGTTTTTTCAGTTAATTCAAAACCCAAAAACTTATTTCTGTTCATTGCACTCCATTGGGTCAAATGAATTACAAACTAGGCCCAGACCGCATACATATGCAAAACTCATGCGCCGTCATGAACGAAACCGTTTTGTTCAACAAAAATCTTAACTTGGATAAAATAAAAAACTAAAATTGAACATAAAAAGACAAAAGAATAGAACATTGACCAAAAAAAAAAAGACAAAAGAATACAACTGGAAACTAATTGCCTGAAACGACCGTGTCCCCTTGTCTTCATACTCAAGGAGTAGCGTCCATATCTCTACGCACATTTGTTTTGGTAGAAGAAAAAATAAGCAAAAGGAAAAGTTCAGTTTGGATAAAATTTCTCTATATGTGTGTTTAGTATGTATTTTTTAACTAATAATTTTTTATAAAAGTTAAAATTATTTTAAAAGCTATCATTTTTAACTTCTCAAAAAACACCTATCTATTTATTGATGACTATTTAACAACTTTTTTCTTTTACAATAAAAAAATAAGAAGCAAAATAAGACTAACTTTTCTATAAGTCAAAAGTTAGAGCTTTTACATCCAAACATGACCTTAATCATAAAAAAGGAGCCCTATGACCTTTTTGATGCAAAAGCTCTAACTTTAACTTATAAAAGAGTTAATTTTATTTTACATATTATTTTTTTATATATGTATAAAAGAAAAAGTTGTTAAATAGATATTTATAAATAGATAGGTGCTTTTAGAGAAGTTAAAAAAGATAGCTTTTAAAAAATATAAAAAATAAAAGTTATTTCAACTTATATAAAAAATTGTTAATTAAAACTACACGTTAAAAGTGTTTATGGACAAATTTATTCAAACTGGGCCTAATCTAATCTAATTCGTCAACAGCATCGTACACCGCCATTGGACGACCTTCCACAGTGAGAATCGTCGCCGTCTGCGTCGCAGCCATTTTAGCAACCACATTTGTACATGGATAAATTAATACACCCATTTACATAGATTTTATACCCATCAATTTCATAATTATACGAAAAATAAATAATTAATTTATACTAATACAAAATAAATAATGGAGGATTCATTCCCACATCGATATATTAATTTTTTTATACAAAAAAATAATACAAGCATTACAAAGATTACAAGTCAAAAAAATAATACAAAAAAAAAATCGTGGATTTTATTCCAACATGGACAAATTAATTCAATAGTACATAAAATAATATATTTTACGTTGGGACATTTTTCAAATTTTATATTATGTTGTGATACATCAGTGAATTTTGTGAATACGCATGAACCCTATCGGCAAATATCACAAACAATAAGAAGACCCATACCAACTAAGCGGGTTGCCCTTCTTCATGTAACTTCAACTTACACCATTGCAATATTATACTATTATGTCGACGGTACACTTCATCGACCATTGGTGGGACAATCCACAATTGACCATGCTAAATGCCACCTATAAACTTTCAAGTAAAGTTTGCCTCGTGTAACTAGTGTGTTTGATTTTCAATGTATATTCCTAGGAATAGGAATAGATTTCATAATCTTAAAATACTTTTTATTATATAACATATTTTTCTCATAAACTTAGAAATAATTTCTTGATCACACAACATATTGTTTGCATTATTATTACTATACAAAAATCCATGAGATTTGGCTTTATCCGTCTCCCATTACGTAACCAGGTATGCATCAATAGGACAAATTAAAATATAAATAATATAAAAAATTAATGGGAAGGGCTGAGGAGAGGATACATTAAAGTTGGGTATATAGAAGGTTTAGGTTCAACTAATGGCTTCAATATAAAAAATCACAGCTGTGGGAATTTTCACACCGATGGTAGAGGAACTTCGACAGAGAAAATCACAGCTGCTAGGAGTTTCACACCAGGGATGTGATTACGTTTCACTTGTTCACAGAATCACAATTTCTGATGTGTTACGACAGAACTAATCACAGCTAGTGCAAATTTTCATACTCAGAGTGTGTAACTTTCAGGTTCAATTCGAAACTTTAATAGAAGTAATCACAACTGTAGATATTTTCACTTACAGGGTGTGAACATATCTGGTTTGTTACAACTAAATACTATGACAGAAATAATTATAGTTGTGGAACATTTCACACTAAGAGTGTGAAAGCATTAGTTTCAATTCAAAGCTTCATAAGATGAAGTCACTACTTTAGGAAAAATTCACATCCGGGATATGTAAATGAATGGTTCAATTTGAAGCTACCACATAGAAAATCACAACTGTGAAAAATTTTGTAGTTGTGATTTTAATAAAAAAAATAAAAATAGTCTTAAAATTTAAATACCCGTTTACTTTGAGAAATCAATATATGGGTGAAAATATATGGGTGTGAATAATATTTTTTATTATTTTAAAACTATTCTTATTTGAAACTTAAAAGTAATGACAGAGCAGTATACAAAATACTATGAATCCAACATAACCCACTTATTTAACTTCAACGTATTCGAAATTTGAAATGGGAAACAAAACTGAAAAAGAGAATCCCAATCGGTGAATTTGCTTCAATAAATGAATGTCTGACATTTTTCTTTGGATAAACAGGAGGTGAGGAAGTTTGAATGACAGGTCATTTCTGATACCATGATGATTCTGAGACAATAGAATTGGATGGTTTTGGGGTTACAGACTTGGGAAACCCGACTTCCCTTGCATTGATTTTATTTACTCCATAATTGTCTCTTTTTTTATTATATGGATATTATAGCTGAGCCAATATTTTTGAACATTACTCAATTTACAACACTCATTTAACACCTCTCTTTATCTTTTTGTCATATCACTCATCTATCGCGTCTATTCACTCATCTCTCTTTAGGTGTAAAATAGATATTGGGCGTCGATAAGTCATTTTTTATGAATTTTTACTGTCCTTTAGATAATAAGACATTTACCTCAAAACAGGGAGGCTGCAAAGAAAAGTCGCCTAAGAAAAACGTGTATATATACATATAGCTTCAATTTTTTGTTTGGACATAATTAAAATTCTCCATAATTTGCGTGAGATATTTTTTTGTTAACTCTCTAACTCTCTCTTTGAAAAATATCTCCCTCTTTATTCACTCTCTCTCCCCTTCTCTCCCTCTCCTTTCCTTCTCGCATCTCTCTCCCCACTTCTCGCTCTCTCTAACTCTCTCTCTCACTCTCCCCTTCTCTCCAACCTTGTTCTCTCTGAAAAATCTCTCCCTCTAACTCGCTCTCCCACTCTCCCTCTCTCTCCCCTCTCTCTTGCTCCCTCTCCCGATCTCTCGCTCTCTTTCCCCTTTCTCTCCCTCTCCCTCCCTCCCTCCCTCCCTCTCACTCCCCTCCCTCTCACTCCCTTATCTAATGAGAAAGAGACAGAGGGAGACAGAGCGAAAGAGGGGAGAGAGAGATCGGGGGAGAGGGGAGCTAAGGGGGGAGAGCGAGATTGAAAAAGGCGGGAGAACACGAGAGCAAGAGGAGAGAGAGCAAGAGAGAGAGAGTGAGAGTGAGAGATAGGGGAGAGAGATAGAGTGAGGGAGAGAGATGGGGAGAGATATTAAGAGACAGGAGGGGGAGAGAAAGTGAGAGAGAGGAAAGAGAGGGAGAGAAACGAGGGAGAACTAGGGAGGGAGGGGAGAGGAGAGAGTGGGGGAGCTAGTGGGGGAGAGAGAGAGAGAAAGAGGGGCACGAAATCTCTTAAATGCAATATAATTTTTCTAAGGGATCAATTTCTAATTCTTCTAAGTTGTGGCCACCAACTCAAATTTACACAAAAGCATGTGCCAATTTTCTAAATACGTAATGCTTGCTGACCTCTGTTGCAATTATGTTAATATTTCATCTTGACCTATTCTACACTTACCCTGTAATTAATCCTGGCCATACAAATTAAAAACTATTAAATGGAAGGACATCATCAATTCTGGCCCCACTTCACTTTGGTTGGTGAAGTATTCCTACTTCACCACCCTAGACGCCACCCTACTCTTGAAAGGTAATATAGTACAAACACAGTGCACAATCACAATGTATGACAATTTGAATTTAATTGGAAGTGTGGAATGAACAGTAGGTGTTAGGCAATTGCTTGTCAAGTCATGGTAGTAGAGAAGGATAGTAATAGAAAGGAGACAAGACAATGTCCTTACATGAGAGACATTTTTTCCTCTTGGTGCTAGGGCCGTAGGGCCCCTAGTTCTCTGCCCCTTTTTGGGTTTTTACCATTTACTCCAGGTAGATGCCTTCAAGTGAAATCTTCTTTGGTAAAAACAAATAATTCCCTATAACAATTAGAATTGCTTTCAGATTAAAAAAAAGTTGATTCTCATCTTGTAAAATGTTTTCAATTGTTTATAGGCATTGCCTTCAGCTTCTTAATAATTTTGACCACAACTGCCTGTTTTAGAGTCCATCAATTGATCATTAAGTTAAAAGGGTAGCAGGTGAGTGAGGGGAATACATATCCAAATCTACCTAAAATGTATCACCAAGAAAAGGGGATTCCCTTATAAATACCACTCTTCATAATCAACAGGCTCATAAGTAGGACTGCTTGTTGGGTTTTTCAAGGAAAAGGGGGACTATATATGGTTTTAATTACTACTCTTGCAGAAATCTTTGACTACTTAATTAAGAATCGGCATTAGTTGTCTTTACATATATAGAAAAGTATTCCTAATTCCTATTCCTATATATATAATATATGAAATAATAATGAATTAGAAGGTTAAACTACCCTTACTTTTAGCAGTGAAATGCTATCATTCAATTTTATTCTCATGGCTGTAATTATTGAGAGGGGGAAGCCAATGCATGAGAGGTTTCTTTAGTAACTATCAAAGATAAGTGTAATTATTTAATAAAGCATTACAATAATTATTATACTTCTGGACGTGAAATGTAGTAAACAAGAATTAATAATATTTTTTAATTGACTTATAATACCCTAAAAAACATTAAATTTACACAACAAAATCTTTGTAGACTAATATGTGAACATCTTACTACTCAAGGGGGGACCATAATCCACAAGAACTAACAATCTATCTAATACAAGATGATTTGGGGAGACGAAGCTTTGGTGCAGGTAATTTTAATTTGTGATGAAACTTAGAATGACAAAGGAAAATTATCCTAGGATGAATAAAAAAAAATACTATCATTTGTGATATAGTAAATTGAGCTATATATTAATTATATGTTGTCATCATGGACAATATTTTATGTTGACCCAGATGCTTACAAAGCAATCCTAATAATCTTAAAAAATGCTATAGCTAGGGGGAATCTGCTCTGAATATAAAACTTTGAAAAACAAAGAGCAAAATGCCAGAAAAGCAATGCAACCACTTACCACACTACACCCTTAATTCAAATTAAAAGAAGCGACTCGGTTATCAACACACAATTTATATATAAATGGTACTGCAGACCGTATTAGTGACTAAGTTGAGGAAAACAATGCAATAACACATGGGGTATGAGCTAGTTTTAGTGTCAAACAAGGCATGCATTATTCAATGCTGCAGAAAGTAAAAATACACTATATGGCCAAAAGAACAGAACCCCGAGGCAGAGGAGGTGGTGCTTGCTGGTTCTCACTCCAAAATCTTAATTTTAAAAAATTAATCCATTGTCATCTTTTCTTGCTTCTCTTCAAAGCAAGTATAATAGTAAACCAAACAACTGTGTGATAACATGACCCCCCCCCCCCCCCCCCAAAGTTCAAGAAAGTAGCTATAGTGAGGGAAAGATAGACACAATGCAAAACCAAGAGTTGATATGATATGTCTATACTCTATGGTTGAGTTTTTGATGCAATTGTCAATGTCAATGCCGAGGCAAACCTTGAGCAACCACCACCAAATGTCGAGGCAGTACCATCTTCAGTGTGTTCACCATGTTCTCCTCCTCTTTGCACTTCTCGTCCCTCTTTCTTTTGCTGCAAATGATGAGGTTAGTGTCTTAGTTTCATGGATGCACAGTAGCTCCTTATCCAACAATGTTGTTCCTTCAGCATTTTCTAACTGGAACCCTTTGGACACTAACCCTTGCAAATGGTCTTACATCAAGTGCTCTTCACAAAGCCTTGTTGTGACTGAGATAAACATCCAAACAGTTGAGTTAACCCTTCCATTCCCTTCCAACATCTCTTCCCTTCCCTTCCTTCAAAAGCTAGTCATTTCTGGTGCTAACCTCACTGGGCCTATCTCACCTGATATTGGGAACTGCCCTTTGCTCACAGTAATTGATCTTAGCTCAAATGGTCTTGTGGGTGGCATTCCTTCAAGTATTGGGAAGCTCAAAAACCTCCAAGACTTGACCTTGAACTCTAACCAGCTCACTGGGCCAATCCCAAAAGAGCTTGGTGACTGTGTTAGTCTTAAAAGCCTTGACATTTTTGACAACAACCTTAGTGGGGACCTTCCTTTGGAGCTTGGAAAGCTTTCAAATCTGCAGGTTATAAGAGCAGGAGGGAACAAGGACATTGTTGGGAAGATTCCAGATGAGCTTGGTGATTGCAGGAATTTGACAGTGTTGGGTCTTGCTGACACTAAAATCTCTGGTTCAATACCTGCTTCACTTGGTAAGCTAAGTATGCTTCAGACTATATCTATTTATAGTACTATGCTCTCTGGTGAGATTCCTCCTGAGATAGGAAATTGTTCAGAGCTTGTGAACTTGTTTTTGTATGAGAATGATCTCTCTGGTTCCTTGCCAAAAGAGCTAGGTAAGCTTCAGAAGCTGGAAAGGGTGCTTCTGTGGCAAAATAGTTTTGTTGGGAGCATACCTGAGGAAATTGGAAACTGTAGAAGCTTGAAGATTCTTGATGTCTCCTTGAACTCTCTCTCTGGTGGGATACCTCAGAGCTTGGGGCAACTCTCAAATCTTGAGGAGCTTATGCTAAGTAACAATAACATCTCTGGCTCAATACCACCTTCTCTTTCAAATCTTACAAACCTTATACAGTTGCAGTTGGATACAAATGAGTTGTCAGGTTCAATTCCACCTGAGCTTGGAAGGTTGTCAAAGCTCACAGTCTTCTTTGCTTGGCAGAACAATCTTGAAGGTGGCATTCCATCAGCATTGGGAGATTGTACAAGCCTTGAGGCTTTGGATTTGTCATACAATGCACTCACTGATAGCTTACCCCCAGGGCTGTTTAAGCTTCAGAATTTGACTAAGCTTCTACTAATCTCTAATGACATTTCAGGCCCCATTCCCCATGAGATTGGTAACTGCAGTTCCCTCATTCGACTCCGGCTCGTAGACAATAGAATCAATGGGGCAATACCAAGAGAAATTGGCTTCCTCAATAACCTCAGTTTCCTTGACCTTTCTGAAAATCATCTTACCGGGTCAGTACCAGTAGAGATTGGAAACTGCAAGGAACTGCAAATGCTGAATCTGAGCAATAACTCTCTTTCTGGTGCTTTGCCTAGTTATTTGTCATCTCTCACAAGGCTAGAGGTCTTGGATGTTTCTATGAATAACTTTTCTGGTGAGGTTCCAATGAGTATTGGCCAACTTACCTCACTTCTTAGAGTCACTCTAAGCAAAAACTCTTTCTCTGGATCAATTCCCTCCTCACTTGGCCAATGTTCAGGTATTCAACTGCTAGACCTTAGCAACAACATGTTCTCAGGGAGAATCCCACCACAACTGTTTCAGATTGAAGCACTTGATATTGCTCTAAACTTGAGTCATAATGCATTATCTGGAGTAATCCCACCAGAGATTGCAGCTCTGAACAAGCTGTCTGTCCTAGACCTTTCACACAACATGCTTGAAGGTGACTTGATGGTGTTTTCCGCGCTCGAAAATCTAGTCTCTCTCAACATTTCCTACAACAAGTTCACTGGTTATCTACCAGACAGCAAGTTATTCCACCAGCTATCAGCAACAGACTTGACTGGAAACCAAGGTTTGTGTCCTAATGGCCATGACTCATGTTTTGTTAGCAATGCTGCAATGACAAAGATGCTGAATGGCACTAATTCTAAGAGGTCTGAGATGATCAAAGTGGCCATTGGATTGCTCAGTGCCTTGACTGTTGCAATGGCAATCTTAGGAGTTCTTACAGCCTTTCGAGCGAGGAAAATGATTCGAGATGACAATGATTCTGAGATGGGAGGAGATTCATGGCCTTGGCAGTTCACTCCATTCCAAAAGGTAAACTTTTCTGTGGAGCAAGTTCTGAAATGCTTGGTGGAATCCAATGTGATTGGAAAAGGGTGTTCAGGGATAGTTTATCGTGCGGAAATGGACAATGGGGATGTCATTGCTGTGAAAAGGCTTTGGCCTACAACATTAGCTGCAAGATATGATAGTCAAAGTGACAAGCTAGCAGTTAATGGAGGGGTTCGCGATTCCTTTTCGGCTGAGATAAAAACTCTCGGTTCGATTCGCCACAAGAACATTGTCAGGTTCTTGGGTTGCTGTTGGAACAGAAGCACAAGGCTGCTCATGTATGACTTCATGCCTAATGGGAGTCTAGGAAGTCTACTCCATGAGAGAAGTGGAAACTGCTTGGAGTGGGAGATCAGGTTCCGGATAATACTAGGAGCAGCTCAAGGTTTGGCTTATTTACATCATGATTGTGCTCCTCCCATTGTTCACAGGGACATCAAGGCCAACAACATCCTCATAGGCCCTGAATTTGAACCATACATTGCTGATTTTGGGCTTGCAAAACTTGTTGATGATGGAGATTTTGCACGGTCTTCTAGTACACTAGCTGGTTCCTATGGTTACATAGCTCCTGGTTAGTACTACTTGTCCAAAACTTCAAGTTTTAATATTTAGTTTTACCCTTTTACTCACATCCTTAGAGGAGAGTTTGTCCTCATAATCAACAGCAAAGCAAAATATATTGGCTCATGCAGAGCTTACCTACTGACATAAGCACTTGTGACAATTTGGGAGAGCTTATAAAAATAGCTTAGGACTGGCTCATAAACTGTTTTGGGTTTATTTTCATAAGCTTTCTAGAATAGCTTATCAAAACAACTTACAACTTATATGAAATCAGTTTAATCTTATTCCCTCTTTAATTATAAAAATAGCTTATACATAAGCGCTTAAATAAACTGTATATCCAAACATGTTCATATTTTCATTAATACATTTTTTTGCATGTTGGGATTTGAAGAGTATGGGTACATGATGAAGATAACAGAGAAAAGTGATGTCTACAGCTATGGTATTGTTGTGTTGGAAGTACTAACAGGGAAGCAACCAATTGATCCAACAATACCTGATGGACTCCACATTGTTGACTGGGTAAGACAGAAGAGAGGGGGAGTTGAAATAGTGCTAGATGAAAGCTTAAGGTCAGCTCGGCCGGAATCCGAGATCGAGGAGATGTTGCAGACCTTAGGTGTGGCATTGCTGTGTGTGAACTCAAGCCCAGATGACAGACCAACCATGAAAGATGTGGTGGCAATGATGAAAGAGATTAGACAGGAGAGAGAGGAATGTGTCAAAGTAGTTAATCACAAGCTTCATGATGGATCTTCTGCATATGATGATCAACAAGAAAGTAATGTTCATTCCAATGAAGAACCATTGGCAATGATGAAACATGCATGCTTCCCAACAAGCAGCAGCAACAGCAACACAAGTCTGAATCTACATTACTCTCCCCATCATCCTCCAACACTAAAGTAACTTTCAAATAGTCAATAACAAGCAATGTGGCTAGGCAACTATAAGATATTCCCTTAGCAAGAATGGATTTCTATCCAATTGTCATTACTTCAGCTTCATAATTATGGTTTCATTGTGTATAAGGATTTTAAGTCTTAATAATTGTGAGCATTGAAGTAGTGTTCCTTTTCTTGTTTTTCTGTATCTAGAAGGGCATATAAACCGTTATATAATCTTTCCTAGACAATTAATGAGGTATTTCATTTGCAAGAGTGTCGTTAGTTCAAGAGTATATCATAGCATATTAAAGGGTTATAAAGTACTTAAACCAAACATAATCAATAGTCAACAGAACTTTGAAGATAAAGCAAAGCTGGGAGAGAAGATGAAGGTTGAAGATTTTCAGCTGAACACTATAAATCCTTTAGTTTGACCTGTTTTATACTCTTTTGTTTAAGTCAAACACTTGTTTCTATTTTTAATTCTGTCATTTATCACTCTGTTTACTTGTCATTCTTACACATTTGTGTCACTCATGTATACCTCAAGATTGTTTTGAATTGCTTTTTATTGTCCTCAACTTCTTTAGAGCCACCCCTTGCAGAAATTTTTATCTGGTCTTTGAAAAATCATCCCTGGACTGACCTTAAAAATAGACCCACAATGGATATTATTTTTCCTGGACTCTGTCATGACAATAGAATAGTGTATCCAACAATATTGTTTTCAATATGTTTTTAAAGGTTTACACTGAAACAATGAAAACAAACATTTTTTGTTTTTACTATTTTCTGTACAAATAGTTAGAAATATAAAATATATTAAAAACAACAAGACAATTTTGTAATTTTATTAAAAATAAAAACAAGAAATAGTTCTCAAACAAAACGGGTCCTTTTATCTATATCATCATTGCGTTGCATATCCAACTTTTCTATCGACCCAACTATAAATTGTGTCGCCCACTAGCTTCCTCTGCCGTCATTGCAGTCACTTTGCTTTCTAGCCATATATCTCCCTTCCTCCCCTCTATCGCTCAGCCACCAACCACGGTGTTCCTCTGCCAAACCCAACTGCATGGCTCACCGTTGTTGTACAAGTTACAACCCCACCTCTTTAATTTCATGGTTTTTGGATAATAATCCCAAAAAAAACTGTTGATTTATAAGTTTAATTAAGAAAAATGATTGGTGGACACCCCAATGGGTGTATACACCTAGAGTGAGAGAAATAAAATAAATATAAATGATAGATATGATAGATAATGTGATGTGACAAGAAGAAAGAAATATTAGAAAGATATGAGAGATATTGGATGGATGGTGACACTATTTGGATGTCTATATATCATTATTCTTTCGTTAAAGTCGAAATCTAAGTAGGATATGTATCATTACTCTTTAATTAAAGTCGAAATCTAAATAGAATAAGACTGGATTGACTCAATAATGAGTAAAATAAATTTATAGATTAGCTATATAAATATACTTAATTGATAATGATAGGCATGCATAATCATCGATCACGTACAAGTGGAGTTTTGCTCTTATGAAATCTTTTAAAGCTTGTATGTCTGACATAATCACACCGGTGGTATGAAATTCTCCCCAAGTGTGAACAAATTTGTTTTGTGTGCAATTCACTACGTTTGTGAGATACAACATGTTTGACATAATCACACCTGGTGTGTAAAATTTTCCCCAGGTGCTAACGAATCTGTTTTTACAAGAGGCACTTGCAACCTATGTCTGACGTACTCACACCCTGGGTGTGAAATTTTAAACATGGGTGTGAACGAATCTGTGTTGTCATTTTTATTTTATTTTATTTTTTTTTCATTTTTAGCTTAATTACACTTTTAGTCTTCCGGCTAACATAATTGTGCAATTTGGCTCCCCGATTTTTAATTGAGCGAATTGGGTCCTTCATTTATCATAATTGTTACAATCAAGTCTCCTGTCACTATGTCATCCAATTTTTAACACCTGGAGCCTACGTGGCACACGTAGGTAGAGTTGTCAAAATGGGTTAGGCCCGATGGGTTCGCCCATTTAGCCCGATAAAAAAATGGACTAAGCTAACAAAATCTAGGACTGAAAATATTTTAGCCCAACCCAGCCCGGCCCAAAAAATCATTGGCCGTCCGACTATCATTTGCTAAAATTGCTTACAGACTGTTTCACACCAGGGATGTGAATAATTACACGGGTGTGGAAGCATCAAATTTTTTGGACTATCTTTTTTCTAGTAGTAAACTCGCTTACAGATAGTTTCACACCACCATTGTGAATAATTTCACAGGTGTGAAAGCGTCAGACTCCTACAAATGTCTTAATTTTCGGTGCTAAACTACCTTACAGTGCGTTTCATACCCATGGTGTAATTAATTCCACATGTGTGACTGCGTCAGGTTTCTATAAAAATATTATTTAAAAAAATAAATGAGCCCATGGACCAGCCCGTAGCCCGTGGAGGGCTGGGCTAGGCTGGCATATTAGTAGCCCACATTAAAATTGGCCGGCCCGACCAGAATATGTGTTGGCCCATTGTGGACTGGCCCAAATGGGTCGGGCCAGTCTGAATAGACAACTCTACACGTAGACTGTCAGAAAATGTTTCAAACAAAACCTGGTAACACATGTGATGCAATATATTTTGCTTAAAATTTCTTAATTGTGAGGGTCTCTGTCATGTCATCAATGCCAAGGTGACTCGATTTAGTGTGAAATTGGTCCCCACGTGTGCCATGTAGGTTATATGTGTTAAAAATTAGACGATACAGTGATAATGAGACTTGATTGCAACAATTGAGATAACTGAGGGCCCGATTTTTTCATTTAAAAAATGGGAGACTCAAATTGCACAAACGCAATAAATGAGAGACCAAAAGTGCAACTAAACCTTATTTTTAAAAAATTTTAATCATGGGCCACGGGCCGGTCCATTAGCTGCAGGCCCATGCATGCGTACACAGGCATATATATTTCAGCCCATTTATTTTGTAGTATGAGCCGACTCAGTCCGTTTACATTGCAGGCTTTTACGGGGTGGGCCGACTTGCATACCCAGCTATATTCATACGTTTTTTTTTTATTTCACATGTTTGCCTTTGAAATTTCCTTTTTTTTTTGTCTATTAAGATTTGACCAAACTAGCTAGCGCTGAAGTGTACATGCTTGTGAAACCTTTGTATTCCGCCGTAATGTTTGTTCGACCCATTTGTGTTGGCGTTCAACGAATACGGCATCACGTTCGTTCGTACCACGGAACACTCTGCTGCCATCGTTTTCCAATTTCTACTTCTCCATCCCTCACTCACATTTGATTTGATGTCCCACATTTCATATTAATCTTAATTAACCTTTTTTCTTCGATCTCATGCTGCAGGGTCATCCATCTACTGCATCAAATAATTTCATCCAGGGACCTTTTAGTAATTATAATAAAGTGCTTGCTTGGTTTTGATCCATTTTTGGCCCTCTAAATTAACTTTTGGGCCCAAATCACGTCCGCAACTGATTAAGGTCATGTTAATTAGTTTTCAATAAACTCCCAATTTATGTTTCTACAACAAATTAAACTGAATTTGGTTTTTGTTTAGTTTTAGTTTGAGAAACTCAAATTTTGCCTTCAAACTCGTTTGGAATAGAAGTAAGGAGAATTAATGTTGTGTTTGCAAAACTCAATTTACAAAATAAAATTGTTGCAAATTTAAATTTACAAACTTTAATCTAAATATGCATTTCATTTGGTTTTTAAATTCAATGTAGCCAAGTGTTCTTTCATCACTATGACTAATTCGTGTTGCTGTATTTTTTTTTCTCTAGCTTTTGGCTACTTTTCTTTGGTAGTTTAATTATTTTAATTACTCACACATACTTTTGGGGTTTAACTTTCTCTTTGGTAAAATAGCATCCATGCCGTTATAAATTCGGATTCAAGATAAAATATACAAATATTTATATTGAATTTTATACGCATATATTAATAATTCATAATCAATTTAAACGCATTATATATTTTGAATGATACACACACACACAAACATTGTCACGATTTTTTACAAATATTGTCGCAATATTGAGTTTGCTGGAAACTAATAAAAGCCATATTAATTACTACGTACTCACTAACTTTGATTATACGCATACACATCAATAGTTACGCTATTTCAATATGGCGAGTATATATAGAGCTACATGAACAAGTTTAACTTATGGGATTCCTTTGAATTTATATCATTAATTTTATCCTTTGAATTTTATCAGTAAAGATTATATAGAGTTAAGAGTTGATTTATGCATCCAGTCTCAGAGGATAGGAAAATGATGTAGAAACGTAACATGAGACCATAATTTTCCTTTGCCATTTATAAACCAAGAAGAAGTCAAATTCATGTCACTGAAGAAAACATACACGTACGGCTCCTTCATTCTTAAACGGCCGTAAAGAAGTCCAACAATGCTCTACTTCTCTACGTCACGCGTACATAACTTTCTCTCTCTTTATTTATTACTATTACTATTATTATTATTTTCTTCTTTGCTGCAAGCCTGCAACATAAGTGATCAAGAATCCAACAATAGATGTTGAAAGAAGAATATATTTTTTATAAGAAATTTATCATAATTTTTTATACTTTTTAGTGTTTGACCTATCTTTAACCACATTTTTTATGATAAAAAATTAACACATTTTTTATAATGTGGTCAATTCTAAAAATAAATTAATTTTTAATAAAAATTAATCATAGAAAATATATTTAAAAATGTGTTAAAAATATTTGTTGTTAACATTTTGCTCTTTTATTATAGAAAGATTGATAGTGTATTTAAAATATTTTCTATTAATAAGTCAAACCTGTCATTGGAGCATATTTATTTTGAGAAATGTTATATGGCCTCCTACAATTCTTCCTATATATACTTCTACTACTTTATAAAGTAAGTATTTAATAAAAAAATAAATACAATTAATATCTTGAAAATATAAAAAGCATTATAATACTTTCTCCATTTAGTAAATATGAGAATTTGTAGGAATAAAAGGTAAGAGGATTTAGAATTTTCATTTATAAAAGACACCCATCTTACCATAGCAATAAACCAAAGTTCAAACATGTAGCCATGATGTTCTTCACACACGTGTACTTACACCATGATGTATATATGTAATATGTTAGTTAGGATTTAGGTCTCATAAAAGTTCTTAAAGAAAAAAAACATCTGAAGAAGTATATATTAATCCATTTGTTCATATCTATATCAATAATTATAAAGGTAGTGTACACAATCTTTTATCAGCACATGTAACTCTAGCTAGGTTCCTTAAAAAAAAAAACTCTAGCTAGGTAAGTGCATAAGTAACTACACGAAATAACAAAAATAAAAACAGCAAAATTGGGATTTATTGAATATTTTTTTTGTACTTTTACTCAATGTCAAATCGTCGATTAATAATTTCACACATCAATAAGGATAATTGAATTCAAAAGTAAATAGCGAACTTAAGAAGAAAAAAACAAATTTAATATTTCTTTATTTTTAGAAATTTTTAGAAATTGTGCAAAATAAAAGCTATTTTACATTTAATTAAAATTATGCAAAGAATTTTCTTCTCTTTAACTTTCTTTTTCTATATTTTCAGTTTTTTTCAATTTTAATTTATTCAATCGCTCTAAAAAGTTGTAAAAGATTTTATTTAAAAAAAGTATTTTTTTGAAAAACAAAACTTAATCAAGCGCACTGTAAATATACAGTATGCGAACAATGGATCATATATGAATCTACTCTCTTTTCGGCAGTAGTTAATTAATAATGAATACAATTATCGCGTAATTTTGGACACATGAAAGTTTACTATGAATAGAATAACTTTAATGTAAAGTCCAAGTTATAAATGGACATCCCGTACATAATCCCTAATATAAAGTTACACTTACATGTACAACCATGTTAAAACACATACAACATTTTCACATAACAATGGCAAATTAAATCCCAAAAGAGATATGACCCCAGAAATACAGAATCCTTAATTGACAGCCTCCATCAGAGAGTATGCTCAAACTCCATAACATTTTGTGAGCCCCGTTGATCAGAGTCTCTTTTTATTATTATTCTACTCTATATATATTATTTATATTGTACATGCATACTACATTATATATTAATATTAATTAATTTACTCCCAGCTTTTCAGTTTTTGGCTTCGGTGAAGATGGCGTGCCATTATTAGCCACAGAAGCACCAGCTGTAGTTGCAGCATTATTCCCATGCTGGTTTTTGTGCGATTTTCCTGCCTTCTTGGCCTCTGGTTTTGTCCCTTGTTGCCTCACTTTCACTCCTCTTATCATCTGTTTGGCAACACAATTTTTCCCACCAATTAATTCTCAACTTTTCAAAACAAAAAAATTAACTTATATGTACCGACTATATAAAAAATTTTAGATAGATATCCAATCATATCTCACGATACACATATTTATACAAATTAGAAAGTAATATTAAAATGTGAATGGTTAGATAAGTGGATGTCTATGTAAAATATTTTTACACCGCCAACGATATAATTATTGAACTAAAAAAACAAATTTAACTATTATGCACTAACATTGTAAAAAAAGTTTTATACGGACATCCAATATTTATTGACACACTACAATGTGAATGGTCAGATATGATTTAATGTCTGTGTAAAATCTTTTTGCACCGTCAATGACATAGTTATTGAACTAAAAAAAATGAACCAATAGTAATGTAACTAAGTTTTTCGCAGACATCCAATATTTACACTATTAATGCATAATTATTAAACTAAAAAAACACACATAGTATATAATTCAAATTCAAAGTTTTAGACCTCAAAACAAGGGGGAAATAAAAGGAAAAAAAAAGAATATATATACAGAATAAGAGAGAAGGCTCTTACAAATTTGCCACACTTCACATCTGAATATATCACTATGAAATCTCCCTCTTGGAGTCCATTGGCTTTCACAAAGTCCCCTGAAACATGAAATGAAATATATGAAAATCAAAGTGAGAAAAAAAATATAAAACACAAAAGGCCAATCCAATATGGGCATAAGCCGAATAACCCACCAGTGTTCTCAAGCAAATACATTCTGCTTTTGTTGTTTGGCCAGTATCTGGTGCTCCAAGAAGAAACAATCCAAATTAAAATGAAAATTTTAGTCTCAATGTATCATAAACATAAAAACAAAAAGCAAAAGACAAAAGACAAATCCGTCAATAAAATTTTGAATACCTATAGCGCATATTCCAAACACGAGAGGTTCCAATGTCTTCCATTGTAATGGAAATTCCATCTCTTGCCTCCAGTTCTGGCAAATGGGTTTCTGCCTCTTTCTGTCCAATTTTTGCAATCAAAATTATGAATATCAATCAAATTAAAAATGGGATTTTTCGTTTATATAAAATAAAATTATATACAGATCTTATTTAGAGACGGAGAAATGAAATTGATCTCTAATTTTGTCTAGAGAGACACGGGATTAGAGATCAATTTCATTTTTTTTCTCTAATTTCAATCGGTAGTAATAATCATGAATAACAGGAAATAGCATGTAATTAAATAAATAATTACTTTTGGCAAAACAATTCTCCCCAAACTTCCCACATCGCTTTGCTTCAACACCTTTTGAAGAAGGAACCTCAAATTCTTCTCTGGCTTCCAACCCTATTGACAATCAAAACACAACCACAAAACAAGCCACTCATTATTCATAATGCAATTCAGCTATCTTAACATAGGAGAATTAAATATTCATACATTGAAAGAAAAACATAAAACAACAAATGATCTTTGCATATACAATTATATCTGATTATCACAATTCACACATCTATCATGGATCATACATTAACCAAAACAAATTATCGAAAACATTAGATAATTTGATCAAATTAAGGTTCCACCAACCTGTCTTCTATCCGATGCAACTCGACCCTGGTGACAATTCTGTGCAGTCTGCATGGCCGGGTGGTCCACCGCCACAGGTTGCCGCGGCGGCTCAGCCGGAACCACCGGCGCCCTTGGCGCCGCGCCACCAGCCATAGTCTGCCAGTACATCCAATTGGCTGGGTTTGCAGCATGAGGAGGTGGTGCAGCAGCTACAATGGTGGTGGTGCAATTATCACCTAATCTTGCACTTGCATGTGGATCAGAACCTTGAATATTCTGGTGGTGATTATTATGATGCCTGTGGTGATGAGACATAAACCTTCTCTGCCTTGCCATTCTCTTCTTTCTTGCTTCTTTAGTAGCAGAGGGTCCTAACCTCATCAACCTATCACCACCACCACCAGGGCCATGAAAAAACTGATGATGATAAGGATACTGATTTCCAGCATAACCGCCGCTTCCGAAAGCCGGCACAGGTTGGAGAAGGTTGTTGTTGTGTTCCCCAAATGACTGATTATAATGTGAGGCAACAGTGAATTGAGAAGGTGCCCATGAATGTGCTGGTTCCAGCATCTGATATTCAACAGCAGCAGCAGGTTGCTGATAAGGGTTATGATTGTGAGTGGCATTCATGTTATTTGAAGTGTTATAAGAGTCACTCACATACCCAACCATGGGTTGTGAAAATGGTACTGGTGGAGCCACAAGGAAAGGGGTGGGTTGATCTGCCCCAAAAGAAGGTGGCCAGGGTACTGTTTGGTTGAAAGTACAAGTGTTTGATTCAGGTCCAAATGAACTAATTGGTTGGTTCACATTGGCACCATTTTGGTCCTGAAATTGTTGTTGTGGGAGAAGATTTGAGAGTGTGTTGCTATTGTTGTTGTGGTTCTCTTTGCGCCTTTTGTTCTGGAGATGGCTGGTTTGAACCCATTCTAGAATAAGCTTCAAGAGTTGCTTCATTGCTTCTTTCCCACCACCCAATCTCCTTGCAGCACTCTCTATGGTTGACTTCTTCAGCTTCACATTCCTCAAATCATTAGCAGAGACACTGTCCTTGTTAGATTTCAGCCACTCCAAGAACACCATGCTCATTTCATCATCTGCACCAACACCATCTCCTTGAATATTCTCTTCCTCATTATTGTTGTTGTTAGCAATAGCATTAGTATCACCACACAAAAGATTAACCCCATGATATTCCTCTGTCACTTGCTGTGGTGTAGTATATTCTTCCATTGCATGTTGGTGTTGGTGTTGCTGTTGTGGCACCTTCTGATCCTCCTGTGTGAACTCCACTAAGGGGTTTTGGTTTTCTTCTTCACTCTGGAAAATAGATGCAGGGTCAAAAAAGTCATTGGCTTCCAAGAGCTCCATGTACCCAAAAGTGTCCATCACATCATCCATGCAATCCCCAACATTAACATTACTGAGACCAGGTTGGTGTTGAGACATAATCTCCATGGATGCAGTTGATGACAAGGCTCCTGCATGATGATGATGATGATGATCCATTACTAGACCATGCTGATGGTGCTGCTGCTGATGCATGTTGTAGCCTTGTTGTTGGTTGCACCTGTTGTTGATTCTCTCTGCTGCTGCAGCAGCATCTTCCTCTGCATCTGATTTCAGAACAGCCCAAGAAGCAGCAGAGGAGGAAGAGGCAGAGGGGGAGTTGTTGTTAGAGGATGTTGTGGTTGTTATGGTGGTGGTGGATGTACATGCCATGGTGGTTTTCATGGGTAGTGCTGATGGTGTGGAAGATGAGGATGAGGATGATGACATGCATGGGAAATCAGGTAGGGGAGGGAAATCAGCATAGAACATGGATGATGCATCAACATCATTCACACCCAAAAGATCATCTTGGTCAGTGCTGTTTAGCCACATCTCTCTCTCAGCAACACCCAAAGTCTCTGCTGCATCATCCATGGTTCCAAAACCAATAGGGTCTGTCTCAGTTATCACCCCTGCTGCATGCAGATCTACACCTTGCAATTCCACTCCACACTCCATATCTCATCAACAAAAAAATAAAAATAAAAACACCCCACTAAAGATCTTTGAAAGAAGAAGAAAAAAAATTCCCTCAAGTTTGAAACTTGAAATTTCCCTTTCTTTGAATTCTTCTGGTTGGTTTCGGGAATACGGTATGGTATGGTATGGGTGGTAAAACAGAGAGAAAGAGGAGAGAGAAACTAGATACACAAAGATGGATAATTTTCCTTTTTCATTTTTTTTGTGTGTGTTTGTACTTATCAGTACAAAAGGGAAAGATCTGCTATGGTGGTGTAGTTTGTATCCAATTAAGGAAGCAAAAGAGATAAGGTTTCTTTCTTTCAAATCCTATGAAGGGATGCAACAGAAAACATCTGATTCTATATATCAACCCACACACAAAAACACAATCCACTAGAGGATCAAACCAAGTTGGATATCATTAACAATATAATAATATAATAAACCCCCTTCTCTCTTACCTTCAAAGAAAGCGACTTTCACTGTTCCAAAAGCATGGTTTTTTATTGATTTTTTATTCCAACTTGGGGGTCATTATCATCCTAATTAAACAACAATTCTATAAAACAATATTAATATCATACAACACAACACGAGTTTTGGAAGAACACAAAACAGAACTGAATTTACACTACGAAAGGGGAACAAGTATTGGAAGAAAGGACTAAACTTGATGATCTTTTTGGGTATATTATGAGAACACAAAATACTAAACTTTACACACAGGGGATTTGCATGAGTACTGTTAACACACAAGGCAGCACCAAGAGAGTGAAGAAGCATAGATTCTTCCCCCAAAAAAAAAACCCATAGAAAGCCAATCAAGGCCTTAACGTGAACATGACAATTTCAGAGACACCCACATGCTTAAATTGACTGCAACTTAATCTAGGAACCCACCCATGTGTGTGTTCTGGTTTGTTCTGGGAAGTTTCATTATTTTTTTTTGTCCAAATAAGGCTTTTTTTTCTTTTTCTATTTTATTTTATTTTCTCTTTCTTAGATAAGTTCAAATGGTTTTTGTGGAGGTTTCACACTAACAAAAACAAACCCTTATGTAAGAGAGAGAAAGAGAGGGAATAGGGGTGGTTTTAGAGAGAGAGAAAGGCAGTTTTGGATGGGAAGGTGAAAGGGGGGAATCAATGAAAACAAAACCTCGTGCCGCTTGTGTCTCTCTCTCTCTCTCACACACAGTCTCCGGATTTTGTGCCTATGGCCATCCGTTACAACCTCAGTGGTGGTACTAAACGGTGCCACAGTCTTTATGAGAAAGCAAGTCTTGCTGCATAAAACAAGACGCCCAAAGGGAAATTTTTAGGTGCTTTCAGATTAAGATCCCTTCACGACTTGTATTTTTTTTATTTGAAAAATGACTTTCAAACACATTATCATGTATGATAAATAGGAGAGATGAATAATATAGATGTAATAGACAAAAAAAAGATACGAATGCTGGATGGATGGATGTTGAAAATTGAGTATGGGTTCAAAAAACAGAAATTATTTTGTTCTTACCATAAAACTTCAAACTAAAAATATTAATTAAAATGAAATAAAATAATATAATAGCGTGCATTTCGGTCTACTATCTGCCAGAACCCTAAAATTGTCAACATATCAAAATCAAATATCAACCATATGAATACTGCTGCATCTGATCCAGATCATGCTGATTGGAGTTTGAAGTAGCTAGTGGGCAAAGGACTCAATAATATATTGTTTCTTAGTTTTTATCCAAATTAATTATATGAATTGATTAACACATGCGGTCACTTATAAATTGATGTCTATAATTAATGGATTCATAAGAAAATGTATACTTAACCAGAGAGTGGTACAATTAATGGATTTGACCCTCTGGGGTTATATTAATTTGTTTGACCTACTAATTTTAACAGATTGAATTGGTATACTAGACTCACTAATTTAATATGCCTGGTTTAACTTGATACGTAGTATTATGCAGTTGGTGGTGGGATATGAGTTGAATACATGACATTATTTGTTTTTTTTAAATATTTTTCTATTTTTTGTATTATTACAATTATTTTTTTATGTGTCAACTCATTAACTCGCCGACTCGTAATTTATTTTTCTTCTTCTTTTTGCTTTTTATATTGTTTTTTTTTTTGTCAAACTGTGAAATTGTCATCTCATAACTCTTTATTTTATATTTATTTTTATTTTATGATGGGTCAACATACTAATTAATGCATCAACCCATGGGATGAGTTATAATTTTTACCCAATTTTTAAAATTGGCTTAACCCGCCTTATTTTGCTTTGACGAGCAGGTTGTGTCAACTATCACTTTAGCATTTCTAGTATTTAATGAGATTTTGTGTTAACCTTTTGCAAATGCTATGGTTGCTATTGCATTTTGGAGCATAACCTTGCAACTTTTTTTTTTTGGATGATAAAACGGGGGCAAGCCCCCCCCCCCCCCCCCCCCCCCCAAAATGACCTCGCAACATGAAGCAACTAAAAAATAAAGACTCTATTTAATATATATGGTTATTAATTTTGTATGGTGAAGGATGAACAAGGTGACCGCTATAATAGTGGTTGGGATGGAAGAATGAAACATTTTTTTATTATATATTTTGGTAATAATACTTACAATCGAATCACCTAATCCAAAACCAAGTTAGAAGTGATTAAGTTGGTTCGATTATTCGAGTTCATCACTCATTTTTCACAAAACTGAATGAAATCAAATCATATAAATTTTATTAATTTGTACACATATTTCTTCAAAATCTGAATTAACCCAATTCATGAAGCCCACCCTATAGCCATTTTGAACTCATCTATCTCTATCCCTTGTTAATTACAGCGAAACCATTAGACATGTTTCCGACCTCCACCAAGCCACAACAACCACAAATTAACTTGTCATTGCCAACCTCTTATGTAGTTATAAGATATCCTCTTGCAAACTGTGAAGTCACAAACGCCTAGAAAGTGAAGGAATCGCAACTGGGGGAATGAGGGAATGACTAACAAATTGAGGAAATGGATGTTACCACTGAGGAAATGAAATGTCACCACTAGTGTGATAGCGGATGGAGCTAAGGATGGCAAAGCGGGCTAACCCGCCACGCCACGCCACCAATCCGCCTAAAACAGGGGTGGGCGGGTTAAATTTGATGCCCGTCATCAATTAAAAAACATTTAAAAGTAGAAAAAATCAACAAAAAATGGTACATAGATAGGTGGTTGGCGGGTTGACCCCTCAAAAATATTTAAAAATAGAAAAAGTACTAAAAAGTAAGAAAAAATTGTTTTAAGAAATTAAATGGTAACTCGACGGGCCAACCCGCCCTGTCCTCGACCCACCTTCTTTAGCGGGTTATGTATAGAGGTGTCAATATTGGCCCGGCCCTGACAGGTCGACCCGCTTGGCCAGTGTTTTAGGTCGGGTTGGACTCGATAATTATAGGCCCAAAAAACACCGAGTCATTTTGGCCCGTCGGGCCAGGCCTAAATTTTTTGTCTTTTTATGATACTTCAGCTTTTTTTCTTTGTAAAATAATTGGGCTAGGCTAGGCCCGTCCCGGTGTGTTTTAGGCCAGACTGGGTCGGGAAATATGTGGCCTATAAGAAAAATGGGCTGGTCCCGCCCCGTTTTGCAATTTGGCCCAGTGGACTGGGCTGGGCGGCCCGAATTGACAGCTCTAGTTATGTGGGGGTGGAGTCAAACGGGTTGGTGGGTTAATAACACCAACCCGCCCGCCAAATTAAAAACGGGTTAAACGGACCAACCCAATGGGTCCAACTCATTTTGCCACCCCTAGATGGGGGGATTTTATGTTTCAATATGAGTGTGTGAATTTTGAAAATCATTGGGTGTGCCCTAACCGACTAGCCATTTTTGTCTTGCTAGTTATAATTTCGGTTTGGTTCATATTCAAATCCCTTTCAATCTGATACTCGAATAAAACTCTAGGCTAGAAAAAATAAAAAATGAACCAATAAACTGAAACAACCATGCATACTTTTCTTATCATAATTGGTTTGGATTAATCTAATCATTGGGTTGATTCTGACCCATGCTCGTCCCTGTGTTAACTAAAAGGTACAGCTTTTCAAATTATCAATACATTTAGGCTCTGTTTGACAAATCTCATCTGTTAGCAGTTAGTGGATTTAGCTAGTGGGTAGTGGATTTGAAAAAATGGAGGTGTTTGGTAATGGATAGTGTTTAGCGTTTCTTCAGACGCTACTTGAAGTAGCGTTTGAGCTTATAGCGGATAGCATATGATTTTTTATCTCGTTTTTGCCCTCATTACTTTTATTAAATTCCTTCCCTATCCTCTCTTAAATAAAATAAAAAATTATTATAATAATAATAATTAAATAAATAAATTATTTTAACCAATAAATAAATTGTTATAATGATAATAAATAAACAAGTAAATAAATACAACTATAAATAAAATAAAATAAATTTAAATATAATAAGTAAATAAATAAATAATATCATTAAGATATAAATTTTAAAATTTTAACTTCTAAATATCATAATAATTAGTTTATTATTTATAAATATTTTACCATATTTAATTTATTATTGAATAAAGAAATATAATCAATAATTAAATATACCCTTTTGTGTCATTTTACATTTATCAGCTAGTTTAACCGCTAATTTTACCAAACACTTTAAATTCAATTTGGTAGCTCATCTGCTATAAGCTATCAATTATCTACTACTTTTTGTCAAACAGAGTAATACTATATATATTTTTAGGACACTAATTTAGATAACTTTTATCAGAGTATATAACTTTTTAAATAGTCAGTATATTTAATATTATATTTTCGATAAATAATTCCTATACTTTATAACTTTTAACTAATACCTTAAATTACTCATTAATTAGTATGATCCTTAAAGACTCGTTTACTTTAAGAAAATATTGTTATTTTAATTTTCAATATAAAACTATCGCTTTGTTTTAAATTATTTTTTATAAAGATTTATATATAAAGATTCAATTATCCAATGGGATTAAGTGCTTCTATGTTTCAGCATAATGTGATCAATTAAAATTAAACCAAACCATCATATCATATATCATATATATCAACAAGTGAACATAGTTAAACCAAACAGTACGCGTGTGTGTACTAAAAACGCCAAAGAAATGCATGCGGTGCAACGTACATATATAACCAAAAGTAAAACCAAACAAAATGAAATGAAAAGAAAACAGAACATAAATAAAGTATGCACTGTACAGGACAAACTCGTGGAGAAGTCCATGAAATGACGACTCCATCCAGGTCTGTTTGCCGTTACCCTTTCTACACTCTGTGGCAGCTTGCTACAATCAAGACACAAGTCGTGTATTACTTTGTATCCTCGAACACCAAAACATTCTCTTTACAATTTCTAGAGAGGGAAAAAAACCCAACTTGAAAAAAATACAGAGTTTGCAAATAGTTCAATATTATAGGTAGACGTGTTAAACCTCAATACGTACGTTTGATGTATCAAGAAATCAAGTTTAGATAAATTGGAAGGTACTTAAATAATTTTCAGTCTTATAGATAGGGAAACATTTGGTTTAATTAGTTTCTCTTTTTTTTTATGCAAACAATTAGTTTCTCATTTTTTAAAATTTCTCCTTTTAGTCGCTATTTTTTAAAATATAGACCACTCGTAATCTTGTATTGTGATTTTGTTGAGGTATAAAGTAGAGTGAATTAGAGAGTTTTTAACACATCACTTGTCATTTAAAATTAACACAACTATATCATGTGTCACTCTATTGCACTATAACATTTTTGACCTACGGCAACGCCTACTTTTCAGACAGAAAAAAAATCGTTCTGCTAGACCATATTAGGCAACGGTTCTACAGTCCGTTGGTGTATCATCTGAGATTTTATAATAGGCAACGGTTTTCCGATGCAACAACTAAAAACTGTTCTCGAAAAATATAAGGCAACGGTTTTCTATTCACAATTTTTTAATTCTTTAGACAACAAGTAAAAACTGTTCTCTATTGATTTCCAATAAAATATATAAAAAATAAAAAACTGTTTTCATTTTTTTTTGGATAAACTAAAAATATTATTAGAAAAAACAGCGTGCCCGAGCACAAGGTATGTCCGAGCGAAGCACAGAAGAGTACAAAACGAACTTCAACACAAAGTAAAACAATTAGAGTGCAAAAGCATCACTATGGGGGAAAGCATCCCAACTATGTTGGCACCCCAACCCCCACCAAATCATTTACAGCACTCTAATTACAACACCCAAGCATAACTACACAAAATGAACCCCTGCACTGAACGAAAAAATGACCAGAAAACTCCCCAGACCTTGCCTAAGCTACAAACCGAGAGCACCAAAATTCAAAACAACCCATTACATGCCACCACCCAAAAACAGGATGCTAGAACAATGGCCCCAACGAAGATAAAATTTCTACTCTGGTGTACAAACCCACACACTCCCCTGGACTATCAAACCAGCAAGATAAAGGGTAGCAAAATGTTTTACTTCGAGCAGAAACCCAGCGCCATGATTGGAGTTTGATTCTTTCCAGCAGTTCTGTAATATTGATCTCCGCTTCCGTGAACATTCTTCCATTGCGGAATTTCCAGATTTCCCAAATGGTGGTATACCAAACCACCATCCCCACTTCCAAACTCCCTCCTCATCCCACCAGCCTTGGTCCTTTACAGTAGCGTCTTTAAATTCAGCTATCGAAAAGAACCTGTTGAAACTGTCCTTAAGCACTCCCCCTGGGTGCCAATCATCCAACCAAAAAGAGGTGTCTCCTCCATCCCCTATGTTTCGCTGAATAGCATCAGAAAACCACCTGTCAGCATAGTGGTTTTCAAGTGAGCAAATGTCCCTCCACCACCGAGACCCTCTACTTCCCGTGACGTCTAAGCGCCCATCTCTTCCCCTATACTTGTTGAGAAGGACTTGTACCACAACGCTGTCTTTTCTGTCCGCAGACGCCAAAGCCACTTACCCAAGAGAGCTATGTTGAAAGCCCGAAGATTCTTTACTCCCAAACCGCCCTCACCTTTATCTTTGCAGACCACACTCCAAGCTACCCAATGAATTTTATGCTTACCCTCTCCCCCACCCCAAAGGAATTGTTTGAATAAGGATTCAATCGAGTGGATCACGCCTTTTGGGGCAAAGAAAACTGAGAGATAAAACGTTGGAAGTGCTGACAGGACAGATTTTAGAAGCACAACTCTCCCTCCCAACGAAATGTACTTGCTGTTCCACCGAGCTAGCCGTTTGCGTACCTTTTCCATCACCGGTTTCCATGTAGCCTCTCTTCTAGGGTCCGCCCCTACTGGTAGCCTAAGATAGACAAAAGGTAACTTACCCAACTTGCAATTCAAGAAATAGGATGCGTCAACCATCCACAGATCATATATATGTCATCCAAACAACAAGCTTTTGTGAAAATTAACTTTCAACCCCGACACTACCTCGAACAACTGCAAAACTGCCTTAATAACACACACATTCTTATCTGACTTCTCACCAATAATAAGGGTATCATCTGCAAACTGAAGATGGCTTATACCTTGGTCTAGGAAATTCAACTGGAATCCTGAATAAATACCCCGCCTCTCTGCCTCCCGAAACATCGAGCTCAATCCCTCCGCCGCTATGAGAAAAAGGAACGGTGAAAGAGGATCCCCCTAACGTAGACCTCTGCCCACACTGAACTCGCCTGTGGGACTCCCATTTACCAAGACCGATATCCTATCCGTCGCTAAACACTCCCGGATCCAACGTCTCCATTTTGCTGGGAAGTTCATCCTCATCATCATATAGTCTAGAAACTTCCAACTTACCGAATTGTATGCTTTTTCAAAATCCACTTTAAAAAGAAGTGTGGGCCTCTTCCTTTTCCGGGCCTCATCCACCAACTCATTTGCTATGAGGACTCTGTCCAAAATTTGCCTATTTTTTACGAAAGCAGTTTGAAATTTCGAAATAACGTTGGACATTACCTCTCGCATTCTATTTGCTAGCAATTTGGTCAGCACCTTGTACATGCAGCCAATGAGAGATATCGGTCTATAGTCACCTATTCTTTGTGGGTTATCCTTTTTAAAAATGAGGCAAATGAACGAGCTGTTTGAACCCTTCACCAATTTCTCATTAGCATGAAATTCCTCCAGGAAAGCTATAAAATCAGACTTTAAATTATCCCAAAATTCGTTAATAAAAGTAAAATTAGTACCGTCCGGGCCTGGACTTTTTTGACCCTCGCAATCCCATACTGCAGCTTGAATTTCCTCCTCCGAAAAGGCTGCAATCAGGCCTTCACCATCTGAGTCTGAGATCTGCCCACTGTCAAAGAATCAATCTGGGGTCTGTTCCACCCGTCTGTACTAGCAAAATGAGACTCAAAGTGATTTTTGACTCTGCCTTTCATCTCGTCTACACCATCCACCAAAACCCCCTCAAAATCCAAGCACAAAATTTCCTCCCGTCTCCTTTTTTTCACCAAGCAAGAATGAAAAAATTTTGAGTTAGAATACCCCTCAAGCAGCCACCTAACTCTTGATTTTTGCCAAAGTAGACTACAATTCATCCGGGATAGACGATTAAAATTTTCCAGACATAACCTTCTCCTTACTATGTCAGACTCGTCCAAACTCGACTTGTAACACCCTTTCTCCAAAAAGGATATTACACCATAGTAACCAAAAGTTTAGGGAAGCTTAGGAAATATTTTGATAAAAGTTGATAACTCTTCTCTGAAAATGCGGGTAAAATTTTTCTTTTCCTTTAAAAAAAGAGAAGGACGGGGAATAAATCTCTGTAAGATTTTCTTTTGAAATTATTTCAAGTGTAAAGAGTATAATATAACTTCGTACTCAAAATTTGATCATCTCATATATAAAAATTATCAGAGTTTACAACAGAGTTTGTACAGTGGACTCTTGAGCCAGTCAAGTCTTTAGACCTCTACCCATTCTAAAATAGTAAATACCAATTCTTTTCGGAATTCCTATCAATCTACACAACCTCCTCTTCAAATCCTTCATCTAAGAGCTAGCCCACGTCTTGAATAAATTATCTACTTGGTCATGCATCAACACAACAAAGCAACAACGGTGAAACTCTAAACAAAGTAATAAGACAAGTAGGTAAACAATCAAAGTACAATTATATATATACATTACTTTGCACAGCAAGACACACACATTAAGTCACAGAACAATCAAGACTTATAAACAAACATTGTTTCAGATAAATCTTACCTCTGTGCTGAAACCCTGCAAAACAATTCATTCACAATAATATATCACCAAAACCAAGTATCTCTATGCATGTCACTTCAATATCTCAAAAGTCACACCGGTGTAATGCTTCAAGGAGACTTCTCTTCCTCACTTCTTTTGAGCGATCGGCTGCGATAAACTTAACAGAATAATGAGGGAATCCTCTCTTTAGACCCCTGAGAATCACTTCGGTAATATCACATTTAAAATGAATACCAAACCATAAATAGATCTACCAGTCAGATTTATCCAAGCCGAGTGTACGATTTGTCTCGGTTCAGGGGGATTCACCGCAAGACCATTGAGACTATCGAAACCTGGATAATCCCAGTAGACAATTGTAGTCCAACAAAATCTATTTTCAACCCCGTCTAGTGGGTTGTAAGCTCATCGTCTTTAATGCAAATAATATAACACTTCTCTTCATCGTTCCTCAAAAACCTCTTCCGTCTTACTGTAGCTCCCACTTTTGAAAAATCTTTTTGGAATGACTCACTTATTTTGAAGAAATACTCTTGCTCTTATTTTATTGCGCATCAAGTTATTCTTCCGGCTATAATAATTTGTTTATGACTGTTCAAACCGCGGCAGAGCCGAACTGAGGTGAACAGCCCAACAGAGTGATTCGATATATGAACTTAATTTTATTAACTCATTTAAGAAGACCAAAGCGGGGCAGAGCCTCTCTGTATTTGATCAAGAAAGAAGAGAGTAACAGTAATTTAAACTTACATCTGCTTTTTAGTCCATCATCGTCTATTCTCTATTTTTAGATCAAACTTAGGAAATGGAATAATTACACAGCGGTTGAACCGACTGCGGTAATCAGTGTCCAGCTTTTCTAAAAACTTGATATAAATTTTGATGAACGAAATAGAGCTAATCATTTTACCGGCTTACTTAATTTTGAAGATGAAAAGATTAACCACTGTACAATTGAGACTTTGAGTACAGGTTGCTTCTGTTTTGGGAGAAAGAAACGCAGACATGCACAATGAAGTAGATCTCCTCATAGCAACGGGAAAATAGCATTAAATGCTATTAGAGAACGGTAATATTTATGAAGGCTGAAGCTGAGCTATTCGAAGAACAAGTCTGAAGCTTCATCAAAGCCTATAAATACCGAGAAGCAAGAAGAAGAATACAAGTTACTGAACAACGAAAAAGAAAGAGCAAAAACGCTGTGCAAACAGAAAGGTGTGTTCAGAGATATATAGAGTAGTTAAAAGTACATTCTCTCTCTTAGTACACTTTCCACAGTACGTTATGCTTTTTCAGAAGTACATTCATACACGTTGACAAAGATGTACAGAAAAGCATTGTGTACAGCTATTTATTTCAAATCATTTGCTCAATAAATATGTTTCATATTAAATGCATGAGCAGTAAATAGCATGTAATAGACTCTGCGTTTTGGACGCAACATATAGAATCTATTGGACGCATACCTTTGCACTTACCAATTTGCACAGAACTCATGCAAACATTGGACGCATACCTGATGCTTACCAATCTATTCCATTTGAATGCAAAGTTGATTGTTGTACATTTGTTCTTCTGCTTCATTGGACGCAGAACAATTGTTTGATGTACCTTTGTCAATCTGCTTCATTGTGTTCTATTGGACGCAAAGCAATATTGTTGTCCTTCTTATTTATTGGACGCAGAACAGTACCTTTGTCACTGATTTCATTGGACGCAGAGCAGTTCTTTTGTTTGTTCAGTTTCATTGGACGCAGAGTTGCACTCTTGCTCATACTGAACATTGGACTTTTATCCTTCATCTGCACTGGACGCTCACTGAATCTGTTCCTTTGAAAATCATTGGACTTTTACTGTAAATCTGCTTCTCATACAAACATTGGACTCTGCCAGTATTGCCTTGTTCTTATCATTGGACTTATGCCAGTCTTGCTCTATTGGACGCTTATTGATTCTGCTTCTTTGGAAAACATTGGACGCAGAAAGTAGTGTGTCTTCAAGACTTGATTTCTTCTACTTCTGCGATTCTGCTTCTTCAGAAGACATTGGACGCAGAACTTTGTTCTTGCCTTGTGCTCAAACATTGGACGCAGAATTCTTCCTTCTGCTCAAACATTGGACGCAGAACTTTTGTGTCCGTTTTAGTGCCAACATTGGACGCAAAACTCTTGTGTCCATTCCAGTGCCAACATTGGACGCAAGGCTCACTTTGAATGCCAGTCAATGTCATGAAGAACTGATTGGACGCAGACTGCAATAAGCTTAGTTAGGCAGCATTGTTATGCATTGTACAAGCTTAATACAAATTGATTATCCTTTGTAAAAACCTTAATACATTTTGTTATCATCAAAACCATAAAATCACTTAGAGAGTTTTTGTATTAAAAACACTTTTAACCAATTTGGTTCCAACACACACGACGGCAGAGCCATCTTTGGTGATCAGTACCTGTTTTAAAATCGATCTACTATACTAAGTGAACGTAATTCAATTTATTTCTTCTTGGAAATACTTAAGCACTAATTATCTTCCAGGAAAAAGGCCCGTTGGAAGTCTATCTCACTAATTTTCACTGTCTTAAACATTGGAAATTAAACTGAGTTCATTGCATATATAAACAGATTGGATACCCACTCGATATTTCCCACAAATAACATAAAATTAGAATTCACCGAGAACCCATTACTGTTACATTGATTTCCGAAAGATGCTATAATAGTAGAATTCACCGAGAATCCATTACCGTTACACTCTTTTATCCGACAGATGCTATAACAATAGAATTCACCGAGAATCCTTTACTGTTATACTCTTTTATCCAAGCCAATCTATTTATATATACGGTATTAATAAATCACTTCTTTCCCAGATTATCTTAGACACATATATCCCTGGTCCCTAGTGCTAAGATTTTTAAATAGCGTATTAATACAGATCCCAGGCTAGAAAGAGACGGACTTTATAATAGCCCCTTCAAAGGTCTCTTTCCTTTCTAGACAGATCCATACTAATAAACCAATCAAATCTTAACCATCACCTTTGACCATATACATGTTAGATAATATCAGGGTTTTTCACAAAGAATAAAACGTATTTTCTTTACGGTAAAATCATATTTGCAGTAAACTAAAATTCGCCATTATAACGGTATGTTTACTAAACTCAAAATTAATTTTGCCATTCCAACCTTAATCCCACGAAAATATTAAGAAGATTTGGGCATTATAACCCCACAACAATTGAAAAACAAAGACAAGCACTTTTCAAGCCATATAAACACCAAAAAGCACTCAAGCACACAACACTCAAGATCAAACACAAACTTCTCAAATCATTTTGCAAGAGGTTCCCCCTACCTTTTACTAAAAATGGATGAAGAACAAAGCTTGAAGATCAAGAACATCAAGCAAGAACACCAAGAACTTCAAAGAGGAAAATAAGAGTTTTGCTTGAAAAACACAAAGCTCTTTGATGTGGGATGTTTTTATGAATCAAAATGGGTATAAACAAAGGAAGAGGGGGCGGTTTCATGAAGCCAAAAGTGGGAAGAACAAAGTTTTGAAGATCAAGCTTGAACTCAAGAACAAAGAGAGAAAAAAGGCTAGGATTTCAAAGGGAGAAAGAAAGGATTTTGCTTTGTTAACACAAAGACTTTGGTGTGGGATTTATGAAGAGTGGAGGAGGGTATTTATAGGGGAAGTGGGCAGCCAAGGGGTTGGTTTAAAGGAATCATGGTTGGCTTAAAACATAACCTTGGTTAGGTTTTTAAAAATAAACCAAAACATTTATCTAGTTCCTAATTGGCCTAAACCATTTCACAAGGATTGAATCCAAGTGAAAAATCATCATCCAAGGGCTCATGGGGAAGGAGAGGGGCGACCAAAGAGGAAGGACAAGGATGGGAGAGTTTTGTGTGAGTGATGTAAGCCATGACTCCTAAAACACACAGTTATCTATTTAATTTTAATCAATCATTTCCTAATAGGTTTAAAACCATGACTCATGGTGTGACTCACCAAAGAAAGACTTAGGGATCAAGGAAAGCTTTATGACTCATGGAGAGGAAGGAAGAAGGAAGTTTGGTTCATGATGTAAGCCATGACTACCAAATTACTCATTTAACAAATTAGTTGTAATCAAACTTTTTCCAATTGGCTTAAAATCATGACTTATTGACCCAAATGCATCTAGTCCTCTTTATGGCATGGTGGTAAGACGGTTTTGAGGCTGCAAGAAGGAGGGAATGAAGTTACATCTTTGTCCTTATGGTTTTCAAGTGAAAAGGATACAAATCAAGGGCAAAAGTGACTTTTCACTAATCAAAAATTCCTAAAACGAATTTAAAGGTTGAGAACTGATAAGAAACCTTGAAAACATTATGTACTAGCCCTAATAGCTTCATGGAAGAGTTTTTGGAATTTTACGGTAAACGTAAACTATGCGTTTAGCTTTAAAACAGAAAAACGGACGCGCTATAAGTGAAAACAGACATTTTTCAGAAAATTCCCAGATAATTCTCAAAAATCACAAATTTAATTTAAACACCAATGGTCCCTTTTAAAAATTGATTTTGAGCTCTCACTAATCAATATAAATCCATTTCGGTTTAAAAACGCTTACTTTGCGTACTAAACGGAGTTTCGAAAAAGTGACTTTTGATCTGTCTTTCAGAAAATTCTGAAATAATTTTTATAAATCCTAAAAATTAAAAAAACATGTTCTGGCTATTTAAAATCTTTAGATGACTATAACATGAGCTCTGAATCAGTCTATCAGCTCAAGCGGTTTACTATTTGGACCAAAACAGAACTTTTAAATCATTTTACTTCTAAAAATTCTAGAAAAGTTTCAGAAAATCTAAAATATTAGAAAAACCAACTTTTGTGAAAGAAGTTTATTTATTGAAATCATTTTCTATTTTTAAGCTATTTAAAAACTCTTTCCGTCAGTTAGACGTACTGTTATCTGTAAAAAGATCTGTTATCGATTGTAAAACTACCGTTTCAGAAGTATTCCGGAATACGTGTATTTTATTCCTAATTTTAAGTTAAAAATAAATCACAAAACACTTGTGGCACAAGAATTCATATAAGACAGAAAAAGTACAGTTTAGAACAAGAAACGGACGTCGTAACTAGACCTGACGGAAGCTGCGAATCAACTATTTTTAGAAGTAATTTTAAACTTACATATTTAAATCCTATTTTTAAACTAAAAACGGATCACAAAACATTTATATTGCACAAATTCATATAAGACAAATAATAGACGGAAAACAGAAGTCTATATAGGGCTTTAACTGTCTTACCGTTTTAACTATAATACCAAACAACTTATGATTTCTATACTATCTAAAGTATGCTAGATCTTAAAGTCTATATCTTAACTATGTCTCCATTTTCGGTATTTATCCATTTCTTAACTAACAGAGTACAAAGTTTCTCTTAGAGGGACTTAAAACTGTAATTCCCTTATACTGTTATCTAAAATTTCAAACTTAGTTTCTAAAACCTTTATATATCCGTAAACTATTTATCCTCAAATACTTTCCATGGTATGAATTTTCCATATTCATTATCAACTTATTCTGACTGTCAAGAATGTCCATATTTTACTGTTTGACGTTTACGTCAGCTCTAAACCATTATATTTTATCTGAAAATCTTAAGGATTGTTCTAATCTTCTAAAATTTATACTCTGTCTCATAGAGTAAAATTTTAGGATGTTACACGACTCCTCTTGCTTTAAATCCAGCTGCTCCAATTCCTTTCTGTACTTGTCTAAATTAATAACAATGTCCCCACAATGGTCCTTGTTCTAAATCCGCAACTGTGACTTCAGAAGCTTTAATTTCTCCTTGAGCACATATGCCTTGCGCCCTTGGACACTAGATTCCAACCATGTGGATGTCACAAAATCACGGTAACCGGGCAAACCCCTCCAACAATCTAACATACGGAATGGCTTGGGACCCCAATTCACCAGTCGATCCTTCAGGACCACCGCACAATGATCGGAAACGCTGCGTTGGAGACACCATTGAGACAAACCCTCCCAGGTGTTCAGCCACGACTCGGAGAGCAGAAAACGATCTAACATGCTCATTGCTGAACTGTTTGTTCTATACCAAGTATACTTCCGACCTATGAGAGGCAAATCAAATAGTGCAGCCTCATCCAAGAACTGAGAAAACTCCACCATCTCCTCATGTCGATCATGATTTTCCACCCCTTGTCTCTCATGCACCGAGAGAACGGAGTTGAAGTCGCCCCCAACACACCACCTCTCCCCACCTCTTTCCTGGCGTAGAAGAATAATTTCCTTCCACAGGTCCTTTTTCGAAGATAGCTCGCATGGTGCATGAACATTAACAATAGTCACAGACAGCTATTGTTTCCCCCATCTCCCTTCTACACCCAACAAATAATCTCCCTCAAAAGAATCCGACATCACGAAAGAATAAGGATTCCATGCCATTAACAAATTAAACCCCCAGCAGACCCATTGGCGGACTTAAACACCCACTAAAGTCATCGCAGTCCCACAACTGAGCACATATGAGCCTATCGACCACCCCCATCTTAGTCTCCTGGACGCACAAAAAGTCTGGCTTTTGCTCCCGAACCACTTTCTGGATCTCCTTTTTCTTCACCAAACCCCCCAACCCCCTTATATTAAAAGTGATTATCTTCATCGAAATAGAAACAATACCCCTCACCCACGAACAGGAAACAAGCTAAACGACCTCTTGCCGTAATGCTTCATCGTGACGACTCGAGGCCACATGACCCCTCTGTTCCAGTGTCTCCAGCCTCGAGACAATTTCGTCTGAATTTCCCTTGTCTTTCAACCCCAGATATTGCCCCACCTTCCAAACTTTGACAGCAGTTTCATGAGGCCCTTTATTCAGGATCATCCAATTTCTCCAATGAATGTTGGAATCGAAAATGGAGTCTCCAGATAGAGAAATACCTAATGGATCTTGAGATCGCTTCATCTTCCATTAAACGCCCTTCACCTGAACCCCCTTCTTCTTCTTTTTTGCAGGTCGACCAACCTTCTTCCTCATGTGGCCAGAACCAGCGCTGGTTGGCATCGCCCCTCTCCTCGCCTCGCTCGCATCGCCAATTGCTAGTCGCACATTCAACGGGATGGGTACAATGGCAAGGTCCTTGGAACCAGGAACATATCCACCGCTGGACGCACAGATGGATTGTTCTCCACTAGCGCTGCTAGACGCACCTGGCTGCATCACGAGGACCTGCTCGCTAGCTCTCAAGACCTTGTTTGGGCTTAACTCTACCCTTCCTAAGACTGGCCCAATATTTGCTAAGTGTGAGTCCCCCCGCTGCTACACAGGCTGGGTCGAAACATGTGATTCCAGGCCCTGCATAATAGGTTGACTCTCCCCATCTCCTTTGACATTGACCCCACTTATCCGCTCCCTGACGTTATCAATATTAATTAGCAACGGGGTGTCCGCTTGCATCGCCCCCTCATACGCCTGAAGATTATTTTGCATATCCTGAAGATACCCAATCCCCTGAATATCCTCACCCTCAACGTCTTTTTGAATTTTGAAAATCCTCCTCGGGTGGGAACGAGCCATCCGAAAAAACATGATCGGAAAAATCATATGAAACTTCCGATGTCGACATGCTGTCAGCCGAAACAATCTTCCTCCTTACCGGGCAAGCCTCATAGTACATTGGAAACAACTCTTCAACGACCCGAATCGCATAAATAATCCCATTGATCCTCACCCGTTCTACTTTGTGAACTGCTTCAGGGGACGTCGTTAGAATATGAATTCTTGCCATGCCAAACCTCTTCATATTGAACGTATTATCACCTAAGGTGATGAATCTCCCTAAACTGCTGACGATGGACTCGAAGAACTCTGCCGTCCATGCATGCAAGGGAATACCCTGACATCTGATCCATGTGTAATGTTCACATGACACTTCCATTGGGGTCCATTTGACAATCCTGCTAAACCAATTCTCGAGGAAACCTCCAGTGTCTCTAATCAAGTCCTCAAGGTCTTCCCCATCCACAAGCTTTAGCAACACTTGACTACCTCCCATTGGAACCACTCTCACAGACGTGACCCCCTCCTCCAGAATACGGTCCTGCACCGAGTCGACCATTGTTGGTGAATGAACCTCCGCAACATAACACTTTTCCAACCATTTCATCTCAACTTCTGGGATCGTGAAATCGATCCCTCTCCACTCATCAACTCCTGCTGCATCTCCTTTTGCCGCTAGCTTTGGACGCCAAAACACTTTACTATTGCCTTTGACAACGTCCACGTATTTCCTCTCCTGCTGTACAACCTTTCCATCCCCAGAGTAAGTGTTGCCCTTTCCAGCCGCTGTATATTTCAAACCCTGCTGGGCGAACTTTGCTCCACCTGAGCCTAGTTTGCCTGTATCTACAGCTCTGTGACGTACCTGAGACCCGCTTTGACGTGAAAACTTGGAGAGATTGACCCGCAATTTGTGTAAGCCAATCCAAATCATACGTAACTGATCCTCTAGCTCCTTCACCTCCAAGACGCGATCAAACCGCACAAACCCAAACATCTTGCCTTCTCTATTCCTTTTATTCGGCACATAAACATCTACTACATACCCTCATCTTGTGAACATCTTCCACAATGGTTCCACGCCCCAAGACTCTGGAAAATTTGTGAAGTAAAACGTAGCCATGGAAACTCCCTTGTCATGTTGCCTTGTTTTCTTCAACCGGACAGTTGTCCACTCGCCCTCGTCACTGTTTCGCTCCGCACCGCCCTCAGCCCTCATACCTCGCCGCCTCTTGTATAAAAAACTGTTTTCATAGTTCTAATATCTACAATGCCACTAAATTCTTTTTGTTATTCGCTTTTACTCGCGCAGCTATTAGCTTTTTCAAACCCTCACAGATTCGCTTTTTGTTATTCTTCTACATCAACACATGCTCCAAATAATAATGAAGTAAAATTGAGAAATTCATATATTTTATTGTTTATCCTTGATTTTGGAGTGTAGCTGGTCACTGATTATGCAATATTTATTGAGTTACAAATTTGAGTCTACTCATTCTTATATATATATATATATGAGAGAAGTTGCAAGTTTGATGATGAGATAGGAGTTATTGTTATTATTATTACCTATCTAGGTTTAGGTTAAGATGTTTTCATAAGCTTGCATTTGTTATCAATGAACTACAATGTTATAACATCATTTATTGATCATGTTATTTTTATTTGTAGATGAGTAATGGTGGTATGGATGAAGAAGCTCAACACATGGAAGTAGAAGATGACGACATAGATGTTGGTGATTCATGAGTTGCATGAAGCTGTTTTAGAGTTGTATAATGTTATTTTGGTAGTTAATGATGAATGATTATTGGCATTTTGTCTTGGGAAATACATTAAAGACCCAATTAGTCACCTTTATTATGACAATATTTAGTTTTTGAATTGCAATGTAGTTTTGGTGAATAGTAATTGATGATTAATGGTTATCTTTTTTCTTTATTAATTGGTATATAAATTATATCTTTAATTTTTACTAAATTATTAGTTTGTTTGCTGTAAATAAAAATAGTTGAGTAAAAAATTCTATATCCTAAAAGGCAAAAATGTAATAGAAATAAAAAAACCATTCTCTAAAATCAAGAGCAACAATCAAACAACCGTTGTTTTAGCCTATTCAAAAAACCGTTGTCATAGCTCACTTCATAACCGTTGGCAATTGATAGCAACAGTTCAAAACCGTTGCCTTAATGCACATTAAAAACCGTTGTTGTTGATAGCAACAGTAGAAGAACCATTGCCTTAGCAGTCTGCAAAAACCGTTGCTGAACCTCGCTCAAAAAATGTTGAAAAGTGTTGCACTTATGTTGAAAAACCATTGTCTTTGGAATAGGCAACGCCTAAGAATACCACGGTTTGAAAATCGTTGCTGTAGAAAAAGGCAACGGTTTTTTTTGCTTTAGACAACATTTTTTACGCGTTGCGGTAGACAAAATATGTTGCAGTGTTGAAAACCTCATCATTTAACCAAATGGTGAGTAATCTTTTTAAGAAAATAGGAAGCAAAGGAGGACGCTTTAAAACGAGGAACTAAAAGTGTGGTGTGAGGTTGAATTAACCACAGAAAGAGAGTTTGAATTGTGTTTTCAAATCCTTTTGAATTTATTACCGAAATATGATTTGTCACGGACATAAGAAGCATCTCATTTGGGTAGAAATCCATACTTCTAGTTCTAGAAACCTTCAATGAAATGCTTTTACAAACAGATCCACATACATGAGTTTTGTGGAGTAAGACACGTCTTATTGTGATGTTAACAAACACTTTGTATAAAACATCCTTTCATAAAATTATTACCCGTTCAAAATTTACGGTTCAATCCTTGGGTTAGTAGCAAAAATAAATAAATACAATATTATAAAGAGATCGGAAAGATTTCGTCAAAATAAAAGAGGTCGGAAAGAGAAAAGTGACCTATAGAGACTAAAAGCCAAAAAAAAACAAGTCACAACTCACAAGTAGGCTAAACAACTAAGTGTCCGTTTGTTTTAGATTTTGGTAGAACTGTGTTTGATAGAATTGTGTTTGAAGAATTGATTTTAAAAAAATTGTGTTGAGAAAAATTGATTTGTGTTTGGTAATGATATTTTAAAAGTGTGTTCAAAAAAATTGAGTGTGCTTGGATGATAAAGGTGAATCACTTTTGAGATATAAAATTACAAAAAAGGATAACCATTTCACCTTGGAAGTGATGGAGGAGAGAGAAAATATGCTGCTGATGGAGGAGAGAGATGTCATCAACCATTTCACGTTCACAAACTCAAACGAAAAAGCAAGGGAGGCTCTCCTTTTGGTAAAATCGATTTCTCATCCCTCAGGACACTTTTAGCCACTGGAATTTCATCCAAACAGAAATATAATATTTCAAAATCGATTGCAAGACCACAAACGGGTGTTTGACTACCAAGAATCTAAAACAAACACACACTAAAAGCCTCTTCAATAATTAATGCTTTACTAGAAGTACACATAGCGCACTAAAGAAATTACCTCCTTCAATACAAAAATAGTCATGAATATAATGTTATTCTTCCTCAAAAATAAATAAATAAATAATTGGGATTTTTTAAATTAGGCCCAAGTGGGCCCAATAATCAGGAAAAAAAGAGTAAAAAAAGAGCAATTGGATCCAAAGCTGATCAAAAATTGGTCACTTGGACCTTTAAAAAAAATACACAAGCAATCACATACATATTTGGGCTCTTGGCCCAACTTTCATTCAAACAAAACATACAAAAAAAGACATGATGTCATGGCCCAACTTCAATTCCAATAAACTACCAAAAATGTATAAAAACAAAATAGGGTTAAACATGTATTTAGTTCATTGACCAAAAAAAAAATGTATTTAGTCCCTGTAAATATCTCAATATTCGATTTTAGTCCTTCAAAAAATTTTGTCTCTTTTTAGTCTCATTTTTTAAAACGTATCATTTTTAGTTCCCATGGCCTTTTTTAAATTTTAAAAATATTTTTAAAAACCTATTTTCACTCTCCTAATTTTCAATTTTTAATTTTTACCAAACCCTCTTTCTCCATTTCGAATCAGACATTTTCTTGTCTAGCCCAACCTAAAATACATCAGGTCATGCCGAGTTTGAATTATTTACAAAGAAAATAGCTCAAAGTACTAAATAATGCATAAAATGTGGGTCTGCCTAGCCCGATTCACCCATTTGTTGGGCCAAAATAGACCGATTTCTTTCAAATCTATAATTAACGAGTCCAGTGTAACTTAAAATACGGGCGTATCTGTCTAAACCGTCGATTCAAGCCAAAATTGACATCTCTAGAAATGGAAATGGGGAGTTGGGAGAAAATTGAGAATTCAAAATTAGGAGGGGTTAAAATAATTTTTTTAAAAATATTTTTCAATTCATAAAACGGCCATAGGAACTACAAATAATACATTTCCAGGAATAAGGGACTAAAATGAGACAAAAAAAATTCGAGGAACCAAAAGCGAACATTAAGATATTTGCAAGGACTAAAAATATATTTAACCCAAAAAATAAAATAAAAATGTTCTGTTGCAGCTGCTTATGCTCCCTCCGTTGCTTTCTCCCTTTAGCTGCTAGGGCGCCATTCTACCCTCTCTGCCCATCAACTTGCAGCCTGCTGGCCTTTCACTAGAAGTGGCAAAGTGGGCCAGGTCCGGCGGGCCTGCCCGCCAACCCACCACTTTTGGCTGGATGGGATGGCTTTTTGAGCTCACGGCAGCGGGGGCGGGCTGGCTCGCCAACCCACCATTTTTTCCCAATTTAAAAAAAAATAAATATTTTTTCCTAATTTTTAATTTTTTTAGCGGATTTAGGCTGGCCAACCTGCATTTTTCTGTATTTTTTTGGGGTTTAGGCGAGCCAGTCCGCCAAAACGGGTCAGCCTACCAACCCACCAACCCGCCGGTGGGGCAGGGCGGGATGTATTTTTTGACTCCGTTTTTTAAAACGGACCAGGGCAGGGCGGGCTGCTTTTGACGGGCCAACGGCGAGGCGGGACGAGAGGCCCGCTTTGACATCCTACCTTTCACATAAAAAAAGCCTACTCTCTCATCTCCCCTCCAACCCAACACATCAAAAAAAAAATTTGACAAAAAATATATTAAATAAATCCTACCAATAACTTCACATCTAATTATAACTCATAAAAATATATAAGACCCACGAGGAAAAATGAAAGAAAGTGCTTGCACAAGCGTCCCTTCCCTCGTGGGTAGGTACCCCTTACGAACACATTGTAATTGGCTAATTGCCCTAAGGCATGCCTAAACAGGAAAAAAGACCCCATTTCCAATATTCATCTTTTTACTTTTTGTTTTTTGTTTTTTTTGGGCTGCTTGTGTTCTTTTGGCTTAGCCCATTCGTCTTTTTTTGTTGCATGCTAGACGTGGCCTATTCTCTTCTCACTTTTTTTTTATGTTGTTTATCATTTGTTTCATTTGTGTGATGAATGCTTTTAATTTCAAATTGTTTATTAGCTTGACAATCACATTGCAAAAATTCCATAAAACAAATTTATAAAAAAAAATTCAAACATTTTCTTAAATTAAGTAGGTTAATTAGATGGGACAACTCTTTAATTAATTGGGTATTTGGAGCACAGGTTGTGACGGCTTGGTCTCAAATCCCATTTTAAAATAAAATTATTTTTCTAAAAATATCAAATTGCTCCAATAAATTAACTTGCATGTGACACCTTTGTTAATTACATTTCTAGGACATATGAGTTGTGACAGCTCATAAATTTGAAAAATCCTTCTTTTCAAAAATTAAATAATTCCATTATTAAAATAAATAAAATTAATCAACACACAATCATTTTCTATCAAGAACTACATAGTTTTAAATTCTCTATTGCACTGAGAGATACATAGGAGCAAGGACACCACCCTTCTCAAGCCCAAAAATATTTTTTCATAATTTCTCCTACTATTTCAAAAAATGCAAATTTTGTAAATAAATAATTTTTTTTGGGGTAAAATAAATATTTTAAAAGTTAACAAAAAATTGCATATTTAATTAGAGGTAGCCATTTTTTAACGAACGTCATAGGGTGTTAATACATTCTTTCTGCGTAATAAACTTTGGTGGTGATTTCCAATAAATAAACTTTGGTGGTGACTTCTCTAATTTTTCAAATTTCTTACGAATTTTTTATTACAGAAGTTGTTATATGATATGAGAACTTATCTCATTATAATTCATTAGCGCATTTTGAGACATATAGCACTTAAAAGTGCTATCTAATATCGAAAACACTTCTTTCCGATGTCTTTGTTGGCGTGGTGAATTTTTTTAAGAGAAATCAGTTTCTGGAATTTTTTTGAGACAATTTCTACGGTTCCGTTATGAAAGTAACGGTTTCGATACCATTAGTTTTGAAACTAAGATTTTTATAAAAATATTTTGCAATTTAGTCCCTAAATTTTTTTATAAGATTATAATTATTTTATTTAAAATTTAAAATTATGGGTAAAAGCGTTTGGTTTCAGTACAGAGTGTGGAACGTCTTGGTAGCCTATGTTAGGTAAGTGAAGTAAAGCAATGCAAAAACAAGAGGGAGTAGCCATAAAATGGAAGAGATTAGAGACTACGAAGTAATATAAAAGAATTGTAATCCTTAAAAGAAATAATCTAACCTGACAGAATTCTATTTTAATTGGTTAATAAAACAACGGTTCCAAAACTGTTGTTTTATAAACGACACCTTAGAAGTTCCATTTTTTTTTTATTTGTAACACTTAATTATTATTATTTTTACTAAAAACTCTTAAATTCTTATAATCTATTTAAATTTTCACAAAACTAGAATCGATTTAACTTTTATAAATTTTCTTTCGGTCAACTCACCAATGAAAACATCAGATTTCTCTCAAAATTGAAAATTCTCAAATTTCCCTTTCAAACCTAATCTCAGATCTCACAAAATTTCACTAAATTCTAGAATTTTAAACTTTTTAAAACTATTTTATATATATCACAACTCTATCATAAAACTCCTTGAATATTTGGATAAATTATATTATGTGAGAATTTAAGGGTTTTAGTTAAAAGAAATGCGATGATAGACTTGATTTGCTTAATTTTAAAAATAAGAGGATTCGATCGGTTTCAAATAAAAAAAAAAACTTGAGAATTGAGAGAGAAAATCAAGCTCAAGGCTTTTCTAGTTTTATGAAAAATTCTTACAAACTCTAAGTTTAGCTGTCTATTTTATTTATTTTGGTGCATTAATAATTGAAGGGTACAATAGAATTCACTACTTAGTATAACAACAACATTCCACATGCCCTGGATAAAATCCGATACAGGTGCCACCACGCTTAAACCCCGTCTCAACGCAATCTTGAAAACATCTTGTATTTCCTGGGCATTGCCCGTCTCTGCATTTATATCCTGGAATAAACCACTCAGTTCCTATTCCTGCAACCACAACAAAGTTAAAAAAAAAAAATTATATATGCACATGAGGTTCCTAGCTTGCATGTCTTAATTTCGAGAAATAGATCAGCAAGACAACAATTTCATAATATCTTTTTTTAACCATTTTTTTTATGAGATGTTTATTCGAATTACAGAACATTGAGAATAATCGGAGAGAATGTGAATGAATGAATCCAATTAAAACAGACCCACCTTTATTAAAGCCCTTGTTAAGGCCATCTTGATTGCACTTTGGATTATTTATGCATTTATTTTTGCTGCTTGGCCCCGAAGTCTCCAAACCATTTGATATTCCTGCAACTGCAACAAATAGGATTACTTGCTTGTCTTTCGAAATATTTCAACACATGATTATATGGATTCATGTGCTAAACCGCACCAAAATTTATTATTCAATATTGGATTAATCTAACAGACATCTCGTCCCTTTAAAAATTTATAAAAATTAAAAATTCATATAAAAGAAAATTGTTGAATACATGCTCATCTAACAACTATTTTTTTTTTTGAATCAAACAGACTGAGAAGTGAAAACAGTACTAATTAAAAGAATAATATCAATTTCTAATTTGAGTTAGTATATTGTATATAAAAATGCAACTCAAGATAAAACTTTTCTTTTCCCCTTACCTGAAATCGAAACCAAAGCAATACATAAAACAGCAGAAAGAAAACACTGATTGGTTAGAGAAGCCATTTTGTAAGATTTCACCTTATATTTCTTGAAAGATGAGGCTACATCATCTTCACTACATATATATATAACATTTATAAGAATTATATTGTTAATAATAAAATATCATAAAATTTATAATATTATATTGTATAGTATATATAATATAGCGTAATATATCAATATATATTGAATATATTTTATATAACATATATAATTTTTTCCACACACACACACGTACACACATACAAAAATAAAATATATTATTATATAACAAATAAGTATATAATATTGTAATATAATAATAATAATATGTAGTGTTTATATATATATATATAATATTATTTATTTATTATAGGGTGAGCATAGTTAATATATTATATTTTAATGAATATTTTTATAGTAATATTTAATATATATATATATATATATCGAATGAAATGTAAAATAAAATATTTTTATAATTAACAAATATAGCATTTAATACCATTACTCAAGTGAATATATAGCCTACCAACAGGAGAAATTAAAATTTGAACTTAATTCATAGTTAGTGTGAGCGAAATATCCGACTATCTATGTCAATTATTTCCGTTGGAAATATATCATTATATAAATTAAATGAAATATTTTTATTCCACTTAATATACTGAATTAATATACTATAAAATATTTATCATATTATACTTTATGACGTAGCATTTAATTGTAGTAATAGTTAAATATAGTGAATGAAATGTAATAAAATATATTTTTATAGTATTTAATATATTATACACACTTTTTCTATCAGTATATATTATACACACTTATTATAATATAAACTTAAATAAATAATATATTATAACATTTTATATATTATACTTATTAGATATTTTTATAATATTAAATATATTATATTTGTTAATTATAAAATTTATTGCTTTCAATAATTTTATATATTGAATGAAATGCAATGAAATATTTACATAGTATCTGATATATTATACTTAATTATATAAAAAAAAATATTATACATAATTTTTTTGACGATAATATTTTATACTTAATTAATATACTATAAAATATTTATGATATTATACTCTATGGACATGTCATTTAATTAATTGTAGTAATAATTAAATATACTGAATGAGTCAAAAATAATAATTAATATTGAATGAACGGTAACAAAGTATATTTTTATAGTATTTAATATGTTATACACACTATTCAATAAACAACAATTTTATTTGAAAATAAAAAATGCTAGAGAGATGATACATATCACCACCTGAGAGACGACACACATGATAGCTTGAAAAGGAAAAACATAGTTTTCTTATACAATATTTGACTAAAATTATTTTGTTTGTTGATTTTTTTTTATGTTTTTGTTTTTCAAAATATCCTCATAAAATACGAGTCGGGTCACCAACCTCTTTCTTTATATATATATATATATAAATTTTATTTTACTATAAACACACACACGTTAAGGGATGCTAGCTCGGTTGGCAGCGCTAAGCATTTATAGCCCCGACCCTAACACTCGTGTTCGATCCCCCTTATCAAACCAAAAAAAAAAGCACACACAAACACACTATACATTAATAAACATTATGATCATATTAATTTGTTTATTTCTATATTTGATACACAATTACACGAATTTAATTAATAGTAGTTTTTGTGATAATATGATAGAATTGCTTACTCTGGGTTCAGTTTTAGATCCAAAAGATATAGATCATTCAGTATGGAGAAAATTTGTAAATTAACATTAAAATTTTATCCCAATGTTTTAACTAAACAAAAGAAGTTGCATCTTAGAATACAAGCTCAATGTTATGAACTTGATATTCCTTTTCATTCTTAAATGATAAATCTACTAACAATTTCTGAGTTATGTCAGAGATTGGTGATAACAAGAAAAAAATTGACATATAATTTGATTGATAATTTAGTTCATTGCTACAACTGAGATCATAAAGATTGTAAAAAAGGCCAAGAACAATATAGAAGATGAATTTTTAACCGATTGTTTATTTGATTACTTACACTAAGATACTCCTAGCTTAGACGGTAATAATTCCATTGTCACCTTTTCCGTTTCTGATAGTGGCAGAGGTTCTGAGTGTGTCGGTGAATAAAGCAGTGGGGTTGGGTTTGTTTCATGGATACAAAATTGGAGCACCGGGATTGAAGTTAACACATCTTCAATAACTTCAATATGCGGGTGATACCTTGGTAATGGGGGAGGCCTATTGAGAGAATATTTGGGCAATAAAATGCCTATTACAGTTGTTTGAGGTGACATCAGGTATGAAGATGAATTTCTTCAAACGTCAACTTGTAGGTTTTAATATGATAGTGATAGATCACTGGTTGAATATGACAGAAGAAAGTTTCCATTGTAAGATTGGAACCATCCGATTTTAATATCTCGATCAGGTTTCCAATTGGGGTGGATCCAGGGAAGAAAGCGATCGACTTGGTCACCTGTGGTAGAGAAGCTGCGTAGAAGTTTATCATCCTGGAGCTTGAAACATTTGTCATTTGGTGGTTGGTGATTCTTTTAAAGTCTGTCTTGTCCTCCTCGCCAGTCTACTTTCTTTTCTTCTTCCAAGCTCCGAAAGGTGTCTTTTTTCTTCTTCTTGAATCTATGTTAAACAATTTTTGTGTAGGGAGAGGAAAATGTAAGGGAAATATGTTGGGTGACATATATAAGAGGATGTTTGCAAGGGTAGGGAAGTAGGAGGATTGGGCATTAGAAGTTTGCGAGCTTTCAATTTAGCTTTATTGAGAAAATGGAGATGGAGAAACAAGGTGGAAAATGGTATGCTCTGCAACAAGTCTGCAATGCAATATATGGGGACGGGTAAGGGAAAACTGTGGAAGGTGGCTAAAGAGTTGAAGTAGTTGGGTACAAGGTGAGGGAGGATTTTTTGAACGATAATATGGTGAGAAGGGTGGGTGATCGATGGCAAGGAGGTACGATTCTGGTTAGGTGTTTGGGCGGGGGATGTCGGTTTCAGTGTGAGGTTCAATATAAGGAGGTGCAAGTTTGTGAAATGGGGGAGTGGGAGGGGAACTTCTGGCACTGGAAATGGCAGTGGCGTAGACAATTATTCCAATGTGAAGTAGATTTGTTGGATGAGTTAGGGGGTTGTTTAAATGGGGTTAGACTACAGAGGCACGTCCCAGATGGTTGGGTGTGGAGGATGGACAATTCAAGCTGTTACTTGGTTAAATCAGCTTTTAAGGCAATCATTGATTTATAACATATTGAAACAAGTCAGTTTTTCAAAAGATTGTGAAACAAAACTATACCTTCGAAAGTTACGGTGTTAGGATGAAAAATGGCTTTGAAGAGATTACCAATGTTAGATAACTTGGCGGCAAGGAGTAGTGCAGGGTGTAACATCCCAAATTTTCAATTTATGAGACAGAGTATTAATTTTGGATGATTAGAATTATCCTTAAGACTTTCAGACGATAAGTAATGGTTTAGAACTGACGTAGAAGTCAAAACGGTATTCTGTGGACATCTTTGACTGTCAGAATAAGTTTATAACGATAGGAAAAATTCAAATCTGAATCAGAAGAGGTATTTAAGGATTAGAATAGTGATTTGATGCTATATGAGGATTTTAGAAACCAAGTTTGGAATTTTAAAGAATAGCATAAGAAATATTGCTATTTTAGTTTCTCTAAGATGAATCACGTAACACGTTAATTGGGAAACGGATAAATACTCGGAGACTAGGAAGTGATCAAAATGAGAACTAAAGGGACAAATATAATTTTATCTAGTATAGAAATTAGAAGTTTCGTTCGGTGTTGGGATTCAAACGAAAAATCAGTTTAAGCCTTATATAATTTTCGTCTGTATCATTTCTGTCTTTATTCTGTTTTAATTGAATGTTATGTGATATATGTGTTTATTGATTTATTTTCATCTTAGAAAAATGGTTTTAGTTTACATATTCATTTTGTATATTGAAACAGATAGTTTTCGTTTGACATTGGGTTTTAAACAAAAAATGGTTTTCGTCGTAACTAATGGTATAGGTTTTAAATAGTATAAACATGTCAAAACCAACCCAAAAAATTATATTTCTTCACAAAAGTTGTTTCTTTTAATCTTTTTAATTTTCTGAAATTTTTTTGGGATTTTTGGAAATTTTTTAAATTTACAGAAAAATACACTAAATGGGAGCGAATAGCGTAAAGATCTTGTTTCACAGTATAAAATTTCATGACACAAGTCCAAAACACTTTTATTTTTATTTTTAATTATTTATTTAGGGATTTTAGAAATTATTTCTATATAAGATTTATAAAGCATCGTTTCTTTATTTATATGCGGTATATCAGCTGAATAAATACGAATAGAGAGTTAACAGACATGATATAGGAACTTAGGATTTTTGAGAGACTTTTAGGCAATATGAATAGTGATTAGTCAACTGTAGATGGAATTGTTGACCATGAAAGGTTATGTGCAATTATTATTTTACATTTGATTGTACACTTATTCACTAAAACCTACCCTTTTTAACCTAACTAAAACCCCCTCATTTGGCCGCCCTTCTTAGGTGTTTTAGGATGCTTGGATTGCCTTTGTCACTTGGATTGAATCCTAGTGGATTGCTTTGAACCAATTAGGATTTAGTGAATTAGTTTTTGATTTATTTAATTTGAATCATGGTTAAGTTAAAGTCAAGTATGGTTACCTATTTAACCCAAACCCTTGGCCGCCCCCTCACCTATAAATAACCCCTTCATGCTTCATAATTTTCTACACCAACTTGAAGCATTTCCAAGTTAATTTTTCCTTACCTCTTTAAAGCTTTCATATTTCTTTCTTTGAGTTTTAGTCTTTTTCTCAAGCTTTGTTCTTCATAAGTTTTTCTTCAAAAGGTAAGGGGAAGCTCTTGCAAAATTATTTGAGAAGTTATAAGTTTGATTTTTGTTTGCTAATCACTTTGGTGATTTATGTGTTATAGCTTTATATATAGTTATTTATAATGGAAAAATTGGTTCTGAGCTTTAATATTTATACCGTTATAATGACGAATTTTAGACTATCACAGTATAATTGAACCGTAAAACTATTGTAATTTATTTCTTTGCGAAAACTCTAAAATTTGTCTACCATTGATATACAGAAAGATGGTTGGGATGAATGATTTATTAGTATGGTTCTGGCTAAGGAAAGATAAGGTCTCTCGAGAAGCTTTAGCTCGCCTCTCTTTCCTGGGAACTATACCAGTATGTTGTTTATGAAATCTTAACCTAGGGAGTCTGTATATACATGACTGAGATAAATTGGGAAAGATTTTATTGGGATGCTACTATACACGAATGTGTATTTAAAATAAATCTCTTTTCTTTTTAGATCGAGCGATGTCGGCACTGCCGTAAACTCGATCTTTGCTTTTAATTGATCTTGAACTGTTAACAATGATTTCGCTAGTTCCATATATATACCGACTGACTGGGTAAAATAGTATAAAAGTAAAGGGTTCTCGGTAAACTCTACTGTTATACTATTTTGTAGAAATTCCTGGTTTGGGATCCGTTATATATGAAAACTCATTTTAGTTTTTAATGTCATACTTTTTTACAGTAAAAATTAGTGAAGCAAGCTTTCAATGGGTTTTTTCTGAAAATAAACTTGTGTTTAAAGTACTTCGGTAATAAATCAGTTTGATCTCGTTCACTTGGTTTTTTTTACCAAGTCACTCTAAAAGTTGGGCATTGGTCACCGCAGTCGACTCTGCCGCCGTGTGGTCATTCCATCATTAGTTTTATTAAAATCAAGGAAAATCACTTACCGAATAAAAAACAGTAATAGAGATAATGTGTACGATAATTTATTCCGTGTTGAAAGAGTAAGAGTACTTTTACAGGTTTAAATGTGGAGAGAGGAAATATATAGCAATTTATTTTCTGTATTATTTGCATATAATATAAAGCAATTTATTCTCTGTATCATTTACATAAAGAGTTTTTGAGCATCACAACCCGAAGTAGTGAGGTTGAGAATATAGTACAGTTCGGCTACAATTGCCTATTGGGATTATCCGAGTTTGGGTAGTCTTATGTGGCCGAGTAGGTGAATACCCTCGAGTTGAGACGATTCATATACCTGACTTGGGTAAATCTGATTGACTGACTTATTCATGAATTGGTATTATGTAATATACCGAAGGATCTCTGGAAGTCCTGAAGGGACTATCTGGTTATTCTGTTAAGTTTGCTACAACCAATCGCTCAAGGTGTTAAGGTTGGAAAAGTCTCTTTGGAACAATACATCGGTGCGTTTTCAAGAGATATAGAAGTGACATGCATAAATATATCTTGTGTTGATAATATATTTTTGAGTATGTATTGCTTTGATGTATTCAAATATAAGGCATGATTTGTGTGTGTATCGTTCTGAGTATATAAGGCGTGTACTGTATTGAATGTTGTGCTACTTGTTCTTGATGTATGCATTAAGTGATGCATGATCTATGAACGTGTGCTTTTACTTCTCTTTTTGCTGTGGAAAACTTTTAAGAATAGAGAAATTTAATTACTCTATCCAAACAAAAAGATTTAAAAATGAAGAAAATACAAAAATATCCATGTTTATAGGGAGTGAAAAGATGTTTTCAACCCAGTATGGAATTGTTTTAATTTTTATCTAACAAAAATAAATAAATTCGAGTCGGTAAATGGTGACTCAACATTATGACAAGTCATTACATGATTATGATAACAAATTCTATGTGGCAATGCCAGCTTAAACTTCGTTAGTCACGTAATCATTTTTGTAACATAAACTAATGGTGAGGACCAAAAACAAAAGGTTTGAACATTGTAGGGATGATAAAAAAAATTTGCAAGGTCTAAAAGCAAAAATCGATATATTTGCAGGAAAAAAAGATATTTAAGCCAAAAAAATATATTATTCAAAAATTAAAATTAAAATAATATTCTATTTATCAAAAATAAAAATTTACAAAAAGGAACCATTTGCAATTTTCATATTATGTCACGTTAATTTTTTTAATTGATAGAATTATGAGCATATTAACCTATTATATTAAGTTGTGGGGAGGGAATTCTAATTTGGCAAAAAACCGGATTACTTACTATTATAGATAATGGGCCCACTTCACCATGGTGGTAAAGTTTTATTACTTCACCACCCTAGAAGTCACCCAAGAGTAGAGCTACTTGCAAGTTACGAATAGTCTATTGATAACGTGTAAGAAAAAAAGAGGAAAAAAACTTGTAATAATGTAAAGTATATATGTGAGAAAAATTAGTGTTATAATAACATTTTTTTACTTTTATATCATGCTTTTTTAAATAGAATTGAGCCATGTACTAGATTTATTTGCTTATAAAATGTTATCAAAACTACATAAAAAACAAAAAAGGGTTTGAATTATGTGTTTCTTACAAAACTTTTTGAAATTTTTTTATTTTTAGCAAGTAGTCAGAACCGGACCGATCATTGAACCGGTGAGGACAGGGGTTTAAGGTTCAGAGGTTCGACCGGTTGAACCGAGATATAATTAAATAATATTATTTTAATTATAAATATAATATTATTTTAAACCCTAAACTCTATATAATATTGAGCAAAAATTAACATAAAAGTCATAATTTTATAAAGAAAACTTAAACTTCACTACTAAATGTCATAATTCTTAATATAAAATATTCAAAATTACAAATAATTGAAGAAAATGATATCTATTTCTTTAAAAAAAAAGTACAAATCGGTAACCAGTTTTTACCCGATTTTTTTGGTTTTTGACCGGTTTTCGCGCAGGCCGATTCGCAGGGTTTTTCGGACCGGACAGTGGTCCGGTTCCCGGACCGGCCGGTCCGATCCGGTTTTGACTACCATGATTTTTAGGCAGAACTAAGTGTAAGACATTTAAAAGATACCAGGATGAGCTTATTGTCTAGTTTTTTTCTATAGTACTATTTAATGGGGGCTAGACGATGGTACTTAAACTTTGAGATATCCACTCCTTGAACACTATCAAGATTTTCACTATATCTACACCCAACCTGGGCAAGCTCTGTACAACTTTGAGTGGCGGTTTCCAAAACGAAGAATTATACTTCTAAGTGAGATAAGTTAGAGATTCTTTTGGGAAGAGTTAACGAAAAGTTCTATATTTTTTTTATAGTTTTATGCAATAATCTAAGCTTTATGCGAAATCCATTTAGATCAATCTTACAATTAGAATTCACATATCAGTTTTAGTTAAAATGAATAAATTTAGCCGGGTTGGCACAAGTGGTTAGGGAGATCCTCTAGCGCCCAGGGCTAGTTAAGTAGTTGTGATTGAGTAAAACTACTTACGTTTTGGGCCTATACAGTAATCCCCAAGGTGAATATATATTGATAGCCCCAGCATGCCATTGGTACCTTGCTAGATAATATTGGAGGTGCTTCTTCATTCTACCATTTTCATTATAAAAAATGAATAAATTTATAAATTAATATTAAATTGTACAATATTTGTTTATGTGAAAAGAAAAGACAATAGAGTTAACATCTCTCTCAAAGCACAGTCAAAATAAAATGAGAAAATAAATTGTACAAATTCTTCATTATTCTTTAATATTCTTCTCCTTTCACATCTTCATATATTTTAATTACAATTTATCCCCAATCACATATTTCTTTACAGATATTAATCTCTTAAAACTTGAAATTACATTGATGATTCAACAACAAAAATTGACGGAAACACAAATTTTATCAGCATTTTGATCCACACAAAAGTATATATTACTTTTACACTTATTTTTACTTAAATAATAATAATAATAAAAACAATTCTTTAGTAACTTATAGTAATTACATTATTTTATTTTTAATCTATTTTTTGAAAAACAAAATTAACAATTTCAGCTAATACATTTTTTTTTGGTCAAGACAATTTCAGTTAATACAAATCCATGATTTTTCAATAGTGGGCACATATTTTCTTTTTCCAGCCATGAATGAATAGTTGGATACAAATGTTTGGGCCATTGTTTGGGCTACAAAACAACTTAAGGGCCCGGGAGGTTGGAGCTCAGCTTTGTGAGGCTGGGAACAAAGGTACTCTCGAAATGCTTTTGTTTTCCTTCTGCAATTTGCTTTGTAGGTGCAAAACCACCCTTCTATGTTTCATTGATACTGCACGTTTTCGACTATGCGTACCTAAACCAATCAAAACCACATTGTTAACCTCTTAATCTAGGTTTTTTGCGCATATAATTCATTTGAGATAAATAAAAATGTCTGCTCACGTTTCTGTTCACAACTCTTGTTCTCTTGCCCCTTGCTTTCCAAGTTGCTGCAAAAATCGAACCTTGGCTCTTACCCATCACCAGTTTCGTTCACCCAATTCCTTTTTGAAGTTAAAAAAGCAAACTTTCCTCTCAAACACTCAATTCAAGGTTTCCAGAAGCCAGAAACCTCGCTCCACTTTTGTAGTTTTTGCAGCACAGTCGAATTTTTATAAAGGTTAGCCCCAGGTTTTAATTTTTTTTTTATATTAAATTCTCTTAGATTTTTGTTTTGTTTTGTTTTTTTGTATTCTTCTTCCTTAAATACTTCTCATACTTCGGTTGATTAGATTTCAGTTTTAATGTTTAGAAAAAGTGAAGGGATTGTAATTTCATGTTTAATTAATGGATTATTATTATGTAATGCCTTGCAGCTGTTAGTTTCTATAGCAAGTTCTAGTTTTGATGTTAGCAGATAGTTTTGCGTAGAGTTGATGATTGTTGGATAAAATTGAAGAAACTATGACACCATTGAAGTAAGGTGCATTAAAAAGTTAAGTAATATTTTGGTGTTAAATAGTGAAGAAACTATGAGACTACTATGGAACCCTCATGGCAACAACTTCAACTGATCGATGTGCTAAGGCTTCCCTTCATTATATAAATAAAAGTTGAATAGTAGTCTTAGTTTTCCCATTTGGATTTTCTCGATTGAATGTCACATACCACATTACATCAACATGGTCTTCATATTATTTTCTTTCTTTGCAGTTAATTTAACAATACACTAGAACTTTTTCCTGAATTTCTTGTTTTTTTCTGAGGAAGTTTATAGTTCACCAAAAACCATTCAAGTAGGTGGTACCTTGGTGTCTTGCATTTATTGAGGTATTTACATTTAGGATCTTATGCACTATTTTCTGATTTCATGCACGTGCATATATAACAAACAATGACAAAAAATTATGCTAAGGGCTAATGAAGCTAGATGGCATCAAACTATCAAATCTCAAGAAAAAGTTGATTTTGGGATATAAAAAGGCTAGTCACCGTTTTCTGGCATTGGTGCTTCTTCGATAGACGCATTTCCACCATGCCTTGCATGTGGCAAATCAAATTTCCTGTAAGAGATTTAAATCTGAATTTATCCCGAAAATATACATAGTTTTTTTTCCTATGTAGATAGCCATCTAGAAGATAAGATCCTTTCATGATAGTTACTGTAATTGGTTAAACCTGACAATTGCTTGTCATTTGTAAATTCAAGAGGGATCAACATGAGACCGGCAATTGGACTTTAGTTTATGCACTCTTGATGAGCCATTCTTTATTGAAAGTAAAACTCCATATGATTAAGATTTGTTGCATATTGAAATATCTTGTTATTTGTGTCAATTTTCTGCCCTTCAGAATTGGGAACATTTAATTTTTGTCCAGAAAGCCTAACTATTGCACTTTCATTTCAACTATCACTGTGATTACGAGATAGTTCTGCAGAGTGCATGGAGAGTTGGCAAGGATGGAATTGAGGCAGGCACAAATCTGGTTCCTGTAAGTCAGAATCACCCTTTCAAAGTTTGAATAATCATTTCATTTTACTTTGTTACAAATACTAGGAGTTCTTCCTTGTTTTTCATGTTTTTCTTTTCTTTCTCTCCCCTGATGCTAGAATTCTGTACCAAGACCGATAGCAAGGATTTCAGTAACTTTTGTTGCTTTGAGTGTTTCGCTTTTTGTACTCAAGTCTATCCTCTCTACAGCTTTCTTTGTACTGGTAAGTCATCTATTTTTTTTTATCAAATTAAAATCTCAGATTGTCGTTTTAAAGTTTTTATTTCACAAATTATTCATATGAAATCAATTGCCATGCTCAACTTGAAAACCATGGGTTGAGGAAGATGATAAGGGAAGGTCCATGTATTGTGTCTAATAGACTAATACTTGAGAATTTTGAGGAATATACTCTATGTAATACTAGGAAATCTTTTTGGCTATGATAATAGACTGTATTGATACATTCTTTGATGCTTACACCATTCTTGTATAGCCATACTTTGATCCCTTCATTAAATTCCTTACTTTTTCCTTTACCAAGATTGCCTGAATTGTCTTCTATTTCTCAAGGTGTCTATGAATAATTTTTTATTGGAAAATGTCGTCATCAGCACACCATCGTTCACCATTTTGGCCTGAAAACATAGTTCTCTTCTGTTATTTCTCTTAGATTTAGTGGTCTTAGATTTTAGTGCCTAATTCAACCTCACAAAACCAGCTTGTAAGATGATGGGTGCCCATGCTTTATAAGCTTTATTTAGGTCTTATCTATAGTCGATATAGGACTTGGGTTTTTCCCAATAATTTCAAAAGTTTATATAATGTCTTCTTACAAAGAACAGTTTTGGCTATCATGTACTAGCCACACCAAGTTATTTGGAAGGGAGCTTGTACAAAGAGATATCAGTTCCCTTTGATCGGGTTGATTTTCTTTTTTTATTTCAAAAGCTGAATAGATATTATCACCAATATTATCTGCTATGGTTAACACTAGTAAATTTTGCTTGTTCATAGGCCACCATAGGACTTGCATACTTTGCATACTTAGCATTCAATAAAGACCAAGGACCTAGCGGCAATGGAGGAAGTACTACCTCCAAGTCCTCCACTCCTATGGATGATCCTGTGGAAGAGGCTAGAAAGATCATGGAAAAATACAAGTAGCAGCATCAGAGTAAGTTGTTCTGAACCACTCAATTTTTACATTATTATACGGATGTTAAATGCAAAAGCTGTAATCCCGTGAGTGTTAATGAGAAAGGAAAAACTTTGGTAGAATGGAATAGTCATCGTTTATATAAATGTTCTTCCATTTCTTAGATCATATTATAGCCTTTATTCCTTCAACACAGCCTCAGTGCAAATGACATTTTCCATTGTATAGATGTTAGTTAAAGCGTGGAAAAACTTCGATAGAACGGAATAGTCATCGTTTATAATATTCTTTTAGTATTTTCAATTTTTTTTATGTACTTGTGGAAAAATTTATTCAAATTAGCTCACAGTTGAGGATCAAGAGTTCTGCAATATCAGTTTAATTTTGGAGGTATTTTCTTAGGCTAATGTACAAAGATTCTTGAGCGTACACATGTATGAAGCATGAAGGTGGACCAAACGAGATTTGAACTTTTACACAATATTGGAGTTAGTTAGTTGGTTGGTTATTAGTTGTTTAGTCATGATAATCGTGAAGACGTTTCTGTTACTTTCTGTTAACTTCCCCTTTTTGAGCTGATTAGCATAATATATAACCTGATCCTCTTGTACTTTCTGTGTAATGAGAAATTCATTCTTCATTCAACAAATATTCCTGTTCATAAGATGGTATAAGAGCTTTGTCATGCACTTATGCAACTCTCGTCTCCTTTTCAATTCGATTTCTTGATTTTCTTTGTTCGCCATTCCTGTGTTCTGATCTCATTTCGAAATCGATTTCATTTCTCGAATTCAATTTTGCTTTTTGATTCCTTGATTCTTCGTCATGCTGAGAAACAATCATTCAAGTTCTAGCGATGGTTCAAATCCAAACAATCATCCAACATTTTCAGTTGATCATTCACAAAACCCTGCGAGTCATTGCTATATACATTCTAGAAAAAATCCAGTGGCAGTGCTAGTGACTCCACCATTGAATGGAGGCAGCTATCATGCTTGGACGCGCACAATAACGCGAGTGATCATTTCGAAGAACAAATTTCGGTTTTTTCCATTATAAGTTCTTCCATGATGTTTGGTATTTGCACATATAGTCCTCGAATAATCAAATATTGCATTTGAATCCTTAGTTAATCTTGGTTTGATGAATGGCATAGTATTTTACCCTGTGTGAGAAGTAGACTAAGAGCAATAGTCATATTGTGATACAAGGGGTTTGGATTGGTTTATGAACCGCTTATTTAGGCTTATCTATTGGCATAAGCACTTGTGAGAGTATTCAAGAGAACTTGTAAGAATAGTTTATAACTGGCCCATAAACTGTTTTTAACTTATCTTCATGAGTTCTCATGAATAACTTATCAAAATGGCTCATGCAGAGCTTATGGATTACATAAGCTCACATGCCATAAGCACAAATGCCACAAGCTGGAGGGTCTTCTCAAGGAACTGGTTGAGTTGATCTCATTCAGAAACTTTTGGAAGCTTAGGACACTAGAGAGAAAGGAAGGACTTGACTGCAAATTATCCTAAAAATTTTATATCTGTTTGATTTCTAAAATCACAACTATTCAATTGTTAAATAATTTATCCAAAGGCTATTAATGGTGCTTCATGGATGAGGCACCTATATGGTACCTCGCCCTAGACTTCAAAACATATGGAGTGTTTCTATTGGGCTTCATTGTAGAGGCATTTGAAGGTTTCTCAAAGGAGCTTTTGATATGAACCAATACGGGGGTTCATTGTTTTTATAAGAATCGTCCTTGAAATGGCTTCTTGTTATAACAATGGAGAATTGAGAACAATAAAGATGAAGACTTGAAAGAATGTTCTTAAGAAAAATAAAGGTGCATTCAACTTAATAAGAACATAGCATCCAATGACTTGGTGCACACAAAGTGTTTGATAAAATGCAACAAAGATGATATGGAAATAGTATAACAAGTGCAACGCATATAAAGTAACAAAACAAATAAGTACAAAAAGAAGAAATAGAAAGCAGAGAAAACGCGAAATGGGGAAGAAGACGCCACACTCTCAAGAGAGTGATAAGTCCGGTGAGAATTTGCCACAAAAGTATGGAAACCTTTGATAAGAATCGAATCGAAAAGGTCCAACCAAGAACCCAAGAGAGACTAAGCTCCCAAAAACTCCAAAAGAGTACTCAAATTTCCATTGACTCAAGAGTTCCTTACATAAGACAAATGAATCGCTATTTATAGCCAACAAGTGGTGCCTCCCTCCTCTTTCTTTCCAATGTGGGACTTCAATCACATATTCCTAATTCAAAATTACATTAAAAAGTCTAAACAAAAAGGTAATATTTTCGTCCATAGCTTCGTGCTTAACTTCCAGTCCAATTTTCATCATGATAGAAGCAGAATTAGGACTTGAGACTAGAAATACGACTTGTAGGAAATCTTCTGAGCTTTTGAACGCATCAAAGAACACCTAAAACGGACATCTAGAACTCAAGTTACGTTCAAAACATTGAAGCTGAGTCATCACTCAAATAAAGTTTTCCAACTTGAATTCCTTGTTTCTTTTTGCTTCTTGATTCTCATCGTACTCTCCCTCCTCAAGAGAACTTGTCCTCGAGTTTAATAGTTCAAGGCCTACATGAAAAAAATGATGTAGCATTAGTCACATGGAAGACAACACAAACTTATTGGAAAATTATCTATTGACTTACTACTTGCAATGATCCATTTATTGTAGTGTAGACCTTCAATTTCCCTTGTGTAGGGAAACCTTTTTTTATTCCTTTTGTGTGACAAACCCAACCTCTGGGGTCAAACACAAATCTAATGTTTCCATCAAATGTAGCCACAATGCTTGGAAGTTCATCACCCACAAGAAGTATCAAGCCATACATTTCAAGTGCAAGGGTAGTAAGCAAATTATACCTCTTTAAGCTTGCACCTACCACCATATTTACCTTTCTTGGCTTTATTTTGGTGACAAAAGAGATGTCACTTTGCTCTTGCAAACAAATGATGTCATTTTGAGCTACATTGATATCCTCTTCAATGCAAACAAATGATGGTTCCTTTTGAGTGAAGATAATGTTGTCAAACATATTAGGAACCTCATATGGAATCAACAAAGAATTTGCATGAATAGGTGCTACAAGAAAATGTGTAGTAATTAACCCATCAAATAAGTACACATGCAAATCTTTATTGATCCTAACAAAACCAATACTATGGCAAGAGTCATGTAATTCAATCAAACTATCAATACCAACAAAAGTCAAAGAAAAGCTAGACTCGTGCAACTTGCTCAATGAGGTACGTGGAATGAGATCCATTGGTTTCTCTATCCCTCTCAATGGTGGAAGTCCTTTAGGTATGTCTTTGGGAAGCACATCTTCAAATTCCTTCAAAAAAGAACTAACACCAATAGGCAAAGAAAGTTCAAGGTTAGCATTAGTAGTAAAACAATGAGATTTTGCTAACACAGTTCCTTTCTCCTCACACTCTCTTTTGATAAAGCTCTCCAATTTTCTCTCTTCTTTCTCTTCGCTCATATTTTCTCTCTTTTCTTTTTCTCTTTTCTTCATTCTTCTCTTTTCCTCTTTTCTTCTCTCTCCTCTCTCCTTTTTCTCCTTTCTTCTCTTCTTCGCTCTTGCTTTTCTCTCTCTTCTTGAAGATACTTTTGTTGCCCCCAATACCAATCCTCCCAATGTTTTTTTCGATGCTCCGCATGTCTTTCAAAATTAGATTCATTCCATCTCATTTTTGCTTCTTGTCTCAATCTCTTTTCATACTCCTTTGTCAAATGGGCGGTTAACTTAGCCATATTTTCCGTTGACATGGTTGCCTACAACAAACAAAGTTAGTAGCACAATAATACAAGAATAGACCCTTACACTCCCTCACGTGTTTACACTCGAATTCACTCGTGTTTCACACAATTAGGCTTTTGTGTAATGATTTTCTCTTGCCTTTTACCACTCAAGTTCTCTTTAAGTTCTTAAAAAGACCCTCCACGTATTTCAAATCAAAAATTGCTATAAAAACGTAGCGGTCCTCATAAGAGTTGATCACCGGATTTGCATAAATGAAAATAAAACTACAAAGACAAAGCTGGAAAGGAATTTAAAAGACAAACAAGAAAAAAAGAAAAGCACACTCAAATAAAAAAGCCAAACAAAGACAATACGGAACTAGGAAAAAATATCAATTGCGCAAAAATAGAACAACGTTATAGCACCACAAATAAACTTTCACAATTAGCAAATAAATTAGTGCAAAAGGGTTCTCTTATGAAGTAATTTTTTTTTTTAATTTTTTTTAGAACAAGCTGCTTAGAAGAAACACTTATGGGCTTCTCTTGCCTTTTTTTTCTTCCTTTTTTTTATTTTTTTGTTTTACAAACAACTTAAAAGAAGCACTACTGGGCGTCTCTTGGCTTTTTTTAAAAAAAAATTTGCCACCCTTTTTTTTTTGCACTAACGCAATTGATTTTAAGTTTATGCCCAATTGTGAATAATAAGAGTTCAATTCAGAATAAGGTGCTCAGAATAACGTCGTTACAGCAATAATATGAACAGAATATAATGAAGCTGTAAATTGCGCAAAAGATAAAGACCGAGAAATAAAAGAACAGAATGATAAAGAACGAAAACAAAAGACAAAAAAAAAGGACAAGAATTAAAGAACAAAATATAAACAATGTAGCCGCTCCAGAAAGAATGGCAATGGTCAATAGATCAAACTGTATACAATGAATTATGGCACCGAAGCAACTAGTTATGCTTGGTGTTGGAAAGTAAAAGAACAGTACACACAAACACAAGAAATTGGCCAATTCTAGGATCCGGGCTCAAGATACCACATGACATGAACCAATACGGGGATTCATTGTTTTTAGGCTTAAATATACTTTTCATCCCTGCAAATAGGGAGTCATTTGATTTTCGTCCCTGTAAAATTTTTTTTTGTTTTTCATCCCTGCAAACTGCTAACCCTTTGTTTCTGGTCCTACCGTCATCTGCCATTACAAAAACACAGACGTGGCAGACGGACGTCCAGATGGCAGTGACACGTGGGATTAGTAATCCTATGTGGCATATGCTGACTGGATTGAGATCTGAGTCGGCATTCATTAACCCTTTTAAACATAATTTAATCTTTAACTTTAAAATTTGTAAAAAAAAATTATTGAAATAAATAAAGAAATTACTTTTTAGTTTCCCCCTTTCTCTCGATCACTTTCCCCCCTGTTTTCAACAGTTCCGCCATTGTAGAACCACCCCACGCCCTCTTCCCCATTCCACCCCCATCCTACCAACTCCAAATCACAACCCAAACAGAGTAAATAATGTTTCACGAATCACAAAGCTTCTTCTGCAAAACTGCAAGTATCAAATATATTTCTGGTTCTCCTTCCCTGTTTGTTTATGTATATCTACTACCCTTTCACTCAAAGACAAATTAAGGGTAAAAAAATGTGAGGCAAGCAAAACAATTTTATGCAGATCCAAGAGCCTTGAAAACATGGCTAAGTGTGTGGCTAAATTATGAAGAAAGAAGCTAGCTATTTTTTCTTCCATAACCAGAACACTCATACCCATACCCAGCAAGAAATAAAATTGGAAGGGAAGAGACTCAAAACGAGTTTACCTCTTCTTTTCACTATCGAGTACACCACAACCGACCCCCTTTCCCCCTGTCCCAGTCACCACCCCCAAAACCGGCCCCTACCCCCACCCCCACCCCCACCCTTTCCCCAGCCTCCCTTTCCCCATAACCACTGCCAATCCACCACCGTCGACAACACTGAAACGCAGCTAAAAGGCCAGAATCTGCAAATCCACCATCTCGCCCCCACCACGTACAATGCTCTTTTTTCCCTCGTCATCGTCCACGGCGTTGTCCACCCTCCTCTTTGCCGCCATCGCGCTCACAGGGTCGCGGTTCCTCCTTGTCATCGTCGTGGTTTCTCACGAGCCCTCGTCGCGTCGGTGGGTCACGGTTCCTCATCCTCGCTGTCGCAGTTCATTGTCCTCGTCCTCGTCACGAGCCTCACCACGCCGATGTGGTAGTGGGGGAAGGGTTTAAAGATCGGGGTTGTTATTGGACAAGAAGGGTAAAGACGTTGAAGAAAAAGTTGAAGATAGAGGGTGGTAGGGTGGCGGCGCAGGGAAGGTGGGGAGAGGGGAAGGGGAAGAAACCCTAACATAAATTACTTAATTTGTTTTTAATTAAATTAAATTATGTTTAAATAATATAAAATGTGCTTAATTTAACTTTAATCAATATTAAAGTTGATAATTAATGCTGAGTCAGCCGATGACAGCTAGACTCACTAATCCCACTTGTCACTGCCATCTGGACGTTCGTCTGCCACGTCCGTATTTTTGTAACGGCAGATGACGGTAGGGACAAAAAAAAAGGGTTAGCAATTTGCAGGGATGAAAAACAAAAATTTTTTTTTACAGGGACGAAAATCAAATGACCTCCTATTTACAAGGACGAAAAGTATATTTAAGCCTTGTTTTTATAAGGATCGTCCTTAAAATGGCTTCTTGTTATAACAATGGAGAATTAAGAACAATAAAGATGAAGACTTGAAAGAATGTTCTTAAGAAAAATAAAGGTGCATTCAACTTAATAAGAACTTAGCATCCAATGACTTGGTGCACACAAAGTGTTTGATAAAACGCAACAAAGATGATATGAAAATAGTATAACAAGTGCAACGCATATAAAGTAACAAAACAAATAAGTACAAAAAGAAGAAATAGAAAGCAGAGAAGACGCGAAATGGGAAAGAAGACGCCACACTCTCAAGAGAGTGATAAGTCCGGTGAGGATTTGCCACAAAAGTATGGAAACCTTTGATAAGAACCGAAAAGGTCCAACCAAGAACCCAAGAGAGACTAAGCTCCCAAAAACTCCAAAGGAATACTCAAATTTCCATTGACTCAAGAGTTCCTTACATAAGACAAATGAATCGCTATTTATAGCCAACAAGTGGTGCCTCCCTCCTCTTTCTTTCCAATGTGGGACTCCAATCACATATTCCTAATTCAAAATTACACTAAAAAGTCTAAATAAAAAAGTAATATTTTCGTCCATAACTTCGTGCTTAACTTTCAGTCCAATTTTCATCATGATAGAAGCAGAATTAGAATTACTCGAAATACGACTTGTAGGAAATCTTCTGAGCTTTTGAACACATCAAAGAACGCCTAAAACAGACATCTAGAACTCAAGTTACGTTCAAAACATTGAAGTTGGGTCATCACTCAAATAAAGTTTTCCAACTTGAATTCATTGCTTTTTTTTGCTTCTTGATTCTCATCAGCTTTCCATCCTATTTTACGTACATTGATGTAACAATATACATTCTTTCTAACACATTCTCTTACTATAATTCATGTGCCCATTACTTTGGAAATGTATTCTATCAAATAGGAACTGTGACCGCAAAATAGAGTGAGATCTACATGAATTTTAAGGTGAATGTGTTATCAGTACTTCTAGCAAAACGAAATTATTGGTCTGAATGTGATTTTACATTGGGTTTTTTTATTCACACATCTACTATTTGTTAAATACACATACACTAAAAATGAAAAAGACTAAACCATCCCTCAATTAAAAAAACCCTATACTGTCTCTCACGGAACTATTAGTTCTGCGTGTACATTTTTATGTGGAACTAATAGTTCCATGTAAAAATGCACACGCGGAACTATTAGTTCCACGAAAAAAATGCACACGCAGAACTAATAGTTCCACGCGAGTACATATTTTTACGCGGATCTAATAGTTTCGCACTCAATATTTTTTACATTCATTACATATGTGTCGTTTTTTATATAACTAATAGTTCTGCGAGGTCCTTAAATCGCGAAATAAGTAGGGATAGTTTTAGTATTTTAAATGTGTGTATGTGTTATTAATAAAATAGATATGTGTGAATATAAAAAGCCTTTTACATTATACGACATTTGGGTTGTTTGGAAAAAGTCAAAAAGCATCGCAAATCAAAGATTAGGTTCACCGAAAATATGACGTGATTAGTTAATTTGGTTTATGTCCACTTTTACAAAATGTCACTAAAATTAATAGACACGATAGTTAATTGTCAACATGGGTTGGTTTAAACATAATAGGCAATCTCAAATATCTCACAAAATGTTTTTCTTGATTCTTGAGTACTTTCAAGTAGGGGTGTCAAAATTGACCCAATCTAATGGCCGACCGTGTTGGCCAGTGTTTTAGGCTGGGCCGAGCCGAGCTCCATAATTGTAGGCCCAAAATAGATTGGGTCGTTTTGCCCCAGCCCAATGGGTCCGTTGTCGGGACCCTTTATAAAAGATACAAGCTAGGTCGGGTCCGACTACTAAATATGTGGCCTATGAAAAATATGTACTGACCCTTTTTTGACAACTCTACTTTCAAGCCTCTCATATTTTGTCCTTCAAAACCCTCTTGAAACATATTCCTATCTCATTCTTCACGAAGTTACCAGTTTTTATAAATTAATTTTACTCTGTTTACGTAACACACCATCAGAGGGCTTCAATCAATCTTTTCAGTGGCCAATTAAATCATAAGTCGATTTTTTTCTCTTCCATTCTTTTTTAATTTAATCCAACCAATCTCTACCTTGACTTGGATTGGATTAAGCTATTATTAGTAATTTATCTGCAAGTGCTAGTAAGATCTATCTTCTTGTACTTGGGGTTTAAGAGCATATACCTCCTCTTCCAAAAAATTGCAGTGCACAAGGCAATAACTGAACTAGTTTCTATGTCTAGTAAGATCTATCTTCATGCAACTGTAACATTTATTTTTTCCTTCGGCACATGCTTTTATCAACACCTTGGGTGATTTATCACCATAATAAATTTTGTATTCGTCAAAACTCCTCTGGTAAATCATCCATAACTTGAGGAACTTAATCTACTTTTTTTTTTGGTCAATGAACTTAATCTACTCGAGTTAATTGAATTATTATTTTTTTTTACAACAAAGGTATTCATTCATTCAAATCGAAAAAATACATCAAAACAACAAAAATTCAACAATGCTAAAAACCAAAAAGGGTAAATTTGCGAACAAATTTACAGCACCCAGGTTAATAGCAAAACTGAATTATTCTTAAATATTGTTACATGCCTGAAATCATGAAATATCTCCACACTATTATGATTCAGTTTAACTTTTGCTTTAGCATTTTCAACCATGTTTAAACTACCATCATTAGCATTTTCAACTCCAGCGTCACAAGCATCATTAGTCATTTTCAACTCAACCATTACAAACATCCCGAGGGTCAAACAATACTATAAGCAGTTAAGCACAAATCTGGTTGGATTATGAAGTCCATCGACTATTTATCATGAGGGACAAGTATGCCTTTTTAAATTAATTCCTATTTAAATTTTATTCATTTTGATCTTGCAAAAAAATACAAAAATTATGTGTTTTTAAAATTAATTTAAATTATTAGAATTAATTTTCTTAAAAGAAGAATTTAAATTATTAGAAACTATCAGGAATCTCTACAATGTTTTCCCTACAAAATTCACTCACAAAAAACTTGTAAGCTTCGATCAGTGGTCAACACTTAAAATCCTCTACTCAATGACTAACACAAAAAAAAAACCATGCTCTAAACTTAGAGTAGAGTGGGATATATGGCTCAAGATTGAGGGATAAATTAACATATTGAAATTGGATTTTAACCGTAACAAACAAGGAAATTAAATTAAATTAAATATTATATACATGAGAAAAGCAAAAGAGAGAGAGAGAGAAATAAATGAATTATCAAAATCAATATGTTTGTTCATATGTTCTGTACCCTTCAAAAAAGTATGTTTCCACGGTGCTGAGCAACGTTATTGCTGTCTATTCACTTCAAAGTGTGAATGTTTGATAAATATCAGTTGGACAAATCTGAAGGTGTCACTGTTCTTTAACATGCTTATGTATAAAGATGCAAACATTATCATTTGGGGTTCAGTAAAATATCTGCAGGAACGATCTTTACATTGTTGTTTTTCACAAAATAAAAAAAAATTGCGGTTGCGGCCAAATGAGAAAATGCAATGCCTAATTTCACCCAAAAAAAAAAACAATGCCTTATAATAACGTTGGTACTTGGTACTATGTCACTATCCCAGCAATTAATAGAAATATCTGTAAATTAAATATATTCTGATTAAAAAAGAAAAAATTCACATTAACCGATGAAGTTTAAAGGAAAAAAAATCCACTTATGTTAAAAATGTCACTACTTTTCCACAGTAAAGAACCACGCTGTTGTTGATAATTCATTAATTTCTTTCTTTCTATATCTTTAAATACACAAATTAAAAAGTAATTAACTGAGATTAACACGCATAACTAATTATAGTCAAACGCAATTATCAAAGTAACAATATATTCCGTCAAAAAAAAGTAACAATATAATAGAAGACTAGAATAAAACAAGTACTTAAAAACAAAGAAGAAGCACAATTGAGGATAATTGTTTAGACGAGCGTGAGTCTGAATACTAAATTAGTAGTAAACATGTTTAAGTCATCATCAATTAAAATAATAGTGCTTTATGTCATTGCTGATTATTATTGAATGAAACATAAACCACTCAATTTGTTGACCAAAAAAAAAAACCACTCAATTTTGTTTATGTCCACTTGCCTTCACTTTAGGAAAATTATAGGAGCCCATAGGCGCTTATATGCAAAAGTTCTCCTACTAGTCATATTCTCCCAATAGGCTTTCTAAAAAGGAGATTACTATGAATGATGGAAAAGAGAAAGAACATCATGAGTTGCTAGATTTCTCAATCAATATTGTTCCTATTTTGATTTAAATTGCAAGTATTCTACCGCCAATTGCATTGATACTGACTTTTGGGATAAACATTTCATGCATATATATCCAATTATGATTACAACGCGATGTGTGTAACTTGACTATGAACTTAACATGTGTGATGTAAATGTCAATAAATCACTCTTCTTTAAAAATATAGTGGAAGTGATAAGTATAACTATACCTTTCCCAAAGAAAAAAATTGTTTGAATCTGTTTTCTAAATTTTTTGTCATAAGTAACTAATAAGTCCTCAGCTTGAAAATCTTGTCTTGCTATATATTTTTTTTTATCAGTGTTGTCTTGCTATATATAACAATGATTATACTGGTAAAAACATGCCTAGTGGTCGCCCACTTTACGTACTATACAAATTTAATTCTGTAATTTCGCAAGAAATCACTCATCAAGAGGCTTTTGATTCTTACACATCAAAGCTTCTATCACTCCACGGGAATACTTTCACTCTACTACTAAAACCTAACAAATACTCTCTCCGGTCCAAATCATAAGCAACAAATGCATTTTTTCCTTAGTCTAAATTATAAGCAATATTTATCAATTTTTAAATAAATTAAATGTTTCCTTCAAAGAAATAAATTAAATGTTATTTTTTCAATTATACTATTCATTTAATGCAATATTCATATTTACGAGAGATAATAAGGGAGTAGTTTTGGAAAAAAATTGAAACTAATAAATATTAATTAAGATTATTCCATTTCAAATCATTTCTTGGTCTGTGTGTTTTTGTACTATGTTGCTTATAATATGAACCGGATGGAATAATAAATTTAAAATTAAATATTATTTTAGTCCCTAAAAATATTTTTTTTTTGTTATAGCCCTTATAAAAATATTGTTTATTTGTACTCTCTATATTTATTAAAAAAAATAGTGTGCTTTTACTTTTTACTCATTCACTATGGACTAAAATAAAATTACATGATTTTTTAAGGATTATAGATAAATAAAATTTATATATAATAATTCTAAAAAACATAATATTTATAAAGAAAAAAACATATTTAACCTATAAATTTAATACATTAAAATGGCTATAAGCAAAGCAAGTAATATTGCGAAAATTAAATGGCTGGAGGATAATCAGGTTTATCCAAAATTAAAATGGCAGGAGTACAATAGATCGTAATGTATTAGGGTTAATATCATAGAATTTTGAGAGTAAAGTATTGATTTTTAATCATTAATTTATCATAAATGGGAAATGATAAATTGATATAAGGTGTCAAATTTTCACACTTATATCAATTATTAATTTTTAGTTTGTAGAATGCAAAATTAACTTATTCAACCATTGAATTGAAATTTCTCATAAAGTAGATCAAGTTGATAAAATTTTATATATGAATAAAAAAACTAGTTGGTACTTAATTACATTACTTTGTTTTAACCAATGATATTTTTTTTAAAATATAAGTAAACGTCGATCGACCATTGTTAATTAGATAACATATCCATGGATGTCTAAATTATCTAAAATTTAATATACATAATTAGGATGATAATATCAAGTAATTTAACATGAATTGATTTAATTTTACATTCTATAAAAATTTATTAATTAATGTAAGTATAAGAGTTTAATTTTAACATCTAGTCTCAATTGATCCTATCTTACGCACAGGCCACAGCTCACATATAGCCTATACATTATCACACCATATATAGACATCTATGTAATTTTGGGCCAACATGATAGGCTGTATTTTCGTTTGGTTGAGTTCGTTAATTATAGATTCAAAAGACATTGAGTCATTTTGGTTTGACTCGATTGGTCCATTGGGTCAGATCAAATCCTTTTTTGTGCACTTTTTTTTAATATTTCAAGCAATTTTTTTATAAATAATTCAAGTTTGACCCGATATATTTTAAGTTTAGTTGGGCAAAAAAAAAATGTAACCATTAAGAAAATACACATACTGGCTCAATTCGGTTCATTTTTACAATTTGGCCCAATGGGCCATTGGGCCACGTTGGATTTGATTTCGGTCTGATTTGACACCTCTAAATTGAATAATTATATATTTTCTTATCTTTTACTCTTACAAATTTTCTTAATTACTAAATGAAAAAAATATTAAATATTTTTTATATTTTTAAAATATTAAATATACTCATCTTTTCATTAATTATTTATTTTATAAAATAATAAAAAAAATATATAAAAGATATAACATTCCTCAAATTATTGTTTAGGGATTGTAATGGGCAAGCCGCAAGAAAGCACAAAATCCGATGTTTAAAGAGCCTAGCCCCTGCACCCTTACTGGATGAACTGGTGGTTCTCCCTCACGTGAACACCGCCTTCCAGACCACTCCTTTCGGTTCATTCCATTTTATTCTATCGAATCAATTACTGATGCCACTGCACTGCACTGTCACTCATATTCCATAGGTCACTGCACTCTTTCACTTCTGACTAATTTTGTTAGCACTTGCACACATTCGTTTAACTTTTTTTAATATTGTAAAAGCTATACTTTAAAAATAATATAAATAGTATTTTAAAACAAAAATAAAAATTAAAGGCACTAACTATTATAAAAGAGTGAAGTTCATTTTTTCATCATCATCCATTCAATCTTCATAATCATTATATCTCCTATTTTAATTCGTGTTCCGAGACCCACTATCACATGGGACCCCACTGTGCCTCAAGCTTCACACATAAACTGCATAGCCTTCCAATTCCATACACACCCAACTTCATCGAGTTCAATCACAAACCATGGTGGACACGTGTACGGTGATAGAAACATAGGTCTCACTTCTGAGAGGACCCGATGTTGTAGCTGGTCCACAATCTTCTTATTACTACCTTGAAAGGAGAAGGAAGGGGAGTGGCGTACTCGTACTGCATAGAAAACCTTGCCTTCCTTCTCAAAGATTGCAAAGTGCAATATTAAAAGGGTAATGATAGGTGGACACCCCACCACCTATCACACACCCTATTTCAATGAAATGGGGGGAAGTGGGGGGTGTCCCATGGGTGTAGGGTAGTGGTCCATCAATCATTACCCATATTAAAACTGGTAGGCCATTTTACAAAAGTAAGCGTGCAGAAACAAAATAAATAAATAATAACAGAGGACTCAGCAAAAGCTAAAGAGGGAAATCATTGAATATCCCAACTGTCCAAAACATCATTTTTCGGAGCTTAATTAAAACAATTGTCGAGGATATATAGATTCGTTGACTATTATAGAGCTTCTACATTTATTGAAATTAATTAATGTTTCTTGAATAAAATTTAAACACCCATTTAGGGCATGTATAGAAAAATAGTTTATTTAAGTATCTATGGTAGAAGTGTTTATATGATAAGTATTTATATATAAATTATTTTTATAATAAAAAAATTTGATGAAATTAATTTTATATAAGTTGTAAGCTGTTTTGATAAACTATCTTAGATAACTTATAAAAATAAGCTCAAAACAACTTATAAATCAGTTATAAACTATTTTCATAAGCTCTGCCAAATACACTAATAAGAGCTTATATCAATAGATAAACCCAAATAAACTCTACATAAACCAATCCAAACATACTCTTATTCGATCAATTTCCTTGTAAGAAATTCTTGTTCTTGGATAAAGAAAAACTAGACAAACATATCATTATTTTGCTTTATATTCTCTTTGATTGAGAGAAAAAATAGACACTAACCAAAATAAAAAAAAATTCAAAATTACAAAGTATTTAGACTTGTTTCATGGGGGTAGATATTGACCAACAGGGTCGCTTCTGATATATTGCATGGGTGATGAGAGTAATATTTGTATAAACACTAGTTAAAGTAATAACTGAAATGGCATTCAAATTTATATTAAATTGTTTTAATTTTATTATTAAATTTTAATTGGTTGTGTTCACAAATACTTTATTCGTGTAAGAATTACTCGTTAAATGGTACTATTATATCAATAATGTAAATTATTTTTTCAATAATCATATGGTAGTTAACATTTAAAACTTTAACATAATTATTTAATTTAAAAATAATGATAACATATATACTAATATTATACACTATAAATGTTAATAGCTAGTTAGCATTGTTTTTTTATCAAGCTAGTTAGCATTGTTATGATTGAAGAACTTTTATAGGGCATGAACGAACTCTTATTAAAACTTGTGATTCGTAACTTGAAATGAAACAATTGTTTTATTTTTTATTCACAAATCACAAAACACTAAATAATTTGATATAATACCTTTCTTGTGCAATGAATATATCTACGTCTCATCTTAGAACCTATATCATCTTAGAACCTCTCGTACTCTTATGCCTGTATTGTTTTTATTTTATTTTATGGATTAAATACGTTTTTAGTCTCTCATATTTAGTTTAAGTTTGTTTTTAGTCCCTCAAATACCAAAAATATTATTTTAGTCTCTAATTTTTTAAAAATTAGTCACTTTTGATTCCTCACATGATTATTTTAGTCCTTAATATTTTAAAAATGTGTCATAATTAGTCCCTCATATTTTAAGAAAAAGGACCAAAAATGACTAATTTTCAAAAAATTAGGAACTAAAATAATATTCTTGGTATTTGAGAGACTAAAAATGAACTTAAACCAAATATAAGGGACCAAAAATATATTTAAGTCTTATTTTATTTAGCTCCCAAACTAAACTTCTAACATAATCATTATCAATATATATAAAATAATAATAATAATAATAATAATAATAATAGTACCTAAATAACGTGATTGAGGTTAAATAATATAATAATTTGAATAAAAAGATTAACCTTAGGCGGTTAAGCCCAATATTTTTGTACATGTAACAAAAATTCCATGTGCACGATTTGTTGCAATAGAGTGGAATGGAATCATGACCGTTGAATTTGCGTAGTGTGAGATACTTGAGAGACCTTGTTGCTGCATACACTCATAGTCAACACTGTGTCAGCTTTCCCAGGAAAGAGGCCCTCTTTCTTTGAACTTCTCACTCCCTTCTCACAACAACACTCCTTCCCCCTCACCCCCCCTCTCTCTCTCTCTGCTAGTTCATGGCGTTTCCAAAGTCTCTCTCTCTCTACATTTCCATGCCCTTCTTCTTCCTCTTCTTCCTCTTTTGCTTCTGCAAAGCCAGTACCACCACTACAAAGTCCTTGTCTTCTTCTTCTTCTACTTCCTCTGATGTTGAGCTTCTCCTCGGAAAAATCAAAGCTTCACTACAAGGCAACGCAGACAACCTCGTTTTGTCTTCATGGAACACAACCATACCACTTTGCCAATGGAGAGGACTCAAATGGGTATTCTCCAATGGCACTTCTCTCTCATGCACTGATCTCTCTTCACCACAATGGACCAATCTTTTACTCTACAAGGACCCTTCTGTTCACTTGCTCTCTCTTCAGCTCCCATCTGCAAATCTCTCAGGTTCACTCCCAAGAGAGCTTGGGCAGTTCCCCATGCTTCAAAGTCTCTACCTTAACATCAATTCTTTGTGGGGTTCCATTCCCCTTGAGCTTGGTTATGGCTCCTCAATTTCTGAAATTGATTTGGGTGACAATATGCTTAGTGGGGATCTTCCCCCTTCCATATGGAACCTTTGTGACAGGCTTGTTTCCCTTAGACTCCATGGGAATTCACTCACTGGGTCTGTTTCTGAACCAGCATTGCCTAACTCCTCTTGTAAGAATTTGCAATCTCTTGATTTGGGTAGCAATAGGTTTTCTGGGGGTTTCCCTGAGTTTGTTACAAGGTTTGGTGGGTTAAAAGAGCTTGACTTGGGGAATAACATGTTTACTGGTACAATTCCTCAGGGCTTAGTTGGGCTTAGGCTTGAAAAATTGAATCTTTCCCACAATAACTTTAGTGGGGTGTTGCCTTTCTTTGGGGGAGGAGGATCCAAGTTTGGTGTGGATGCTTTTGAAGGGAACAACCCTTCCTTGTGTGGACCACCTTTGCCAAGCTGTGGTAGGAACTCCTCACTGAGTTCTGGTGCTGTTGCTGGTATTGTTATAAGTTTGATGACAGGAGCTGTTGTTTTGGCTTCTTTGCTGATTGGATACATGCAGAACAAGAAGAAGAAGGGAAGTGGGGAGAGTGAGGATGATGAATTGAATGATGAAGAAGATGATGAAGAAAATGGTGGTGGTAGTGCTGTTGGTGGTGGAGCTGGTGAGGGGAAGCTTATGTTGTTCCCTGGGGGTGAGAATTTGACACTAGAGGATGTGTTAAATGCTACTGGGCAAGTTATGGAGAAGACATGTTATGGGACAGCTTATAAGGCAAAGCTTGCTGATGGAGGAACCATTGCTTTGAGGTTGTTGAGGGAAGGTAGCTGCAAGGATAGGAATTCATGTTTGTCGGTTATAAAGCAGTTGGGGAAAATCCGCCATGAGAATTTGATTCCTTTGAGGGCTTTCTATCAGGGGAAGAGAGGGGAGAAGCTCCTTATCTATGACTATCTTCCTCTCAGAACCCTTAATGAGCTTCTGCATGGTTTGTTTCAATACACAACCCTCTCCTAATGCAATTTCCTTTTATTGCTTTTATATTTCATTCATACACTTGGCATTTCATATTGGCCACTGCACTTTCATTAAAGTCATTATATCTGTCATTATAATCAAACTCTTTTTGTAGTGTGTTAGTGATTACTTTGATTAAGATTTCTTCAAATTGAAAACTGCTGTAACCCTTCAAAGCAAAACTAGAGTAAAAAATGCTGATGATTTTTCAGCTCAAGGAAAAAAGAAATTATACTTGCTGTATAGATCCCTGGACAATCATGATATCTCATACAAGGAACTTTAGCAAATAGAGATGTCTCCTCTTCTGCACCTTCAATTTTGTTGCATCCTTTGCATGTTATGCATAAATACACTGGGAATAGAAGCTAAGCTAGGGTGTATCCAGTTTTTTTGTTAAGTCCTGAAATACTAATTGGTATCTTAAAATAGTTGATGCCTCCCTAATATCTGTGATCTTATATGAATATTTATGAAGGCTATATCAGTAGGGTCACCATTATGTCACAATTGGAGGTTATCCTGCTGTAATGTGTTTAATTTTCTTGGAGATCTGACAGGGTTTAAATGAAAATGAAAATGAAAAATTTGAACAAGTGAACTTAATTAGTTGTTTGGCTTTAGTGACTTGAACAGTGACACTGTTGCTTGGCATTGACCACTATGTTGTGATTTTTTATTTTCCACAGAAACTAAAGTAGGAAAACCAGTGCTGAACTGGGCTAGGAGACACAAGATTGCATTGGGTATAGCAAGGGGGCTAGCATATCTTCACACAGGACTTGATGTTCCTATCACTCATGCAAATGTAAGATCCAAGAATGTGCTTGTGGACGACTTCTTCGTCGCCAGGCTCACTGATTTTGGCCTCGACAAGCTGATGATCCCTTCCGTAGCCGATGAAATGGTGGCGCTCGCCAAGACCGACGGCTACAAGGCCCCCGAGCTTCAGAGGATGAAGAAATGCAACTCCAGGACCGATGTTTACGCATTCGGTATACTACTGCTGGAAATCTTGATCGGGAAGAAACCAGGGAGGAATGGGAGAAGCGGCGAGTTCGTGGACTTGCCCTCGATGGTGAAGGTGGCGGTTTTGGAGGAGACAACAATGGAGGTGTTTGATGTGGAGCTCTTGAAAGGGATAAGGAGTCCAATGGAAGATGGGTTGGTTCAGGCACTGAAGCTAGCAATGGGGTGCTGTGCACCAGTGGCATCTGTTAGACCCAGCATGGACGAAGTTGTGAGGCAGTTGGAGGAGAATAGACCAAGGAACAGGTCTGCTTTATACAGCCCTACAGAAACTAGAAGTGGAAGTATCACCCCATTTTGAGCTTTTAATGCACAACATGTTTAATCCAAACTATTGGGATTTTACATTTCTACTTAAGTTGTGTTTCCCTTTTTTCTCTCTCTCATCTGAATGTGAGGGTAAATGCATGATGATCTAGAGCTTGTTGTAGTTTTCTTTCTTTCTTTACCCCATAACTCTTTTGCATTTAGGTAGTCCCTATTGTTTTTAAAATCAAATATAATCACTTACACAATTATGCAAATTCGTGCATTTAGAAGTTGTGCAGTCTTCAACTTTACTCTGAATGGTATGCAAAATCCGTGGTCTAAATCTGATGCTGAATGTAGAGAGAATTATAAACCAATATATATAAACATGAACGACATTTCGAACAAGTTCAGTTTTATTCTTTTAAATGCATTGATCTGAACTTCCCTTTTTTATTCTTCAAGGCTTCTTGAAATCTTTTCCTTTCATTCCTTTAGCTTTGGGTTCCCTTGAGTATATGCTGACAAAATTCTACACGTAGGCATCCTATTATGCAATATACATTAGATGCAGAATTGGTTCAAAGAATGGTGGGAACTAATATCATATAGGATGTATCCCTTTGTTCCCCCTTGTAGCCTAGGAAATTAGCTTTTCTAGCTCTAGGTTGAAATTTAGTTCTATGTGCTTGGAGGGTTGATGTATAACTAAACCAACAAAAGGATTTCGGGTGTATCAAGCTTGGTGGTTGTTTGTTGAGGATTTCATATGGAAATTTTGTCTACATCAAAGGACTTGGCATCCTATTTGTGATGTAGACAACACACTGAATGCCAAAGTTCCAAAAGTTTTGGGGCAAAAAATAATAGGTGATCTTAATACATGAGTTTTAATGTAGTATCCCTTTAGTAAGACAAAATTTCATATCAAAGGACTTGGTGAGTTTTAATACGTGATCTTTAATGTAGTATCCCTTTAGTAAGACAAAAAATAAAAATAAAATCAGTCATGATAAATTCAACTCCATTGTCATTTCGAAAGATTTAAATTTTATGTTATATCGGGTCTAGTATAGGAAATAAACGGAACAGGAGAAAGAATGCTAAATAATTAGTTGAGGACTATCATATTAAAATATCCCTAACATTCCAAAGTTTCCTCTATATCTACTAAAAAAAGGGAAAGTGGAAGAATGAAAAATAAATAGTGTGAGGACTTTGAAGCCTTGTTCGTTCCTGAGTTATGAGAGGTGGAAAGAAAGAGGAAGAATGAAAAATAATTAGTGTGGGGATTTTTGAAGCCTTGTTCGTTAAAGAGGGGTCTTCAGTTGGGACTGAAGCTTATGTTCTCTTCTTTGAAGAGTGGAGGTCTTGCGTAGCAAGGTTTTAGTGAGGTTACTCTTAGTGTTTTTACTGATAGTTTTCTTTGTGATTAGTGTGGAGGGGAAGCTTGGGTGTTCTTAGTGTGGGAAACAGTTGTGAGAGTGAGTTTCAAAGTGTCTGTGGGTTGGGAAACAGTTGAGAAAGTGAGTATCAAAGCTCCATGTAGGACTTTGAGGTGAGGGGGTAAACAGTTCAGGGAATCTTAGTCTTGCTGGTATGGAATGGGGAGGTACGTCAGGGGAGGTACAAGAACAGGAGGAAGAGATTATTGAAATAGAGGAGTATAGTAATGAAGGGGAGGAATTTGCACAACGAACTCTTGTTGGAAAAATCCTATTTGAAAAAATCTTGAACAGAGCTGCTGCAAAGATGATAATTGCTAAGGCATGGGGTGACCTGAAGGCTTAAAAGTGGTAGATATGGGACCAAATATTTTCATGTTTACATTCAAGGACAAGAAGGAACCGCAGGAGGTGCTTAGGAGGGGACCATGGTATATTATGAATCACCTTATCAGCCTGCAGTATTGGATTTTGGAGGTTTCTGCTTATGAGGTAGATTATTCAGGTGTCTCTTTTTGGGTACAACTGCATGGAATGCCTTTAGGAACCATGACAGTTAAAAATGCAACGAGGTTGATGGAGAGATTTGGGGATGTCATGGAGGTTGAAAACTGCTTGGTGGATGGCAACTTATACAGGGATTTCATGAGAGTAAGATTATTGTTAAATGTGTTGAAACCCCTTCCAGTAGGGTGATGGATACCTAGAAAAGATTTGCCTAAAACATGGATTGTATTTCGGTTTGAGAGGTTATAGGATCTTTGCTATAAGTGTGGAATGTTGGGGCATGACCTCAGATCATGTAGTAAAGAAAGGTGTATGATGGGGCCTAATAGAGATGTACAAAGGTATGGACTTGAGTTGGCAGCACCACCGGCAAGACCCCTCAGTTCTATTGCAGCTAATTTTGGAAAATGGAATAAAGGAGGGGCGAGTGCAGGGATGGCAGGAGGAAGGAGTGGTATGTATGGTGAAAATATAAGAAAAGAGGACAGCCATGGGGTTGGGGGTGATAAGGAGGAGAGGAGAGAGTCCAGTGGAGATTCAAAGGTACCGGGGAATGCAACAGGGTGGCTAACCAAGATAACAGGCAGTCAATTGCCACAATACAGGGATGAAGGGCCGGTGACCGGAGGACAGGGAGGGAGAGGCACGATTTTCGAGGCACAGCATGAGAGGAGTAAGAGTCTGATCGCAGCTACATATAATAGGGGATGGGCTGCTCAGTCTACCCTAGCTCTAAAAAAGCAATTAGCAGAGCAGCAAGTACAAGGCAAGAGAAGAAATGAAGAAGGGAGTACAGAGATAGAGAAAACGGGATGTCCAATCGTAGCAATTGTTGTTATTGAGAGAATGGAAAGCAGAAGGATAGAAGCTTCTTCAGAGGTGGGGCCTTCGCATTTTCCTAGGGATAAAGAAAGGGATACTCAACAAAAGGCTAAGCCATAGAAAGAAGGGAGTAGTCCAAGAAGCCTAACGAGAATTGATTTGAAGACACAAAGGGTTCAGCCTGGGTTAGGCCCAGCCCATTTAGAAGAGCTACATCTTTTTAAAGATTCAATTGGGCTGAAAAATAAAGTGGTACTTTTAGACTTTCCCAGCCCAAAGGACCCTATGGTTAGATACAAAGGCGTGGATTTGTCTCAGACCCAAATTAGCCAGGCTAAGGAAGAATGCAGGAAGAATTTGGTTAAAGTTAATTTTAAGGACCATTATTATGCGAATCTTGCTTCGCTAGATAGTGAATCAGGGTGTGTTGGGCCTGAAGGACAAAGAGAGATAAAAGGGAAGGGTACTGAAAACTACAAGGAAAAGAGATGGAGGAGGAGTATGTGGGAACTAGTGAAAAAAATCTTGACAAAAGCAGTGGGGAGGTGCCTTGCGCTGAGGGGACAATGCCATTGGATGATGATGAGCCACAAGAAAGGAGGGACCGTTATGGGAATCGGGGGCATGTCAAACCGCAACCTCTGCCATTTGTCAACCTACGTCTCCAAGAGGAATTTCCTGGGTTCATAATGGACACGGGTAAGAACCACGTGTATGTGGGCCAAGGGAGTGGATATGGTCCCTTTGATAAGTTGGGTCCAGGGATTGAGCAGTCTGAGTCAGTTTTAAAGGATATGGAGCAAAGGCCAGTGAAAGAAGTTGAAGGTAGAATGAAGGCCACCAACTACCCAAGTGAACCAGACAGAATTTGCTTGGTGCAACTAAGTGATCAGGGAGTTCAAGAGTGTAGGGAGCAATGCAAATTAGTATTTAATGAGCTGGTAAAGGACAAACAGAAAACAGGAGGGTTAGACAGACAAGACAATATGGTAAAATTGAAGGAAGAATCGAAATACGTGGTGGAATTTTCGGATGATGAACAAGAGGAACAAAGCACAGAGAGGCATAGAATGAAAGAAGAGGACGAGATTTCATTAGCACACGAGGTGTCCCAAGCTCTTGTGATTAAGCGACCCAGGGACATGACCACTGAGAATCAGAGCAATTACAAGGGGGTTGAGGAGACCAGGGAATCTAAAAAAGCAAAACCGAGTGGTGTAGACTGGGAGGTGGGGGGAGAAATATGGGTTAGAAAGGCAGCAGTACAGTTCAATTACAACTTTGATAGAATGGATGTGGAAATGGGAGAGGAAACATGGCTGATGAAATGACAAAGGAAGACCCTGGGGCAAAGGATCATAGTTTTCTAAAGGCTGAGGAGGCAGGCCTAACCTTGCCCCTAATCTCACCATGAGTATTATCAGCTGGAATTGTCGGGGGATGGCAGCGCCTGCGACAATTCGAGAGCTTAAAGAGCTGTGTAAAGCTCATCAGCCAACCATTTTGGTTCTTATGGAAACAAAGATTCCTAGGAAGAAAGTTGATCGTTTGAGGAGACAATTTCAATTTTCTAATATGTTTACTGTAGAGCCAAGGGGATTGTTTGGAGGCCTGTGTTTGTTGTGGACTGACCAAATTCAGCTTCAAATTTTTCAATATTCCCCTAACTTCATTCACACAACAATCTTTGATGTTCACTCAAGGGATGAATTTGACTGTTCTTTTGTGTACGATAATCCCATTTTTCAGCAAATGAGAGGTCTCTGGAGTAAGTTACTTAATTTTCAAATGGATAAGGCTGCGCCGTGGTCCTGTCTTGGTGATTTTAATGAAATTTTAGCCCACTTTGAAAAGGATGGAATCAGACCCCATCAGCCTAGGAGAGCAGAATTATTCAGGGATTTTCTTAATTTATCTGAATTAATGGAGCTTGAGATGAAGGGATGTGTTTTCACCTGGATGAGCAATCCGAGAAATGGTATGGTTATTAGAGAGAAGCTGGACAAAATTCTGGTAAACTGGCCTTGGAGATATGCCCACCCCAATGCATGTGCTACAGCCCTCCCTTGTGTGAGCTCAGATCACTCCCCTCTGGTTTTGTATCTTAAGCCAAAGGAAAAGAGTGGGGTGTCTTTTAAGTTTGAAGCCTATTGGGCAGCACATGAGGAATGCTTTGGGGTTATTGAGAATGGGTGGAGGGGTGTGGAGGATTTGGAGGAGCCTTGGGGGAATATTAAAAGCAAGATGAAGGCCTACCAAAGGGATCTGCAAGAATGGCACAAAAGAAGATTCAGGAGGGCGGATGATGAAATCCACGGGCTCAAATCCCAAATGCAACGTCTCTTGAATCAAGAAGAGAATTTGGAAAACTTTGCTGAAATAAGGCGGATTAAGAAAAGAATAGATGAGTTATGGCAGCAGGAGGAGCTCTATTGGAGTCAAAGAGCAAGAGTTAAATGGCTGCAACATGGGGATAGGAATACAAAATTCTTCCATGCAACAACTATCCAAAGGAGGGGGAGGAACATAATTCAAAGATTTTAGAATGCTAGAGGAGAGTGGGTGGAAGGGAAAAATGCAATTTTTAATGCTATTCTGGAACATTATGAGGAGGTTTACAGGTCGGACAATCCAAATGATTTTGAAGAATGTTTTATTCATATTCCTCTTCTTGTCACGAATGATATGAATGGTGTCCTATTGGCCCCAGTCACAGAGGTTGTAATGCCCTCATTTTTCATATCGTTTTCTTTCCGCTTTTTGGTGTGTTTGATTTATTTAAATTTATTAAATTATAATTTTTTATATTTTTATTTTAGAATATTGATTTATATGATTTTAGGGATTTTTGGAAGGGTAGAAAGTGGAAGAACTCGAAAAACAGAAAAATAGCGTAAACCGTGACTCGGTTTGTAAACGTCGGAGGTTTTATATTTTTCAGGAGACCGTTTTTGCGTCAAAAAAATATTTTAATGAAACAAAAGTTATTCTTTTAATATTTTGGATTTTTTGGGAAATTTTCTAGAGTTTTTCAGAAAAACTTTATTTTTAGCCGTTTTTAGCACGTTTCAGGTAACCGTAGCGCAAACGGGATATCAGAAAATGATCAAAACTTGAGTTTTGAAATTCTAACCTTTATTATATTAATTTTAGGACTCAGAAATAATTTTTCCATTAATCAATTATTTGGAGAAATATTTATTTCAAAATATATAATATAATAAGCATTTTAGCCCACTTGTGATCCCAAAAGCAAAACCCTAACTTGTGAACTCTTCTTCCTTCCTTTCCAGCTGCATTTGGGCGCCCCACATAGCTCCCAAAATTCTGATTTATGCCCATGTGCTCTTGTCTTGAAAGTCTTGGTTGGAAGAAATATTAAAACACCTTTAACTCTTAATTTATTCCAAGATAATACCACTTGCATCTAAGCTAATCTTGGCCCTCCATTTCCTTTGCTCCAGCCGAATTAACAAGGGAGAGGGGAGAGAGAAATTCATCTTCCTCATTTGCATCAAAGCTTCCAAAGAAAAAACCCCATTTTTCTCTCTAAGTTTCCAAGCTTTCACTAAGCCATCTACTTAGTGTTTAAAGAGCTTTTGGACTTCAAGCTTCACAAAAGAAGGTTGGTTGATGATTCTAAACCATAAAAGCTTCTCATTTTTCCTTTATCTCCATTCTTTAATTTTTTGAATCATGTGTTCTTCCATTTTAAAGCCAAGCTTTATTCTTTTGGCTTAGGTTTCCACCTTGTGAACGAAGAAGCTTGAAACCATTCCTTGATCTACTTTCCTCAAGGTCTTGAGTAAGTTATCATCCTCTCATATTTTTGATCTTAGGGTTTTGGTTATTTTTAACAAAGAAAGTATATTTATGTTTGTATTTTTGTATAATACTTTGAAAAGGGTTTGATACTAGTTGGAAAACCAAGCTAGGAGAGTGATCATTGGAGCTTGGAGTTGTCTTCAAGAGGTAAGTGGGATGTTCTTCTAAAAGACACAATTTTTATGTAGTTTTTGTGTTGTATGATTTGGGTGGCATGATGACAACTCAATAACCTTGAGTTTCATCTTTGATTTGAGTGGTTAAAACCATCATTGATGTGTTTAAATCACTAAGCTAAGATTTTTAGCTCTATGGTTTTTGTATGAGGATTTTTAGAATTTTAATACTATGTATGTTTTTATAAAAGACTTGGATTAAAAATGAAGAGTGAAGAAATTTACCTAATAAGGAAAATATGTGTGTATGCTTGGATTTATTAAAAATATAAATTTTGGCATGTGTTAACTCTATGGTTTTTGTATGGTAGAAATCTTGTGTTTTGTTGTATGATTGTTCTCTTGATGTTGTATGAGAATATGATATGTTTTGGAGTGATTGAGTGCATTGATTTATTTGTGATTCATTTGATCCATTTGGGATGATTGTAATATTTAAAGTAGTGTTATGCTTTATTTATTTTGTGTATGTGATGTTTATTGTGATTGGGTAAATATAATCAAGAGGAAAATAAAACAAGTGACCCAACCATCATGGAAGAGGAAGTAGAGGACTCTATAGCAAAAAGTATTTTAAAGACAAAGACTAAATTGATTTACATGTAAGCCAAAGTTTCATTTTGGACTTTACTAATTAATTCTTTTGAATAAGTCTCCAATAGACTTTAATGGAATTTTTCTTAAAATAAAGAAGTTTTGAAAGTTCCATTTATATCAAGTTTAGCACATAAGTTTTTAATCAACAAGATTAGGCAATTATTTGTAAAAAGGGAATAAAATGGGTGTAACTAATCTTTTTGAAAATCAAAAGCTAAATAATTAAGTTTCAAAGATGGGTAATTAAACTTTGAGGTTTAAAAATATTGGTATTGGAGGATTTAATAGAATCCAAGAAGAAAAGTGAAATTTTTGAATTTTAAAGGATTTTGGGGTCAAAAGTGTAATTTTTAGAAGTTTTGGGATGAAAATCGAAATCTAGACTTTTTGGGGTCAAAATCGTAATTTTGAAAGTCTAAGGGCAAAAATAGAAATCTGGATGTTTTGGGGTCAAAATGTAATTATAAAAAGTTATGTGGTTTTAATAAATAATAAGAAGTGAGGGGTATTTTCATAAATGTGAAGAGTTCCACACGTCATGGGAAAAGAGTCCAAACGTGGCGATGTTAAATAGAAGAGGGTTTTACACGTTGTTGCAACAGGGTCAACACGTGGCGAGGTTAAAAAAAAAAATCCTAAGATGAAGGATTTACACTATTATTGTTTCTTTTATGAGTGTGTGCAATTTTGACGACATTTGCATATTAAGACGTTGGCTTTTGCCAAAAACTTAGAGCATACAATCCTATGCGGGGATTGTAAATAAGTATGGTCTGACTATAACTCTTTAAGGGCATTCAGGTCGCGAAATTCTCAATGGCCTTGTGGTGAATCCCCTTGTGCCGAGAAGAGTAGCATACCCAGCTTGAATGATCCTGACCGGCTGCCTTATTTGAGATGGGGTGTATGACGTAGCACAATGGGTCTGTACCGAATAAATGACAAACGATGGCCAAGAGTAAATGTCAATTTGCATTAATGATAGGTATACGATTCCGCCACATCGCTCTACTTAGTTGAGGAAGAGAAGTCTCCATGGAGCAGTACATCGATGTATAAAGAGACGATTGAAGTGTCATGCATATACCTTGATTGAAATAGATGATTTATGTGATGATGTGTGTTAGGTAGTTTTGTGATCTTAGAACAAAGTTTTCAAATAATATTTGTTATTTCGAAGCATAGTCAGCAGTATTTTTCTTTGCTATGCATGTTTCTTGATTGTGACTTCTGGGAGAAACTCACCCTTGCCTATATGTTTCGTGCCCCTTATTGGGACATTATTCATATAGATGGATCAGGAGAGGCCTCTGTTTCCGAGGGTGAGGGAGAGCTTTAGGCCTCGAGGAGGCGTGGGTGGGGGTTGGATTTACGACCCCGTCACCCGGTGGGCCACGACGACTGGTCATGTGGTCCGAACACGTGGGGGAGCGTATGGATCGGAGGAGATACTGGAGCGCAACATGGTGCTCGATGTATGGATTCCATTGGAGGAGATGGGTTTGCAGCTCGACACACACAACGAGTGCGGAGAGACGGAGGGGCCTAGGGAGGAGCCTAGGGAGATGCCGAGGCTGGAGCCGAGGCGACCGATGGGCACTGCTGTAGACTACCGTCGTCACTTCAGGAGGACGCGTCTCACCCCGAGGAAGAGTACCTTGCCGAGAGCTCGCCTGTCAAAGCTCGCGCCTACTGTTACTCTAGATGTTCAGCCACGAGATTTGAGGCCGACGTATGCTGCTCCTGTTTTCTTTCCCCCAACACCAGGTCGCGTTTTGCCTAATGCTATAGGCGCGCATGCTGGACCATCTGGGTGTACGGGGAAAGGGAAGAGGAAGATGTGTGATGAGCCCGAGGGAGCAACTCCTGTAGATTCTGATGAGGAGGACCCCGAGGAGGAGCCGGAGATGGATCCATCTGCTTAGATTCCTAGTGGTAGATGTAGGAGTCAGCTAGGTTGTCGTGTTGTTTAGCTGCCGACCAGCCTAGGTTTTGAGGGCTTAGATGATTTTACTGTGTAGGTGACACATATTTTGTTTTATAGTTTTCTTAGGACTTAGCTTTATTGCTTTGCTTTACTTCTGCTGACAGTCTGTATTTTGCCACTTTGTTGTGGTTATGAACAATGTTTGCTAGTGCAAGAGACCTTGTGTACTTTGATGATTATATATATATATTATCGGGTGATGTATTTCATATGAATTTGGGTTATTGAGTATCTTAATTTGATCATTGAATTCATGAGAAAAGAAAAAAAAAATTTATTCACAACTGTGAGATTTTAATAAAATATAAAGATCTAATTTGGAAAAATAAAACCAGTTTATCTTAATTCCGCAATGAGGTTTCTAGTTACTTTGGTGTAATACTCTTTCGGTAAAAAGGGTGTTACAGAGGTGGAGATTAAGAATGTTGTCTTTAGTCTTGGGGCTTTAAAGGCTCCTGGTCCAGATGGGTTTAATGGATTATTTTTTTAGAAAAACTGGGAGAGCGTGAAGACGGAGGTATGTAAGGCAGTTTGTGACTTCTTTAATGGGGGGAATATCCCTGATGAGCTTAATGAGACTGTAGTGACTTTGATCCCAAAGATTCCCCTTCCTGAATCTATTAATCACCTCAGGCCAATCAGTTGTTGTAATTTCATTTATAAAATTATTTCTAAACTGATTGTCTTGAGGCTGAAACAGCTTATGGGATCCCTAATCTCCCTGAATCAAAGTGCCTTTGTTGGAGGACGCCTTATTCAAGACAACTTGATCATTGCCCATGAAGTTTTTCACTCGCTCAAAAGAAGGGATGCCCGGGGTAGAGAGAATATTGCTATTAAACTTGATATGAGTAAAGCCTATGACAGGCTTGAATGGTGCTTTATTAGGAAATGTTTACTCAGATATGGGTTTGATGCAAGATGGGTTGATATGATTATGAAGCTTGTCACAGGGGGCTTAAGCAAGGGGATCCTCTCTCCCCTTACCTGTTTATTCTAGCGGCAGAAGGACAACAAAAACATAATATTTTTTATCGAATTTCCTTATGTTGTACTTTGTGGATGATCTGGAAATGGAGAAATGAGTTTGTTTATGAGTCAAAAATTCCCAACCCAGTTGAGGTTTTACAGAAAATTTCTATTATTCAGAATGATTACTTCTCTCACTGGGTTAGTCAATCTCGGGTTTTTAATATCCCAGTTTCAGGTTCTAATTGTCCAACAGTTTGGCGCTCCCCAGATAGGGGTGTTACCAAACTAAATATCGATGCAAGCTATAATGACCAAAAGAAAATTGCTTATGCAGGGATTATAGCAAGGGATGATAAAGGAGATATGGTAGCGGGTCTTACCCGAAAATTTCCAGCAACATCTCCTTTAATGGCAGAAGCTCTCAATTTCAGGGAGTCCATTGCCTTTGCAGAAAATATGGGGATGGCCAACATTATTGTTGAGAGCGATTGTCTCGAACTGATTCAGTCCTGCAGAAAAGAGGTGGTGAGAGGAGAAATCTTCAACATTGTGCAAGACATTTTGCTTCTGAAAGATAGATTTGTTAAAGCAGCTTTTACTTGGATTGCTAGGGATGGAAACCAACCGTCTCATCATGTTGCTCTGTTAGCTAGCCAAAATTTGCTACATGCTAACTGGGTCTGGAGTCCTCCTTTGTCTCTGTATTCCTTGATCGAAAGTGATAAGCACAGGGGAACTAGATTGAGTTTTCCCTTTGACCCGGGAAGATCTAATGCTCGGGTTCAGGACTAGGAGAGCAGGGGTGCTTTATTCTCATATAGATCAGCAACTTCTTTTTTGGGTGGAAAGGGGGCGTTTGTGTTTTGGGTTATGGCTGGTGCTGTAGGTGGTAGAAGGGAGGTTAGGCCTTGTACAGCTGGGGGTTGAGGGGATGGAGTTTCTTTGTATAGTTTGTATAGTGTGGATATCTTCTTGCTCCTCGCTGTGGAGTCTCCCTTTTACTTGCCTCTCTTTTTTGTTTTGCTCCCCTTCTCTGTGTTGGGAGTTGCAGGTTTTTTTGGGTTGTTGTGAAGTTTCTTGTTTTCCTAGGCTGAGTTATGTTAGTGTTGGTTGTGGTTGGTGGTTTACAGTTGCGCTTTTAATGGTTTTTATTGATCTTTTGTCTATTGCTTGCTTAAGCTGTGTAATGGCCTGTGTTGGTGGCCTTTCTTTGTATTAGGTCCGTTGGGCTTCTTGCCCTTTCTAATACAATCAGTTTTATTGGACCCAAAAAAAAAAGCCTTGTTCGTTCCTAAGTTATGAGAGGTGGAATATGACTGCGTAAGAGTGTCACTAGAGACTGGTCTAAGGCTGAGCACCTCAGAGTAGACGACAGAGTGAGGTAGAGCCACTTGTAAATACGCCAAACACTCAAGTCAGTGTTTGTCTGAGCAGAGAAAAAGTGTATTATAGAATGAATTGTGTACCTGATTTCTGAGTGGGTTAGGGTATTTAGGGTCTGTTTGGATTGACTTATGCAGAACTTATGAACACAACTTATGACTGATTCATAAGCTATTTTGGGCTTATTTTTCATAAGCTACCCAGGATAGCTTATCAAAACAGTTTATGGCTTATATAAAATAATTCACTATAATTTTTCTTCGATTATAAAAGTAGTTTATACAGCTTATGCCATAAGCAATAGATAAGTTTGTTATCCAAATAGGGGCTTATAGTTTTTTGTTAGTTGGAGATGGTTATAGCAGTTTTTGTGTTTCTCGGAGATGAATAGTGAACACGCGCAGAACGTGTAGGACACATTTGGGCTGAAGTCCAATTTGGATCATTAGAAATTGGACCCGTCCCAAGCCTAAATCCGGTCCAAAACAAAGGCCATTGATTGTAGTCCAATGCAACCATTTGCACTTATGTGATAATCGACCTTATATTACTGAAGTATGAATTTGACTATTTATCTATTATTACTTCTTATATTTGTCAGAATTATATTATAAGAAAACGTGGGAGTCAAATTAAAAAGAAATGCTATAAATATTATATTTTTACCTCTAAATGAAATAAAAATTTGTTTAATTGTAATTTTGGTTCCCCACTATTGCGATTTTCTCATATTCTAATTGCGTGATTTTGGTCACCTAGGCATCCAATTGTTACAATCAGCTCTTTGTTATTGTGTCATTCAATTTTTAATATAAAAAATCTATGCGGGACATGTGAAACTAATTTTCCATTTGGGTCACCTTAGCATTAATGGTTTGACAAACACCCTCATATATACTAATTTTTGAACAATATGTGTTGCATCATCAAGTGTGTTACTTGGCTTGCTTTGAAAAATTTTCTAGCAATACACACCCTACTAAGGTGATCTGACTCTATCAAATCAGTTACATGTGTGCTACGTAGATTCTTACTGTTAAAAATTAGACGATAAAATGACAGAGGACCTGATTGTAAGAATTGGAATACAGACCAAAACTGTGCAATTTGAACCTGGATGAATGACCAAAATAAAATAATTGTAATACTTGGGGGAGAAAAATGCAATTAAGGCAAAATTTTAATTTGATATTTACGTTTTCCAATAATTTCATACTGATCTCAAAATTATAAGGTAATCTAGATCAAAAGTTAAAAAAATGATACATACAAGAATAAATAAAAAAAATTGTATAACAACCAAATTAAAAGTCAGTATGAATCACGACGATAAAAAATATATTTTTGGAGATAAATATATGAAAAAATAATAAAAATAAAAATGAAGTACCAAACTGGGACCTGGTTTGGATCCACCCACCCAAACCCAACCAACGCCCGTCCACTGTAAGAAGCTTCGAATCATCGACAGAGACTCATCGGAATCCGACACCGGCGAACACCGCACACGGTGGCGAAGAACCTTCGAGAAGCATTGAAACTCGAATTTGACGATGGAGAGGCTCGAAACCCTGCCACCACCCTCTAACCTCTCGCACTCCGCACTCTCCTTCCTCGACCACAAGTTCCGCACCGAACGTGCCCTCGCCGAGGCTCCCACTTCCGTCTCCGAGCTCCAAACTCAGTGCTCCGAGTTGGATCGGGCTCTGTCCGAGTTGACTCGGCGACTCGGAGCTGGCCTCGCCTCGTACGCCTCCTTCTCCGGCGAATTCCACCGCCTCTCCGATGGCGTCTCCGACAGGTTGAACGCCCTCACCTCCACGTGCTCCTCCAGCGTTGTGCCAGGTTCGATTCGACAATTTTTTTTTTGGTTTTTCAAATTTTGAGAAATTGATTTCGTTTTTGTTGAGTGAAGATGGAGGAAGAGGCGAAGGGGACGGTAAAGGAGGGAAGGGTTTCAGAGAGGATCTTGCTACTTTGGCAAAGGAAGTGGCTAGGTTGGAGACTGTTCGTGTTTATGCAGGTTCGTTTTTTATTTTTTATTTTTCCTTGAATTGGTTTTTTGAAATGTGCAAATGGAAGAACATTGTGGGAAGAATTTCAAGTTGATGCTTAAGAATTGTGCAAATCAAAGAACATTTTGGGAAGAAGTGCAAGATGATGCTTTTGTTTGTGTTTTGGTGATTGTCATGATTTTTTTTTTTCCGGTTATAAAGATATGTTAAACTTATTGAATGATGATTATTGCTTCTGGTTTGATTTCTTAGGTATTGCCTTTCTTATGTCAATGTTGTTACTTGTTAATTTCTTAGAACTCCTTTGTGTCTTCTAGAGACAGTTCTGTGTAAAACCGAACAATATTGTGGGAAGAATGGGAGATGATGTTTTTCTTGAATTTTTTTGTGTTTTGATGCTTTTTATGGTGTGTTTGTTGTGATTATCAAGGAAAGTTTTGCTTTTCAGTGATGGTTACCATATGCCTTTGGTTTGATTTCTTAGGTATTAGCTTTTAGCTTCTTAAAACTCCCTTGTGTGTCTTCCAGAGACAGCAATGAAACTTGATACTTTGGTTGGTGATATTGAAGACGCTGTATCGTATACCATGAGCAAAAACATAAGGAAGCATTCTTCTGACCAGAATTCAGAAGTGAGTACACTTTCATAATATGAATCAGATGATATTGGGAACTCTAACATTGCTATATTTCTTAACATATCCTCAAATGCTGCAGGAAATGCGTATGCTTGCTATTAAAACACTTAAAGCGACAGAAGAAATATTAACTTCAATCACAAAAGTACACCCTCAATGGAAGCATCTTGTATCAGCGGTCGATCATAGAGTAGACCGAGCTCTAGCCATTTTAAGACCCCAGGCGATCGCCGATCATCGGGCACTCCTAGCTTCGCTTGGTTGGCCCCCACCTCTTTCTGCTTTAACTTCCTCACACTCAGATGCAAGGATTGCAGATCAGGTTTTGAATCCTCTACTGAGCATGCAAGCAGATCATAAACTCAAGTACTCTGAAAATTTTCTTGCTTTGTGCAACCTACAAGAGTTGCAAAGGCAAAGGAAATCTAGGCAACTTGAGGGCCATGAGAGGGAGGTTGCCCTACGACAACCACTTTGGGTAATTGAAGAGCTTGTGAATCCCCTATCACTGGCTTCCCAACGACATTTCTCAAAATGGGTTGATAAACCAGAATTTATATTTACTCTTGTATATAAGATAACAAGGGATTATGTTGACTCTATGGATGAAATGTTGCAGCCATTGGTTGATGAAGCCAAGGTAGTTGGCTATAGTTGCAGAGAAGAATGGATCTCAGCAATGGTAACCTCCTTATCCACATACTTAGCAAAAGAAATTTTCCCTAGTTACATTACTCACCTAGATGAGGAGAGTGTTACAGGGATTCAATCATCTGCTAGAATATCATGGCTGCATCTCATCGACTTGATGATAGCTTTTGACAAAAGGATCAAGTCTTTGGTAGAACATTCTGGGATTTCTCTATCCTTTGATGATGATGTTATCTTGCAGAGAATTTCTTCTCTATCTGTATTTTGTGATCGTCCAGACTGGCTTGATTTGTGGGCAGAAATAGAACTAGGCGATGCCTTGGATAAGTTGAGACCAGACATCGAAGATGAGAATAATTGGAGAAAGAAAGTTGAAGGTGTAGTTCTTTCATCATGTTCTGATGATCACAAGTCTCCTCTGGTTTCCAGTGCCTTTGTTCACCATCTAGCATCTGTTGTCGAACGTTGCCGATCGTTGCCTAGTGTTACTTTGAGGTCAAAATTTCTCAGATTAGTAGGTGTGCCTATTATAAGAAATTTTTTTGATTCCATACTTATCCGCTGCCAAGAAGCTGAAGGATTGACTGCCTTAACTGATGATGATGCTTTAATTAAAGTTGCAATTTCCATCAATGCTGCTCATTACTTTGAATCTGTTTTAAAGGAATGGTCTGAGGATGTCTTTTTCCTTGAGATGGAGGTGGATGATAAAGTGGAATTCCCAACTAATGCAAATAGGGATGGTGAAGGGTTGCCAGAGAGTTCCAATAGAGTAATTTTTGATGACGAGATCAGAAAGTTGGAAGAGTTCAGAACAGAGTGGGCTGAAAAGATATCTCTAGTTATTTTGAGAGGATTTGATGCTCGTTCTCGAGATTATTTGAAGAATAGAAAGCAATGGCAAAAGAGTGAAGAAGGATGGACTGTGTCAAAGACTCTAATAGAGGCCTTGGATTATCTGCAAGGTAAAATGTCGGTGGTAGAAGTAGGTTTGAATAGTAGGGATTTTGTTGGGGTTTGGAGAAGATTGGCAGCAGGAATAGATCGGTTAATTTTTAATGGTATTCTCATGAGCAATGTAAAATTTCACAATGGTGGTGTTGAAAGATTTGGCAGTGACTTGGATGCTTTATTTGGGGTATTTGGGGCATGGTGTTTGAGGCCGGAAGGTTTTTTTCCAAATGCAAATGAAGGTCTTAAGTTGTTGAAGATGGATGAAAACGGATTGCAAGAATGTATGGCAGGGGGTAAGAGATGGTTGAAGGAGAATGGGATCAGCCATTTGAGCGTATCGGAAGCAGAAAAGGTTTTGAAGAATAGAGTATTCACGAGTTGAAGCTTTTGGCTTACATTTTTTTGCACATGCACAGCAGAAATGGCATAAGGACGATGAAGATTTAGAGTGAGAGTTTCGTTGGGTACATGACTGTAGACCAGCTGAACTAATTCAATTTTGCAAAGGTGGCAATAAAATTTCTTCTTGATTTAGAATATACTCCGCCGTTGCCTTATAGATCACGTACCTCAAATATGGGGCAAGATTGATATACTATTTCTAGATGCTAATTATACTGTAAATGTGCCGTGTGGAAAACTATTCTTCCCATTCATGTAATTTATCATTTTTTTAAGCTGGAACTTGAGTTTTGAAATGAAAAAGGGCTTTGTGTAACCCAGCTTAAGCGTTGGCCTATTAAAAGAATGACTGTTTTCATCTCTCATTCCTTGTCCTTTCAAGCATCTCTAGCAAAAGGTTCCATATGATTGCCGTTCTCCTCTGTCGATTGAGTCTTTTGATTGGGGAAAGAAACATTCCAAAAATCTCAGTAAGTGATCGAATCGACCTCAAAGTTTCATTGTAAATCAACTTTATAGCATGTTTGGTTTGCATCGTAGTTGTAAATGTATATTGGAGTCCAGAGGTATATTTGTATGAGAGAAATTCTATAATTACTTTTGATTCAAACATATGTTGTCAATTTCCAATTGAAAATCAAACATGCCAATTGTAAGTTCTTAGCTCAGGGATTATCTGATTTTTGTCTTTTACACTAAACTAATCATTAAGTACCACAGAGACCACCATTGTTTTTGACTAATCATATATTAAGCATAATTGGTACTCAAAATTTGAATGTTGTGATTGGCGTTAAAGACTGATAAATTACTTTAGTGTGTTGGCACTCACAGTGGTATATGATATTAAGAAGCGTTTGCAAGAGTTTATTTAGTCTTATTTTATGATATAAGTATTTGTAGAAGTGTTTGTAAGAATTTGTAAAAACAGTTTATGATATATACGTTGGTTGTTATTAGCTTGTTTTTATAAGCTCTACAAGATAGTTAAAAGAAAAAGTTTATATAGAACTTATGTAGAGTTTATTTTCACCCCTTTTTTGTATTGTAGAAACAACATATTGAATAATTACTTCTTTAAGCAGCTTATCAAAACGCTCGGTACTCTGTATTTTAATTTAACAATATCTCGTGTATCTATTTCCATGTAGAGATATAGAGTGAAAGAGGTAGATGATTATAGGGGCGCCGATCGCTAAAGTTTGGGTTGGAAGTTGTCCATTGTCAACTAAATCTTGGCTTTTTGTTTATTTTGGTAAACCATCACAACAAGCTCTTTTTTTAAGGACAAAAATATATACAAAAGAAAGAGAGAGATGAAGGAAAAGTGACTGAAGGCTCAGCTTGTTGTTGCCTAGCCCTCGTCACCACCTCATGTTCTGTGGACACTACTGCTATTCTCTCCTGACATTTACATGCACTGTTTTCCTTAATGTTTTCGCCGTATCACACAGTCTGAGTCTCTTACTGTTTACTGATGTTGAAGCTTGAGAGTAAAGAAAATATGTCGTTTCCCCACTTTTCATTCACTGAAGGCAAGTGGACATAAGGAAACAGCCATAACGGATTGATTAAAAGTGGTCACTCACACTAGAGAGAGCTATGTATGTATCCATCCACACTTGACACCCTATCAAATACATGCTACAGCAATAATACACGTGAGATAGATATGCAGCTACCCTTACCCTACACCCTATAGAGTAGGAGTGGAGAAGTTTGGTCCAGTGATATATTCTGCATTTGGCATTTACCATATAGCAGATCTGGTTGTGACTTTAGTAGATGTCTACTGATTTTGGGGCAAGGTATTTGAGCACATGAAGTTTATTATTCCCAATAGCCAATGAGTGTTAAAGGTATTATTGAGTTAATATTATTGAAGATGGATTTAAACCTAGTGCAGGATTAATGCTTAACAGAGGGAAAGCAATGGTCGAAGGAGAATAGGATCAGGCATTTAATTTGAGTGTAACTGGAGCACTAAAGATATTGAAGGGTGTGGATCATAAACGACATAGGGAGGTGTGCATGACAGGAGACCAGATTGACAGATTATGTTTGAGCAATTCACAGTACTTACATACACAATTATCAAATAAACTCACAATATCCCCTTGTCAAACACAGATTAGTCATGTGGTCTTTTCTCCTGGGATACCGTGGATGTAACCAAAAATATATATACATACACACAAACACAAAGGATCAATTTACATTGAATATCAAACTTTTATACTTATATACCACTTAATAATTTTGTTTAGAATATGAAATTGACCAATCATGTGATATTATTTTCATGATATGCATGTCAAATTTAAGTTAAATTACTATGTACTTATAGCGTAAAAAAGTTTTACACAAACATTCAATCATATCACTATGTATTTGCACATATATTTTAGAAAATAATGTTACAAGATAATACGCTAGTGAAATATGATTTGATATCAGTAAAATCTCTTTTACTGTCATTGCATAATTGTTAAACTAGTCAAATGTTTGATAATTTAGATATTTGTAGGTATATTACACTATCTAGATTCTAGAAGCTTTTTTTTTTATGAAAAGAAGCCTTGTTTAACAATTACATGATGATAATGTCAGCATTTTTAACCGTTATGTAGGTTGGTATTAATATAGGATGATAGATACGTTAGTAGTTACGAATCACTAACCTATGTCATTTTGATTAGTGATTCCTTTTGGAAACTACTAATAGAGATGCCAAGTGACAACTAGAGTAGCAATTCCTTTAGTGAACACTAACATTTATGCGTCTCTACTATCTAGTTTATCATCAAGTTTTATCACTTCAATTAGCTAAAAAAAATTTATAAGCAAAAAACTGTATTAAAAAAGAGTACAAGGGATAGTCTAATTCATAACATCAGTCACCGTAGTACATCATCTACCCAAGATAAACAACCCATAGGATTCAAGTTTATAAAATCTACAATTTGATATGCTAGTAATATATATACTTTGTAGTTTCTAATATACTCTATGGCTGCTCTCTCTAAATGAGTTCATACAGAAATCTCTGTTAGATCTAGAGCTTGTTGTATGTCAAGTTATATTAGTGGAATTTTTTTATTTCATTTTTCACCTCCTAGAAAAGTATAATGATAAATTAATTTTATTTTTCTTTCCCTTCGTTTGTATACATAAGGTGAAGGAAAATATATTCCTCCCATACAACCAAGCAAACCAAACAGTATCCTCCATCAAAATTTCCCTCTCCTTTAAATTACCAATCATTCATTCAATTATACATCTTTACCACCAGCTCTCTATAAACTCTCATATTATCATTCTTATAAGCCCATCGATTTTCCACTGCAACCACTTTCACTTTATCATATTCCTATATATCTTACATATTTAATTATCTAGTACTAATTACAATTTAGAATTTTTGCTTTCATTTTCTCCGAGATCTTTGTTTTCGAATCACACCCTTAGAGAAGGCAACTTCTGCGCAGATTTTTTGGCAAAAATGGGAGCTAAGCAAGAGGAGGGTTTTGTCATTTTAGACACGCACCCCCCAAGTGGGATTAGGAATTACCTATTTACGGATTTGATGAGGGTGGCTTCCCTCCTGGGTAGTTCATAGGGTGCTGCGTTTCTTTCTTTCTTTCTTTTTTCTTCATTTTTGTAACAATTTAGAATTTGAATCTTCAGAAAAAAAATTATTAAAAACTCATCTAAAAAGAATTGGATAAATCCAAAAGTTTCTACCTTTATCCAAATTTCGATGGCACTTAGGGTACATCAATGCTAATTTGATGTACCGCACACCAATAGCCAGGTTTACCTGTAATCATGGGTAATCAGTTTTATGCATATATTTATGAATAGACCCCAATAGAAAGCATGAATTACAAAAAATTCATAATTTGTGTATCTCAGTTTTTTCAAATATTCAGGATAAATGATTAGCAAGACAGACAATTATAATCTAATGATTGAATGGATAAAAATTGCATTTAATATATATATGTATGAGGAGGGATCCATTGAACCCTGGTCAGAGTTACTTTGCCAAATAACTCCTTATACAATTAAATTTTATCAATCCAACCATTAAATTAAAAGTTCTTATTGAGTAGATCAAGTCTGTAAATTTTAATATTTTCTTTTTAAAAATTGATACTTCATCAAATAGCTTCAACTGGACGCATAATATTTCTTTCAAAATATAAATAAAATATCTACTATGAGATTAAATAGCTACAAATGTCCGATTTATCTAAAATTTGGTGTATATAATTGTTAATATAATACGACAATATTTAACGGTTAGATTGATAAAATTAAATTTGTATAAAGAGATATTAAGCAGAGTAACTTTGAAAAGTGTTACTCGATCCTAGCGACAATGCATCCCTCCTCTCTCTGTATATAATATATATTAGATTGATCACTTCTTGTGTTCAATCCTATTTTAATATATTTTGGCTTATCAAAAAAAAATATTAGGATTATAATAAAATGTTTCTCATATTTCATTCATTCAAGGCATGTCGGTACATAAGGAAACAGCCATCACCGGTTTGATTAAAAGTGGTCAAATAGTTAGAGGGATTTAGCTCCTCTAAAGTGAGTAAAGTATAAAATAAGTAATCTTAATTATTAATGAAAAAATCAAGAGATGATATTCTAATACATCTATGATTTGTTATACATGTATTTATAATATCAACACTTGATTTTTAAATTAATAGTTAAAATTACTTACTTTACACTCTAAAAAAAATTATTCACTTTAGAGTAACCACGTCCATAGCCAGAGGATCTATACACAGTTAGCAATATCGTATGTGAATACAAATTAATTAAAACGATCCACGTGAGATATACGTATCCTACACCCCCTATATTATTATTATTATTATTATTTTGGTGAACACTACACCCCTATATTAGGAGAAAAAATTTGGACCAATATTTGGATTTTATATAGAATCGATCTGGCAGTTATAGTAATGCTACATTAATTTGAAAACGTAGTACTGGTGCCTACAACCTAGTGACGTAGAAGTAGTGTGGAAGGTGCATGACCACTCCTAGGTCTACAATGTGGTACTGTGTATGTGTTTTTTTGACGGTGGTGTGGGAGTATTTGAGTAACCATGCTACACGTTTAGGTAAGGGACGTGAATAGTTTCTTCCACCGCCGACCAATGAAGAAAATGAAAGTTTGAAAAAAGGGTCCTAGCTAGCTAGACAAACACATGTTATGTAGGTTGGTCAAGGCATTAAATTTGACTATCATGGTGAAGTGACTCCATGACCATTGGTATATTAGTATAATATTCAATTGTTGAGATTTGTCACTGAAGGACAAGTTTAGGTGTAGGTTTAATATATTTGCAGAATAGGTCATATAGTATTTTTTTAATTATGAAAATAGCCAAATAATTATTGTATTCAAAAAGTGGGGCAAAATTTTTTCATAATTACACAGCAGACCCTTTTTTGTCCTATTATGAATATTTTATAATTAATTACTTTTGACACAATTTTTTTTATCGTGGTGACGTTGTCTAAATTTATCTTTTTGTTTACTACAATGATATATTAGTATAATATTCAATTGTTGAGATTTGTTACCGGATACTTGAATTACAAGTTTAGGTGTAGGTTTGATGTATTTGCAGAATAGGCTATGTAGTATTTATTAATTATGAAAATAGCCAAATAGTTATATTCAAAAAGTGGGCCAAAACTTTTTCATAACTACACAGCGGGCCCTATTTTGTTGGCTTCTGAATATCTTATAATTAAGTACTTTTGACCAAAAAAAATACTTATCATGCTGACATTGCATTAATTTATCTTTTTGTTGACGATAATAGTTCCCTTCTTTTTAACCAAAATTTATAAATTAATATTATTTAAGGGCACCATTTTTAATGGCATAAGTCACAAATACTCGGGTGGAATAAATGAAACATGCTCTCTCTCACTCTATGTCCCCCCGCTCTCTTTGAAAAATCTCACCCTCTCGCTTGCTCTCCCTCTCTCTATCCCTCTCTCTCCCTCTCCCTCTCACTCTCTATCTCTCTCCCTCTCTTTCCCTCCCTCTATCTCTCTCTCCCCCGATCTCTCAATGTTTGAAAATCTCCCTCTCTCACTCTATCTCCCCTTCTCTCTCTGAAAAATCTCTCCCTCTCTCTCACACCCCCTCTCTCCCTCCCTCTCCCTCTCTCACTCCCTTCCTCCCCCCTCTCTCCCCTCTCTCGCTCTCTCTCCTTATCACTCGCTTTCGCTCCCTATTGCAAGGGAGAGGGAGAGAGAGTGAGAGTGAGAGGGGGGAGAGATAGAGAAAGATCGAGAGGGGGAGAGAGAAAGTAAGAGAGGGAGGGAGAGAATGAGAGAGAGAGAGGGGGGAGAGATATAGAGAGAGAGCGAGGGAGAGATGGAGAGAGAGAAAGGGAAAGAGAGAGAGCGGGAAAGGGGGAGAGCGATAGAGAGAGAGAACGAGAGAGAGGGGAGAGCGAGGGTGAGAGGGAGAGAGAGGTTGGAGAGAGAGGGAGGGAAGAAATTTTGGTAATTTTAGTAAAACAAAGAGTTCATGGTCAAAGTTACAATTATGCCATCCTCTAGGGAGAAATTTGTAAATATGAAAAAATTGAATAACCTACAATTGTAGGTTGTGAGCTCACTTCACCATGATAGTCAAATTTAATGGCTTGACCACCATATATTGCACCTGTTATGTAAGGCTTTAATATGCCTTTAATTTCTTGAGCAATTTTGTCATTGTGCTTGAGTCTCTCTCTCTCTCTCTTACTTAATTGACCGGGAAAGAGTTATAATATGTGTTGAAAAAATTTGAGACAAACATTATTTTTAGTCATTTTGAATAAACTTGATCCTTAAAAAATATTTACAGAGAAAAGAAATATTAATAAAATCTTGTAATTGATATGAGCTTTTTAAATAATTAATAACATGCATCTCATATATATATGTTGAAATTACCTTCTATGTAGCATCCTAAAATTTCACTCTGAAAGAAAGAGTATTAATTTTAGGGGATCAGCAATTACCTTGAAGTTTTTCGGACAAAAACTTAGTAGTTTAGAATTAAATACGGAAGTCAGGGAATTAGATACGGACACTTGGATTATTGGGATAAATGACAAAATGAATTTGGAAAATTCATTCGTCATTTCCAAAAGGTATTTAAGGAAAATACATAGTATCTTGGTGACACATAAAAGGTTTTAGGAATTAAGTTTGGATTTTAAAGAGGAGGATACAAAGAAATTACAGTTTTAGTCATTTAGACAGAACTCCGTAGTTTGTTAATTAGGAAAAGGATACATACCGGAGATAGGAGAAAAGATAAGTGAGAGACTACAAAGACCTGATAGAAGCCTAAGAAAAATAGAGTGACTAGTTACGGTTAAGTATTATAGCATGAATAATAAAATAGTAAAGTATTATGAATAGTTCTGTTTTCTGTATTTCTGTCTTTTATGTGTTCTGGTGTGAACTAAGTGATAAGAAAATTATGTTAGTCTTATAATTGAGAGTTTATAATACTTATCAAGTTATTTCAGTAAAACAATCATTTCTTTTACGATGTTTCAAAACTGTACTTACCGTAATAGACGGAAAAGAGTTTAATTAGTAAACATATGTTACACCAACCCAGAAAATTAACTTACTTTACAAAAGTTGTTTCTAATAATATTTATGATTTTCTGGAATTTTTCTAGAATTTTTGGAGAAACTAATTTCTAAAATTACAGTTTTTGTCCCTACAGTTTACGGTAAGAACTAAGAACTGATACGGAGACCCAAATGAAGTCAAAATGAAAAACTGGAACAATACACCATGTTTTTCTATTTTTTATTTTTTATGAATTATGATATTTATTTTGGAATCTTTCGAAAGACAGAAAAGGAATTACGTTTTCGGTCCCTGTGAGCACGTAAAACGAAGTTTACGAAAACCAGGATGAATTTTCAATGATCAGTGAGTGCTCAAAATCAAATTCTAAGAGGGACCATTGTTGTTCAAATTAAATTTGTGATCTTCTGGGAATTTTCTGGAATTTTCTGAAAAATTACTGTTTTGGGCTTACGGCGCGTCCGTTTTCCTTCGTTAGTACGTACCGTAAAGCCTACCCTTTACCGTAAAAATCCAGAAACTCTTGTATAAAGTCTTTAAGACTATTAGAAGCTATTTTCAAAATTTTCTAGTAGGTCCTCACCTTTTAACTAATTAATTATGAGATCTGTTTGCAAAAGGACAATAGGGCCATCGGTTTTCCATTTATTTACCAAAACATAAAGTGTTTCACTATTTGATCCAATGGCTCTCCTCCCCTCTCATGTTGGTCGACATCCTCTCTTCATGGGAGCCCTTGGATGAGCTTTTTGGCTTATGACTCATAAGCCTTGTCACCTAAACTAGCCAATAGGAAAAATGGATCTTTTATATAATTAAGCATTATCACATATACATCAAAAAGGAACATGATGTCACAATATTTTAATTCCCCCTTGGTCCCCACCCCTTGGCCGCCTCACTACTATAAATAGGGCTCCTTGCTTCATAAATTTTTACACACCACCAACAAGGAGCAAGACCACTTCCAAGTTCTCTCTCTTTTCTCTCTAATTGTCTTAAATTTCTTTGTGTGGTGTTCTTGGTTGTTCTTCATCAAAGTTAGGCCAAGGTAAGGGGCTTCTCTTCTCCTTTTAATTTTAGTAGTATGAGTTTGATCTTGTTTGTGTTTGAAATTGGTTGTTCGTATGTTTATAGTTTTTGTTTGCTTAAACATGCTTTGTGAGTGTTTATAGTCTTAAATTAATTGTTTGGTGCTAATTATAAATTGTAGAGTTATAATGCCCAAATTTATATAAGATTTCGAGTAAGAGGAGAGATTATGGCAAAATCACTTTTGAGCTTTTGTAAACATACCGTTATAATGGCGAATTTTAGACGTACCTCAAATAAGGTTGTACCGCAAGAAAAATACAATTTATTGTTTGTGAAAACCCAATATTATCTGTTATTTATATACAAGGTCATGATTAAGATAAATGGTTTATCAATATGGATCTGTCTAGAAAGGAAGGGAGGCCTATGAAGGGGCTAAAGCAGTCCGTCTCTCTCTGGCCTGGGATCTGTATTGATACGCTGTTTGGGGAAATCTTAACATTGGAGACCCGGTATATACGTGACAAGATAAAATTGGAAAGAAGTAATTTTCTTAATACCGTATATATAAATAGATTGGAAAGGATTAAAGAGTATAACAGTAATGGATTCTCGGTGAACCTACTGTTATAGCATCTTTCGAAAAATAATTTAACGGTAATGGATTCTCGGTGAATTCTACAGTTATTTTATTAGTGGGAAATATCGAGTGGGTATCCAATCTGTATATATATGCACATAACTCAGTTTAATTTCCAATGTCTACGGCAATGGAAATTAGTGAGATAGGCTTTCAATGGGCCTTTTTCCTGGAAGATAATTGGAGCATAAATATTTCTGAAGAGAAATAAATGAACTATGTTCATTTAGAAATATAGGATCGATTTTTAAAGGTAACAGGTTACCAAAGATGGCTCTGCCGTCGTGTGATCCTTTCATTTTCAACAATAACTTAAGCCGAAAATTAATCAGTTATATTTTCGTTCACTCAGTAATATATAAGGATTTTAAGAAAATTGGACACTAATTATTTCAGTAAGCTTAGCTACTGTATAATTATTCCCTTGTCAAAGAGCTATTTAAAAATAAAGAAAAACAGACAATTATTTTAGAAAGTGGACACAAGTTTATTTCAGTAAATCTCTTCTCTCTTAATCAATCCAAAGTGGCTATGCCCTGTTTGATCTTCTTGGAATACAGTTAAGCACTTTTTATAAATTCACTCTATTGAGCTATTTAAAATTAAGAGAATGAATCACCCCGAAATTAAAAGCAGTAAAAGAAAATAAGAGTTTTATGTTTTTTTTTAAAAAAAAGTATTCAGTGAAAAGAGTTTTATAAGAAATAGTGATTTTTAAATAGTTATCTGTTCATACAAGTGGTCTTTCCATAAAGAGGATTTGATTTGTTCCTTACAAAGAGTTTTGAGAAAAGTCAGAGATTTTCCGAGAAAGAGAGATAGTAAAACAGAGAAAGTTTTACTAAGAGAATTAGAGAGGAATTAAAGAGGAATTCAAGAGAATTATATCTGTGCATGAGCATAAAGACGTTTTGAGCATACAACCTACGAGAACGGGGTTGAAAATAGGTTCTGTTAGACTACAATTGTCTACGGGGATTATCCGAGTTTGGAAAGTCTCAAAAGGTCGTGTCGGTGAATATCCTTGAGCCGAGACAAATCGAATACTCGACTTGGATAAATCAGACTGGCAGAACTATTTATGATTTGGTATTAAGTTTTAAATGCAGTATTTCCGAAGTATTCTCCGGGGTCTATAGATAGGATTCCCTGTTTATGCTGTTAAGTTTACTGCAGCCGATCGCTCAATGGTGTGAGGTTGGAAAAGTCTCCTTGGAGCACTACACCGGTGTAATTTGAGAAATATAGAAGAGGCATGCATTAATAAGACGTCGATGTGATTATATAACTTTGAGAATGTGTGATTTTTCAGGTTCATGGATACAAGGTAAGATCTGCGTGTTAAGATGTGATTGTGTGTTTTCAATGCTTTGCTATTCTGCTACATTGTATTTGAGAAACTTGGTTGTCCATGAGATTTGTTTATTCTTGATATTTGAGTTAAGTGCTGTGTGATCTGTTGTTTGATTGCATACTTGTACTACTTTTATTAACTTGAGTTAGAGTTTCACCCTGCTGCTTTATTGTGTTGATGCATGACTAAGTAGATGGACCCAAATGACAAAGGATTGGGAACCGTTCGACACTTAACCATAGAACCTCTGGGAGGAGACAGTGTATGGTGGAACATATGTCCTAGTACACAATGGGGAAGGTTTGTAGGGAGAGTTGAGACTTTAGATACTGGAGGTGGAGCACCGCCAAACCCACTACCCATCCAAGAACAAATGATATTAGATGTTAAGTTACCCTGGCAACAATTAAGACCTTTAGGGTATATCTCAGATGACTTTACCTTAGGTAGTGATGATAGTGGTGACAGTGGAGGTGGGAGTTCACATCCTTCAGGACATGACAGGAATGGTTCTGATCATGTAACTCCTAAGTCAAAAGATAAAACCTCAGATGAAAATCAAGACAAAACCTCAGAAGATACCTCTGCAGCCGCACCTGCAACACCCTTTCTCCAAAAAGGATATTACACCATAGTAACCAAAAGTTTTGGAAAACTTAGAAAATATTTGTAAATGAGTTTGTATTTCCTTTATGAAAATGCGGCTAAAATTTTTTTTCCCTTCTTTTGAAGAAGATGAGAAGGATGGGGAATGTGCTCCCTTAATTCCTTTTTAACTGTTTTCGAAATATAAACAGGATGCAACAAGTCTGAAAATACTTCCTCTCTCATATATGTACCATGATATTTTACAAAAGATTTGAACCAAGGCAAACTCTGAGTTCTAACACTGCAAAGCAAAAGAAAGTTAATACTACTTTAAAACAAAGAGTACAAAAGTGGAAAAATAAAACACACTACTAGATACAGTCGAGCCTGATCCCATCTTTTACTCGGAAAGGATCTATTATTTCAAACTCTAAACTTAACTACTTCTAAGGGCAGGACCAGGTAGATCCTCCTACCCCTGGTAAACTAGAATCAAGATTCCGGGCCTGAGCCATCGGAACCCAATCCATCCCAAACCTGGCTAGATCGGGATGGTATGAAGGAGTTTTGGTTAAGTCAAAGGTATTCCAAGTGTCAATGGACATGTCAGGTGTCTCATCAACCTCATCATCAGAAAGAGTCTCGGATAACCATATGATATCCTCCGACTCAGACTGATAAGAACTAGGGGTATACATGGTTGGTTCTTTCTCTCCTAAAGGTGAAGCTGGGGTATACCCTACAGAACCTATAGTTTCAACAGGTTTAGCAACTGGTAACTTCTTAGTGGATTTGGCTCGTCATTTACTTGATGATCTGCTCCTCCGACGCTGGTCTCCACGATCTGTTCCACCACTATCATGCACAGATGGGTGTGAACTGCTTCCACCACTATTCCCACTATCGTTACTGTCAAAGGGTAAGGTATCTGAGATAGTTCCTAAAGGTCTTAGTTGTTGCCAGGGTAACTTAACATCTAATATAATCTGTTCCTGAATGGGTCGTGGGTTTGGTAACGCACCACCCCCAGTATCCAAGGTTTTCACTTCTCCTACAAACCTTCCCCACTGTGTGCTAGGACATATCTGTAACGTCCGTAAATTTTGATTCTATTTTAATTTTATTTTTATGCGTGTGATGTGTGCTTATGCATGTTAGATAGATTTTAGTAAGAGTAAATTCATAGACAAAGTTTCTCTGACGTTAGAAAGTAGTGGTTTAAGTTGGACGTTTAGATACAGACAGAGTTTTGTTTACCGTAAATAGACAGAATGAGGACTTTATGAAGTAGAAACCCTAGATTTAGGTTAAGAACGAGATTTGAAGGTACCAATAGTGATTTTCCAATATTTGAGGATTTTAGAAATTTATTTGGGAATTTTCTTAAGAACATATAAAAATATTACCGTTTTGGTCCCTGTAGTGTGACTAGGTTGAACTGTGAGTGGATTTGGAGACCGAAACATGTCTAGAAATATTTTTGAGGATGCCAAATGATGTTTTCTAATATTTTATAATTTTAGAAATTATTTTGGGAATTTTTAGAATGACAGATAAAGAATTGCGGTTTTGGTCCCTGTAGATTGAGAACAGGATAACAGGGAGAGCAGGTGAATGCAAGAGACTTAGGAAATGATCCAAAATCAACCAAAAGAGTACCCAATGGTGTTTTTACAATATTTATGATTTTTAGAAATTTTCTAAGAATTTTTTGAGAAAGTCAATTTTTACCCTAAGTTACGGGTTACGGTAAAAACCGAAAAGTTACCGTAATGCTTCTAAGCTTGATCTTTTTGAACCAAGATTTTTGTGGCATCTTATTTACATGGCTTAGGACTTATTATAAGGTTCATGAGAGTTTTTACCCCAATAGGTTAAGTTTGGACAATTTTTACTATGAAATACAAAAATTACCACACTTAATTACCTTGGAGATTTACCATTTACCATGGTTAAGGTGAAAAAAATTATTTACCCTCCCTAGGACTGCAGATCTGCGCTGAAGTAGAGAGGAAGAGGGTAGAAGATTCTTGAACCATGACTCACAAGGATGGACCAATAGGATTAGGGCAAATTGCTAACTATGGTTAAGGAATGGTTAAGTGTAATTATGAGTTAGGAAAAAATCTTTTTAGATAGGAAGAGAAGAGGGAGAGGGCCGAGTTTTGGGAGTAGAAGAGGGAGAATCTCTTGCTCATCTTCTTCATTTTGTCTCCAAGCTTTAAGTGCTCTTTTCATAAATCTTGTCCAAGTGAGCTAAACTTCCAAACCTTGATCATAATCTTGTGACCAACAAGCTTCAAGAAGACAAGCAAGAAGGAGAAGGAAGAAGAAGAAGTGAAGGTTAGGATTTTCTACAAGAAATTGGTAAGGGGAAAGTTCTTCCTACATGATTTCAAGGCCTAGTGGACATGTTAGGGCTATGATTGTGGTATGTTGATCAAGATGATGATAAATTTATCCTAGGGTTCATGTTGATTTGTAAGCTTTGTAACTATGTCTTCTTATGAAAAATGGATGGTCTTGAGTTATGTTTGTGTTTGATATGAGTTCTTTTGAGTGGCTTAATTATGAACAAACTTGCTTGATGATTGTTTTCCATGGTCATGATCTTGATGTGAACAAGGGTTAGTGATTCTTGCCTATGGAAAAATTGATTATGTGGTGAGAGATCTGTTTGCTCTAACTTGGATGCATGATGAGTTTTGTGCCATGCTTGGTTTGCGTTGGTTGAATGATTGTGGTTGTGCATATGTTTCAATCATGGTATGATGAAAGTGGAGTGTGCATGTTGATGAGCTTGGTGTGTAATGGTAATTGTGTTTTCATTGCCTTGACGATTGAAACCATGGCTTGATGATTGAAGGTTGTGTTTTGGGATTGATCTAAATATAGTAAACTTTACTTATTTTCACTCATTTGAACCTAACTATGCAAAGAGATGATTTATTTTGGTTGAACATTGGATTTTCGAGCTGCTGTTATGCCCTGGGTGTGACCAGTCTCGCGGTTGGGAAAAGCTGGAAAACAGGGGACAGCTCTGTTCATACCGAGGGTGTGAAAAACCCTCCCGCCTGTGAACAGTTCTGGACACAACATTTTTGGAAATTAATATTTTGTGAAAGTCAGTTTTTTTCCAAATTTTTCCATAAACATACTTAAGAGAAAATAATATTTTTAAATATGAAAATTGGTAAATATTTTGGTTAATTAATTTTAGAACTTAACAATGTTTTGGATAATGCATTTGGTTAAAAGAGGAACCATTAATAAGAGTGTGAATTGAAAGAGGAAAAAGAGCCATGTGATGGAGAATTATGCACAAAGAGATGTGATTATCATAAGTGATGATAATGCTATAACCAAGAGTGAAGGTTATATGTGATTGTGCAAGTGATAACCTAGAGAAAAGGTTAAAGTGATTACAAGAGAAACCAAAGTTTAAAATGCTTGAGATGGTGATTTTGTATGCTTAATGTGATATGCCATATTGCATAAAGAGAAAGAGAATTTGGCAAGTGGCCAATGTGATGAGCATTACAACCCGGATGGGGTTGAGAATAGGGATAGTCTGGCCACAGTAGCCTAAAGGGATTATCCAGGTTGCGAAACCCCTCAGATGGCCAGGTAGGAGATATCCCCTGAGCCGAGGCAAGTCACACAACCCTGCTTGGATAAATCTGACGGACTTGACTATTCAGGATATGGTGAGACGTAGCTTATATGAATGATTACTATGAAGTCTGGTGGGACTCTCTGGTAAGTCTGGTAAGTCTACTACGGCCAATCGCTCAATGGTGTTGGAGGTAGGGAAGTCTCCTTGGAGCACTACGAGGGTGATGTGAGGGGAAATAGAAGTGACATGCATTATAATATATCTGAGTGTATGATATATTGTTTGATGCTGAGATATGTGATATATCCTTTGATACTGAGATATGTGACATATTGTTTGATACTGAGACATGTGTGTGACTGTGATTATTCTCATTGTGTCTGTGAGAATGTCTTACTTGCAGGAAAATCTTATCCTCGTGTTTTGAGAAGGGTAAGTGGTAGATGATTTTCTAATGCATACGTGTCTGATAATCTTCTAATGCAAATGTGTCTGATAGATGTGGTATATTTCTATATCTATTGTCTCTTTGCTTTGCTATTTGTGTATGAGGATTTTTCACCCTTGCCTATATGTTTTGTGCTCTCTTTTGAACATGACTCATATAGATGGATCGCCTGCCCGAGGGGCTAGTGAAGGTTTGTAGACTCAGTCTGTTGCCCCGAGGGGCAAAGGGTGAGGGGTGGATCATCAACCCCAAAACCCAGTGGGGGACATACCTAGGATATGTCACTTCACTCGAGACTACTGCAGAAGGGCCTCATAGATGGACTGTAGAGGATATGATTCTGGATGTAAAGATGCCCATACGGGAGTTGTGGGACACATGGCGGGAGAGAGAAAGGCAGAGACAGCCGGTAGCACAACAGGTGCCTGCCCAAGGATCTGAGCCGGTGCAGCAGGAGCCTGCAAGGCTAGAGACCCAGCATAGAAGACCCAAGACCCCACCCTGCAAGAGATACTTTGGTAGATGGAGGCAGACTGCTCGCAAGAGTACTGTTCGCAGTACCCAGACTGTTAGGGTTGCATCAGCTGAGAAAGTGCCTGCTGAGAGGCCACCTGCTATTCAGTCTGACAGACCCATTTCTGCTATACCAGTTTCTTTTGCAGAGCCTGGAGGGAGCCCGAGACCTTTTCCTTGTACTGTTATGCCATCTTGGCGAACACCAACTCGTCAAGAGGTCAATAACAGTAAAGGGAAAGGGAAGCAGATAGTAGAGGAGGAGAGTGATCCCTCTGAGGAGTCCGAGGGGAGTGTTTAGGAGCTGACTTAGCGTAGGCTGTTGCGTTATCTGATCTTGTTTTTTTTGTAGACTGACTCTATACCGGTGTGGGCTTATGCTTAGAGTTATTTTGGATGACTGTATCTTATATTATATGACTTTACCAGTTGACCAGTGATGTATATGTACACTTGGGATCAGTAGTGTATTTGATGTATATTATTTGTTTAGTAGTTATTTTCTCCTGTTTCTCATTTCTTTAATGATATGTTACGACATAAAAGAGTTTTCGAAATCAAAATTAAGTGAGAGTTTTAAGTTAAAATGGTTTTCAGTAACAAAAAGAAAAAAAAATTATGCTCATTTTCGAAATTAACTTAAGATAATTAAAATGAGAATTTCTTTAAAATGAAAATCAATATGACGTATTTTAAATAAATCAGGTTACTTATGTTGTAATATCCTTTTATGAGAAAGGGTGTTGCAATATCTTCCACCATACACTGTCTCCACCCAGAGGTTCTACTGTTAAGTGTCGGACGGTTCCCAATCCTCTGTCTTGCGGGTCCATCTACTTAGTCATGTAATAACACAACAAAGCAGGCAAGGTGAAACTCTAATACAAATAATGAAAGTAGTACAAGTATAGAAAACTCCTATCACACAGCACCCAATTTCTACATTCACACAGATAATTACCAGAGACACTCAAAACATTCAATCAAGTATTCAATCATTCATACAAGTCAAATATATTGTAGCCAAGTAACCTTACCTTGCACATCATAAATCCATAAAAAACTTAGTCACAATTTATATTCACACATCAAAGTACTATTATGCATGTCACTTCAATATTTCTCTAGTCACACCGGTGTAATGCTCCAAGGAGACTTTCTCTTCCTCACTTTCTTTTGAGCGATTGGTTGCGATAAACTTAACAGAATAATCAGGGAATCCTCTCTTTAGACCCCTGAGAATCACTTTGGTAATATCGCATTTAAAACGAATACCAGATCATGAATAGGTCAGTCAGTCAGATTTATTCAAGCCGGGTATACGAATTGTCTCGACTCGAGGGTATTCACTCACTCGGTCACCTAAGACTATCGAAACCTGAATAATCCCAGAAGGCAATTGTAGCCCAACTTAACCCTATTCTCAACCCCGTCTCATAGGTTGTGTGCTCATCGTCTATAATGCAAATGTTCATCTAAGTTTCCTCTACAAAATCTCTTTCTCATTTTCTCTTAGTAAAATTGCTCACATATTTTACTGTAGCTTCTCTTCAATATCATCTCTTAAAAACCTCTTTCGTCTTACTATAACTCCCACACTCTGAAAAATCTTTCTGAAATCACTCACTCATTTTGAAGAAAACTCTTGCTCTTATTTTATTGCGCATTAAATTATTCTTCCGGCTATAATAATTCATTTATGACTAATTACACCGCGGCAGAGCCGAACTGAGGTGAAAAAGCCCAAAAGAGTGATTCGATATATGCACTTAATTTTATTAACTCATTTAAGAAGATCAAAGCAGGGGCAGAGCCTCTCTGTATTTGATCAAGAAAGAAGGGAGTAACAGTAACTAAACTTACGTCCGCTTTTGAATCCAATAACGTCTGTATGCCTTCTTGTTTCCTTGAGCTTGGTGTGAGAATTTTTATGATGCCAAGGCCTCTATTTATAGCCAAGGGGCCAGCCAAGGGTTGAGTTAGAAATGATCATGGTTGGTTTAAAACATAACCTTGGTTAGGCTTTTTAAATAAATCAAAACAATTAACTAATTCCTAATTGGTTTATACTACTTCACAATGATTGAATCCAAGTGAAAAATCATCATCCAAGGGTCCAAAACAAGCAAGAGGGGCGGCCAACATGCAAGGGCAAGGGAAGGTTTAAAAATGTTTGTGATGCGTGCCATGACTCACAAATTAACTAATTAATAAATAGGTTAAAACATGATTTATTCTAATTGGTTAAAACCATTTCACAATGATTTGATCCATGTGAAAAATTAACATCCAAGAGCCCTTGTTAAGGAGGGGAGGTCGGCCAACATAAAGGGGAAGAGGGGACCATTAGATCAAAAGCCAAATGCTTTATGTTTTGGTAAATATGTTGCAAAATAATGATTACAAAGTCTTCATTCAAACCCTTCATGACCAAGTCTTGTGGCTGGGTCAAAAACACTATTTTAGACTTTATAAAATTATTCTAAGGTCCTTTGAAAATTCCCAGATTTTATTTCAAACCCGTTTGCTTTCTATACGCTTTTATACGGTAGAAATACCGCATAAAAGGATCAAAACAGTAGAAAAATAATCTTGTCTAGAAATATTTTTAAAAACCACGAAATAAAGAATAAAAAATAAAATAAAAATTGTTTGGGACCTTTTTTTCGAAATTTTCATATACTGTATAGCAAGTTCTATACGCTATGCGTACCCGTTTACTGTATTTTTCGGTATTTTTTGAAAGTTTTCCAAAAATTCTAGAAAAATTTCAAAAAATCAAAAATATTAAAAGAAACAACTTTTGTGAAGGAAGATTAAATTCTGGGTTGGTTTGACATACTTTCTCTATTTAAAATCTTTATCCGTTAATAATACGGTTTTCTGTAAAAACTCAAACGATGAAGAAAAAGCGTCTGTTTCAACAAGGTAATTTGATGAGTATTCTAATATTATGATTCTAAGACTACCATAAATTACTTAGCACTTAGTTCACACAAAGACATTAAAAACAGATAATTGACGGAAAACAACATACAGAAGTCTATATAAGACTTTAACTATCTTACCGTTTTGAAGTATAATACCAAGCAAACCTTATTAACTCTATACTATATAGAATATAATCTATCCTAAAGTCTTAACCTTGACTACCTTTTTTTTCCCAGTATCTAATTCCTTTCTTAATTACTGAATACATAGTTTCTCCTAAAGGAACCAAAACCATAATTCTCTTTTATCTTTTCTGCTAAAGATTCAAACTTAGTGTCTAAAACCTTTTTGAACATCCAAATAACTCATATTCTATCTTCTAATACTTTGGAACCTAACATGAATTTTCCATATTCATTTTCTGCTTATTTTGACTGTTCAGAATGTCTATTTTTTACTATTTGACGTTTATGTCAACTCTAAACTATCTATACTTAATCTGAAAATCCTAAGATTAATTCTAATCTTCCAAAATTAATACTCTTTCTCATAGAGTGAAATTTTGGGATGTTACAGCACCTACTAGGACTGAGGGTTCTGTAGGTCATATACCAGTTTCGCCTCTGGGAGAAGCGAATACTCCTACCTATTCTCCTTTACCACGTCCATCTGAGTCGGACTCAGAAGACATCATTTGGTTGTTTGAATCCTTGTCGGATGAAGAAATCGAAGAAGACCCCGAAGAGGAACCCGAAGAGTCTATATACTCTTGGGCTACTTCTGACCTTACTAGAGAGTCTTTTCCTAGACCAGACTTCGGCAAGTTTAACTTTGATTGGGTTCCGGTGACTCGAATCCCACCCTTACAATCTAGCTTGCCCAGAATAGGAGGATCTACCTGGTCTTGCCCATAAATGTACCATAGTTAAGGCTTTAATGTAATAGATCCCTTTTTTGTGTAGATGACGGGATCATGGCTCGACGGTACATAGTAGCGTGTGTTTTTCTTTTACCACTTTTGTACTTTTTGGTTTAGAGTAGTTTTGACTTCTTTCTCTTTTGCAGTGTAAAAACAAAGTTTGTCTTAGAACAAACTCCTTTGTAAAATATCATATTATATATATGAGAAAGAAAGTGTTTTTCTGTACATGATGATTTACTTAGCGTTCAAATATTTACAAAGAAAACAAGGGATAATACTCCCCATCCTTCTCATCTTCTTTTATGAAAGGAAGAAAAAAAATTTACCCGCATTTTGTGAAGAACATTATAAACATTGGGCAAATATTTTCTAAATCTTTGCGAAACTTTTGGTTACTATGGTGTAATATCTTTTTTGGAGAAAGGGTGTTGCATTCTTCATCTCAGTATTTTTACAAATTCCATTATTTAACTTCAAAATTAATTAATTAATTAATTAATATCTATAACAAGAGAAGAACAATAAGCTATTGAACTTATTTTAACCAATGCTTGTTGTACAAGTTGCAAGAAGCACCATTTTTTTTTGGATAAGCAAAAATTTTATTAAGAAGAAAACAACAAAATCAGAGCACAAGATATGTCCAGATTTAACTACATGAAAAGAACAAGATTGTTATCAATACAAAAACGACCGATTTCCTATCGTTAATACAATAGAGCTAGTATGCAAAAGTATCATTATAAGAAAGGCATCCCCATACCCTATTTATCATTTCTAGCACGTTAAACCCACATTAGTAGCTGATAAAATCACCCCCGACCCAACCTATCAAAACTACACCAAGGAAGATCAGAACCATTATCATCTTAATTATCTTAACTAAAGTTTTGGATTTGAGTCTTATATATATTATCGGGAGAGTTTTGTTTCCTTTAATGAGTCCACTTAATTAGCTCAATTACTTGGATTAATCGGATCTAATATGATTTTTAGATACTGAAAGTGTATACAAAGAAACTTATTTTAACTAAAAAATTTCACAAATTAAAAGCTAATCTAAATTGAGACTTGGCTTTTTTGGCAAAAAGTAGCAGATAGCAAATAAGCTAGCGGATAAGCTAGCTGATTGAATTCAAAGTGTTTGGTTAAAATTAGCGGTTAAACTAGCTGATAAATGTAAAATGACATAAAATAATATTTTTAATTAATGCTTACATTTTTTCTTTTTTATTTATAAAAAATACTTACATTTCTTTAACAAATATAATAATAGACATATAACAATAAATATATAACAAATATAATAATAGACATATAACCTGAAAGCCTTAAACATGAGTGAGAAGTGAGAGTGATAGGTTAGGGTTTATTTTATTTTATTTAAGAAATGATAGGGAAGAAATTTAATAAAAATAATGAGAGCAAAAACGACAGAAAAAGTTATATGCTATCCGCTATAAGCTCAAACACTACTTTAAGTAGCGTATGAAAAAATGGTAAACGCTATTGAAAAAACGCTATAAGATAACCGTTACCAAACACCTCCATTTTTTTAAATCCGCTAACCGCTAGCAAATGAGACTTGTCAAACATAGCCTTAATTTCGTTCCTTTGGTCGCTATGTAACACGCACCATTTCGGCGTTGCATGTGATCTCTGAAATTGGGAAACTCTATATGATTAACGCTTTTTTTTTGTGTGTGTGAAATATATATATCCATGCATGTCCAGCTTGAAGTTAATTGGCTATAGAATGATACATGCATAAGACTGCTCAACACGTTACTTGCATGATTTATTAGCACAACATACACTGAATCACCGAAAGAGGGTGACGAAGAATGAAGACCACGTTGCGGTGCCTCAAATCAAAATATAGAAAGCTAGCTGGCAATGGGTCCCTTTGAATTTTTGTTAGAACTTAGAGCATTTTTAGTGGAGAAATCGGTTTTTGGGTACTTAAATGGGTCACACTTTTTCACATCACTTATTTTTATTTTTTTAATTTAAGTACCTAATAGATACCCAACTCCTCCAACCCAGCACTTCCAAAAAATTCTTAAATGGACCCCACCAATAATTACATATCACTCAATTTTATCTATAAAATACAACTAGGCCCCACCAAACAGTGTAAGCACCCTGCTTCCACAAGTACCGGTGCTTATTTGGTACTAGCATATGTCAGAGCTCCATCACTAAAACGCTGAGTACTTAAGAAGAAAAGGCTGCAAGAACTCCCACTGCGGATGCTCTTGGAAGGGTGTCATAAAGGGATGGCAATTGGGAGGTATTGGTACCCGTCCCCATACACAATTATAATTAAGATAATAATTATATGTATGTAATTATTTATATTTATATATTGAATTTACTAGTGTACACCCACTTGTTTTTATTTTTTTTTTAAAAAGTACATTAGCAAGTTACACCTAGATCTATTTTGGTTAAAGCATGTCATTAATAAATTTTTCTTATAAAAAAAAGTTACATATTTTGGATGTATTTAACAAAATTTAAGTTATAGTTTACTAACGTACATCTTCTAAAAAATAAGTGGATGCACGTTAGCAAATCCTACAAGGAGTTGCTAACATACATTTACTTATTTTCTAGAAGAAGTATCTTAATTAGCAAGTTACACATTTGAGTGTGTTAACCAAAATTTAAGTTGAAACTTGCTAACGTACTCATTCTAAAATATAAGTGGTGTACGTTAACAAATCCCTTTATTATATATATAATTATAATTTGTAATTATATATAAATAAATAAATAAAATATGGGTATGAGGCGGTTTGAGTATTAAGATACTCGTACCCACACACATCCCTATTAAGTTTTGCAGAAAATTACTCATAGTCATACCCATTATGGGATCATTTGCACTATTGTGATGCTTTTGGGTGATGGGAGTTGGGAATTGTATAGGTGTATTTTTTTATTACTTTTTTGGTGGATATTTGTTGTTGTTAATTTGATTTTAGTCTGCTACTGCTTGTAGTGTGGAGTTTTCTTTAATAAAATTTCGATCAAAAAAAATCATCCTACCAATGTGAGTAATTTTTGCAGGTGCTCATTGAGTCTATTACTAATTGTCATCCCTAGTGTTAGATGAGACAGTAAGTAGTAGCACATTTCTTTTTAATATAATCAAAATGATATTAGAGGGAGTACATTGGTACTCCAATCCTTACATCAACATAACCATAAGTACATCAACCACGTCTACCACCTAACATGACACATCCCATAGGTAGCACGGTTGTTTACACGTTGGCCAATAAGAAATTGATTTACCATTTTTTAGATGTAAAATAGTTATTTGTCATAGATATTTAAATGATTATTTAATATAAAATTAATAGTAATGTTTATACAATGAGTTTTGTTAAGGAGTATCTTAAAGACAATTGTTAATTAGGAATAAAAATTATTTTATGGAAAATTTAAGATTTAATATATTGAAAACATAAAAAAAAATATTTGTCATTAAATGTTCTTAATTTTAAATAAGTTTAATAACTATATATATATATATATCACTATTTTGTCACTATGTAAGTATGATTTTAAAGTAATATTACGATGTAGTAAACTAATAAGATATGATTGGACATTTGTAATGTAAATATATAATATTATTAGATTCTAATTGAATTCTCATTGAAATATACAATTGACTTAACTTATATCTAAGGATTAAATACTTTTTTAGTCTCTGTAAAATGATCGAGTTTTATTTTTTGTCTCTGTAAAAAAAAATTTGTTTATGATCCCTGCAAAATAAAATGTTTTGTTTTTAGTCATCACAAATTTATTTTAGTCCCTAAAATATTAAGATCATGTTGAATTAGTCTCTATAATATTTATATATTCGTCAAATTAGTCTCTGTAAAATAAAGTAAAATAAAATTGATATAATATTATAGGAACTAAAAACAAAGTTGTCTACATATTATAAGGATTAATTTAGCATGAATTGATTATTTCAGGGACTAAAATAAATTTGTAAAAACTAAAAATAATTTTTTTTATTTTACAGGAATCGTAAACAATTTTATTTTATAGGGACAAAAAATGAAATTCGATTATTTTATAGAGACAAAAAAGTAGAATCGTTAGATAAAATAAGATAATTTATATTCTGAATTTTTTATTCGAATTTGATTTGTTGAAATTAGAATATGAATCATTTGATCTTCATCAATGTATCTATGTATATAATAAAGTAAAACTTTTTTAAAAAAAAAATTTACACGTGTCAATACCACGTTTAATTTAAGAAAATTTTATTCAGTATTTATTCTAAAGGCTAACAAAAATGGAAACTGGATAATTCTCTTTTAATTCAAAATAGAATATACAAATCAAGATTAATTAAATATTATTGTGCCTGAATCAGCATTAAATGTAAATTTGAAAACAAAATCAGAAGATTATTGTGTTTTGTTTTCTCTCACATGTCTATTTATTTGATTTGATTTTCTTTCCCATCATTCTACCCTTCATTTTCAAAAAATGCATCCAATCGGTGTCTCTACCAACCCGTCCTCTCACTCTGCCATCATTAGTGGCTGATCCTCTCATTGAGTTGAAGTTGTTCATCTCAATTCAGATATTAAGATTAATTTTAGTGATTTTGTTTTTAAATATTATTGTCCTATTTCACCTCCTCCTAAAATGCTTATGATCGTCGATTTTATTTAAAAAAAATTATATGAACATTATGTAGCATTTGATTAGCATCCATGACATGCACAATAGCCTCAAAGTCATAGCGAAACCCTTTCAGCTTTTCGTATCTGTCCAAACTTTCATGTCTCTTCAACTATTCATTCTCTGGTATGATTTTTTTCCTCTCTTTTTGGTTCTCTCTTTTCATATATATTTTCTTCTTCGTTCTACTCTTACATTGTGATGACTATCACTCAAGACTTTCGATTGAAGGTTAGTTTTTGTTTTCCTTTTAGTCTTTTTTCCATTTATATCAAAAGATAATATAGACTAATGAAAATAACACGGGAACCAAACACACGCTACATCATCTATAAGCATCAAACTAAGGGAAGAATAAACTCTTTCTAAAATTGTTAAAAAAAGAAAAGAATTTGACTCATGAGAATCCAATTAAAAATAATTTAAAAATCAAGCTCAACAATAATTTCCTAAATGTGCAAACTTCTATAACGAATCTAAGAACATAAATCAAGTCTCACAATTTCATTATTTTTTACATTAATATTTTAAATATTAGGGTAGGTTCGAGGGCAATTCAACATCCCGCCAATGTTTGTCTTTGAAAAACAGTAAAAACCCAAACTCGACCACTAAATCCGTCAAAGCATGTTGTCCCCGTTAAAATTTGGGTCAGTTTGGGGTGTGTTCATTCTCATTTGTGTTTTTGACATGTCTACTCACAACAACTATTTAAATTATTTTACTATTTTAACCCTAATTAATATATTTTTTTATTGCAATCTATATTAAAATTGAAAACTAATCAAATAATACATATTATATATTATATGTCCCGTGCATAGCACGGATAAATACACTAGTACATGAAACCGCGGGAAACCTGGGTCCCAAACAATTGCGGATCCACGTTGAAGTGAGATTGGGGGCATTTGCCTCCACTTACTCTCGAAGTTTCTTATTATATATATATATATATATATAGAGAGAGAGAGAGAGAGAGAGAGAGAGAGAGAATAGAATTTTTATGTGAGAGTGAGAGAAGCTAGTTGTAGCCTAAAATAGATGGCTAAGATTAAAATAACATTTTAAGTGACTTAAGTGCCTCTTCTCACACCTAAGTTCATCTTCTCGCATACCCACTGTCTTCTTTCTCTTCTCTGATGCGGTTTGGGAGGAAGATTGGCAAGAAAGTGAAACGGCTCCAGTTTTTAATCCATTAAATAATTACTCTGTTATAAAATTAATCGAAGCATGAGCAAAATATAGAGATAGAAAATAACAGATACAAGAGAGAGAAAATGAGAGAAAGAGAAGAGAGAATAGAGAATAAGAGACTATGGCCCTTTTTGGATAACAAGTTTATCTACTGCTTATGGCATAAGTTATATAAGTTACTTTTATAATTGAAGAAAAATTATAGTGAAATTTATTTTATATAAGTCATAAGCTGTTTTGATAAATTATCCTGGGTAGTTTATGAAAAATAAGCCCAAAACAGCTTATGAATCAATCATAAACTGTATTCATAAGCTCTGTATAAGTCAATCCAAACAGACCCTATATGTTATTGTTGATCTTCGGGGCATCATACAACGGGGTGGTATTTATCTATAGCTTCCAGAAAAGCTAATCCTAATCTTAAAATTGTCTTTAATGTCATTCTTCTTTTATCTCACCCAATTTTAAAATAATTAAAAAGATACTGAATATCCCATGAAAATATTTGACTCTCTTTAAACTTTTATTTTCAAACCATTTTTTCACGTCTCTTCATTCACGGTTTCTAGGCTCTTTATTCTCGATTTCTCTGTGGCTCTCTCAATCCACATTGCCCATGCTACAAATTTGTATTTATGATTATTGCCCCCACAGTTTAAATTTTTTGGATTTGCCACTGGTCCCACATACCCCCAGCTATTTGCCCAATCTTGAAAGGCCACGTATAACTTTAGTTTTCTATAAACATCCACTTTGGTTCTTAATAGATGCAAAATTAAAAAAGTCCTCAATTGATATCAATCGTTAATCATTTTGGTCACTACTATCAAACCAAAATGACAGATTGATAATTGTAAATAATCATTTTCAGAGACCAAAGTAACTAACTATTAATAATTGATGATATTTTTTTTAATTTTATATTGATTAAAAATCATAACAACACCTTCTAACACTTTCATTAACTAAAATAAATGTTTACTCATAGTTTATACTACTAGTTTATTAGTTGCTGCCGCAAAATTAGGGGCGAAATTAGAGGTTTGGTGAATGGTGCCAAAACTCCAATAATTGGTTATTTGGTTTTGTCTTTGCCATATATATCTGGTCAGCAGGGCCTGCACGCATGATGCACCCTGACTCACCCAGAAGCGTCTCTCTCTCTCTCTCTTCCAGCTGCCTGTCGCCTTCATACACATGTCTGAGTAGTTTAGTCATTCATCCTGTAGTACATGCTTCGTCACATCACCCTTTATATTCCTCAGCAAATAAAAATTAAATTAAAATTAAAAAAACAAAAACAAAAAATGAGACAGGAAGTAATTAGCACAGACTAGATTATATATGCAGGAGTATTATAGTTTCTGGTTTGTCCATTGAAAACAGGATGGATGTCTCCATTGAAACAACATTAAAACGCCAGTTTGAGATCATGGTGTTAATTTATGGGTGGCTAAAGTGGTTGAAGTTGCTATTCCTCGGAATTTGTTACACTTTTATTTACAATTATATTCTGCTGTTGGGGATAATATATATAATTAAGAATGCTTGGGTGCTGGTTTGGAAGTGTATCTTTTTTTGGATAAAAGCAAAAAATTTATTAAGAAAACAACTAAATTAAAATATAAGATATGTTCAGATTTAGCTTCATGAAAAGAATAAAATTGTTATCAGAACAAAAATGACCAATCTCCTACCATTAGTATAATAGAACTAGCGTACAAAAATATCACTATAGAGAAAGACACTCCAACTAAGTTGGTACTCCAGACCCTATCTATCATTTGTAACACGCCAAACCCACATGAGTAGCTAATAGAATCACCCCCAACTTATGAAAGCTACACCAAAGAAGATCAGAGTCATTCACAACTGTGAGAGAAACCCGACCCGTGGTTTGATAGTGTATCTAGGAGCTTATAAATAAAATTATCTTCTCAAATTGTGCTGTTTGTTTTATTTACTTTTGAATATATAGAATAATTTACTTCTTAGAAACTTGTGGCCAAATGTGAGAAATTTTTCTGCCTTCTAAGAGGTATGTAGCATTAATATTTCTATTGGATGCATTTCTATAAGCTCTTTTAGTATTCATGCATGGATTTGACAGTTATTTATTTGTGTTAATTAAGTTACACTATTAGAAAAAAGTTAAATTACATATAAAAATTAAAGATAAAAAATAAAATTGATCTCTAATTTTGTTGTCTCTAACTTTTAGAGATGAAAATTCATTTTTCGTTCGTAATTCAACTTTTTTTTTGTAGTGTTATATATATATATATATATATGACAAATAAATCACCTTAAAATTACAAACAATTTTTTTTTCTTACCTTCATAGTTAATAATTTAATGTATTAAATTTAAAAGCTAAAAACGTAAAACAATGTTTGTCCTATCGATAATTCCTTATTAATATTGACTCATTTCTAATTTTTTTTATAAGCATGACTTAATTCTAATTTAAAAAACTAATTTTTTATATTTGTATAGTATTTATATTTTAAAAAGTATATATTATACGTTTAATTATATATTATACGTTTAATTGAAGTTATTTAATAAAGTATCAATCATAATTTTAATTTTATTTGTATATTTGATATATTTAATAAAAACTTTTAATTTAATGGTTGATTAATTGATAAAATTCATTGTGTACAAACATTATTAAATGCGATAACTATATCCCCCTAGCTCAAATGGTATAATCATAAAAAAAAAAAAAAAAGAAGCTCAAGTGGTATGAGCTAGGGTGATACCCGTAATAGGGTGGGGGTTCGATCCCCCCCTCCGGCCAAATGACCAAAAAATGCAATAACTATGACAAAAATAATTCTTAGGATAAGTTCCATTTGAGTAAATAGTTTAATTAAGCATTTATTGAATAAATATTTATCATATAAGTGCTTATGTATAAGTTGTTTTTATAATAAAAGAGAATATTTTGATCAGTTATTGTAGAGAGCTTATGAAAATAAATCTCAAACAACATATGAGTCGGTCATATAAGCCATTTTCATAAGTTTTCCCAACACTCTTGTCTTTTCCTTGAATGCTCCTTTTCTTCCGGCATTTGGTATCATGCTCTTGGCTGGTTGGGTGTGGATGGGGCTGCTTCAATAGATTGTGTTCAACATTTCCTGCAACATGGATTATTTCGCACTAAGAAGACGAGGAAAGTTAAATATATATCATTTGGTGTTCGATCTGTTGTTTGGTGTCTTTGGCTTATGCATAATAAGATTATTTTCCAGGGAGAGGTTGCTAGTTGTACACTTGTACTTCTGTTTTGTTGATTATTAAAGCTGTTTCATGGGGTTGGTTCATACATAAAGAGGGTCCAATGTGCTGCCTTGAAGCTCTTTGTTAAACTGTTTGTACTATTTGTTTGATGGGTTCGAGTATCTCTTGTACTCCGTTTTAATGCTGTTTTTTTGTTTATCGAAAAAAATATAGATAAGCTTAGAGAAACTCTTCATAAACACTTTCAAATACAGTACCCCCATATACTGTCCTACAATGGCGTATCATCCATTCGTCCCTAAACAACGTAAAATTGGTTCAGAATTCTCACAGGAGCAAGTCTTCACCAACTGGGAGGAGGAACCACCAATACTAATAAAAAAGCCTAATTAAGGTGATCAACCATACTAAAAAATTAATTTGTTTTCAATATGTAATGATTTTGCCCTGTTTGTTCCCTGCCTGGGTATCTGCTGACAATTCTATTAGATTTTTTCTGTTCCCACCAATGCTAAATTAAGATTGCATCAAAACTATAGCTACCTGGTGAAAAAAAAAGGGAAAGAAATTAATTAAAGAAAGTTAATATTTGAATAAGGGCCAAAATTAGTCAAGTACTTTAAGCTAAAGGCAGAAAGTTTCTTTCATGTTCCAACATATATCAATTAAAAACAGCAAACATACGTGGGCCATGTATTCTATAATCATTAATTCTTCAATCCCTGTGTTCTTAAAATTAAATTCCTACCCTTACATTGGCTATAGCCCAACTAACAAATGCTCCAAATGCTTATAATTAAAAAAAGCAAATGCTCCAAATCCAAAGAAAAAAAAAATTATATTACAATATAATAATAGGAATTGGGAGGACTATTGAACCAACTGGCAAGACCTATCAAAGAATATTTAGCAAGCAATCAACTAGGGAAGGCACACTTAATCCTATTGGTAGATTGGTTTAGGTATAATAAACTGTTGATTATGTTTATGAGTTAGAGAATTCCATAAAAAGAAGAGTAATAAATTTTTTGCTTTGCTTATCACAAGAAACAGGGATGGCACACACTGACACTCACCAACAAAGTGTTTAATGTTTAACATCCACACCACACCAAAAACAATATTCATGTTGTGTCCTTCAGGATACATGCATCAAGAAATAAGTTAGTTAAGCTCATATATGGTGACATTTAATTTGTTGAGAGTCTCACATTGATTAGATATATAGCTAATGTAGTCTTTATATATAAAGGCATGGGTCGTCCTTATCTTACAAGCCAGTTTTGTATAATTGAGTTCGGATCTGAGTCCAAAATTTTAATTAGACAGTGCATCCTTATGTTTGAAAATTTTCTAAGGGGGGGGGGGGGGTGTTTTGTTAGGCAACAGAGCTCTAAAATAAAATCCACAGTAAAGGTGGGCCATGTATATGTACACTGCTGAAATATTGTGTGATAAAGGGAGCCTGATTCAAACAACTCAAAATTTCAAAATTATTAAATTTTTGTCAGGGGTACTAGTCGTCTTATTCCAGCTAATCAGTAGTGCCTTCAAGAAAACTCACTCGATGGCAATCATCACCCCTCCCTTATATCCTCTATTTAAATAGGTGCAACACTTCCCCCAACAACACACACACACTCACACTAAAATTAAGGCAAAATTGTAAAAAGGCAACAAGAAGGAAAATAAAGCATAAGGGAGAGCAATGTCTGGTCAGAGAAGCTCAAGAGATTCAACAAAGTTCACAGATCAGAAACAGATTAATGATCTTGTGTCAAGGTTACAAGTACTGCTTCCTCAGCTGAACCAAAGAAACAACTACTCAAGGGTATGGCCATACACACACGTCCAAGTCATGTCAAGTGAATATAGCTCCTTAATTATATATTGAACTTCATATATATTCTTTCTGCATGGTCTCTGCATAATTACATTGTTTTCAATAGTTGATTCCATCCATAAACAGTTTTACTCTGTATATAAACAGTACAAAAACTGTTAAGGGTTTGAAAAAAAAAAAGGATTAATCAAATATTCAAGAGAGCTTCGCAGGTTATTTTTACCAACTTACACTGTTTTTATACATTGGTTTTACTGAACTTCAAATAGTTCTCAACCTATGACTCTGTTATATAATTTCTTTTCAATATCTTCCATAACACAGTAGTGGACAGTAGTCATAGTACACTACGCATTTTTTTTCTCTCCAAAGGGCATTTTTTATAGGAGAGTGAGATTTGTAAATCTTGGCCCTAACAATCATACTCTATTTCTTTTTATTTGTCCCTTTTAGTTGTTTTGCACAAATCAATGACTAGCTTATTTAATAAAAAATTTCCTATTATGCTCTCATATTTTTACTTTTTATTTATTTTTCTCTCCATTAAAGTGTCCCAAAATTTTAGAATAATAAGAAAAAAATGATTCAATGTATTCTAATTTTCTCTCTCTATCACACTTACTCCAATTCTCTCTCCCCATTGAACATAGCCACCCTCACACACTAACATTAATAAATTCACTTGAATCTCTCAAATTTATTAATCGATTAACCTTATAGAAAATGTGTGAAAAGGGCAAAATTGACAAAATGCACAAATAAAAAAGAAGGGAGAGAGTGTTAAAAAAACATAAACGGGATGTGACTTTTTAAATTGCCGTACAACTTCTTAAACTTTAATTTTGACTAACTTTTAATCTTGAACATGCATATATGATTACAAAGGTCAAGTTTCGTCTATACACATAAAAAAAAAACTTTAATTTTTTTTTATATTGCATTACATAACAAACATTGTAAGTAAAGACGATAACTTATGCTAAAGTTGTATAATATCATGAATGCTACATATGACCATAAATTGCATGAGTCATGGCTTCATATTCCACAGATCACTAGTTATTGAAATAAGTATATTGCCACATTTTGCATTAGCTCGAAGCCTGCCAAAAGTTTCATAATTTGTCACCTAGCAAGTTAATTCACCAAAAGGACCTAAACCAAAAAAAAAATTAAAGGGCCAACTTTGTTTGACTTTTTTTTAATAGACTAAAATCAAAATTTGAATATTTACAGGGACTGAAAACATATTTAAGTCTATTAAAAACAATTAAATTTGTGTATAAGTTATATATATGTTTGATCTTTACAACTTTGCTAAAAAAATTGATTTAAGAGTGAGACCCGAATTACAAATTATATTATTTGAATTATTAAATTTAAAATTAAGACTAAATATATTTTTTGTCTCAATAAAGTTTGTAAATTTTGATTTTGGTGCTTAATTAAATTTTATTCACTTTTAGTCCTTACACATTAATAAACGAACAGTGTATTTTAATTTAGTCTCTCACCAAAGATTAAAAGCACATCATTTCTGATTTTATAAGTACTAAAAATAAATAAAATTAAAATATAAACACTAAAATTAAAATTTAACAACTTCATAGAAGTAAAAAGAACATAATTAACCCTTAAAATTATATGAAATTGATAAAACAATAAATAAAGTTGCACCACACACAAAAAATTCTGAGATTTTAACTAAAAACACTAAGCAAATTAATCTAAACATCTTAAGATAAAACTAACTTTATTATCAAATATTCTAGCTACTTCTTTTGTAGAGATCCATTTTTAATTAATTAACCAGAAGTTTGTGTGTTCTATTACAGCCATCAGCGTCCATGATCTTGCAGGAAACGTGCAATCACATTAGGAGGCTGCAGAAAGAGGTGGAAGACCTCAGTGAGAGGCTAACACAGCTAATGGATTCTGTGGATATCAATGATATGGACAGAAGAACTTTAGAGAACTTTTTGCAACAATGACAAATGAGTCCTTTTTCTTAAGTCTATTACCTGCATGCATCTTGTTTTTTCTTTCTTATGTTTCGTTCCCCAATATGGGGCTGCACCCATATTAAGCAATAATAATAAGAATAATATACCGTCTTATGATCGCTGAAATAATAGTTTGATCTTGACCATGTCGATGTTGTTTTGGTCCATGCATGAAAAATACTCGTTTATAAGTGTGTGTTTTCGTTTCGAAAAAGTTAAATTATCGGCAGAAATCAAAGATAAAAAAAGTAAAATTGGTCTTTAATTCTATCATTTCTAAGAGACAAAATTGGAGAGACAGATTTCATTTTTTATCCGTGTCTAATTAATTAATTATTTATTTAATTGAAAATATTAGAATTGATTTTGCCTATGTCACATTATGCATAAACCCTCCTCCTCTCCATCCAAACAAATTATTCAATGTGAAAGTGGCATATTTTTTTTACAATGGTACAGAAAATTTTGTTAATCTACTTTCAGCACTCTAAAAAATTAATAATGATAGGTTTAGTAATTATAGTGTGAATAGGATTTTAACATCTCTTATTTTAAGTGAAAGATTCATTCTAATGGTATAAACTTAAATTAAAGTGACCATTAATTGTAATTTTGGTTTATCTCAAACATAATGATGATATAATATATTACTATCAGATTTGTTATCCAATGTGCATCAACATAAGAAAGGATAACTAACTTTTGTTGGTCTGACTGGCTACTGTGGTTGGTCCTCATCCCAATATCTCGAGTTCGAGCCTTGAGCTTGATAAAAAAAAACGCTGGGCGGGATAGCTTTAATGCAGCCAAGGTCTCGAGGGAGATTAGTCTCTGTGCTAGTTGGAGGATAATACTCCTGCCAATACCATGATATCCAAAAAAACATAAAAAAGGATAAGAGTTTATCATGTCTATGTTCTATCATACTCTTGTCCAACTTTTTTATCCTACATATCCATATGATCTATCTTATCATGTCAACCGAATGTGTCCTTTAGTCCCTAAAATTGTTTAATAGAAATTAATGTGATCATAGATTTTCAATTCAAGGGACTCATGCATTTAGAATATACTTTCAAATTGACAGTATCATATAATTGCAGGAATTAAATTGATGATTCACTCATTTTAATTTGCCTCAGGCTAATTTTTTTTGTTTTTTGCGCCAGCGTTTGTGGACTCATCAGGTTCAAAAGTTTTGGACAACCAAAATATAAATATCTATATTCTGGGCTACACAACCAAGCTAGCTAGGCTTGCCTACTCTATTCATTTGCAACTTTCATTCTCATTTAATGCCACAAAAATAAAGAAGCGGTGGCGTTTACGGTGGGAAGTGTTTGTCCTTCCCTACAACGAGGAAGTGAGACCCGATTGATTCTCAACTATCGATATAATATTAAAAAATTCAAAGGTTGTGATTTGTTGATGGTGACCTAGATAAAAGGGATCACTAATTCTAAAAGTTATTTACATTTTAGGGCCCATACTGCTGACAAGTTTGAATAGTTGCCATGATTTTAAAGATTTTAAAAAAATGGCCAAAATTAAAATATTATATATATTTTTACACGAGGATTTAAACACACATTTTATATAATCCTTTCGTCCCAAAATAAGTGTCGTTTTATGTTTTCAACGAAATATTAATTAATTTATTCCAATATGTCTCAAAATGTATTAGTACACATCACTCATTTTTATATTTTTGAACTTAAATATCTCATAAGCATTCTATCTGTCCAACCCAGCATCTTAAAAAAAATTCTTAAATGGACCTCATCAATAACTTCACATCATTAAATTTACCAATAATAATTTTTTAAGTTTTTTATTTGACGTTTTTATTTATAAAGAAAGTTATGACCACACATATGCTTAAAGGGGATGCTTAACTAAACACTCATACTTAATAAACATCTCAAGAGAAATGTACTTTAATGCAAAGTCGTATTAAACACCAATGCTTATTTGGTGAAATGTTTAATAAGACCTCATTGGAGATGACTTCATTTCAACAATGAGATTAACTCTAGTTATGTATTAAAATAAAAAATATATTAGATGCATTAAAACGTTTGACTTTTATTATGAGAACTAAAATAGAAACACTTCTGTATTATAGAGATTAAAAACACATTTAAGTTTATTTTTTATGATCAATAATGAAGCATAAGATTGGTTTATTGATTATGATTTTTGTTGTTATTTGTGAAAATTTTAATTAATTTATCCATAGTAGGGCATAATAATAAAATTCCTTTTTACTAAAATTGAAATTATAAAAAGTTAGTAACGCAGTGTTGCCGGAAATTGGACGGGACGATTTTTATTTAAGAAGAGGATGACTCGTATCTTTATTTTGAATCTATGTAGAGAAATCTAAATGACAACACTTTTGGACACATTTCCTAATTCACAAAACTGATTGGGTCTATCTACTATTTGAATAAAATTGGGTATACAGTCAATAGTGGGTTAAGGGCCCACATGGGCCCACTGGGTCCCACTTCCTCATGGTAGGGAAGGATATGCACTTCCCCACCGTAAACGCCACCTAAAGAAGCACATTCTCATTTAGCAGCAACACAGTTCATTTAGTCAACCAATAATATTCGGTGGCATTTATTGTGGACCAATAGAAAAATTGGTCCATCGTGTCTAAATAGAGAAAATACCATTGATTTATTTAATAAACAATTAAGTGATGAGATTTTGGGGGGTCACCTGGTATTTGGTAAAGAGATAATTTGGAAAGAAAAAATATATTTGCTTATGAGGGTTTTTATAATTTGGTATTTGTTAATAATAATTATGAATTAAACCATGTAATCCATATATCATATAAACCTCGTACACTGCAAAGTGTTGCTACAATGAATACGAGTCGCATTTCTTTCAATCTGCCATTCCATTATTGCAATTAGTCTATTCAATTAAAAAAATGTTAGTTCAAAGTCAAAAAAATGTTAATTCCAGTGGATTTTGTTTTATTCATAAAAAATGGGTTCTTATTTTTTTAAATTAAAAATTGTATTTTATAATATATATTAAACGAACATTATATTTTTTTGTTTGAAGGGGGTAGAGCCAACAATTACATTAAATGAACATTATATAATTCTTATACAAATAATATCAAATGAACTTCTGCGAATCTGCTGGGGTAATGTCTAATTTCTTGGTTATTATTGGGCATTATTTCAAATTGTTAACTTTGTTAGGGGTCAGTGTGTATTTCTACATAAACCTATATTAGTGGATAATTTCTCCATTTGAGTACAGTGGACCAATTTTTCTATTGGTCCACCATAAATGCCACCATAACATTCGGGCTGGAAAAGATTTATAAACATCAGTGGGGAGCAGGCACTCGTGCCAAGTGCTTGCATTCATCCACGATAGCTTTTCTATAGTTTTTTTTATACAAATAGTTTTATTTATGTACAACTTTACATAGATTAGAAGTTAAAAATGGAAAAATTAAATAGATTAGCAGTTATATTAAGTTATTAACAGTTATATATAGGGGCAAAATAAGAAAAAAAATATACACCAAAAAGAGATAACTCTTTTATTATATGTATAGATGTATAGATAACTATTGCCAGCTAGAGCTGGCAAAATGGGCTTTTGGGGCAGGCTCGGGCCGGCCCGCATCGGGTTCGAGCTTTACTGAGTCAGGTCAAAAAAACCTGGATTGAAAACGAGCTCAAATTTGTGTACTCGAGCCCTTCAGTTTTTGGCTTTTTTTGGACCGAGCTCGGGATTTAGCTTATATTTTTGGTCCGACCCTTGTTTTGGGCTCGGGCTTTACCGGTTCGGGCAAAAAAGGTCAGAATTGAAAACGAACTCAAATTTGTATACTCAAACTCTTTATTTTTTGGGCTTTTTTTGTTCGGCCCGCCAGACCCAGCCCAATTTGCCAGCTCTATTGCCAGCCAACCCTGTAAAATATGTTTGGGTTTTTCTCCTTAGCATACACAATTTACTCCCACATCCACACTTCGACATTTTTTATCATGAGAAAAGACCAATCGCCCCATCCTCAAAAACCTCAGCACACTCCTTCTTCCTCAAAAAGTATAACCCAATATGCTTGGCTAAAAAGGCCCACGGCCTATTTGACCACTATTGTGTTTGTGTCAGAACTGAAGCGTTAGCAGCGTTTCTTGGAAGCTTTGTCTCATTTGTTTGAGGCCCTTGCTCCATGCTCCCACATGAATTGTTCCTTACACCCACACTAATGTGGTACCGGACTTTGGGCCTAGTTGCTTGTATATTCCGTTGGGCCTTTTGGCCTTCTTCTAATGTGTCAAGGCAAAAAAAAAATATTCGACCAAAAAAAAGACAAAAAAAAATCATTTTCGTTATAACACTTTTTTAAACTTAATATATAATCCAATTTAGTTATTGAGAAACATACATTTGGCTCAGTGATACATACGGACTTATAATATTAATTATTGATTGAAAAAACTAATGAAATGTTTTTTAACTATTTAATAATTTGTTATACACAATTTTAATTGTTAATTTTTTAATTGGTAATTACAATAAATACTATTTTGGGCCTTATTGACGGCTTTATTTGTGTCCTGGTTGGGCTAATCCTACTCTATAAACATCATAAACTTAGGCCCAGTTCGGATAAGTTTTTCTATAAATACTTCTATCATGTGTTTTTTAACTAATAACTTCTCATAGAAGTTAAAATTAACTTTTGTTCTTCACATTTTTCAAAAACTATCTTTTTTAACTTCTCTAAAAGCATCTATCTATCTATTAATGACTATTTAACATTTTTTTTGTATATATGAAAAAAATAAAAAATAAAATAAAACTAACTTTTCCATAAATAAAAAATTAGAGCTTTTGCATCCAACTATGACTTTACAAACGTTTCTTTTGCAACTTAAGAACCAAATATTCGCCATTGACCAAAAAAAGAAGAAGAAAAAAAGAACCAAATATTCGTCGCACTCGAGAAATCTTATAAACTAAGAATTAATCAAAACTAGAGTAAGAATTATAGTTTGAATATATAACAAGCTTAATAATGCTAATTTATTCATTGGGAAGCATAAATTTGGCTTAGTGATACATTTCAGAAAAATATATATATTTATTGATTGAAAAATTAATATAGTGAATTTCTTTTACAATTCAATGATTTCTTTTATATGTGTGTTTTTGTATTTTACATGGTTTTAATTGTTAATTTTTTAATTAACATTTATAGTTTATATCATTTAAATTACATCCCCTATTTTGGACCTATAATCAACATTATGTATTTAAAAAAAATGCAATTTATGTCATTTATTAAAATAAATTAATAACGTTGTTATATAAAAACGAGAAAACAAAAATCATAAACAATAAGACATGAGGATAAGATGATGAATTCTGATTTTGAACACCAACTATTTCATTAATACATTCCTATTGCCCATTTCATTTGGGACGAATCAAGTGTTTTTCCTAAATGAAGGGCACGCAAACAGAATCGAGGTGTAATAGTAGACAAGGTCAATAGACCATACAGCAAGGGAATGGATACATAGAGGAAGACAAACAGAAACTACAGGGGAAGTGAGTAAAATAGATTTTGTTTCCCCTGGAAAATTAAAGGGAAATCTCTTGCACAAAGCCAATGACTCCGAAGGCTAGGAGATGGCTTTCTAAGCAATCGTTGTTATCAATCTGATAACAGTTCTCTTAAAATGTACAGTTTTTGTTTTTCCCCCCCCAATATCTAACTAGAGACAAGACAAACAACGGGTGTGACCACAGTTTGTTGCAAGTGCAAACTCACCCAATACATCTATGACATCTATAACAATGCAATAATAAGAGGAAAAGGAATGAAAGCTTTTCTTTCTTCCTTTTCCTTTTCCCTTTTGCTTTTCTTTCCTTCTCTCTCTTTTTTTTTTTTTTTTCAGTTTGCTTTGGGTCGACTTTCCTTTTGACTCCTTTGGTTGTTGATGGTGTGTTTGGTATTAACACATGGCACCCCTGCGACAGTTAATAACACCGGCACCAGAGGTCAAGGCACCAACTAAGGAAGATGATTTGGCACCCAAACTGGAGGCTCTAGCATAGCTTGCTGCAGCTCCTGCTCCTGACGAAGTGAAAAAGGCTCCATTGAGCATAAGGTCTCCCTCAGACCTCCAATTCCAACGTTTCCATGTGGTTGCCCCTGTATCCACCCTCTTTGTCACCTATCCAACATCAAATTTCCCAATTTTTAGTAAAGCTCATCATCATCAACATCAACAGATGATTGCTTTTGCTAACAACATTACACTTGTAGTAAGCATGTTACCTCCTTAGCAAAAGGGTTCTTAGGGGCAAGGTATCTGTTGCCTTGGCTGTTGATCGTGGGATCAGCGCTGCCACCAATGGCATACATTACCCATTGGGTATAGTCATTGTTTACCACGTGGAAATACCCATGTCTACACCTGCATTATCAATAATCATCCCATTGTTAATACACAAGATAGAGAATCTATGAAGTCATATCACTTAGCACTAGCAGAACAGAGGCCACTCCCGAGACACATGGATTGGGCCCGAAAGAGGTCCAGTTTTCAATCCCCCCTCTCAATGGATCTCTCACATCCCAAGTAGTCAATTTTCAGATGGGCTTTCCAGAGCCCAAAAGAAAAACATTAAAAAAGAAGGTCCAAGGCTCACCTCAGGAATCCCCCAACATATCTCAAGTGGAAAAATGAGTTGGGTGATACTAAATGGTGGGGGTTCGATCCCCCACCTCCCCAAATCTCCCAAATAACCAAAAAAAGAAAAAGAAAGGCTCACCTCAGGACATCAAGTACCCAGAATAAAAAAATACTAAATTCTAAACCCCCCCAAAAAAAAAACTAGAGACCAAAAAAAATCCAAAAAAAAAAACTAAAAAATATTAGTCACCTTGGCATTCTTTGGATAAGACCCTCCCCAAAATGGTTGTATGCAATGGTTACTTGCATCTGCTTGTCGCGGACGTATGAGTCACTGTGACCCAGTAGCATAACCTGTACAATTTTGAAGTCATTTAATGATATTAATAAAAGAATCAAGTAAAAAAGTTGTAACGTAGAAAAATAAGACATTGAGAGCATAATAATTGTGGCTTTACCTCATTGTGGTGAGTGAAGTAGTTATTGGAAATAGTAATAGCAGTGGAGCCCATAATAGCATCAATAAGGCCATCTGCACAATTGGAGAGTGAGTTGTGGTCAATCCAAATGTGACTGGACCCAAAGATGGAAATGGCATCGCCATCAGCGAGTGTCCTCCATCCATAATGCGAAGGGGAGCTTCGAACCATAGCATTGCCAGTGGGCTTGCAATCATGGATATGGACACCATGGATGATGACATTGGTGATGAACTGGATGGTAATGCAGGCACCAAAGGCAATGTGGACATTGGCGCCACGACCATCGATGGTCTTGAAGCTGTTCATGATGAGTTCTTGCTTGAGGGTGATCACCATGTCCCTCTTGAACACGATCCATAGGGGCCTGTCTTGGATGACGCCGTAACGGAGGGTGCCCGGTTTGGGGTTCACGGGGTCGTCGTCTCTTGGGTCCGTCACCACGTAGTACCTTCCGTCACGGCCACCAATGGCGTTGCGACCGAAACCGATGCCGCAATTAGCCAAACGTTTTCGCCGGAGGTACCAACGCTTGTCGCAGCGCCAGCAGTCATCAATTGGATTGCCCGTCCCACACGAGAAAAAATTCAGATTCCTCCTCTGCGTGTGATTCCGTATAGTCCTGTTTAAGATTTACAAACTCGACTTAGGATTCAATCTTTTTGGAGAACAGGATAAGGAATATGCCAATAATACACTTTACTATTGTTGAGTAAAATTAACTTGACACCAACTAAAATGATATATGTTAGATGATCCAGCCCTTAATTGATGAGATGTACATGTACAGAATATTGCTGGAAGTTTTCAATACAAGTCTTTTGTACCTTACGATAACAAATACAATGATAATCAATTAAACACTAATTAAGAAATACAAAATTAAACTGTTTAATTACAAACACAACAACAATTAATATATCAAGAATTTTAAAAGTGATATTTTTCTAATGATTTTTTTATTTTTATTTATTATTTAACTACGGAGTACTTTACATTTAGCGTTTGTCATAATTAACTAATGGTATGAGGAATTGAAACTTGAACGCAGTTATTGATTAACAGTTTGATATATGTAAGCCACAACACAATTATAATTGAAAGTCCCTTCAGGGCTGGGACAAGTGGGTCGGTCATGTGGGTCTACAGTTATGGATACGGACAGAGTGATACGGTGCATACGGAAAATCGAGGGTTGGCATCATACCTTAATTTATCTACTAGAAATAAATGCCAAGGTGGGGGAAGATCTAGTTTCTGCCTAGCTAGTATTGTGGGGGTGTCGGTGGTGAAAGCGTTATTATGGCGTTCCTGAATCTTGGTCATTTAATAAGTTCATGGGGGTCTCATCAGATGTGTCAGACGGCAGCTGCTATATCAGCCAAAATACAACTATGTCTAGAAGAAAGTGTTATGGTTAAACCAGATCTGATGCTCAGTTTGGAGCTATGTGCTTGCAATTAAACAGGCTGGAGAAAGGAAGCCGATTCATGTGGCTTACCCCACCTTGTTGGAAGATGTGGGACAATGAACTGCATGCATGAACTCCTAACAGTCTGGATTGATAAGCATTGTATTTGGTTCTATCGGTAAAGAAATCAAGAGGCCTAGACAATCAGTAACACACACACTATAGTTTTGAATTGCCTACTAATATTCAACTGTTCGTTAAATAATCACGTGGAATGGATAATGCGGCTATTTTATCCATGACTATTGAGGAGTGATTTACTGATTATGATTTTCATCAAGCACAAGAGTCCTGTAATTTGTAAAGATCTGTATGTGGGGAGTAAAAAGAAAGACAAAAAGGTAATTAACATCACTCTAAACATCGAGAGTATCCTGAAAATCATGTATTGGATATCAGCAAAGAATTATTACTCTGTATATGACTTATACTGTCATACAATGTGTTCCCCACCCATATTTATAGAGTCAGATTGAGTAGAAGTGGTAGCTCGCACAAAAGAGTTAGAAATGGGGACAATATACAAAGAGCACATAACTAAAGTGTATAGATTTTTTTTCCTAAAAACCAAAGTGGCCTAGGAGAAAGTAACTTTCACCTAGTAATCCAATGAATGTGATTAGGAGGGGACCACTGAACTACTTAAATGTAAAGGAGGAAGTTTTAAATCAAAGGTATATGTAAAACAACATGACTTGTTTGAAGTCATGAAGTTTGGATTTTAGGTACAACGAAAAGGTGTTTGTACTTGGAAAAGAAATTTTCGGATAAGGAAAATAAAAAAAGACGAGAAATTTATTATGAGCGAAATGGTCGGATCTCGCGACACTAGCATGTGGTTAAGCTGGCAAAAAAAATAGGATGGCTTCAATTTTTAAGAGATCTCATATACAAAGAACATGGTGGTTGATTCTTTAGAATCATGAAAGGGAACTTCAGAACGTGAAGAATTAATTAAAGCAAGCTCATGTTTCTTAATATATAAAAAAGCAGAGAACTTTGAAGATTTACAGTACCGTGAAATACATCCAAGTGTGAAAGGCATCAAAGAATAAAGGGTCATCAAATAGGGAATTAAATACTATTATTCTTGTAGCAGAATAATTCACTTAATACTGTGCTCAATTCTTTAAGAGTCAAAAAAATACTACCATTTTGGTAATGAAATGTAAACTTTGAAAAAAATGGTAGGTCCTTCCCAAACAATTATAATTTCGAATCTTTTAGGCAATGCTGCTTTTCGTAGGTGAGATTTGCTCAGACGAGGATTTTTTCTATAAATTCCCTTAATTCTAATCACATGGATTTATCGGTGGTATCTTACCCCTGTACTATAACAAGGCATAATTAATTTTGGTGTAAGCTCAATAATGGAAAGTTGTTAGTGTAGCTTCGTATCAAAGGAACAGGGTGCCAAAAAAACCAGAAAAAGAAACAGCATTGTAATTAATTGTAGCTTTCAGCAGGTAACACTCAAATTAACCACTTTGACTACCAAAAAAAGAATGGAAAAGGACATCTAATCCCATTCCAAAAGGAGGATTTCACGAGAAACTATCAAGGGTACTCATTTTCCTTCTTTTCCCCTGCATCTCAATCATTCTTATTACAATATTACAATGCTTAACTAACTAAAGCCAAGTCACAAGTGGGTCTGCTGTGCTGAATCTGCTGATCCAGATATAGTGTTCATGATCATGTGAGGAGTGAGTCCTCTTATCTAAGCCCAAGACAGAGAAAAATATAATATATAAACTAATCTACCAAGCACATGACCTATGGCTATGAGTGAGATGAGATGAGATAGAATAGAACCAATAACAATATCACTACAAAACAAATCAAAAACAAAACTCAAGATATATATATATATATATATATAGATAGAGAGAGAGAGAGAGAGAGAGAGAGAGAGAGAGAGAGAGAGATATTACGTATCAACCATGGAAGCAATCTCCTCTGGATTATCAACTGCATGCTTGTTGAAAGCATCGCTTGACCTGAAAATTGATAGCATGAAAAATAAAAATCAACTACACGAATCATGGAGAGCAGAATACGCAAAACGGCACCGTTTGACTCCGAAATGACCAAAGTAAGCATTTAATTAAGATTCTAACATAACAGAATTAACGGCTCAGATTTTTCGGATCGGATCTGAATATTGCTCCGATCTCGAACGCAGCTAGCTCTGTTCATTCTAATCCAACAGCAATTGTCTATAGCTTCACTCCACGTGGACGTTCAGATTTCAAACACCACACCGTCGTAGTAGTAACAGTAGCTATTGCAATAAACAAATGAATACACTAACCTTTCCTCTGCCATTGAAAGATTCTTCAAGCTCTGCATCTGCAACTCCTCTTCTCCCACTACACCCCTGTCACCATGTCACAAACACATTCACATTCTAATTATCAAAAACTACAATAAAAAAAACAAACAAGGAAAATTCAATAATAGAAAATAGAAAATAAGGAAAATTCAGAGAATTTGGAGAAGCTCGTGAAGCAGGGGAGAAGCTTGAAGCTTCACTGTTTTTTTTTTCTTCTCTTCGCAGAAGATACCTTGATGCTCTCGCTTTCTGTTTGTCGTTGTCATCGATTGCATTGGTGGAAGCCAAAAGCAGCGCCATAACGAGAACGCTAAGAGTGAACCGTGTTGGAGAATGCACCTTCATTGTAACTTTCTGCTTCTATTTTTTCTCTCTGTTTTCGCGTTCCCTGTTTGTGTTGTGTTTTGTGAAGAAGAAGAAGAAGAAGGGAATGGAGCCAAAGAGAAATGAGAGGGAGAGGGGTTTATATAGATAGACAGACATACATGGAAATGAGAGAAGAAAGCTTAACCATGGTTAAGTTAATCAGCCAAATCACTCACCGTGTTTAACTAACTCACCACCGCTCTAACTGCCATTAACCGCTTCTTTTCCTCTTCTCTCTCTGTTTTTCCAACGTGGCAGCGTCTCTCTCTCTCTCTCTCTCTCTCTCTCTCTCTAGGAATTTTTAATTAAGACACACAGTTCATTTCCACTTTTTTTTTTCAATGATTGAATTTAATTTTTCTAATATTAATTACGATGGAAAATTTCTTTTGTTTCTTTTTATTTTTTCCATGTACCGAAAAAAATATGTGACTATAACATGGATGACGGTAGAGTTAAATACCCGTAACTAGTGAATCCTGGGAATATTCCTCTTCTACACTGTCAATGGCGGAAAGGTTAGTGTTGTTGTTTATTGCTAAGGTTAGTGTTGTTGTTTACAAAATTTAAGCATGATCATAATAATTTTTCGTAATGTTATGCTTAACTTCGAATGTATTGTTGTTATTGGTAATGATCATGCTAAGGTTAGTGGTGTTGTTTCCACTGTGGATACATATATAATAATTCAATTCAATGTTTTATTATTTACTGATTTACTGAATTTATTTAAATGGAATAAGTAGTTATCTTATGTTTTATTTGTATAAAAATTAATCTGATCACTAAAAATTATATAATCCAAAGCAAACAACCTTATGCCATTTTTAAAGCGTGTGTTCATGATACTTTAATTGTGTGCTCATAATATCTTTGAACTTTATTTAAATTTTTACAATGTTTAATTGCACTTTTGGTTTATGAGGAATTATGATTGTGAAATTTTAGTCCCTCAGTTTTCAATTGTTCAATTTTGGTCCTTTAAGTATCACGATTGTTATAACCAAGTTTCTTTGCCACTGTTTCATTTTTAAAACCAAGAACATGCGCGACACACATGAGACTTATTTGATATTGAGTCAGGTTACCTATATGAGCCGCATAATTCTTGGTGTTAAGAATGACACAGTGACAAAGGGATCTGATTGTAACAATTAGGATATTTGAGGGACTAAATCACACAATTGTGACACTTAGATGTCTAAAATTGCACAATTAGAACTTGGAGACCAAAATTGCACAGTTATTATACCTCAAAAACCAAAACGTGCAGTTAAAACCGATGGACTATAATTGCACAATCATGATACATGAGGAACCAAAAGTGCAATATTTATAATTAACTACAATTTGACTTGTCATCATTTCCTTTTTGTATCAGGAAGGCTTACATGGAATAGAAGGGAGAGATGCTAGGGTGCAGGCTCAACAAAGTGTTATCTAGCATGCTTCAAGGGAGGTGGGCTTTGTTCTTAATGTTGATGGAAGTGTTCAACATGATTTGGCAAGTGTTGGGTATGGGGGTATACTCTATTCCCACTCCGACGAGTTCATTTGTGCCTTCCATGGCATTTAGTCCCATCCTTTGTTCTCCATGCTCGCGGTCCAATTGGTTCCCCAGGGGTTCTCAGTCCACCATCTCTTTGCTAATGACCTGTGCTTGATCAACAATTTATTGGACAAAGAGTAGACTGTGCATATTCGTCATACTCTTCGCGAAGGAAATCTGGCGGCTGATCACCTTGCCAAGCTTGGTTCTTCCGTGGACATGCCTTTTGTTGTCATTCGCCACCCCCTCATGCAATCAGACATTTGTGAAAGAATATAATTCCGTGTTGATTTCATTAGCATAATTGTGGTTATATACAACCATTACAAGAGAGATCCTAGACTATAATTCTGGAAACAGGGAACTAAATATACACCAGATCACTAACAGATCCTAGGCTATAATTCTGGAAACAGGGAACTAAATATACACCAGATCACTAACATATATTCTAATTATACACAAGATCACTAACATTATGACTAGATACAAAATATATTTACATATATTCTAACACACCCCCGCAGTCGAAGCGGGAGGTTGTCGTACGCTGAGACTGTTTTGAAAATCCTCAAATAAAACCAGGGGAAGGCCCTTTGTAAAAATATCTACAATCTGATAATGTGATGGGACCTGTAAGACACGAACTTCCCCACGAGCAACCTTTTCGTGAACAAAGTGAATATCCATCTCGATATGCTTAGTGCGCTGATGTTGAACAGGATTTCCAGAGAGATATATCGCATTAACATTATCACAATACACCAAGGTAGTTTTCTGAATAGGACAATGTAGCTCTAGAAGAAGGTTTCGTAACCAACAAGACTCAGAAACCACATTGACAACGCCTCGGTATTCCGCCTCTGCACTAGGTCGTGACAAAGTAGCTTGCCGTTTGGCGGACCAAGAAATTAAATTATCACCAAGAAACACACAATAACCAGATGTAGAGCGTCTGGTATCCGGACACCCACCCCAATCAGCATCTGTATAAGAAAGAAGAGTGGATGTGGAAGAGGGATAGAGATGCAAGCCATGATCAAGAGTACCCTGAATGTAGCGCACAATGCGTTTGAGAGCGTGCATGTGTTCTTCCCTCGGGTCATGCATGAATAAACACACCTGTTGCACAGCATAAGCAATATCGGGTCTCGTGAAAGTGAGATACTGAAGAGCTTCGATAATGAGATGGATCTGCATATGGTGTGCTGAAATTAGCACTGAGCTTTGGTTTAGTGTCAACCAGAGTAGGAGATGGCTTACAAGATGACATGCTGGCCCGTTCAATGATCTCTGCTGCATACTTCCGCTGAGATAAGAATAGACCACCTGCATGACGAGTTACAACTATACCCAAGAAATAACTCAATGGCCCCAAGTCCTTCATAGCAAATTCTGAGCTAAGAAGGGAGATGGTAGACTTGCGAATAGCATCAGAGGAAGCTGTCAATATAATATCATCCACATACAAAAGAATGTAAGCCATAGTTATACCTTGCCAGTAAATGAAGAGAGAATGATCAGAAGTACTGTGAGAAAACCCAAGAGTAGAAACATAACCAGTGAATCTCTTGTACCAAGCCTGAGGGGCCTGTTTGAGCCCATATAGAGATTTCTTCAACAAGCATACATGATTAGGATGATCCGGGTCCCTAAAACCCATGGGCTGATACATGTACACAGTCTCTTTGAGTTCTCCATGCAAGAAAGCGTTCTTCACGTCAAGTTGGTGAGTGGGCCATGCTTTAGAGAGGGTTAAACTGAGAACAGTGCGAATAGTTGCCGGTTTGACTACCGGGCTAAAAGTCTCACCACAATCCACGCCAACCTGTTGAGTTTTGCCATCACCTACAAGACGGGCCTTATGCCTCTCAAAAACACCATCAGATTTTTCTTTATGAGTAAAAATCCACATAGACTGAATCACATTAACATCAGGTGGACGGGGCACCAACTCCCACGTCTTATTTTTAATAAGAGCATTAAATTCATCATCCATAGCCATTTTCCAATTCGGGTCACGAAGGGCAGACATGGGGTTACGTGGCAAGGGGGATTTAGTGACACTAGTGTTAAGATTGAATTGTCGTTTGGGTTTGAAAATCCTATGCTGACTACGTGTCACGGGTCTGGGAGCCGAAAGAGGAGTGGGCTGGAGGTGAAGGGGTCGGTGCTGGGCTGGGTGAGGTATTCGGTTGTGGTGATGGTGGGCCGGTTGGAGGTGCAGGTTGCGGGTTGGGCAAGACCTGCTGGGCTGGTTGGTTTGGGCCTGGCTGAGAAGTCAAATGGTGGACCACGTAAGGGGAGGGTCCGTCGTCCATAAAACCATAAGTGTGAGGTTGTGGAGTGTGCAACTTAGCAAATGGGAATTGGGTTTCATCAAAAATGACATAGCGACTCAGTATGATTTTACGAGAGGACAAATCATAGCACTTGTAACCACGATGATTAGATGGGTACCCCAAAAAGACACACGGGGTGGAACGGGCTTGAAGTTTGTTTATGGTAGTAGAGGGAAATAGTGGATAGCATAAACACCCAAACACCTGAAGATGAGAGTAGGAAGGGTCCTTTTGATAAAGAACCTTGAGAGGTGATTGATAGGCTAATTGTTTACTTGGAAGAATGTTGAGAAGATATGTTGCCATTTGCAAAGCATGATGCCAAAATGAAGGTGGTAAAGATGCATGGACTAGTAGAGTACGAACAATGTCGTTAATGGTACGGATTTTTCTCTCGGCTTTCCCATTTTGTGACGATGTATGTGGACAAGAGAGGCGAAAAGCTAACCTGTTTACTTTACAAAATTTCCAAAAGGGTCCATTATCAAATTCCCTACCATTATCACATTAAATGTTCTTTACTTCTCGTTCAAACTGAGTGCGGATGAAAGCTCTAAAAGATAGAAATGTGGAAAAAACTTGAGACTTCTTAGACAATGGGAAAGTCCACAAAAAATTAGAGTAATCACCCAACAACAAAACATAATACGGTGGCCCCGAAGAGCTCAAAACGGGAGATGTCCAAATATCACTATGGATAATATCAAAAGGCATAACAGTCTAAGAATTAGAAGAAACAAATGGCAACGCAACATGTTTTCCAAGAGAACAAGAGTGACAAACATGAGAACTACGAGTTTGATTACACTCAATAAATTTATTTAGCCTAAGGGAGTCAAAAACAGGTGCTCCTAGATGACCCAAACGAGCATGCCATAACGATGGTGCTAAAGCGGCAAAAGTAGAGGGTGAAGTGGCTTGATTGGTGGTGATGGTGGTTGTGATGGGATAAAGGTCGCCCCGACTCTCACATCTCATTAGACGCATCCCCGTCTGGAAATCCTTCACAGTAAAACCAAAAGGGTCAAATTCAACAGAAACCGAGTTATTAGTTGTAAACTTTCGAACCGACACTAAGTTTTTAATAAGTCGAGGGGCATGAAAGACATTTTTCAAGGCTAAGGGAGGATTCGGGGGAGACAAATTGGTGTGACCATAACCACGAATTGGAATTGAATGACCATTACCGACAATTATACCACAATTATTGCTCAAATTAAAATAAGACGAGAGATTACCTTGCTCAGATGTCATGTGGGAGGTGGCACCAGTGTCCATGTACCAATTTGCATCCGTAAGATTAAGCCCAAGAGTGTGCATCGCTGCTTCGATGTCTGTCGGAGTGGGTGGAGCCGTTGCTGCCGTGTAGGCCTGTGGCGGTTTTGGCCCAAGGATGCCTGGCTGGCGCTGCTGGGCTTGCGGAAAGGGTCTGACCCAAGGTGATGAGGGGTGTGGGCCTGGTGATGAGGGGTATGGGCAAGGTGGAAGAGCCCAAGGCATCCATGGCCACTGCCACTGTCCGGCAGGCCACTGCTGGTGTCTCGGTTGCTGCTGGCCGAACTGTTGGTGCCCGCCACCATTGCAGCCGCCACCGCGGCCGCCACCATCGTCGCTCTTGCCGCCACCATTGTTTTTGCCACTATTGTTGCGATTTTGACCCTTTTTACCACCATGATTATTGCGATGTTGATGGGAATTTTTGGAGAGGGAGTGAGAGTCATCAGTTTCGTGAGCCACCATGGCGGCACCTACGCCGGTTGCAACCTTCTTCGCGAGACCGACTTCTTCCAAAGTGAGCATAGAGCGGACTTGATAGAATGGTGGAAGAGGATCGCTTTGGCGAATGAGCGTGGCAATCCCACTGTAAGCCTCGATGAGGCCGGCCACCATTTGAAGAACAAGACAGTTGTTCGAGACCGGTGCACCTACGTTCTTGAGTTCATCCAACAATTCCTTGAGTCGTTGACAATACGCAGAGGCATTCGGGAAATCCTCCATGTTGGTATGGGAGAATTCTTGCTCAAGAGTGACAGTCCGAGAATTCTTATTGTCTTGGAATATATCACGCAACCTATTCCATGCCTCCATTGCTGTTGCGTCTGGTTTAAGAATTGTATGCAACAGGTCATGTGAGATTGTTGCATAGATCCATTGAAGGACCGCAGCATCAAGGGTCGACCACAGTTCCTTTTCTTCATCGGTGTTAGGCACCTTCTCCTTTCCTTTCTCCGGTGGGATGATGTGGTGGAGGACCTTGTGAGCACGTGCGTGAATCTTGAACAGTTCCGCCCACGTCGCATATTGGACGTTTTCCATCTCTAAGGTGATGGATATATGGTTCTTGATGTTGGAGACAGCAAGAGCCGGGTGGAATTTGTTGGAGTCAGTCATGGTGGCTGACGTGAGAAGAGAGATAGCGGCTAGAAGGAGAAGAAGAGAAGCTAGGGCGCGGCGGAAGCAGAAGAGGATCGTACCCTAGACTTGTGATACCATGAAAGAATATAATTCCGTACTGATTTCATTAGCATAATTGTGGTTATATACAACCATTACAAGAGAGATCCTAGGCTATAATTTTGGAAATAGGGAACTAAATATACATCAGATCACTAACATATATTCTAATTATACACAAAATCACTAACATTATGACTAGATACAAAATATATTTACATATATTCTAACAATTTGCTTCTTGTTGATGTCATAAGAGTTTCTTTCCCTCGTGTTTGAGCTAGCCTGTAGGGCTGTTTTTTTGACTTTTTTTTCTTTTTTGTAACCAAAAAAAATCCCATATGAGAAAATGAGAATGCGGTTTTTCCGTACGGTGATTGAGCCATGTTGGCACATCACATGGATTGCGAGAGAAGAAAGTGGCGTCCAAAAAATTAAGGTCACCGTACGAAATGTCTCATTATTAAACAACGTGCCATGTTTCATTTTTTATTTCAAAAAAGAAATAAGTCAAATAAACAACCTGTCACCGACACGTGTCCTTTATGGCAGTACGGTGATTCGTATTCGTTAAGTCTGAACTCTGCAATGCGTTGATTCCCCGTTCTTTCCGGTAGCTTACTATATTATTTTTCTGAAAAAAATGATTTTTCAAATAATTCTGAAAAAATAATTAGAGTCGAAAGAAAAATTTATTTTGATATTAGTTTTTCTAACTTCTTTAAAAAGTCGACGTAAAAAAAAAGCTTCTTCAAAAAGTTTCCATTTTTAAATAAATAATTATTTCTTTAAAAAATTGTTACTAATTACATTCATTGATATATATGAAGAAAGTCGGTAGAGAAAAAAATCGTAAAAAATTATTGTAAATAAATAAAAAACCATAATATTTTTTTTGGTCAAATTCTTTATATTTAATTTCTATGTAATATCTTAAGTTGTAGTTGTCTCTTTTTGATATTAAATCTTTGGTTTAATTTGAGTCAAAATGGATGAACTCATATAAAAAGGTAAAGATCTCTCAACACTCTTTCTATCTAAAATTAATTCCATGTAATTAATTAATAGCATTTGCCTTTACCACAACGTGATCAGTACAATTTTATTAGTATCTATATCCTAATTAATGAACGATGATTATGGTGTAAGACCCTAATAATAAGTCTACTATTATGGGAGACTCCATTTTTCCAATTTTTAAATTAATTTTAAGTCTATTCATTCTTTTAAAAGTACTCTCTCTGTCTCATAATATAGTCTTTTAAGATATTTTTATATAGATTAAAAAATACAATAAATTGATGAGTGATAGTAATAATATTATCAAATTAATTTTATTATTTATATTGTTCAAAAATCAATGTAACGTTCTGAAAAAGCATTATCAGTTAACTATATAATTTTTGGTTAACATATCTACCATGTTCCCGCCAGGCTAATTTCCATTTTTTCATATTATGCTGCTTCAAATCAGTTCCTTTCTTTTTGACAAAAACAAGTTCCTAATCAGTTGCTAATACATGAAGTGTGTTACTGCTATTTCTTCTTCTTTTTTAAACCAAAATAAAAAAAATTAACTTTTTATTATAATGTGGAACATTCTAATCGGAAGATCAAGGTAACATTTCCTTTGACAAAACCCATCTTCCCGTACCGGTGTGTAGCACTTTTGCCGTATAATAGAAATTTTTCATAATCAATTAATGGATAATACACGCACAGTATTCCCGTCATTTTTTTCCTTTTTTTTTCTAAAATAAAAAGTTAACCTTTTATTCTAACCGTGAAGATGTAAGACTTAGACTCCTAAGTGTACGAGACAGTTGTCCTTTGTTTGATTTTCTGTTTTTCTCACTCGAATATAATATTCTTTTGGCTTAATTTATCTATTTTAAAATAGTGATTGTTTATGAGTTTTATTTATGTTTTATTATTTTGGTAAATTTATAGTTTATGAAATTATTTTTTTAATATTATTTTTATAAATAAAATAGTATTTATTTCGGGTTTTACTCATTCTTTTTGTTTTTGTAATTTTTTAGGATGAAAATTTATTATTTTTTAAATTTTATTTTTGATAAATACAATATTATTTGTTTATGGATTTCATTCAAATTTTCACTAGTTTCATTCATTTTTTTTTCTGTAAACTTTTGAGTTTGTAAAATTATTTTTTTTTTAATTTTATTTTGCTTACAAGTTCCACTCATGTTTTTTTGTTCATGTAATATATTGTTTATTTACCTATTTCATTCATTTTTTTCTATTAAATATAACAAATTACTATGGACCGATAAATTATTTAATTTAATTTTTATCTAGTTATTTTTTATCTTATTTGAGTTTTATATATTTTTATCGATATGAAGGAACACATATTGATTGCTTATAATACAGATTTTGCATATTTAACTATAATGCACAATATCACAAAATTGACACTGTTATAAATTTACAATATATCATATATCAAATTTTTTTGGTAGATTGGCGGGTGTTAACCCCAAAAACTAAACATATAATCAATCAATATTATACAAATAAACAAGTCATTTCATATCATGTGTAAAAATCAATGTAGCTCGTGCAAGTGCACAGGTCAATTTTCTAGTTGAGGATAAAGGTGTAAAAAAATAATTAATGCTTCATTGAAACACTAAAATAACAATTATTTTAAAACATTTTTATTTTGCTAAAAGGAGTATTATCATGGGATATTGGAGGAAGTAGAAAATTATCCCCATCCTCTCTCCCCCACACCCTAAATCTCACAATTCTTATTTCCACCTCCTCATTAATGTGACTACCATCTTCTTCACCATGTCGCATTCATATATGGATTTGGATTTGCTGCTGTAGAGCAATCTTGCTGTACCTGTTGTTGAGTTAATAAGAGCCATTTGATTTATCCAACTATTTATATTTTAACAATTCAAATTCTCTTACCATAAGGACACAGTAGAGGAAATAAAACTCAAACTCCCAATTAATTTTTTCTCCAACACAGCAAAACTGAGCTGAAGTAACGTCAACGAACAAATAAATTATTACACCAACACTATTGTTTTTACTTATTATAAAAGAGAGAGTTATAAACTTCTATTGGACTGAATTATTCTTTCTCATATTGGTGTCAAAATCCAGTCTGCTCCTTGAAGAAATAAGCAAGTTCTCTCAGGTTATGCCTATTATTACGCAGCACCCGAGCTTTATATATATATTGTGCCTCTGTTTCATTCTCAAAGCCTTTAAAAACTATTTAAGACAAAAAAATACCCAATCCTCACCATTTTTATGACAACACCGATCCTCAACCTTTAAAAACTATAACAAATGGAAGGAATAATAAGGTAAGAAAGTGTTGAATAAAGAGAGATTACAGTGGAAGTTTTATGCAGAGGATAAGAGCATTCCATGAAGCACTGGCGCAGAGCAATACATCTTCGGAAACTTTCGTTGCAAGTTGGCACGGCCAAATTGTGTTTGGGTAAGTAAAAAGGTGGGTTGCTTTGCATACTTTAATAAAATAATAATAATAATTGATGTGTCACATCACAGATGGTTGGATGAATCAAATGACTCTCATTAACTCAACAGCAGGTACAACAAGATTGCTCTACAGCAGCAAATCCAAATACTTCATGTATAGCCGCACTAGAGCTATTGTTTGTGACTGTAGTCACAACTCTCGCCTTTCTTTATTATGCTACCACGGGCTCAATTGCAGTTGTCACTCCTCACTCATGCATTGAGAACTCTTCCACAATAGTTTTTCAGAAAAGCAATACCCAACACACCCATGACCCAACATTTTAGAAACAATATTCTAGACTCCATTTATCTTTTTGGTCAACTTCTAGCCTCCATTTTAGATGGAGTACTTTTCATCACCCCCACCCCCACAAAACACAGCCTTTTTTTTTTTGGTCAACAAAACACAGCCTTGAAGCACCCGATAGTTTGCGTCTTTGGGGCCCAAAACCATGCTAAAAAATAAATAAATTTCTCTATAAGCATTTTTAGCATATATTTTTTAGGCCCAATTTAGATAAACTTCTCCATAAGTACTTCTAGTATATATTTTTTAACTAACAACTTCTCATAGAAATTGAAATTAACTTTTGCTCTTCACATTTTTTAAAAACCATCTCTTTTAACTTCTCCAAAAGCATCTATCTATCTGTTAATGACTATTTAATAACATTCCAGCTTCTTTTGCATATATAAAAAAATAAGAAGCAAAATAAGACTAACTTCTCCATAAGTCAAAAGCTAGAGCTTTTGCATCCAAATAGGACCTTAACTAATAACTTTTCACATAAGTTGAAATTAACTTTTGCTCTTCACATTTTTCAAAAGCTATATTTTTTAACTTCTCCAAAAATACCTATCTATTTATAAATGACTATTTAACAACTTTTTCTCTTGTGCATATATGAGAAAAATATGATACAAAATAAAATTAACTTCTCTATAAGTCAAAAGTTAAAGCTTTTGCATCCAAATAGGCTCAATAAACAACTCTCCTCTTCTGTTTCTGCATGAAAGCTTTCGTCTTGATTTGATTTCTTTTTCATTTTGTTTGGTCAATAGATTTCTTTTTTTTTTGTCGAAAGATACCTGGATTAAAAAAGCCCAAAAGCAAAGCCAACGAGCCAGCAGTATAATGGCCCCAAAGGCCAACATTAGCTATGCAGAGTCGCTACAGATACAACAACTAAACCTCATTGACACGCACTGATGAAACATCAACAAACGTACAACAAAGAAAACGACAATTATACAAAGTACACAACAGCAGCAACCAGAAATATGCCCAGCTAGAGGCACAAAGGAAACAAGGACAAACAAAAAAACTAGCAAAGCATATAAGCTGAGCACACCCCAGACATGAAAGATATCATTGAGAATATCCTTGAGTGGGTTGAGTTTGGCCGGTCATTGGGGACATCCAGAACCTTCTGTCATGACAAATATATCTCACATTTCATTTTCTTTTAGATGTCAAAAGTTTTGTCCTTTTTGGTCACTAGGACCCAACATGGGCATGGCCTCAACCTGACCCAAAAGTTTAGTTCATTTCTTATTTCCAACAACCTTATCAATATACGTACATGCAATGTATTTGTTCTTATAGCCTTCGTTCAGGTATACGCGCGTAGTCGCTTCCCACTTAACGACTAATTAAGGATATTCATATTTATTCAAAATTCTAGAATGATTTTCTCTAATCCCAGAGTTCTAAATGCTTGGAGAAAACAAAAATAATAATTTTTAACACGTTGATGAAGGAGGTTTCCAAAAAAAAAACACGTTGATGAAGGATGAATCATAGCCATGAATTTAGTTTCTATCTAAAATTAAGTCAGACAGCACTACATTATATATCATAATCACGGGCCTATATATATCGTGGAGGAAGTCAAAACTTAATTTTAGCGGAGTGAGATTATTTACTAATTATATAAAAAAATTAATATTTACAAATACTAGTATAGTGACCCGTGCAATGCACGAGATAAATATTTCGTATAAAAGTATATATATATATATATAATTAATAATTTATATACCTTTAACGAAATAAATTATGTGTTAAAATTCGGCATCGGGAACCTCCAATTCCTCAAAAGCGCCTTGAGGGGATGGTACGACCCTAGCTATATAGCACGGGCTCTGATACCATGTTAAAGTTCGGCATCGGGAACCTCCAATCTCTCAAAAACGCCTTGAGGGGATGATACGACCCTAGCTATATAAGCACTAGCACAGGCCCTTGGCATCCAATGTGGGACTTCAACATTATATATGTGCAGATATTTTTATGCTAAATGAATTATAAGCAAACAATTTCTACTACAACTGTTAAAAAAACACAATTTCTACTACACCCTTACCACTTTAGTGCGTTAACACGTACAATGCACGTGATACATAATAAGCATTTACTATTTGATTAATTTTCAACTTTAATGTAGAGTAAGACGAAAAAATAAATAAATTATGGTTGAAGTAGTATGACAGTTTAAATAGTTGATGTAAATAGGCATGTCAAAAACTCAAATATGTGGGTACTCATCTGAACACTCTCAACTTTGATGGGTTTGGGGTCGAGTTTTGATTATCATGTTTTTCAAAGACATAGACATTGGTAGGGATGTTGTACTCACCCCTGAAAATGATGGGTCTTGATTTACAAATATAATTTAGCATTAATGACCTGGTTCAATTAATAGTTTTTACACAAAAAAGCTATTTTCTTTTCCTTAACCACTAATCCCCCACAAAGATGGCGATTTAATCCTTAGATCAAGAGTGGTGGTTGTGTAAAGCCTGGCATAGTTTAGGTAAATTCGTTTGGGACCAATGTGCAACCATTGGGGGAACAAAAAATTATCCAATACTTAATAGACTGATCTATAGTTAAAGAGAAATATGAAATTAAAAAATATATAAATAAGTTAATGGCAAAATATAAATTTGTTTTTTACTATCCAAATACATATTTATTTACTATTCTAAATTACATTTAATTAAAATAACAGTTTAATTTGCTATCTTTTTTATGTTAGTTTAATTAACTACTATCTATATATTAATTAGAAAGTTTAGCTTCAGTTATTTGTATGTCTTTTACTTAACTTAACCATATATTCACATATTAATAAAAAAAATCGTGACTTGATATAGTTTTTTTAAGAAAATGGTTTATCCTTTTTAAAATCTTGATCTAATCTAAAATGCTAAAGCTTTAGAAAAAAATTGCATTGGTGCACGTTCCATCCATTTGGTCCTTTAATGCCACAAAATGCAATTAATGGCAATTAGTAGATCGAAATTCCTAACTAAATTAACTGTAAAATTTATCTTCTTTTTTTTGACAGCATCTGTAAAATTTATCAAAAACAATAGTAAATGCGATATACTTTCTCATGCATGATTATGATTATTATATGTATTCTTCCCATTATCCTTACTTTTCAATTTACAGTAAAAGTTATAAAAATGTCATTGACATTTTCTGGTACAAACAATATAAACCTACGTAAATTCTGATTTCTGAGTGATGAATTGTAAATGTTTGCCAATATAGTTGTCTTAATCAACACTTGTCGTCTCGCTGTTTTTGTTTTTTAATTTATTTGCTATTATTATTTTTCAGTCTTTCAAACATACTTTGAGAGCGCATGCTTTTTTTTTTTTTTTGGCTAAGCTGAGAGCGCATGCTTTCATTCACGACAACAACGCAAACACTACGTGTCTAATATGAAATTTATTTATGGGATGTGGAATTGAAGATTGCTGAAGTTGTGGTGGGTGAGTGGAGCATTTTGGGGTAAATGGTGTAATGCATGCGTCAAAGATATATATATATATATATGGCAATTTCTGGCTTAACCAGGAGAGATGCAGAAGCACTACCATCAATTATTGATAAAAAAAATTGTGGTTTCAAATCTTAGAAATATAATAAAATTATGTGCAAGTCTTTGCTAAAAAGTTTAATGTCCTTTTATACGATCGAGTTATTCATTTACAGCATGCATGTGCTAAATTAACTCACTTAAAAGAATAAAGATAACAAAAATCAAGTTTATAATTTCATTATCAGTCATATATAAAATTTCAATATCATGTCAGACTAAAATTAACTTTCTTTGAAATATAAATTATTAAGTATGTTTATTATTGTGTCTATAGTACACATCCTTTTATACAAAAATATGATTGATATGATTTAGTTTATAACGATTGGATTAGTGGTGAGATGTTTGAGTAGTTAACATGAAGTCACATATTTAAACCTCAATACTACCATGGTTAAAAAAACACATTTTACCCTTTATTTATTTATTAATTTATCCTTTACAATTGAATTATTAAAAAATATTGGACTAACGTGGGTGGTTGTTGGTTAGAATTAGTTTAAGATTAAAATTAAATCATAGCTATATTAGTATATGGCTATATGCTCAAACTTCATTGCCGCGCGTCATTCGCAAACTCAAATCGTGAACCTGAAATTAAGGCTACTGTCAACGCCTGTACTCAACTCCTTCGATTCAATTTCAAGATTGTGAACGTTATTATATCCTACTATAAAACTTCCACAATTTCCTTTGAGGTGTCTAATCATTATTAATGTGTTGAATAATTTAGTTAGTCAGAACACTAATCTTCAAAAGTGTGCACTTTCACCTAATATTAAAGTACATATATAGTGGAGTAGCGGACCACTACAGTTGAGAAGATGAAACCGGATGCGAACTCCGTTCGAGGTCAATATGAAAAATGAGAATATTATAAATTAGCCATTGAAATCAAAAATCTTAAATCACATTCTTCAATAATTAGTATTAGATTGTGACATGTGGGATGTATTATCGAGAATTTTCAATTTAAAGAATAAATTTAGCATATTAGTAATTTTAGAGATTAAATTCATAGTACACTACAATAGTCCCTATTATATTTCACACTAAATTATTTTCTTGTCTCATTTCTTAAGTGTTGTAACTATCATGTCATTCTTCACTTACTTAAGTCACAAACATATACACAGCTTTTCTATCAATTATATTATTATATTTCAGTGGGATGAAGTGAAAAATTGGGGGGTTGGGGGTTAATCGAGCTAGGCTGTGATAGAAATGTAATAAGTTGTATTTATAAAATTAATTTTTTAATATATGATATATAATTAATTTGTATATTATGCATAACGATTTAATTCTTTTAACTTGAAAATGTGTTACAAAAGTAATAGTTCTAGAAGTATAATTTGAGTTCCAGAAATAGCATTTATGTAACTTACTTTTAACTTAATATGTTACGAAAATTGGAGTACTGTAGTACTAATTTACCAATGTCTTCTTGTCATGTCTATATTTTCTAGTCCTTTCACAACCCAAAATTACAAATGTCCTACTTCTGGGGCGTCCTGTGTTTTTGACTGTTCTAACAATGACAACAACTCCAATTCGTCTCCCAACACCTCTAGCCCAGTCCAATAGTGCATCTCTCATAGGGAAAACCTACAAATTCAAATATAATGATTAACTTCATATATAAGTAATAATCATATCTTAACAAATTATCATTTGTAATTCCAAATTACCTTTGTTCTCGGGAGCACATGAGTACAGTCCACTTCATTTGGTCACAGAAAAGCATCATCTGTTTCCACCTAATGTCCAATGAAACAACCTGAAAGTTAAATTTTCTCAATTTCCACAAATTACGGACATTGTAGTTCCGAAATTGAAATTTAGCTTCCGAAAGTTGCATTTCTGTAACACATTTTTCAATTTTCAAAATGTGTTCTAGAAATGCAACTTCCGGAACTACAATGTCTGTAATAGTGTGTTCCATTTCAACTTTATAGACCAAAACTAATAATTCTGGAACGATAACTTTACATATCGGATGTTGCATTTTCGGAATACTTTTTTTTGGTTTCAAAAAATATATTTTGGAATTGCAACGTCCAAAAGTCATATTTTGAGTTCTAGAAATTGCAATTTCTAGAAGATCAGGAAATTGCAAAAAAAGAAAAACCTCTTGATTTAGCTGACGGAGGGGCATTTTAATTTGTCTTCTAAATTGCAGAAAATCTTAAATGTGGGTTTGGGGAAAAGTTCATGTGGGGTGCAAGGAGAAACAACCATTAGTAGTCTGCATTTAGTTTGGGTTAGTCTGGCCCAAAAATCCATTGACCCACATTGTCTTAGCTTTCTAACAAGGTAAAAATCACACCCCTTTGACCAAAAAAAAAAGGTAAAAATCACTTAAATATCATTTCCATGACTTTAATTAGTCATACCCAAAATACAAAGAATGTGTCAAGACTTATCAAGAATGAGCATGTGCAATATTATTCCAACATAACCCACATGAGTCCAATTTCAAATTAAGATTAAGCTAGCTCATTACTAACAAAGGTTTAAAAGATTTAAATATGAGGACCATTAAGATATAGGGTATGTTTGGATAAACAATTTATTTAAGCACTTATAACATAAGCGCTTATCATATAAGCGCTTATCATATAAGCGCTTATGTATAAGTTATTTTTATAATCGAAGAGATAATGTGATGAAATTGATTTTATATAAATTGTAAGCTGTTTTGATAAGCTATCGTGATAAACTTATGAAAATAAGCTTAAAATAACTTATGAACCAGTTATAAACTGTTTTCATAAGTTCTGCCAAACATACTGACAAGTGCTCAGTAAATAAGCCAAAATAAGCTCTGCATAAGTCAATCCAAACATACCCATATACAAATTGGACTCATAAACTTCTTTTTCTTTTACTCCTTTTTCTGCTTTCTTTACATTTTGTTGTTGTTTTTTTAAAAAAAAAGTATAAATTGGGTGTTCATGCCAAGTTTAATTTTAAAGGGAAAGGCATGGAATGCAGCAGGTGTTATCGTTGTTGCGCAACTCATCATCTCATGTGAGTTATGGAATTGCTGCAATTGCAAGTTTGATTATAAGGAAGGCAATGGGATGTCTATGGTAGTTGTCGAAGAATCTGAGCCAACACACTTTGCCTTGACAAGGCTTAATTAGCTGAATTTTGAAGTCAGATTCAATGATAAATAAGCGAAAATAATGGTCTCACACACTAACATTATATATCATGATAAGGGCTGGATGCAATGATCTGGTATACAGAAGGAAGAGAATATATATACTAGAGTGAATATGAAATGACTTGATGAGATTCTATCTTAAAATCATATAATTTTAGAAGAAATTTTCCGACACTTAATTTAAAACATTATCCTTTCGTTCATGCATAACTATACAATTGAATTTAAAAACTTATAATAGGTTGTCTTCCATATATTCTTTTTGGGCATGAATCTCCACATGTAACTGTGGAGACTAATTTCTCGACTGAGATCCTTTTAAGTGGTTATTATTTTCTAATAAATGTTCTTCTATACATACAGTCCGAGAATCCAACTCCTGACATTATACTTAAGGGACTTGTGTATCTAGTATCTATTACCCGTATCACACCATGTTAGTTGTCTTTCCAAACACATGACTTGGGATCGAACTCTCGATATCATACTTAAGAGACCTGAATATCTATCACCCGTGTTACGCTTTGTTATTTGCCTTCCATATATTCGATATATAGAATTTGAGAACTCCACATTATTCATGATTATTAATTATAGAAATTGTATATATGATTGGGTGGCTGGCTAGATGGAGCACCGGAGCAGCATTGATGCCGTGGAGGCGTTAACAATGCAATATCTCTTTACAATCAAACTTCAATTATTGAGAATATCCCTCTTTGGTATCTCATTTTCTCTTAGCCATGCCCTTTGGAAAATAATAGGGTCAATACATCATCTCCATCACACACCAACAACGTGAATCCAACTCCATCTAAATTAGTGTCCTGATTCTGGATGCCTCATTAATCATTGCCACCCTCTGTGTGTGTGTCTGTCTATCCATTTGAAAAGGGTTCTTGATTGATTGAATATAATATGGATTTAATCTCGAGTTTTGATTTTTTTTTCTTACAGTTTACACTTTTTCACTTTTCAGTTTTCTCTATCTCTTTTTTTATTTTTTATCACATCATTTATCAAATATCCCTTTTTTCTCTTATGTTTTCTCTTCCTTTTTAGCTCTGTTTTTTGTACCATTCGCACACTGTATGGGATGCGAGAGTTGAGACTATCATTTCCAAATAATTACTATTCATGAAACAGTAAAATAGGTATTTTAATTTACTATTTTATAACTTTATTATATGCATATGAATCACCCCATATAAAGTGTCTCAATCAGTGTTATTAAATTTGGCTCGAACCGTCCGGCTGGACCGGTCCGACCGGGAACCGATAGTAGGAGCAGTTTGAGTTGTGTATTGGTCAGATATGCTATGGAACCGGTGTGAATCGTTACAAACCGGTCAATTTTGCGGGCGAACCGGTGGCTTATTACTCGGACCGGGTTTATGACTCCACACACACTGCTTAAGGCGCAGGCTAATGCGTACACGCTATCCTAGGTCTGCGCCTAGCTGTCACATGACATTATCCCAATCCCAAGGCTATCTCACGCTCTCCAAGAACGTTGATACACGCGCATTCAACTCCTCCTGAAAAGTTCAAAAACATGCTTACAAAACTCCCTTATTGGGAGTAGAACATGAGTCCTCAAAGATCCAACAAAGCATTTATGCCACTGTACCAGACGTGTTGATGTGCTACTACGTGACAAAACATTATATATATTATATATGTGCATATTCAATTAGTACAAAATTAATAAGTTTTATACACCGGTTTATGCGGTTCAACCAATGACTCACCGGTTCGACCTGTGACCCACTGACCCAGTACCTCAATCGAGTTGATAACCAGTCCGAGTTCAATAACATTGGTCTCAATAAAGTTTTTGTTGACTTTCGCTTGGATTTCTACCCGACTAATTCATAAGGTCCAATTTGTTTATAATTAAAATTAAAATAAAAAAAAAGTGATTTTTATTTAAAATTAGAAAATCTACATTTTTAATATAAAAGTAGAAGCTTCTGGTTAGAGACTTGAATGGCAAGCTTCTCAAAGGTTTTTACAGCATGGTGGGTTCTTGCAATGCTACATGGGCTGAGTTATGGGCACTTCAATTGGGTATTAATAAGATGGCCCATGAGCTCTTTCTTTAGAAGGTAGAGTCTGAGATTGGCCCTTGTTGTCCCTCTGGCTCTGCTGGTTCCGTGAAGGCTTCGCGGGAGCTTCTCAGCGGTCGTGCCGAGGAGCTTGAGGTGGTTCGGTGCGCTGTGGAGGGGGAAGAGGTCCCGGTTTCGCTGGTTGTTGGTGCAGTGGAGGAAGAAGAGGGAGATGAACCCGATCTACTCTGTGGCCGCGCTGGGAGGTTTTTTGACCTCTTTGGCAATGGTGGCGTGTGGCAACCATGGCTGGTTTTGGGTGTACGACCGTGCTAATGTCCTTTTGCTGGGGTTGGAGACATTACTATCGGCAAGGGTTTGGAGGAGATCCCCCTCGTCAGGATTGTGCTGTTGTCTCCTTCAAGCTTGGTGGTCAGGTATGCCGGTCGTCGATGTTGTGTTGTGTTGTGGGCTCACCGCAGTGCTTGGTTGGTGTCGTTTGTGTTGTTCAGTGGTCTCGTTTTCTCCTCTCTGCCGTAGCCGGTATCGCCAAGTCGTCGTTCGTCTGAGCTGCTTTGGTCTCTGGAGCGTTGTTGTGTAGCTTTGTTACATGTCTGTATCTTTTTTGGTGTGACTGGTTTTGCTCATTGGTGTTCTTTTAGTTTTTAGCAGCTTTGGTTGTTTAGTGTTTTATTGTTTTCCTTGTTTGTTAGTTGTTTTAGTAGCGTGTCTTGGTTTGTATTGCTATATTTGGTGTGACTCAGCGTATGCTGTTTTCTTTACTGTAGATGTTGTATGACTGAGTTTTACCCAAGTTATGAACTTGTTCATGTTCATCAAAAAAAATTGACTCTAAAGTTTTGACAAAAAAAGATTGACTCTAAAGTAATTGTAGACATGGTTAAGAAGAAATCTACTCAGATTTCGTTTCTCCATCCGCTACTATAGGAGGTGGTTGCTCTGCTTCAACTCCCAGCATGACACACATGAAGAGTGTTGCTAACACACTCTTTCCAACATCACATGGTTCGCATTAAATTATGTGGGTTGAGATCCTATTTAGTGGGACCCATTCCCAAAGTGGTGGGACTTATGTGCATTTCAATCAATCAATGAGAGTGTGTTAGAAAGAGTGTATTAGAGAGTGTATTGTTAGCACTTCTCTAACACACATTAGTTATCCATACAGATAGGGAAGCTAATAGGTGTGTGGATTTTCTAGCAACACAAAGCCATTCCTCTTTTAATGAGGGTATATTTTCCGGCTTTGGTTATCCATTGCTTAATTTGTATATTCAGGTGGATGTCAGGGGTGTTTATACCCCTAGATTGAGGCCCTAGTTGTTGTTGTTTTGGGGCAGTTTTCGCTCCCTTTTATAAAAAAACTAATTTGTATTTGTTTATTATTATAATTTTTCTCATATATCGGTTGTCACTTTGTTAATATCATATTATTTATTAAAAGTTACTGTATATGTCTTTTTATTTTAATTAGATTCAATATTATTTTTAGATTTTGATTATTTTCTAATACTAAAACAAACATATAAAAATCTTTTAAATTGATTATTTTTTAAAAATGACTTTTTTTCATAAAACAATTTAAAACAAACAGACTATAAATCAAGTGAAAGAATATTTCTTTGATTAAAAAATTATTGCAGTATAACCACCCGAGGGTCAAGTCCAACATATGTGCCCATAGAAGTTTCATGAATTAGATTGCATCAAGTTTGACATAAAAAACAAATTAGTTCTTTTAATTTCAGTTTGATAAAATATAAATTAAATAAAATCAATTCAATTTAAATAAATTTTAAATGGATTATTTTTAATTTTCTTGATATATTATTATTATATATAAAAATTCATCAAATAATTATATACTGATTTTATCAAAATACAGTAAATATAAGTTTAAACTCTTTCATTTAAATACACTAAATACAAGTTCAAACAATTTCATATGAAATATATTAAAATTTGATTAATAAATTTGCCAAGCATATTTGTCTTACATATAATACATTCTTATATATCATAAATTTGACTTTTTACTCTCTTTTTTGTCAACATGAACAAATTCATAACACAGGTAAAACCTAGCCATAAGGCATCTACAACAAGAGACAAATCAAACAACATAAGCAGAGTCTAACTAGATATAACAATACTAACCAAGACACGCTGCTGAAAACAAACCACATACAAGGAAAACAACAACTAAAAAATAGATCAAACTCTAAAAACCAAAGCAGCAAACAACAAAGGAACACAGATAAAACAAGGCCAAGCACACCAAAAGACCAATTTGGGGCACCCAGAAACCTTTTTCCTCCACAAATCTAACCCACATGTCATTTTTTAGACCTCCCAGACACTTCTTCGGTGACGATGGAGGAGGTGAACACGGCTTTGCAACAGTGTTCCAGCAACCACCCCAACAACACAATCTGTAGCAAATCAGGATCCACGTACGTCGGCAGCTCCGGCAACCTCTATAAGTGGCGGCGCTTGCAACAACAATCGTAGCCCTCAAGTTGGAAAGAGACGACGTCGCACTCCAAAACGAGGGTGGATCACATCCAACACCAAGCTGAGTGTGGCATCTCCAACTGCAGCAGAAGGAGCTCTCGTACTCAGCACAACAGCGACGCCTCCAACCAGCAGCTTCGATGGTGACAGAAAGATACGCGACGACGGTGCAGGTGGAAGGGGCGGTTGTAACACCCTTTCTCTAAAAAGGATATTACACCATAGTAACAAAAAAATTTCAGAATAACTTAGAAAATATTTCATGAAAATTGGTAGTCCTTCTTCAGAATACGGGTAAAATTTTATGCTTTTATAAAAGATGAGAAGGATGGGGAATATGTTCCCTTGATTCTTCTTTAAAGATTTTAAATGCAAAGTAAGGCCATCATGCTTTGTAAAAGTACTCCATCTCATATATATATATATACACCATGATATTTTACAAAAGAGTTTGTTCCAAGACATACTATGATTTTGGATACTGCAAAAGAAAAAGGTTAAAACTAACTAAACCAAAAATACAAAAGTGGTAAAATAAAACGTACGCTACTATGTACAGTCGAGCCATGATCCCATTATCTACCCAAAAGGGATCTACTACTGCAAACTCTAACTCAGCTGCATCTAAGGACACGACCAAGCGGACCCTCCTAAACCCTCCTAAACCTAGCAAACTAGACTCAAGGTTCCGGACCTGAGTCACCAGAATCCAATCAAAACCAAACCTGGATAGATCCGGTCTAGGTAAGGGTCATTGGTGAGGTCAGAGGTAACCCAAGAGTTGATGGACTTTTCAGGTATCTCTTCCTCTTCATCATCGAAAAGGGATTCGGATAACCATATGACATCCTCCTCCTCCGAGTGATGAGAACAAGGAGTGTACATAGATGGGTCTGCTTCTCCTAAAGGTGAAGCTGAGGTATATCCTATGGAACCCTTTGTTCCTGCAGGTGCCGCTACTAATGTATCTTCAGAAGTTCCGTCTTGGCCCACGTCTGAGGGCTTGCTCCTTGGTTGCGGGGATACCTGATCTGATCCATTACCATCATGTCCCGATGGATGTGAATTATTACCACCGTTGTCACCATTATCATCATCGTTGAAGAATGTAACACCCTTTCTCCAAAAAGGATATTACACCATAGTAACTAAGAATTTCACAAAGATTTAGAAGTCATTTTGAAAAGAATTTGTATCATTCTCCAAAAATGCGAAATTTTTTTTTCCAAAAGGAGTAATAGTATCTCTTTGTCTTAAAAACGTATTTCATTATAGATAGTAACCAAACTATTTTACAAGAGTTTGTTTCAGTACAAACCTAAGCTTCAGAACTTGCAAAACATGTAATAAGCAGAAAATAACAGTAAACTGAAAATTACAAAAGTGTTTAAAGGAAAGTATAAGCTACAATTCAAGTAAGAGCTGGATCAATCTCAGACCGTCTACCCGACTTAACTATCTTAAAACGAAGGCGTAATGGCAACAACAACCTTCTAATCCTAACGTGGTGTATCCTCTTCTGAGCAGTCTTCCCTTGCTTCTCCATCTTCCCTGCGTTACAATCTTCTTTGCGGATGATGTTCCTCAATTGCTCCAAGGGTAGCTTAACGTTCAAGACCAACCGAGTTTCTACTCTCCAGGTGGGTTTGTCAACCCTCCCCATAGTGGTAAGTACATAACCAGAATATGTACCCCACTGCGTGCCACTGTCTATCTTCCATCCTGTCCGTCCAACCTCAAGGGGTTGAATCCTAAGACGCTTGACCGGAACTAACCCAATCTTCGGATAACCCATCTACTCCGTCATGCAACAACACAACAAAAGCAGGCAAGGGTGAAACTCTAAACAAATAATAGGAAAAGTAGATACAAGAACAGGTTTATAGGTTAGTCACTTTTACACAACAATACACACATCAAAACACATAACAATCAAGACTTATAAACAATCATGGTTCAACTAACTCTTACCTTGGTGCTGAAACCCTGCAAAATAATTCATTCACAATAATATATCACCAAAACCAAGTATTTTTATGCATGTCACTTCAATATCTCAAAAGTCACACCTGTGTAATGCTCCAAGGAGACTTTCTTTTCCTTACTTCTTTTGAGCGATCGGCTGCGATAAACTTAACAGAATAATCAGGGAATCCTCTCTTTAGACCCCTGAGAATCACTTTGGTAATACCGCATTTAAAATGAATACCAAATTATAAATAGATCTGCTAGTCAGATTTATCCAAGCCGGGTGTATGATTTGTCTAGATTCAGGGGGATTCACCGCAAGACCATTGAGACTATCGAAACTTGGATAATCCCAGTAGACAATTGTAGTCCAACAGAACCTATTTTCAACCCCGTCTCGTAGGTTGTATGCTCATCTCTCTGATGCAAATGATCATCTAAATTTTCAAATCATTTTCTCTTGAAATCTCTTTCTCTGTAAAACTCTCTGTTTTACTGTTTCTCTATAAAAATCTCTAACTCTTCTCAAAACTCTTTGTAAGAAACAAATCAAAATCTTTTATGGAAAGACCACCTCGTATGAATAGAAAACTGCTTAAAAATCATTTTCCCATAACACTCTTTTACTGTATACTTTAAAACATAAGACTCTTGTCTCTTTTTACTGCTTATTACGGTCTAATTCATTATCTCGGCTTTATTTTAAGTTGCTCAACTGAGTGAATCGGTATAAAAAGAGTTATTAACTGTATTACAAGAAGATCAAACCGGGCATAGCCACTTTGGATTGATCAAGAGAGAAGAGATCAACAGTATTTAAACTTATGTCCGCTTTTAAAATAGTACACGCCTGTTCTCAGATTTTAGATAGCTTCTTGGTAATGGAATAATTACATGGCGGCTGAGCCGACTGCGGTAATCAGTGTCCAGCTTTTCTAAAAACTTGATATCATCTTTATGAACGAAATTTAGCTAATTCTTTTACCGGCTTACTTAATTTAGAAGATGAAATAATCACACGACGGCAAAGCCATCTTTGGTGATTAGTACCCATTTTCAGAAAATCGATAAAAACTTAGGCTACGTGAACGCAATTCAATTACTTCTCTTGGGAAATATTTAAGCACTGATTATCTTCCAGGAAAAAGGTCCGTTGAAAGCCTATCTCACTAATTTCCACTACCGTAGACATTGGAAATTAAACTGAGTTATGTGCATACATATACAGATTGGATTTCCACTCTATATTTCCCACAAATAATATAACGATAGGATTATCCGAGAATCCATTACCGTTACACTATATTCCGACAGATGCTATAACAGTAGGATTCACCGAGAATCCATTACTGTTACACTCTTTAATCCTTTCCAATCTATTTATATATACGGTATTAATAAATCACTTCTTTCCCATATTTATCTTAGGCACGTATATCCCTGGTCCCTAGTGTTAAGATTTTTAAATAGCGTATTAATACAGATTCCAGGCTAGAAAGAGACGGACTTTATTATAGCCCCTTCAAAGGTCTCTTTCCTTTCTAGACAGATCCATACATGTTAGATAGTATCAGGGTTTTTCACAACGAATAAAACGTATTTTCTTTACGGTAAAATCATATTTGCCATTCCAACCTTACTCCAACGAAAATATCAAGAAGATTTGGGCATTATAACCCCACAATAATTGAAAAACAAAGACAAGCACTTTTCAAGCCATATAAACACCAAAAAGCACTCAAGCACACAACACTCAAAACACAAACTTCTCAAATTATTTTGCAAGAGGTTCCCCCTACCTTTTCCAAGTTTTTTGATGAAGAACAAAGCTTTGAAAAACAAGAACACCAAGCAAAAACACTAAGAGCTTCAAAGAGGAAAGTAAGAGTTTTTGCTTGAAACACAAGGCTCTTTGATGTGGGATGTTTTTATGAATCAAAAGGGGTATTGAACCAAGGAGGAGGGCGGGTTTCTTGATGCTTGAAATGGGAAGAATAAAGCTTTGAAGATCAAGGCTTGATTTCAAGACAAGGAGAAAAAAAGGCTAGGATTTTCAAAGGGAGAAAGAAGTGAGTGTGCTTTGTCAATACAAAGGCTTGGTGTAAGAATTATAAAGAGTGGAGGGGGGTATTTATAGTGGAGGGGGCAGCCAAGGGGTTGGGTTAAATGGGATCATGGTTGGCTTAAAAATAACCTTGGTTAGGTTTTTAAAAATAAACCAAAACATTTATCTAATTCCTAATTGGCCTAAACCACTTCACAAGGATTGAATCCAAGTGAAAAATCATCATCCAAGGGCTCATGGGGGAGGAGAGGGGCGGCCAAAGAGGAAGGGCAAGGGAGGAAGAGAATTATACAAGTGATGTAAGCCATGACCATCAAATGCATCTTCAACTAATTAGTTTTAATTAAACTTTTTTCCAATTGGTTCAAAACCATGACTCGTTGATCAAAATGCATCTAGTCCCCGTTGTGGCTAAGTGGTGAGGCGGTTTTGAGGGCTGAACCAAGGGGGAGGTGAAGTTACATCTTTGTCCCTTGGTTTTTAAGTAGAAAGGATATAAATCAAGGACAAAAGTGGCTTTTCACAAATCAAAATTCCCTAAAATCAATTTAAAGGTTGAGAGCTGATAAGAAATCTTGGGAATATCATGTAATATCCCTAATAGCTTCATGGAAGAATTTCTGGAATTTTTCGGTAAGTGTAAGCATCGCGTTTTGCATAAAAACAGAAAAACGGACGCGCCGTAAGTGAAAAACTGATATTTTTCAAAAAAATCCAGAAAATTTTCTAACAAATAGCAAATCAGTTTTAATTACCAATGGTCCCTTTTGAATTTTGATTTTGAGCTCTCATTGGTCAGTATAAATCCATTTCGGTTTAAAAACGTTCACTTTCCGTACTTTACGGAGTTTAAAAAAAATGACTTTTGATACGTCTTTCAGAAAAATCTGAGATAATTTCCATAAATCCTAAAAAATGGAAAAACATGTTCTGGCTATTAAAATCTTTATTTGATTTTAACTTGAGCTCTGAATCAAACTTTTAGCTCAAGCGGTTTACTATTTGGACCAAAACAGAACTTTTTAAATCTTTTTACTTCTAAAAATTCTAGAAAAAACCCAAAAAATCTAAAATATTAGAAAAACCAACTTTTGTGAAGGAAGTTTATTTATTGAAGTCATTTGTTGTTTTTAAGCTATTTAAAACTTCTTTCGTCGGTTAAACGTTTTGTTCTCCGTAAATAAACTTGATAAAAACAGTAAAATCATTGTTTCAGAAGTATTTCGAAATATCTGTATTTTATTCCTAATTTTAAGCCAAAAATAAATCACAAATCACAAAAGATTTATGGTACAAAAATTCATATAAACAGAAAAAGTACAGTTTTGAACAGAGAAACGGATGTCGAATTTTGATCTGACGGAAGCCAAAACTTTCTGTTTTCAAAAGTAATTTAGAACTCATGTTTTTAAACGCTATTTTTAAGCTAAAAATAAACATCAAAATATTTATATCACATAAATTCATATAAGACAGAAATCTAAACAGTTAACAAAATAATGGATGTTACAAAGAACATGTCTTCTATACCACAACCTACACTTCCTAACTGACGTAAGAGTAACTTAACATCTAAGATAATATGTTCTTGTACGGGAATTGGATCCTGCTGTGCTCCGCTATCCACAGTCTCCATCCGTCCTACAAACCTGCCCTAGTGTGTGTGAGGGTTGATGTTCCACTCCACACTATCCCCACCTAGGGGTAGTATACTAAGATGACACACGTTTCCCAATCCCGTGTCGGGATGAGCCATCTACTCGGTCATGCATCAACACAACATAAAAGTAGGCAATGGTGAAACTCTAACACAAAGTATTAAGAAAAGTACAAACACACCCAAAACACAGATCATATAACACTCAATTTATATCTCAAGAACATCTAGATACCAGAACATCTAATCATATAAAACACATATAGCAGGGTAACAATTCTTCCAAGACATATATAGTACAGTAATAATTCAATGAAGACATATATAGTACAGTAATAATTCAATGAAGACATATAAATAGATCTTATTCAAACAGGTCTTATCTTGTGTCATGTAAACCTACAAAAGCAATGCACTCTAAAAAATACATCATGAAGTCAAGGTATATTTATGCATGCAACTTCAATATCTCTCAAAACATACCGGTGTAATGCTCCACGGAGACTTTTCCAACCTCAATAGCATTGAACGACCAGCTGCAGTAAACTTTAACAGAATAATCAGAGAATTCCACTTAGACCCCTGAGAATCCTTCGGAACTACCGCATTTAAAATGAATACCAAATCAGAAATAAATATGCCAGTCAGATTTATCCAAGTCGGGTATACGATTTGTCTCGGCTAGAGGATATTCACCGATAAGGCCGTTGAGACTTTCGAAACCTGGATAATCCGAGTAGACAATTGTAGTCCAACATAACCTATTTTCAACCCCATCCTCTAGGTTGTATGCTCATCGTCTTTAATGCAAATGTCTGCTAAATTTGCACACAAACTCTCTTTGACATCTCTTTGTAAAACTTCGTCTATTTTACTATAGCTTCTTCAAAAAAATCTTTAAATCTCATCAAAACACTTTATATGAAACAACTCATCACTCTAGGATAAAAATACTCTTTTACTGTAGTATTAAATAATTTTTGCCCTCTTTTACTCATTTTACCGATCGTTACGATTTAAGTTATTTGCTCGGCTTTAATAAGTCAATTTATGAGTGATCACACCGTGGCAGAGTCGAACAGAGGTGATCAACCCAACAGAGTGATTCAATACATAAGCTAAAGGTTATTAATTCATTTCAAGCAGACCAAAATGGGGCAGAGCCACCTAGGATTGATCAAGAGAGAAGAGATCAACTGTAATTAAACTCATGTTCACTTTTTAATTGGTAAGTGTCTATTCTCAAATTTTAGATAGATCTTTAGGAAAGGAATAATCACACGGCGGCTGAGCTGACTGCGGTAATCAGTGTCTGACTTTTTGAAAACTTGATATAGAATTTAGTGAGCAAAGTAAAGCTGATTAATTACCGGCTTAATTAATTTTGAAGATGAAAGGATCACACGGCAGCAAAGCTGTCCTCGGTGATCAATGCCCAACTTTAAAACGATTCGATATAGACTAAGTGAACGAAATCAAGTTGTTTCTTTACTGAAATACTTAAGCACCAGTTATCTTCCAGGAAAGAGGCCCGTTGAAAGCCCACCTCACTAATTTTCACTGCAGAGATATTGAAAATTAAACTGAGTTAATTATATATATATATATATATACAGATTGCCAACTCAAGATTTCCACTGATAATATAACAGTAGAATTTACCGACAATCCTTTACCATTATACTAAGTTTCCGATAGATGCTATAACACTAGAATTCACCGAAAATCTTTTACTATTATACTCTTTTATCCAATCCAATCTATTTATGTATACGTTTATTTAGAAATCACTTCTTTCCCAACTTATCTTAGTCACGTATATACCGAGTCCCTAAGTTAAGAATTTCCCAAACAGCATAAGCAAAGTTTCCAGGAAAAAGAGGTGGACCAAGGCCACTTGGGTGACCTATGTCTTTCCTAGACAGAACCATACTAATAAACCGTTTATCTTAACCATCACCTTGTATATCAATGATAGACAATATCAAGGTTTTCACAAAAGAATAAATTGCACTTTCTTTACGGTAAGGTCACATTTACGGTAAATCTAAAATTCGTCATTATAACGGTATGATTTTAAAACCCAAAATCGATTTGGCCAGCATAACAATACTATCACAAATGTCACATCACAATTTAGGCATTATAACACTATAATTAATAAATAGCACATAACATTTAAATGAAAGCTATAAGACAAGTATAAAACTTTAAATAAATAATTATAAGACATATACCAATCTTGCCATTCTAACATTACTATCACAAAATAATAGAAACAATTCATGCATTATAACACTATAAATAGTAAAAGCATGTGATAAACAAATTAAAACCATAAAACAATTATAAAGCATAAATAAATAAATATAAAACTATAACACATATATCACCTAAGTGATTAGTAACCAAAAATCAAACTCATATCTTTTCAAATCATTTTGCAAGAGGTTCCCCTTACCTTATGGAAGAACAAAGCTTGAACCAAGAACACAAAAGAGAGAAAAAGCTTTAAAGTGGGAGAAAGAAAGAACTCGGCAATGCTTCAAGTTTTTGGGATGAAAATTTATAAAGCAAAGAGGGGTATTTATAGGAGGAGGGCGGCCAAGAGGGGAGAGGGAGGGAATTAATTTTTATGTTGTCATCCTACTTTTTAAGCCTTATGTCATAAAACCTATTTAAATAAATCAGCCCTTTATCTAATTGGCTCCATGCTCATGACAAGACCTTGTGATCCATGTGAAAAAGCACATCTAAGGCTCCAAATCTAATGGTGATGTCGACCAAGAGAGGGGAGAGGGGGGGCCTTTGGATTACATGGTTAAAACGTTTAGGTTTTAGTAGTTTTAGTGTAAAATCAAGGGTAAAATGATAATTGCACATGCCCTTACTAATTGTGGTCAATGGTTGGGTCAACACCACTATTTGGACTCCATAAAATTGCCCTTAAGTCGCTAAAAAATCCTAAGTTCTTCTTTCACACCCGTTAATTCTCTATTCGTCTCTATACGACTAATATACCGCATATAAGAGCCAAAACAGTAGAAAAATAATATTATCTAGAAATATTTTTAAAAATCATAAAAAAAATAAAAAAATATAAATTGTTTTGGACCTTTTTCACGAAATTTTTATACGGTAAAACAAGATCTGTACACTATACGTACCAGTTAAGCGCATTTTTTGGTAAATTTTGAAAGTTTTCCACAAATTCTAGAAAAATTTCAGAAAATCACAAATATTAAAATAAACAACTTTTGTGAAGGAATATAATTTTATGGGTTGGTTTGATATACTTTTTCCTATTAAAAACTGAATCTATCAATTACGATAAAAACCGTTTTCTGTATAAATCCAAACGTTGAGTGAAAAATGACTATTTTAATGAAACAAGTAAACAAGCATATTAAAACCTTAATTATAAGGTCGTGTTTGGATGCACAAGCTCTTGCTTTTGACTTATGGAGAAGTTAGTCTTATTTTACTTGTTATTTTTCTCATATATGCAAAAGAATGAATATTGTTAAATAGTCATTAATAGATAAATAGATACTTTTGGAGAAGTTAAAAAAGATGGCTTTTCAAAAATATGAAGAGCAAAAGTTAATTTCAACTTCTATGAGAAGTTATTAGTTAAAAAATACATGTTAGAAGTACATATGGAGAAGCTTATCCAAACTGGGCCTAAGACAGAAATAAATTACTCAACATTTAGATCACAAAATTTCATATAGAACAGATAATAGACGGTAACTAGAAAAACAAATGTTTATATAAGACCTAGCTATCTTACTGTTTAAACTATAATACCAAACAAAACTTATTATTTTTATACTATCTAAATTTATACTAGATTCTATAGTTTCTATCTTAACCATTTCTTCATCTCCGGTATATATCCATTTCTTAACTAACAGATTACATAGTTTCTCTTAGAGGGACCAAAACTGTAATATTCCCTTATACTCTTCTCTAAAATTTCAAACTTGATTTCTAAAACCTTCATAGAACATCAAGTTACTATTTTATATCCTCAAACCTTTTATGAATCAAGTCTGAAATTTCCATATTCATTATCAACTTAGGGCCTGTTTGGATTGGCTTATGCAGAGGTTATGAACACAGCTTATGATGAGATTGGTCATAAGATTATTATTGTTATCTCACTACTTAAGGTCAAGGCATAGGCCTGATCAACCTATTGGCTTGCTGGTAGCAGAGGGATTGTAATGGTAATTTGTATGAACTGATCTCTCAAATTCTTAAGAGTGAAAAATTGAGGTTTTCTTTTCGACCGAGGATGTGAGTGTAACTGCAAAATTTCGAGGACGAAATTTTTTAAGGGGAGGAGAATTGTAACGTCTGTAATTTTTTATTCTATTTTAATTTTAATTTATAGGTGTGATATGTGCTTTGTGCATATTAGATATATTTTAGTAAGATTAATTTAATAGACAAAGTTTTCCTGAAATTGGAAAACAGTAGTTTAAGTCAGACGTTGAGATCCAGACAAAGTTCTATTTACCGTAAATAGACGGAATGGTGATTTTGTGAAGTAGAAACCCTAGATTGAGGTTAAGAAAAAGATTTGAAGGTACAAATAGTGATTTTACAATATTTGAGAATTTTAGAAATTTATTTGGAAATTTTCTGAGAAACGGATAAAATGTTACCGTTTTGGTCTCTGTAGTTTGAGCAGGTTGAACTGTGAGTGAGTTTGGAGGCCAGAACAAGTTGAGAAATATTTTTGAGGATCCAAATAATGTTTTTACATTATTTTAGAATTTTAAAAATTATTTTGGGAATTTTTAGAATAGCAGACCAAGAATTGCGATTTTGGTCCCTGTAGATCGAGAACAGGGTAAACGGGAGAACAGATGAATGCCAGAATCTTGGAAAATGATCCAAAATTAACCAAAAGAGTAACTAATGATATTTTTATAATATTTATGATTTTTAGAAATTTTCTGGAATTTTTCAGAGAAAGTTCATTTTAATCCTAATTTACGGGTTACGGTAAAATCGAAAAATTTCCGTAATGCTTCTAAACTTGATTTTTTTGTACCAAGACCTTTTTGGCACCTTAATTTCGTGGTCTTGGGTTATTATAAGAGTCATGAGAGCTTTTTACCTCCATAGGTTATTTTTGGACATTTTTTACTATGAAATACAAAAGTTACCACATTTAATTACCTTGGAAACTTACCTTTTACCATGGTTAAGGTGAAAAATTATTTTTACCTTGCTCCTTGGACAGCTGCAGCGCCCCTTGGCTCTAGAAGGGTGTGGAACATTTTTAATTTCCATGACTCATAGTTTTTAACCAATAAGAAAAATCATTGAATTAATTTAACTAGTGACTCATTTTGATAGTAATGATTAACTTAGAAAAATCTTGCACAAGAGGCAAAAGGGAGAGGGAGCTGGCCGAGACATAGGGAGAGAAAGAGGAGAGCTCTTGTTCATTTCTCCATTTTGATATTCCACCATAGCCATTTTCTAAAGCTTTCTTTCCAAATTTTCATTCAAGTTAATCAAATTTCCAAAGCTTGCTCTTGATTTTGGGATCATCAAGCTATCAAGGTATTTCATGAGAACTTCATAGATTAGGTTTTTGTTGTCTTCTTCATGGTTTAGGAGCTTAGGGTAGAGTTAGTTATCTTAAGTTTTCTTTCATGGATGAGTAAGCTTATTTTGTATTTGGATGTGTTATTATGGATTGGAAAGGGAGAAATCAAGAGGAAGAAGAAAAAGGGCTTGAAGCTAGGCCTTGTCTTACCTAAGCTAAGGGAAGAAGATAAGGGAAAACTCTCTCTAGCTACCATGATTATATAAGTTTGTGTTGTATGTGATTTCTTATGTTTGATGATGATTTTCATGTTCTTGGTGGAAGTTTTCTTATGTTCTTTGAGAAGGTATTTTTCATATGTTCTTGGGAAATGCTTTTCTTTGTGTTATTGGTGAAGTGATTTCTATGTATTGGTGCATGATCATTGGTGTGTTGGTGAAGGATTTATTATGTGTTGATGAGTGATTTACTTATGTATTGATCGAGTAGTTTTCTATGTGTGGGTGAAGAGACTTCTCATGAGCTTGGTGGTATATGAGCTCTAGTAGATTCATGGTTATGATATCCTATGTGGTGGTGATTGAGAGATGGATAAGCTTAAACCATGTTTCCCAATAAAACTTTGATCTCTAAATACCTACTTAGTCATTTTCTTGAAAACCAATTTAATGGACCAAAGTTCATAAAGCTAAAATATGGTTTTGATGCTTAAAAATGATGGTAATGGACTAATTAATCAAACCCTAAGAGAAAACTAAATTTTCGGATTTTTGTAAGGTTTTTCCAGAACGGTTCCCGCCCTGGGTGTGAGTGTTTTCACAGGCTGTGATCTATTCTGTCTGCGAAAACACTGTTTTGGAAGCTCAGGGGTAAAAATATAATTTTTGAAAGATTAGGGCAAAAGTGTAATTTTAAAAGTTCTGAAACAGAAAGTGAAGATGTGATTTTCGAAAATATAGGGACTGAATCTGTAAAAGAACTGTGCTTGGGCCAAAAATGTAATTTTTAAAAGTTTTGGGACAGAAATGAAAATCTGGGCATTTTGGGTCAGAAATGTAATTATAAAAAGTTTTATTAAAAAGGCTAAACCTAAAGGAAATGAGTTTTCCTGAAAAAGTTCTTCCTAAGTGATTTGTAAAAGTAAAAGAAGATATAATGTAAGTCTAGGATTTCAAGAGTAATGAATCTATTATTTAAAAGAAAGTTTTAGAATAAAGCATAAACGAAGAGAGAGTTATGTGTTTAAGGAGGCTGAGTAATGGACGATGAGAAAAGATTACGGGACTAACTGTCAATAAGGTGAGATAAATAAATTATGTGTGGTATGTATTCTATGTGATAAGTACTGTGTGATGTAAATTCTGTGTGATTGAGAAATGTTGTGTGATGGGAGAATTGCTATGTGCCATAGGCTGTGTACCATTAAATGTTGTGTGCTATGTGAGAGGCTGTGTGCCATTAAATGTTGTGTGCTGTGTGAGAGGTTGTGTGCCATAGGCTATGTGCCATTTAAATGTTGAGGGTTGTGTGCCAAGTGCTGTGTGAAAAATGGTTGTGTGCCAAATTGCTGTGTGCAAAGGGCTGTGTGCCAAGAGCTGTGTGTAAAAGGGCTGTGTGCCAAATGTTGTGTGCGAGGAGCTGTGTGCTTTTGGAAATGCTAAGTGACATTTCGTGCTGTGTGAAAGTAATCTCCATGGAGTGCGGGCTAAATGCTTGTGACTGAGTGTCGAATATATGAAGAGTTTGGGAAAGTAATCTCCATGGAGTGCGAGCTAAGTGCTCGTGACTATGTGTCGAATATTTGAAAAAGAGAAAGGAAGATTGAAGTGTTTTGTGTGTATAAATATATGAGGTGTTACTTCTGTGTGAAAATGAGATGTTACTTCTATGTGAAGTTGTCAAGGTGTGTCTGCGTGACTTACACTGATTATGTTACGTTATACATGTGTGAGTGATTTCTGCTATAAATGGTCATAATATGAATTTGCACAAAACTCTGTGGTGTGCTAGTTGTGTGATTATGGTGATAATTGCGAAAGAGATTTTGACCCTTGCCTATATTTTTGTGCTCCTTGGAACATGATTCATATAGATGGACTACTAGCTCGGTAGATTAGTCATCGCTAGATGTCTATGAGGATGCAAGTACAGCGGTACATCAAGACGGTGGGAGCCGCGTACGTAGGAAGCCAAGAGTTGGGTTCTTGTTGGAGTCGGTAGTATTTTCAGTGCTTGACCAGCATAGGGAGTCTGTTCTTATTTAGGAGAAAACGTCCTTGTATATGATACACTCTATTATTAATAAATGAATTTTTATTCTCTATGCTATTTACTGTTTGATGTCTGTTCACTTAAGTGCTTCTTTTAAAATAATAATAAAAAAAATCTATTTGTGAAAATTAATATAATTTTTGACAGTAATTTTCCAAAAGAAAATCAGACTTAATGAAATTTAACTTCCATATTTGGGTTAGTTTCTTAAGTGTAATGTCCTCTGGAGAAGAGGGTGTTACACATACACCTTCGTTCAATAATTAATGAACTAATTTTGATAGTAAGTTATAGTTTTATAAGATCGCACATAGAGGTGGCAATTCGGGCTGGCCCACATCGGGTTCGGACTTTATCGGGCCGGGCCAAAAAAGTCCGAATTGAAAACGGGCTCAAATTTGTGTGTCCGAGCCCTATATTTTTCGGGCCGGGCTCTGGCTTTGGCCTATGTTTTTCGGGCAGCTCGCTTCGGCCTCGGGCTTTGTCGGGCAGGGCCAAAAAAACCCAGATTAAAAATGGGTTCGAATTTATGTATCCAAACCCAGTGTTTTTTTGGGCGGGCTCAGACCGGCCCGGCGGACTAAGCCCATTTTGCCAGCTCTAATCACACACATAAAATATAAGAGAAAAATTGGTTGGTTCAAAACAAACTATACATCTCTTTTTTATTTTTTATATGGGAAATGATAAACTTTATGAATAACTGATGACTTGAAAGACCGAAGCAGTATGATTGGTTAATATTAGTACATGGATGCTCCAGTGTTTTCTGTCAAATAATAATTGAGCCATTTTCTTTTGTTTAAAATTGACCACGTATATTTCTTGCATTTCGTATCTTGAAAGTTCCGTAAAAAATAGCAAATCTCTTTTTAGATATTGGGTCTATTTGGATAAACAGTTTATTTAAGAGCTTATAATATGAGAGTTTATCGCATGAGAATTTATGTCATAAGCACTTATATTGAATAAGCTATTTGCGTTTGGATATGCACATTTACAAGTGCTTATACAAATATTGAGTTGTTTGGATGCATAATTCTATAAGCACTTTAGGGATGTAAATGGGGCGGGGTGGGCACGGGTAGTAGCTCCCCGCTACCCGTCCCGTTTAATATACCCGCTACCCGTACCCGCCCCATACCCGCGTGGGTACCCATTATCTAGATTTTAGCGGGTACCCGTGAAATCCGTGAGTATCCGCGGATATTCATGAATATTAAAAAATTAAAAAATTCTATAAAAATTTTATTAAAAAAAATTGTTTCCACACAATATTTGTTATAATGAACATCATATTAATAAGACTAAATTATATAAATCATATAATTTTAACTTAATTGTTATATCAATAATTGTTCAATTAAATAAAAACAAATAAAACTTTAAAATGAAAAGTATGAATGTGAGAATTAATACATGACACAACAATAATATATATTTTGGAGTCACTTTATTCAATATTAAAACAAAGCAAGACAATAACTAAAAATATTGTATCACACTCTAATATTTGTTAAATTGTGCATTGGTATTTTAGACTTTTAGGTATGTATATAAATAAAAAGATATTTTTTGTAATTTTACTAACGGGTACGGATACCTCACTACCCACCCCCATCCCCATTTATTGGTGGGTACCTCAAGTACCCGTTTAATTTACCCGCGGGTACCCGTTAAGGTACCCGCCCCATACCCGTAACGGATTTTATCCGCGGATATCTGCGGGTACGGGTTTTTTTGCCATCCCTAAAGCACTTATAAGATGTTATAATTTTTTAAAATTAAAATACATTAGAAATTTATAAAAATATCATAATATATTACAAAATAGTTATTATCATTAATCATAAATCATGATTAAAAATGTGAAGTACATATTGAAATCACACACTGGATTGAGAATAACACAAACTGGACTTTCATTGATATCCATCCACTGTTACAGCAGAGTATCAAATGAAGAAAAGCACAAAAATGTAAATATATATGTAAGTCTAAAATCTAAATCAGGAAATGTCATCAACCTGTAGAAGATAGAAATTGGAAAAAAGCATACAAGGAATAAGGTTTAATAGCAGACCATAGAGCACAACAATGGCACAACAGAGAACGTATCAGAAGGAGAGAATACAAATTCCCTCAACGTAAATGACTGCAAACTCTGAACAAGGGCACAAATTTCGGTGCCAAAAAAATAGAGGAAGACAAAAAAAACAGAAAACAATCATGAGTGTGCTTAAATTGAGAGTTAAGACACAGATAGCAATAAGGGAAACTCACGGCTCTGTGACTGTGAATATGCATATCTGATTCCTCCAAAAGATAATAATTAAAACACAATAAGAAGGGGCGATCGAGGAATACTGAACCTAATAAGAAAAACAGCATAAAAAATGAAAAGGTTGTTGAGAAAGGAATACTGAACAGAGCTCTTGCCTCTTCTCGAGGAAGGGGCGATCGAGGGAATGGGTGGAGGGATCGTAGAGGAGCTCAAAACTGTTGAAGATCTCGACCGTGCGACCCTTCTGGACACCGATGACGCAGCCATAGACACGCGGTGGGAGTGGGGAAACGAGGGTTTTCTTCGAGTCTCGCGGCGAGGGTCCAAGAGAAGAGAGTGAGGGTTTCTTCGAGCAGGAGAGAGAGCGTGTAAAAAATGGAAAAAAAAAATGCAAAGAAACCAAAAACAAGCGCAGAAGGACTCGAGCACGGGATCTCACCAATTCTAAGCTTTAGTGGAGCATAAGCTCCGCATAAGCTATCTGCATATGCTAAAATAGAAAATTTATGAAAAATTGTTATAAACTCTTATAAAAATCTTATAAGCTTTTAAAAAAAATTCACCCAAAAAACTTCTATAAGTTCTTATGATAGAAGAGAAGCTCAAATAAGCCAAAAGTAAGGCCATCCAAACAGACCCATTATTATTTATTGTTTGAAAAAAGGTAATGTCTTTGTTCGTGTAACTTTCGTGCAAATGTCCACTTAATATTTTGTTTGAAAAAAAGCCTCGACTATACAGACTGAAAATATAATCGTCTTAAAAGAAAAAAAAAAGGTTGATTTTGACACATATTTAATCTTATAAAATATTGAATATATAAAGGGTAAACAATATTTTTACGCCCTCTAAAATTAGCTAGTTTTGATTTTGGTTTTTGTATTTTAATTTTTATCACTCTAAAATCTAAAATCATCATATTTAATCCATACTATCAAATGGACATTCGTAAAGCGTCGACATAGATGGAAGTCCATATTAGCATTTCAATTATCACACAAATGCAGATGTGACTAGTGAAATCACTATCTCGTCTTCTTCTTTCTCATTCTCTATCCCCAACCCTAACCCTCTCTATTCCCCCTCTCCCCCATCCATTGTGACCAAGTTCCCACCATCTCATCCCCTTCTCACATCAGCTACAAGACAAAGACAGACAAGTTGCACGAGTAATTTGGTCAAGATTTCAAACTAAAAATTAACGATAAAATGGTGAGGGCTTGGTCATCGAGATGGGGTGAGGGTGAGAGGGAAAGACAAAGAAAAACATGAGATGACAATTTGGTTGACCATGTGCATTGTTGTGTGACAATTAGGATAGTTATATGAATTGTTGTGAGTTACATGAGCACTTAATAAAATTATGCTGATGGAATGAAAATGTGGTGATTCCATATTCCATATTCCATATTTTAGATGAATGAAAATGAAGAGAGAAAATTCTTATAGAGACCAAAATGAACTTTTCTTATTTTATAGAAACTAAAAATATACTTAACATCTAATTAATTCATTAAAAAATATGTTTAAATTACCTTTTAGTTCAAAAAAAATATTTGAAAAAATAAAACGGTGCCGTTTTGATTGTGCTAGTCAGTACTTCGGAAAGGAAGCGTGAAGCTCAACCCCAATACGCATAACAAGCATAATAGGGAACAAAAACTTTTCTCTGCAAGCGAGAATCGCTTTTTCTGGTCGTTGCTCATCCAAACGAGTCCCTTACACCGAACCTTTGAGAAGATGGTAGTGATAGAGCAGGAGAGTGGTGATCGAAACGCGAATCCCTCCAACGCCGGTGCCGGAAACGACGCTTCCGACGGCTTCGAAACCGCCAGCGACGCCGATCTCAACAGTGACGGCGAAGGCGACTGCAACGACGGCGGAGGTAGCAGCCGGGAGGATCAGCAGCATCGCGAGCAACAGCAGCAGCAGGAGGAACCGAAACAGACAGAGCAAGTACAGGAACAGGATGTTCCTCAGAGAAGCATTTCCTCCGAGGATGCCTTGATCAATGAGGACGAAATGAGACAGGTTCGGTTTCGAAATCTAGGGTTTCGTTAATTTACGTTTTCGGTCCTTTTTTTTAATTTTTCTTCAGTAATGCTACCTATTTTTACTTATACACACACGTCACTTTACATATGCTAGTTTTGATCACTGATTCTATCACCTTGTGTTGATGTAAGAGAAGAGTGATGTGCAGCACATGCAGAAAACCCCTGGTTTGGTGAGTTTCAAAGTACACGGGGGTTTTCTTCTCATAACCTTAGTTGGATTTATGGAGGTCAATACTCATGTTTTGGCGAGTTTAGTCTAAGTGTGTTTGGATGGGTTTTAAGATAAGCTGAAGCACTAAAACAAATAGCTCCTTTTGTGTTTTTTGTTAATTTTCCCGATCTAGATTAATGCTATTCCCTTTCTCAATTGTGGAAAAAAAGAAAGCAATTCGTGCAATTCGTGCAGCAAATGATTTGTTTGTCTGTTTTCTGATATTGGATAATTTTTTTCAAAAAAAATGTTTCATTATGATGTGAAGAGAGTGATTGAGTGCAATGGCTTTCTGTGACAGAAAGCTTTGGTTCAAGCAAATGAGGCAAAGGTAGAAGGTAACAAACTTTTTGTGGATGGGAAGTTTGAGGAGGCATTATCACAATATGAACATGCTTTACAAGTTGCACCAGACATGCCTTCATCTGTGGAAATACGCTCCATATGCCATGCAAACCGTGCTGTCTGCTTTATGAAACTGGTATGGCCTTCTTCTTTTATCTTGTTAATGAGAATGACATTTGTCAACAAATTCTTGTATTTTTCTTTTCCACGACCACACATGTCAACCAGACAAACTATCAATAGCATACAATTGTCTATTGATATTATATTATTAGAGAAAAGAGAGGGAAAGTACTACTGTTGGGAGGATAGGATATCCTAAAAACCACGAAATCTGAGATGCAACATGGGCCATGAAAAGGTAAAGAATGCTGCAATGAACCTGCATACCAGAAATATATATTCCATAGATACAGCCATGAGCAGCAGCAGGACAGAAAAGAGAAGCTTAATCCTCTCTTGCAACAAGTTTAGGGGAAAAGAGACACCATTAGAGATATAAACATTATGACTCAACCATAAGTAGTTTAACATGTTTTAAAAATAGTTAAAGTATTTATTGATGAGAATCAACGAGTTTCTTGTAGACTTCAAGTTTAAGGAGAAGTCAAAATGTTAGCTCAGCTAAGGTATGTGCATATTAGTCCCCTAATTTAATAAATTTGAGCAAAGTCTGAACCCAACTTACTTCAAAAAAGATGTTTGTTTAGGAAAAAGACATAAGAATGTAAGCTAGATACTTTATTCTTTGTTTTTATCTTTGTTTCTAATTTTCAATCATATATGTTGACATTGTAATGATTTTTATTCCAGATTAAGCTGCTATGTGGTCTAACATTATCTTTGTGCTCTGCTTGTTATGTTTGCAATTAATGAGTTGATTGTTTGATTTTCTTTAACATATGTCAAATATACCTCAGGGAAAATTTGAAAACACAATTAAAGAGTGCACACAAGCACTGGAACTGAATCCTGTGTATATTAAAGCTTTGGTAAGAAGAGGAGAGGCTCATGAAAAGCTTGAACATTTTGAAGAGGCCATTGCTGGTGAGTTCAAATATATATTAGGGAAGAGGGTAATTATGCAAACCTCAGATGAGGTTTACACAAATTACACCTGAGTGCCTGACACTGCTTGTGTTTGGGTAATAATATCCACCTCACTGGTACTGTTCTTATGCCTGACACCCTTCCTTGGTTGAGGAATTACACCTTCCTTCCCTACTCATGTAAGGTTCCTACACAATTTTCCTTTGTAAATAACAAAGTAAGGGAAGTGTAGGCACCGTTTACTTTGAGAAAACGTTTTCTATTTTCATTTTTTTTTTCCATTTTTAATTACAGAACTGTTATTTTGTTTTCAATCTATTGTCTATTTTTGAAGATTTGTATAGTAAACAGTGAAAATAACTTTTTCTCTGTTTTCTCTTTTCCTTGCACAAGTCTTTGAAAATAGGAAACAATTGAAAATAAAGGTGGCAATTTTGTAATTAAAAGTGAAAACAGGAAACAAAAACATAAAACATTTCTCAAAGTAAACAGGCCCGTAATTTCTCAAATAATAAGGGTGTCTTGAGTAATTACTAATAAGTGCTAACTAAAGGGAAGGTACTGTATTATCCGTTTGTTTTGGCTCTTAATGCATAAGTGATGACAGCATGTTTTGCACACTAATAGTATTCAGATTCATAAAAATTTCTTTTTCATTCACAACCCCAAATCTTTTTACTTAACCAGGTTTTTTTTTTTTTTTAAATAATTGGCAGATATGAAAAAGATCTTAGAAATTGATCCCTCAAATGATCAAGCTGGGAAAGCCATTCGCCGATTAGATCCCCTTGCTGCAGAAAAACGGGAAAAGATGAAAGAAGAAATGATTGGTAAGTCATTTTTGTCTTCCTTTTGGTTTCTTTTAATATTTGTATATGTAATTTGTATTTTTGTTGGATGGTGCAAGGGCATGTCTTGGTTCATTTATACTATTTGTTTTTTCACCAATTGATTTACTTTAATCTGTTATCTGTCCCTTTCTCTCTCTCTCCTTGCTGCAGAACTAACATGGCATGATGCCTAAGACATCTTAATTATTTAAATTGGGAAAAATCCTGTTTTAGTTGTCGTGTGTTTCTTGGCTTTTTTTTATCTCATCCATGAAGTATTGTAGATGGACTCTATGTTTAAATACACCTGGTTACTGAAGTGTCCATTCTTAACATTGACTTCTTCTCAAGTTGTCGCTTACAAGTCGGTTTTGTGGGGTTGAGTTAGGCTTTAAGCCTTATTTCTAAGAGGAGTATTCAAGGAGAAACCTAAGAATTGTCTGATTATATATATGATTTTTATCTTTTAGAACAAGACTTTAACTGCTTTGTTTCATGGCATATACCTTTTGGATATCCATCTAGGGACAACTAATTTGTTGGCCGGCATTCTTCTTAGGGGCCATTTGGAAGAGCGCTTTTAGAACTTACGTGTACTTGTCTCATGTCGTACACAAGTATTTATTGTAATGTTTGGATACACTTATCAAAATAACTAATGACATATCCATGAGCTATTTTCAGCTTATGGCCCTGTTTGGATAATAAGCTTATCTACTGCTTATGGCATAAGCTGTATAAGCTACTTTTATAATCGAAGAAAAATTATAGTGAAACTTATTTTATATAAGTCATAAGCTGTTTTGATAAGCTATCCTGGGTAGCTTATGAAAAATAAGCCCAAAACAACTTATGAATCAGTCATAAGCTGTATTCATAAGCTCTGCATAAGCCAATTCAAACAGGCCCTATTTCAATAAGCTCTCCATAATAGCTTATGAATAAGCACTTAATTGCGCTCCCTAGCTTGTTGAATAAGTGCTAAATTGAGTTATATACCCAAACATGCACTTAGTTGCACTTGGGGTGAACGACTACATAAACATCATAGCTTATTATCTGTTATTTATTTTTTTGGCCATTGCCTATTTCTGTTAATCTGGTTTATAAAAACAAAGTCTTACCTTAATTGCAAATAGTCTGTAAGAAAGTTTGTTTGTATACTTTTTTTGTTTCACTGTCATCATTGGCTTAAACAGAGAAGTGTTTCTTGATTCAGCAAAACTGAAAGAAATGGGCAACTCTGTCTTGGGTCGCTTTGGGATGAGCGTAGACAACTTTAAAGCAGTCAAAGATCCAAACACTGGTTCCTATTCTGTATCATTCCAACGCTAAGTTTGGTTGAGCAATGTAACAACAGCATTAAGCAAGAAAGAGGCAGTCTAGAATGATAAAGGTTTGAGACTTCATTGTGCATGCAAGTCATTAGAAGAATTAAAGGTTAGTAATGTTTGACAGTATAAGAACTGGGGCATACGATGTTATTTCCTTCAGAAGGGTATTTCTTGATTGATTTATCATGTGAAGGGAACTGATAATGAACAAGTATATAATATAATAATCTCTTCTTACAGTTAATGTTCTTTAAGGTTTTGAGAAATAATCTCTTCTGACGACTTACAGAAAATGATGATTGTTTTCATCTTTTGGAAAAATATCAAGTTGAACAGTTCCATCCACTTGTGAGAAATGTCAGCAATACATTCTTTCACACTCTTTTCAATATTAATAGAGTGGGCCCATTTTATCTAATGGGGCCAACATGGGATTTCGCCAAATAATATAGAAAGTGTTGAAAAGAGTGAGTCAAAGAGTATATCACTATGTTTCTCTTGGCTTAATAATGTTCACTAATTTAACTGCTCTTTTTCTTTTTGATGCTCAAGGGTCCGCTTGTTTGAGAAGTTAGATATTTGAAAATGGAAGTTGCTTCACACTTGTTTGGTACAAACATAAATGTGAGATTGTTGAGAGTAGATTGCAACTCGTGTTCCCACTGTCTTCCAAATTTTTGCCACTCTTATGGCATAAAAGTTGGTTGAAAACAATTTTTCACCGTTTCCCAAACATTAATTGAATTAAAGACATTTTTTAACCCCCAAAAAATGAAGCCAAAACCTTTTCATCTTTTCTTTCCCTCAGATTTTTCGTCTCCTCAAACAAGTACACCCTAAATATATTTTTCATGATGTTTTAGCATGTGCATTGACCAGTCAGTTACTTAATGTTGCCTAGCTTATAAGATAATGGGGTCTAATTCACTGTCACATGGTTTGGTTTCTAGGTAATCTTGGAATTCTGAGTTACTAGAGTAGCAAGGGAGTTGAACATTGTTGGAACGACGTCAGGGTGTATTAATCTTTCGGAAATTCACTATGAAAGCTGATGATTGGTATTTGTAAACGTTTTGGATTGTACTTGCGCACTGCTGCTTTTATCATCGGGTCATTATGTATCAGTTGTCACTGCTGAATGTGATTAATGGCCAATAATTGGCACTTTTGGAACTGTATACAATATATAATATATGATATATAATTTGCGGTTATCAACACTTAAAAGCATTCATAGATTTGATGTATCTGAGTTGCTATCGTACGTGGAATGGGCACGCAAAGTAGAACTTACACCAAACCAGAGTAACACGTTCTCCGAGTTTTAAAGATGCTGTACCTCCATTAGTTCTGAAAATTTTGTTTTTCTGGTTTTATGCTTTGGGCGTGTGAAGATGCATGTTACACCGAGTAAGAGGCACGTTGCAGTTGCAGGGTTTCTGGTTTAGTTTAGTCTCTTTTTTTTTTGGGTAAACGTTTAGGCTTAAATATACCTGTTTAGTATTGCAAAACGGGGGAGAGAGAGAGAGGGGTTATGTGTTCATTTCAATCCTTATGAGTATGTTCTGAAGTTTACCTCTCATTCATCAATTTATGCAATAACAACCATAATAAGAAGGAAGCTTTTGCTTTGGAAAGTGAGTGGTGTAAAATATTAATCCAAAATATGAAAAGGATTATTCTAAACCAAGACAAAACACTCTAGAGTCTCGCTCTCAGACAATCAGTTACCCCAAAAAATAAGTCCCCCAAATCCCTAGCTCAGAAAAAATGCGTCTTCTCATCCCCATTCTATACAAAAAGTCTACAAATGAAGAGACAAATCAAGCTTTTGATCTCTGTCTGTACCATTATTCCATATTCCAAGATTTTGATTGTTACTTATCAATGATATTTGTTGAGTTGTATCGCCACTGCTGAAGTTATTGCTTCTCATACTCTTTTGCCAGTTCATGAAACTTCTTCCATCTTCATCACAGAATCGGCTTTCTGAACTTCCCCCATAGAACAGAGCATTGCCAAATCTAGGTGCACCATTTGATCCAAATTGTTCTGAAACTTGATGGCTTGGAGGACAAGGGAGATTTGCCGCGTGGGCAGTGATGAACATTGAAGGATTCAAAATACCCAGTTGATTGGTCGTAGCATAAAACACAGGGTTTGGCTGTGGGGGAGCAAAAGAAACGCATGAGAACTCAGAAGAAGTCTTCTTGGCCTTCCTTGCAGCTGTCCTACTTCTCTCTTTCTTGTGAGCATTTTGGTGTCCCCCTAAAGCTTGAGAACTGTAAAACTTTCTTGAACAGAATAGACATGGAAAAAGTCTTGATGTTGCTTCTTCTCCTTGTTGGTTTTCTCCAACTTCGGCTACCTTTTCCTTATCTTCCATCTCTGTATTCTGAAACCCAGGAAGCAATTAAAAGGAGAAAAAAAAATTACAAATTAAAAGTTTTTACATTCTAGAAGAGAAAAGCGGGTACATTTAAATTCTGCAAGCACAACGGTTTGCCTGAGAAATATCAGCAGAAATGGTTCAACAGTGTAACAGTGGAGAGAAGAGAGTTGAAGGTAGAGATTTTAAATGAATGGAACAACTCATGAGTTTTGATCTTGTATTGTAGTTTGAACTGAACTGATAAAAGAGTTGAAAGAAGAGTTTGGAAGATAAGTGTTGGAATTGGGAAGTGCGAAAGGTTTGTGAGAAGCACCATTAAATATAGGAGTGCATGAGACAGTGATGGGGTGTATGTATGGGCTTGGGAACAGAAGAGATAAGAGAGAGAGGGAAATTCCATTTTCCAAACCGAACACATCTTCTCACCAATCACTTTCTTCGTCTCAGCATGCACAAGCTTTTGGAGGACAGATGAGCTCCCCCCACTAGTTTGAATGTTTTGGGGTTTTACTCTGTCCAGATTCCATTTGTCTAGTTACCATTAGGTAAAAAAAAAAAATTCATAATTACGTAAAACAAAATTTCACCAATTACCATTGTTTCACCAAAAAAAAAATTACGTAAAACAAACTCTCAATATTCATTGATTAATTTCATAATAAATGTTGGAAATATGATGAAATTTCATAGATATAATTAACACCCAATGACTACTTCTCATAATTCACTTCAAGTACCGGTAGGATGAAAATAAGAAGCGAATAGGTTCTTTTGAAACTAGGGCATGTTTGGATACATAACTTATTTAGACGCTTATGACATAAATGTTTATCGTATAAGTTATTTTTATAATCGAGAAGAAAATTTGATTAAATTGATTTCATATTAGTTGTAAATTATTTTAATAAGCTATTCTGGAGTATTTATGGAAATAAGTCCAAAACAGTTTACGGACTAGTCATAAACTATTTCATAAGCTCTGTCAAATATTCTCATAAGTGCTTATGCCAGTGGATAAACCTAAATAGAATTATTAACATATGCTTAATGATAGTACTATTAATTTGGAAATACTTAATGAATTTTATGAAATATTTTTAATTATTTAAAATGTTTTGCTTTGTATGTTTTCGATGATATTGTTTTTAGTGAGGGTAGAGCTGGCGTATCACATTTGTGGGAGATGTCAAAGGGTCAGAGAGTAGGTGCAGTAATTGAGATGATCAGGTTCATGCATAAATCTCTACATGGCCAATATGGATTACTCCTAGCAGGTGACTTAAAATCTACTGTAGAAATGAGTAATGAGCCCCCCACCTCGTCTGGGATTGTGTGTTGCGTGCCTCAGAACTCCGCATGCTGCAATTGGCTGTTCTGTTTCTGCATCCACTGCTCTGCTTTGCTCTTCTAATTCCATATGAATAGGTTATGGGCCGGTTCTTCTCATGCATTTCCCACCGCCAACTTCCATGCAAATTGTTCACGTCGTTTTCCCATGTCATGCATGATCTTCTACACTACATGGTATTTACATCATCTATCACAATATTTATACAGTAAGTTTAAATCAGTGGGCGGAGGCAGGGGTGACCCACTAACGCTGGAGTGTAGTCATCACCAAATTTTTGTGTTTAATTTAATGTTGTTATATAAAATTGTTTTGTGGCCTGGCCTCTATAGCAATAGGTTAAATTATATTTTTCTCTACTCATACAAAGCTTGAATTGCATTCCTCTCACCTCTTACATTAATATCTATAATTTTCTATCATGAGAAATATATATATTTTCATAAAAAAAAAAAGAAATATATATATGTATATATATACATATAAGGACGGGATCAAATGACACCAGGTGTCAAACTTAAATTTTACACAAAATCTCATCCATTTATTTGTCTTTCATCTAATGGCTAGCAATAATTCACTTAAATTGCTCACGTGACATAGCCTTCCACCCTCTCCCATTCAATGGATCGCTCCATCAGTCTCTGCAAGTAATGGAAACAGAATTCCAGGTGCAGGAATCGGGATGCATATTGAAACTCATCTCTATGAAAAAAAAAGGATAACGTAGTTATGTAATTGTTTTGCGAAGCTCTCCATCAATCGCTTTCTCTACTCTCTCCCCCTGACATTGTTCTACGTTTTAAGCTGTAATGGGTGGTTTAGTTATGAATTGGGTTTGCTTATGTGATTGATGGGCATTATGTCTCCCTTTTTAAAATTCCACATTTCAAACTTGAACAATATAGAACGGCTACAAGAATTTTCACTTGGTTTTGTAGAACAAAGTCATTAATTACTTTTTTTTAGTTATATTGATGATTTGTGTAGAAATAAAATAATTCTATTATGCCTCTCAGCATGTCTCACTATGGCAAAGCCACAGAGGTAAAAAATGATGGGATACATTACAGCAATGTTTGACAGTTAAAATAATTAGTACTAAAACAATTCAAGTGTCAACTCTGCCTGCAGCCTCATCACCTGGGGTTCTTTTAAATTCTCATTGAACACTACAAACAATTTTTGATTCTGACATTGAAAGCAGAGAAAAGAAAACTAATATATTTAGATATTGACTTTTTACAGTCAAGTTTTATGCATAACTAATACCCGTATACCAACAGTTTCTAAGACACATTCATTTCCTCTTCATCTACCTTGAAGAATTCATTATGTTCATCACTCGAACAACCACCTTTCAGAGTCAGAGTCTCACTGATCATAGAAAACCAGAATTCAACACTTTGGTTAATTAAATCCACACCATAAGATGAAGCAGTTATTAAATCTTCATTATATATAAATCAAAACACCTTGGGGATGAGAGAGGCAAGGCACCTAAATTCCAAAAGAAATCTCATTCTTAAATGGTAAGCCCACCATGACACAACGAAAAATTTCCTCACTTTTTAAGATCTTTTTAGGAGCATTCGGGTCAAAATATTTTCGAAATGTACATAAAAGTGTGAAGGGCAGAGTGTAAACTGTGAAACCCCAAGAGGATTGTGCTTCCTTCGTGGAAGCCTTTGGTTGAAAATTTTTAGGGAGATGAGCTTGCCATCTGGAATCCCGTTTTCACTGCTCGCCAAGACTGATTTTGAGTGGTTCATACTTCATAGAATGAGAAACGATGAAAACGGGCGGAAGGCTATGTCACGTGAGCAATTTAAGTAAATTATTGCTAGCCATTAGATGAAAGACAAATAAATGGATGAGATTTGGTGTAAAATTTAAGTTTGACACCTGGTGTCATTTGATTCCGTCCCATATATATATATATATATATATATATCACACTTTAGTCAATTTTAATATAAACAAACATTTTAATGGTGGATAATGACTTCGAATAATTATTCCCGAGAAATTTTTTTTTTTACAATTTTCATTATCAGATCAATAATAACTAATTTTTACCATTTTATTATTGATTTGAGGTAAAATTATTAATTTGGTCTCTTAAATTATTTTTTTTCAATTTTTTCTTTATCTTTATTTTGTGACAAAATAGTCCCTTTTGTTTTTTCAATTACTTTTTATTGTCATTAACATACATATTGTCTCTATCTTTATCCATCTCATCTAGGGATGGCGAAGCGGGCCAACCCCATCCTGCCATCAATCCGCCTAAAACAGGGCAGGGCTGTTGAATTTGGTGTATGCAGTTGGAAATCCGAACTCCGGAACTCGTCCCTCCCCTTGGCGGGTTGGGCCACCAACGACAAAAAACTTAAAAAAGTAGACAAGGCTAACAAAAAAAGGGGTATACAAATAGGCGGGTAGGTGAGTTGACCTGTAAAAAAAAGTTTAAAAAAATAGAAAAATGCTAAAAAAAAGGAAAAAAAGTTATCTAAAAAATAAAACCAACCCACTCATTTTTTTTGGTGAGTTATGCGGGACGGTCAAAACGGGTTAATGGGTTGGGAACCCCAACCTGCCCGCCAAAAGATGGGGGTAAATGGGTGGACCCGACGGGCTCAACTCGTTTTGTAACCCCTATCTCAGCCTCGTCTTAATCCATTTAACCATTCTACTGGTCCATTTCAATATATATATATATATATATATATATATAGGGGATGTATCAAGTGAGAGAAGTTTTAATATGAGAGAGTGAAATGATTAAATCTAAACCGTATAACCATACATAGATGGTTGGGATTAAAAGTTAGTTAGTGGTCACATGACCACTTAAAAAAGTCATGTGACTTTATGTTTTAATCTTGATCATTTATGGTTTGATCTTATGACTATGATTCACTCCTCTCATAATAAAAACCCTCTCACTTCCCTTTCACTTGATATGCTCCCTGTATCTATATATATATATAAGCTTCCTTTGCTCCTATAGTGTTACAAAAGGACTTACTATTTCATTGTAAAACATAAGAGACTACTTTGTTACAAAATAAATAATGATCAAATTGAGGAAAAAAATTAACTTGACCAAAAGAGTAATTTTTTATTTGCCTTGATTTTTTGTCTTTAGAAGATAAAATGGAGTCTTAAATACTATTTTTACTGGCTTTTGAACTTTGTGTAAAATCTTTATTTGATCCTTTATTGTTTCTTAATTGATAGTAGGGTTCAAAACTATATGTTAATGATAATGAAAAAAAGAAACGGAGAAAAATAAGCATAAAAAGATTGATTATAATAAGACTAAAGTGTAATGCAATTTGGACCGTGTTGAATGACTGAAATCAATTAGTATTTAACTTGTTTTTTTGGTCATGAATAGAGAACTTGCATTAGAAATTAGAATACTAAAATGGTAATTGATTTCAAGTTAAATACTAATTTTTAAAATTAGTATTTAATTAACTTGAAATCAATTACCATTTTTATTTATTTTTGTTGCAATTGCTGGACCTCTTCAGCAGCCCAACAAATCAACCCGAATCCAAATAAATATTATTGAACCAAAAAACGAAAACCCTAAAACTCTCGTCCTTCCCTTTGGTTTCTTCGGCTTTCAGCTTCTGCCGCTTCAAAACTCAGAGAAACCCTGCGAGACCACCACAGCGAGCGACAACACCCGTTATCAGGTTCGTTCCTTTCTCTCTTTTTATTTTTTAACTCTTAGTTTTCATAAGTTTCCGGTGTTCGTTGATTCTCTTTGATTGATAGCTTTTCTGGGGGTTTCGAATCTGTAGCACTTTTAGTTTTAAGTTTTTTTTTTTTGCGTTGCTTACTTTTACTTGTTTGTTTTTTTAAGGGTTTGAGAGCCTTTGAAATGTGCATGCACTAGTTTCAACTTCTAATTTTTTGGGTTTGCTCTATTTTTGCACTTCTGCATTCGTTTGAACTTACTGTTTTTTATTTCTATTTTTTTTTGTAAAAGATTTGCTGAAGCTTCTAAGTAATATTTTTTCACAGCTTGAAGCTTGAAAAGCTTTTATACTTGCTAGTTTCATGTGATGGATAATTCAATTCAATATGATATAATTGATGTTAGTGGCTGTTTTTTTTTAAAAAGAGCAGCATTGTAATTAGAAAAAAATTGCATTATACCTCTTTTTTGTTTTCCCTTGAAAATTTGCTGTACTAGGACCCTCTCAACTATATGTAGTTTTCTTCTTCAGATATTTGGTTGAGTTGTATTTTGAATTGAACCTCCCTTTTGTAATAGAAGAACTTGATTTTGATCATGAAACATTTCTCAAGTTTGTTCTGAAGCTTTTGAAAGCATATTTCAGAAATCAATCAGGCTTCTATGTTTATATAATGAACAACCGTTAACCTTTTATAGTACTACTATGATTTGAATTTCTTTAAGGTCTAATGAGTTCCATCCGTATAATAATTGATGAGCTTTTAAAGCCTCGTTTACAACTATGATAGCTGTTGAGTTGGTTGGGTATTGATTTTTTTAATTTTCACCCAACCATAGGGAGCTTTATTTCATTTTAGTCTAAATAAATGGTTTCTGATATACACTTGCTCTGTTCAATTCGATGTTGTCACCAGTTGTTGGGTGTATGTTCTACTGAAAGAGCCATGATTTTAGATTTGTATCTGTGTGGTTCATCACACATTTATCTGTCTCACTGATGCAATGTTACTTTCTTAACATTGTTAATGTTCTTGTGTTTGAGCAGGATGGAATCTCAGGTGAAGCATGCTATTGTTGTCAAAGTGATGGGTCGTACTGGGTCTAGAGGACAGGTGACTCAGGTCAGAGTGAAGTTTTTGGATGATCAGAACCGACACATCATGAGGAACGTGAAAGGACCAGTGAGGGAGGGAGACATTCTCACCCTACTTGAGTCTGAAAGAGAAGCAAGAAGGTTGCGCTAGAGGAAGAACTCTCAAATGGTTTGGCTCATGGATTTAATGAAGCATTGTTGTTTTTGTGGTAGTTTTGTGGCTCAGGAACTCTCAATGGTTTGGCTCAATGTTATGTCATGGACTTAAATTATGCACACTTGAGCTTTTCTATGGCTTAGTTTTGATTAAATTTGTACTTTGACTCTATATAATGCTTTGATTTTCTCGTGACTCTATGGGCCCACATTCCCAAGTTTACTTTCTGGTGAAAGATTTTTCTTTTATATATACCTTATACCTTATACCTTAAATAAACACATTAGAGTTCCTTTCTTTCAAGCCATAAGGTAAACAAAAGGGAGGGTAAAAGCATACTATGTAATTATCAAGTAATTGGTGTTAACATAAAGACAAATTGAATGACTTACACAAAGGCAGTAACAACAACAAATGGTTTCAACAAACCCAAGAACAAAGATGGCTCAAGCAACCTAAAGTGCTTAGAACCTCCTTAAACTAAATGCTTCAAAAATTGGCATGACTTCAACTTCTTAGTTCAAATCTGTAGACTTTGGGTATGACTCTAATGGTTGCAGTGGTGGAAAATTGGAAACACTACGTTGGTATCTGCTCTCTACTGCTACGTCGCTGCCCAGCGCTAGCAATGAAGCACGCCAACAACCCTCCACCACCTCTCAGCTTCAACCCTGCCACCAAAACTGAACCATTAAGTATCTGTTTGGAAGAGATTTTTCTCAACGGAACAATGCAGAACAGTGACAAATCACACCTCTCAATGCACTTTTACTAAAAGCTACTCTTGGGCTCCTTTTTCTCAACGTCCGTTTGCGTTCTGCAGAATTTAATACAAACACACATTAACTCGTCTTCCTCAACCAATCGTGGCCATTGTTGTAACCCATAACCATCGTCACAACCACTCTAAACTCCACTTGCACTGAGCCAACTATTGGCAGTAAATAAATCGTGGTTTTTTTTTATATTAAATCTCTAATGTTGGCAAATTTTTTATTTATCATCTAAGTATGATTTTAAAAAATAGACTGAATGAAAAAAAAATGCACTTGGAAGCAATTTGATGGGAAAGCCGCGAGCAAGCAATCACGTGAAATGAAGAGAAGAGATAAAATTGAAACAAAATGGAAGGTCTCACGTTTTCTCTGAGACATCAAATAAGAAAAGATGAATAGAAACAATTACAAACTTGCATATTAACAGTTAAAGGAAGTATAATTGACACAAAAATGAGGACACAAAAAAATGTATTGTTGTAGATAATTTATAATATGGTTTTTTCTAACCAAGGAGTCTTGGCCTAGTGGTGGAACACTGGGACTCTTGGGGGATCGACCTGTCTGCGTGGGGTCGGAGCGATCTCCCCTCGAACCAAAAAAAAAATAATATGGTTTGTTCTATAATATTGTAATTCATTATATCAATAATTATATGTTATATTTTTAAATATTTACATACTATAATTATAATTCATCTAAAGAATATGTCAAGCAAAGTTTTCAATTGGGATCTCATGTCGTGTCGCGTTTCATCTCTACAATAATTTTTGCTTTTAAAAATAGTTTTTTCTTTTCTTTTCATTTTATATTTCTCATCAATATTCATAAAATATTATTAATATCTTACACAGATATCCAATCATATCTTACCATGTAGACATTTGTGTCTATATTTTAGGAAGCAATGTTACGAGGTGGCACTATGGTGAAATGTGATTGAGTGTATGTGTAAAATTATTTTACACTGTCAGTGCATAATAATTAAACTCATAAATAATATCTTGACTTAAATCAAATCACAAAATATGACACAACGTTTCAAGAATAACATTATTATTATTACTATTATTATTATTATCATTTTAAGAATTTAAGAATTTATTGTGTTAAAATGTTATATATATATATATCCAATCATATCTTACCATGTAAATATTTATCCAAATATTTTATGTAAAAATAGTAATATTACAACACGATACCCTGGTGATATATGATTAAATATTTGTGTAAAAAAATTTATACCGTTGGTGCATAATTTATTAAGCTCTTATTTTTTTATTAAACTCTTATTTTAATCACAATCACAAAATAAAACCAACCTAAATATTGTTTTCGCTTTTTTGTTTTTTGCAATTGCTGGACTTCCTCTTCAGCAGCCCAACAAATCAACCCGAATCCGTTAACCCAACAACAAAAACCCTAAAACTCTCCTCCCTCTACTGGTTTCTTCTGCTTTCGGCTTCAAAACTCAGAGAAACCCAACACAGCGAGCGACACCACCTCTTTTCAGGTTTGTTTCTTTCTACTTTTTATCTCTTTCTATTTTCTCTTACGGAGCATGCTTCGATGATTCTTAAGTTTCCGATGTTCGTTTATTCCCTTTGATTAAGAGCTTTTCTGGCGGCTCGAATTTGTAGCACTTTTATATTTTGTTTGTTTTTTCCCTGCTTACTTTTACTTAATTTTTTAAGGGTTTGAGAAGCCTTTGTAATGTTCATGAGCTAGTTTTAACTTATTATTTGGGGTTTGTCAATTTTTTTTTTGGGTTTGCTCTGTTTTTGCACCTCTGCATTCGTTTGAAACTTATTTTGTTGTTAATATTTTTGTAAAAGAATTGCTGAAGCTTCCAAGTGATAATTTTTCACAGCTCGAAACATGAAAGCTTTAATACTTGCTAGTTCCGTGTTATGGATAGTTCAATATGATATAACTGATGTTCGAGGTGGCTTTTTTAAAAAGAGCAGCAGTGTAATTAGAAAAAAATTGCAATATACCACTATTTTTTTTGTTTTCCCTTGATAATTTGCTGTACTAGGACTCTCTCATGACTGAGTGGATTTGTATTTTTGTTGTTTTTCCTGTTATGGGTGATTTTGTGTAATGTCTTTGATGCACACTTACTTTTAGTTGTAGCTAATGACAACTGCGGTTAAGGCATATTCAGGGCTCAAGTCAAGAGTAGCTATTGTATAGAGTTGAGACATTGCTTTGATTTTTCATTGCAACAGTTCCTTCATGAGTTGGTTTTTAACACCCTTTGCAATTTATGTATTGTTACCAGGAATTTGGCTTGACAACAACCTCTGTGTGACATGTTGATATATGTTTTCTGCAGATTGTAACTAGTTGCTTTCAATAATTGAGATGCTTCTCATGTTACATGTTTCTATTATTACAAGTTTACTGTATTAGTATTGACTTTATTTTTATCTGCAAGTATATTCAGTTGTAATTTCTTTGCTAGGATCAAAAATGCATTTGGAGGGAAGGCATGCAGTTTGTATACATTTTTATCGTATTCAAAATAGCAGATAATGTAATATGAGAATGTGTGGTATAAGGTACAAAAAGGTTGTTTTCCTGTCCTCTGAAACCTGCGGGGTTGGTAGGGGTGGATTGGAAGTTCTATTTGGGGTGTTCCCCCCACCCTACTCGTCCCTTTGCCTCGCTTACTTTTCTCCATGTCATACTCGTGATATTTTGTCTGCATGGTATTAGCCTATTAGTTATTAACTTTACCAAGTTTCTCTCTTGTCACTCTATGTCATGTCTTACTGGTTGAGCCTAAATGAGCTACTGCATTGTGAATGCAGTGAAGAATATAAAAGATGGCTGAAGAGGATCCAAAGCCTCTCAACTATATTCCAGAAGTTATATTGAAAAAGAGGAAAAGTAGCGAAGCATATGCCTTGAGAAAAAAGGCACAGTTCCAGCAGAAAAATTTCAAATCCAGGAAGACCAAGGACTTCATCAAAAAGCCTGAGGATTTCGTTTTTGAATATCGCAATCAGGTAACTCCATTGCCTTTATTTCCTCATCTAATATTATAATATTTAATTTATTATGGATATGAATTTTGCAATGTTTTACTTGTTTATGCCATCACTAAACTAAATGCACTTGATTAGTGACTTCTATTATTATTGTTATTATCCATCTATGCTTCCCTGTGTAGGAGCTGGACCTTATTAGAATGAAACGGAGGGTCAAGAGGAAACTACCAGAAAAATTGACCCCAGACTCCAAGCCCATAATAATCATTCGGATACAGGGGTAGCTGTTTTTGTTTCTCCTCTAAATGATTTGATTTTTTTGTCTTTGTGAAAAAGTTATAACATCTTTCTTGCCATTCATCTTTTAGGACAAATGACATGCATCCTAAAACCAGAAAAGTCTTGTACAGCTTGGGGTTGAGAAGAATATTCAGTGCTGTCTTTGTGAAGCCAACTGAGGGAGTAATGGCCAAGCTGCAGAGAGTGGAACCATATGTTACCTATGGGTAAGAGATTAATGTTCTTGATTTTATATTAGATGTGTATGTGTATGAGGCGATTATGTTATGATATAATATTGGACGTTAGCAGAAGGGTAGCTTTGTAAAACTCTCATAAATTTTTAGGTTATAAGGAAGATGGTTGGTTATATGATATCAAAGATGATTCTCTTATGGTCTACTGCAACTTCGTTTATTATGGCAGTCTAGCTGTTTCTCCTATACTCCAAATTTGAATTGAAACTTTTGTCCTGAACGTCAACTTCAAAAAATGTCTGGGAAGTTTGAAGTCTACTATATATATATAAATGATCATGGCAGAATGGGTTATTTTGAGATCAAGGATATTATAGCAGATGCCTGCAACTTATTTATGAAAGGAAAATGCTAAACCTCCTGATTATTTGTGTACTATTACAACAGATAACAGTGTATTTCTCTGCTTCTCACACACACATCAGCAACTGTGTTTCACCCAGTGTGTAATACTTTCAGTGCAGTACCACTCTTTTAAAAGACCTTGTTTTGCTATGTTCTTTTATCTTTACTTTTCTCTATATATTGCATTCCACCCTCCCCACCCCCACCCCCCCCCCCCAAAAAAAAAGAAAAAACCATAATATCACTTGCTGAGGATTATTCTTAATTTTGTGAAAATTTGCTTCTTTTGAAGATATCCAAATCTCAAAAGCATAAAGGAGCTAATTTACAAGAAGGGACATGCGAGAATAGATAAGCGAAAAGTTCCTTTGACGGATAATAACATCATTGAGCAGGTAATATATGGTGTTTCCTGGTTTCCCTTTGACCCCCCCCACCCTCCCCCAAATTGCTTTTGTAATTCTTCAAACATTTTGCCATGCAGGAATTAGGTAAGTTTGGTATTTTATGCATAGAAGACATGGTGCATCAAATTGATAGTGTTGGTCAACACTTTAAGGAAGTTGTCAGATTTATGTGGCCCTTTGAACTCAACAAGCCAGGAGAAGGATTGAAAGGATCGAAAACCCGATTCAAGGATGGTGGAGATGCAGGGAACCGTGAGGATCTCATCAACGAGCTAATCAATAAAATGAATTAATCCCATATTCAATGTACTACCAAAATTTTGATGCCGTTTGTGATCTCCCTCACATGATCTTGGATGCAAGATCATTTCAAAGTTATTATCTGTTTGTTACTCGAAAAAAATGCTACCTACTATTGTTAAAGCTGAATTTAAATATTTAGTATCTTTGTGTCGTCATTTATTATAGCAACTTCTTGTTTTCCTATTTTTGTTTCAAAGGAGAGTGTATGTTTGGTTTTTTGCACAAGTACATTTGAACTCAAAATGACTATAGAATTCTTTTGTAAACATAGTTTTAGACCCAAACATAAGTTTGCAAGGTGTGGATCTTGGAGGAAGTGTGGGGTTGAAGGAGGCAAAGAGGGGGAAGAAGGGAGGGGAATAGGCTAGTCGGTCGATAGGAGACTATGGCTCAGTCTACTTCATTTCATTCCAGGCTAGGTTATTTATTTTGAAACTTTGTTTGCTTACTTTGGGCGTAGCAACTGGGACACTTGTTAGGTTTATTCACGTGAAATACGAAATGGAAAAGGGAGGAATATGTGAAAGAAGCAAAACTCATAGGTGAAAAGGGGGAATATGCGAGTAGGCTGTTTATCAACATCATTGTGCTGGGGAGCACAAGGACCAGTTTGCTTCTTGGTGAATGAGGAGCTTGTGGTCATCGACACATTCCCTAGTTTGTATTTCAATCAAATCCAACCATCCACCACCACAATGTATTAGGGTAGATGAAGATGTACTCAAATGCAAATTGCAACACTAAATATCTCCGAAATGATCTAGGCAATGTTATAAAACTCGGACCGGTCATCGACTCGGTCAGGGCACCGGGTCACTGAGTCACTGGTCGGACCGGTGGGTCACTGGTCGGACCGCATGACTCGGTATTTATAAAATTAATTTATAATATATATATATATATATTAGAGTTACCTATGTATAATACAAATGTCACAAGTTATACTAATTAACGCTTTGGTTAAGTGGTAATTTATTTTAATACCACCAAAGGGACCAGGGATCAATCTGACAAAAACAATTTTACTTGCTTTACATTTTCTGTGTCTGTGGCTTTTTTTTCCAAATGGTACGTGGCTTTGTATTAATATATAATATAATATAATATATAATGTAATATAATATAGTATAGCATGCAGAGTGTAGACTTCAAGCCAGCGGCCCAGCAATAGACATTAGACAGCGAACAACAGCACGGATTGGACAGGGTAGACGCAGCAGCACGGATTGACAGCTGCAGGCCTCGCATAGCGTGCCTTGGACTGCGTGAGAGCAGCAAGTCTTGTACCCGAGTCAGCAAGCCGAGTTACCGGTTCAAGGCCGAGTCCACCGGTTTTTAACCGAGTTAATGACGTCACCTCCGGTTCGAAAGCACATCCGATCGAATAGAGCGCTCGGACCGGCTATGGGTCCGATTTCCGATTGAACCGGTCGGACCGGCCGATCCGAGCCGAGTTTTATAACACTGGATCTAGGCCTTCCTTTTTTTTATCATTAAACCAATCATTAAACAAATGGTTCTTGTTAATGGTGCATAGATCCACCTTAAACGAACCCTATTTCAGTTTTAATTCAACATTTTCTTTCTTTCTAATTTTGTATTATTTTAGCAAGAAAAATCATTTTAAACATGTTAGACTTATAGGTTTGACCCAATTTAGCCTACTCATGACCGATTTAGATTGGGTTCAAATGAAGGAAATAATTATTGAGATGTATAGTGAGTGTGTCATTTTTATATAAGAATAAGAAAAGTAAACATCAATCAATAAATTTAGTTATGAATGATTAAAATTAAAATATAAAGTATAATTTTTAAAATGATCATTTAACTACTAAATAACTTTTAATTTTAATAATTTATTTATTTATATTGCACTGCAAAATATTTTTTTGGATAGACAAATGTTAGTAATTAGTATTAGTATATTATGTTAGTGGAGTGATTTGAACCTTTGATCTCCTTATCACTTCAAACCCTATATCCCTCCTCTCAACCACGAAACCACCTTATCATTCCATTTATACTACAATTATATGATCAAAACTTTTTGTTTTTTACTTTATATTATGAAAAAGTTATTGTTTTTACCATCATGCGCAAACACACGAAACTGACTTAAGGGGTGTCAAAACAGGCCGATGGGCTGGCGAACCCGTTTTGGCGGGCTAGTGGGTTAAAGGGCCAAAACCCTAAAAAAATAAAAAATATGAAAAAAGGCAGGCTGGCCCAACAAGCCCACAAAAAAAAATAAAACAATAAAAAAAATCTAAAAAAAATATTTTAAATTTTTTTAAAAGAGTTGACAAAAATGGCAGGGCCAACGGGGTCGGGTTGGCCCGCCCCCGACTGCAAAACTCCATCCCAACCCGCAAAAAAATGACGGGTTGCCCACTTTGGCACCCGTACTTAAGACACACACAAGATACCAAAACTTAACATAATTTAGACTGTTAGTTAAACAAGTGTCTCGATATAAGAATTCTTCTATGGTGGGGACTAGAGTGCACAACCAAAAAAACAGTGTACCGGTGCACAATGCATTGCCTACCCTCAGATATATTAATATAATATTGTAAGGTTGGGATTTGCACACTTTTACCGGTATGTGATATAATGTGTAGTACTTTGTGAAATTTCAGTTTGGTCCACAGTCTCACCCGTGGATCCATTAATTCGCTTCCCTTTCGGTTCTTGCCCCGAAGATGCCGCCAAGGGCATTTTTCCGAGGAAACCATGGAAAGCCATTGTTTGGTCCCAACTTAGTTCCCAACCTCTGTTGCCCAGAAGACAGCATCGTGGCCAGCACCACCAGAAGATGCTGTCGTGGCCAACATCCCCAATAAACCCTCGTCGTTTCACTTTCACAAGACATGTTCTGAAGCACCTCAATGCAGTTGACAAAGTTGGACGGAGGATTCCGCAACCAATCGGGTAGAGCATGGTGAAGCCAATAGAAACGGAGATTGACATGCGCATGAGAAAGTCATCAAATCGCTAGCCACTTGTATGATTAGGGCGTCGCTATTGTCGTCACTTAAAATTAGGAGCATCCGCACCAGACCCAAGCTCAGGGAATGATAGGGTATTAGGGTAGAAAACTTCAAAAAACCTAACCCGGTATCTCTATCAGAACTGTGTAGGCATCAATGATATGGTTATTATACTTTCAATCTAAAATACTTGTTGCAGTAGTTGTAGTGTTATTGAGTATAACCTTTAGATGTAGCAACTAATATGGCTACAGATTATCAAAGTAGTTGTAGTAGTTTTTGTCTTTATTGGGATAAATTCTGTTTCCACAATAGATAATACGTTCTCTGGTTCAAATCTCGCTACAATAGCTGGGGTTGCAGAGAAGTTGGGGTTGTGGGATTTAGTAATTGGATTGCTATGCAATTTTGAAAACATTGTTCTATTTCAAAAATAGGATTACTTTGCAAATATTGTGTTTTCTAGCAACCGGGTACTGCAGGTAAAATTGGTCTTGCACGGGTGCAACACTTTTGTCGTACTTAAGACACACACAAGATACCAAAACTTAACATAATTTAGACTGTTAGTTAAACAAGTGTCTCGATATAAGAATTCTTCTATTGGAGGGAAGCACGTAGCTATTTTTAATTTTTGAGGACACGTCACCACATGGAATGAGAGGCCGTATCTATTGAGCACTTCGCTTTTGGAGTTATTAATCCGATTAATAACGAAGGGCCAAAAGAAAAGGCCACACATATATTTAATTCAAATTTAATTTTAAAATTTTTTTGACACCCAATTTTATTTTTATATTTTAATAGTAATAAAGACAGGTATAATAATTATAATTATAAGTAAAATAATATTTATCTATAACAATATTGGATTCATAAAAGTAAAAAAAAAAACTCACAATCAACACATATTATAAAATACTACATGAAAAAAACAAAACAGAAAAGGAAATTTCAGAATAATAATTAATGAGAAGAAAAGGTGAAGGGTGGCCAGAAAGAGTCTTTTGAGGTGTTTCTAGCTTTCTATTTTATTTTTTTTCTCTCTCCATTCCTTTTGAAAATTTTTATTATTTTCTGATGATTGTTTGTCATCCCAGAAAAATTTTCGAACTAAAAACAATGTGTCCACGTAGGATCAATGGAAGAAGAAGAAGGAAGGATGCAACATAGAGAGAGAGAGAGAGAGAGAGAGTGTGTGTGTGTGAGAGAGTTTGTTTTGTGTTTTTGTGTGTGAGAGATCCAACCTTGCTTTCATGGTTATGGCCTCCGTGTGTTGTTGTTATTGCTGCTTAATTCTCGCCATTTCGCCAATGTTGCTTTCCCTAGGCCAAGATTGAACCTTCATGCGTAAGTTACGTTCACCTTTTTACCCCCTTAATCGCCTCAATCTTATCTGAATTCAATTCAAATCCTTGATCCAACCCCACTTTTTTTTTTGTTGCTTTTTTAATATTTTTCATCGTTCTCCACTCTGATTCGATTGTATTTGCTCCAATTGTGCCATTTCTGTACCAGAGAAGGTAGCTAATTTGCATTGGTTTCCGTGGTTTTTCATTTTTAAAGAGAATTTTAACCCTTTTTTTTATTGGGTGCCCACTTTTTGAATCTGGAAAATTTTGGATTTTGATTGATGCCCATGTTGAATTATTGCATGAACTGCTTGAAAACGTTAATTAATTGTTGCTTTAGGTGCCAATTTCGTTAGTCTGGAAAATTTTGGATTTTGATTGATAACCCATGTTATGTTATTGCATGCACAGCTTGGGAATGTTTACTGCTTGTTCTTTTGTTGCTTTTGGGGGGCCATTTTTCCAATCCGGACGATGTTTTGACTTTTGATTGATATCCGTTTTGAATTCATTCATGCACTGATTGGGAATGTTTTAGTGTTTGTTGCTTCTGATTTGCATACCTTGCTTTTGACATGTTGATGTAGGTGCAGTGGAATTTGGTAAAATTTGGATTGTTGGTTTTGTGGCTCTCAGCTTTGTTAGAAATGCTCATCAGTTTTGTCATAGTCAATCTCGGTCCTTGTGAATAATCCAAGACCGGTTGGTTTGTGCATGTGCAGCACGATAAAATTGGGGGATTAGTGGGGATTTTATGTTGTCTTCCAGTGTCTAGATTGATTGTGTTTAATTGCTGGAAGATTTGGTCCACCTCTTTTTGGTTGTGAAACTGTGTACAGGGTTTCTTGTTTTTGGTTATAGTTGAGCTGGTGTTGGATGTTGAGTCTGTTGAATTGAGAACTTGGGGTGTCAATAGGGAGGATAAATTGGACATGAATTTGTGGGTTAGTCATTTGTTCACACTTCTGGTCTTATTACTGTTTCAGCACTGTGAAAAGAATTAGCAGCTTGAGCTGCTGAGAAACCGTTGTTATGGCACTAAATAAGACAGGACACTTGTTAGGTACCAAAACTGGGGAGGAGCCTGGTGTGTTTCCTCAATACACCCAGCCAGAATTACACAGTGGTGTTTCAAATACAGGACATAATGTACATAATAATATCTCTACACAGGAAGGGGGAAAATTTTCTGTGAATTTTGGTCATGATGGAATTGCTGCTAGAAGAGTTCCTGTTCCACCTGGCACATCTCAAAATCGTGAGAGTAGGTTTGGGTTGAATAGGGAGAATGGCCATGTGAGATATGAAGATCTGACCAATATTTTGGGGTTGAGGAGAATGGACTCTGAGAGTTCTGAAATGTCTGACTTTATCCCTATAAAAGAGCCAGCACAAGAGATGGAAAATGGGGCTTCTGCAAACATTTTAAGCAAAATCCAAAAGGAAGACAGTGGCGGAGGCCATGCACTGAGGAAGACTGTTGTTCGTGAACCAATTGGTGACCAACCTGGTACTGGGCCAGCTGTGTCGCCCCTTCACAGATATGAAAATTCTCAGTCCAATGGATATTTTGGTTCAGGACTTTTAGATGATTCTCTGTCAGGGAAAATGAAGTTTCTATGCAGCTTTGGTGGAAAAATATTACCAAGGCCAAGTGATGGGAGACTCAGATATGTAGGGGGAGAAACCCATATTATATCTATCCGAAAGGATATTTCATGGGAAGAGCTTGTGAAGAAGACCTTAGGTATTTGCAGTCATCCTCACACGATAAAATACCAGCTTCCAGGGGAGGATCTTGACGCTCTAATATCTGTTTCCTCTGATGAGGATCTTCAAAATATGATAGAGGAATACCATGGGCTTGAAAGCCATGAAGGCTCTCAAAAACTTAGAATTTTTTTAGTTCCTTTGGGTGAATCTGAAGAAACATCATCAACTGAGGGAAGTGCTGTTAAGCAGAATGACCCTGATTACCAATATGTTGTTGCCCTAAATGGCATGGTAGATGCTAGTCCTAAGAAAAACATTGGTGAGCAGAGTTTGACAAATGAAGCAAGTCAGTCAGGGGCAAGTTTGAATTTTTCTCCAGCTTTCCAGAAACCTTCCCCAAATGCATCTTCTCCTTTGGACATCAGGGATGGTACTAGTGCTTTAAATCCAGATGGAATTTTGAATGATTCCCTGAGCCTGCGAAGACCCTTGACAGTTTCTCCTACTCCAATTCAAGTTGCAGGTCCTTGCACAGGTTATGTACAATTGCTTGGTAACAACTCATGCCAGGGAAGTATGGACAGCAACACATCATTTGTTACTGCTCAGCTACACTCTGAGAAATCTGGCATAAGCACTGCTGATTGCAGATACCCTCAACAAGTAGCTGTTACTTTGTTGAGTGACCGTCACCCTTATCAACATGGTGATGTTGGTCAGCCCAAGAAGCTCAATGGACAGCATTTTGACAACTACAATCCTGGCAAGGAATTTTTGACTCCTGTATATGTTAACCCAAGTGATGGTTACAGTGATGAAGTTTTTGGTGGAACCTCGCATAAGGATAGAATATTCCAACCTGGAAATCCTATTTCACGTTTGGATGATCCAATCTTTCAACAGACTGAATCTTATGGAATTACTGATTCCTCTCATGGGATGCCTCATGCTTTTTCTGATTCACAGTTGCATGAGAGTGGAGCAAGGTCTGCTTACTGCTCCCAAGAAGGAATTAGCCAATCTTTCTCCTTGAACCTTGAAAAGGCCCAATTATCTTCAATCTTAGGTTCTAGTGTCTCTCAAGTGAACCTTATGGATTCCATTCTCGGTCATTCTGGAATACAAAGTAAGATACCAAAAGTGGAGCCGGCTGAGATGCACAGACGGCAAGATTTGGCGTCTTCTCCATACTCAGAGGCATCAGGAATGAATGATCCTATTCACAAGGATAGCATTTTAACTGAAAAAAAGCACCTTATCGCTCAAACTGACTTAAATGGATCTGGCTTCGTAGCAAAAGATGCACAGGAGAATTCTGTGAAATTAGAAAGGATGATGATAATTGAAGAAAAGAATCCTATTCCCAAGAAGGATAACAAGGTTTATGAGAGGCAATCACCTGTCATTGATATGGGACATGGGACTGAATTGCATCTTTTGGATTCCTTCCCTGCTAATAACATAAATGCTAAGACTAATATGCAAAAGAATTGGGAACTACCTTCTGAGGACACACTCCCATTGTCATCAGGCATAATGGGATTCTCTCTAGATAATCTTGGAGACCAGACCCCATCTGATCTTCTTGACATGAGCCAAAAGACTTGTGATGAGAAGAAATGTGCTTTGGGTGAAGGTCTGAATGGTGAACAAGGACTTATTTTTTCATCCCGAAACTTTGATTTAAATGCTCCAGTTTTAAAATTTGAAAGCAGCTCTCGTGATGAAAGTTCTGTCAGAGATCATGTGTTCAACTTGTCCTTTGACCCAGATTCTCTTAAATCTGCACAAATTCAGCCTTCTCAGCATCAGATTGCTGCAGGTTTTCATGATAATCCTACAGTAAGCTCTGGAAAATTTCATCCCGCTGTACTTCATGATGATTTCATGCCAAATTTAAACTTGCCAGTTGATGAACTGGATATTCCACGCAAGAATGTCTCTTTTAAAGAGGCACCTTCTTTTCTTGATGACTTGATTACCAGCATGGACCAAATGGTTGATCGGTTTGAACATGAACACTCTGCCTCTAGACAGTCAAAAGTTGAAGATATGATTTCAGGACAACCAAAAAATTTAGAAAGGTGTAATGATGCAAATCGAGTGGAGCCGTTTGTCGTAGTAGCGGATGTGGCTGGTGTTATTCCTTCATGTAATGAGTCTTCACTGGTACGCAACCCACATATTTTGGATGAAGTTGAAAGTGATGTATCTCCATCTCACACGGAAGCAGAGAGCATCATCCCTGAGTCTGAACCTGAGGTAGGAAAAACTGAAATCAGACTAGAGTTTATGATATTTTCTTTACGCTTTCTGAATCTTTTGTTTTCATTTATAGGATTTTAAAGACGATCAAACAGACACCAATGACTTCCTTTCTGATGCAATGATAGCAGAAATGGAAGCCAGCATATATGGTTTGCAGGTTGACCATTGCTGAAATGTTCCAATTCTGATTTTTACATGTTTCAAGATCAGAATTTCATTTTGATGTTATGCCGCATAATATTCTGATAGCTTCAACTGTACTTTCACATCCAGATATCTTGATAGAATGTGCAATTCTGTGACTTTTGTAGCAGACTTATTTCTTTTGAACACCCTGAAAAATAATACATGTTTAGATGTTCTAGTTTCTGATTTAAACTCATTAACTCTTGTTTTAAGTTTATTAGTTAAATTTCCATGTTGATATGCTATGTGGTAAATGTGGCAATTAAGAATTGTTCATCACTTAATCCTACCTAGGTCCTAATTGATTAGATAATTTCCAAAAATGATGTAATTTTATATTAGAGGGCTTGGTCGACTATTCACATAGAGGTTGCCTGAAATCAATTGCTATGAATATGATACCATAATGACTAGAAGATATTTGAACACACAGTGAATGCAACTGTTTCTATATGTTATTGATTAACCGTAGATCCATATTCCCTTGTTAGTTATTTGATAAAAATGAGCTCTACTGCGAAATAGGCCTGAAGGAAAGATTTCAGGTCTGTTCCGATAAAGCCTTCATATCATGTATCTTCTTAAATTAGGGCATTATTGATGTTTCTGTAACTTACTAAATATTTTCCAGCTTCATTGTGCTTTTCTGCATTACATCATATAGTTTTCCTATAACTGACTTTTTATGTTTTGTTGTTCAGATAATAAGGAATGCCGATCTGGAAGAACTCATGGAGTTAGGATCTGGGACTTATGGAACTGTTTATCATGGGAAATGGCGGGGAACAGATGTTGCTATTAAGAGAATTAAAAAGAGCTGCTTTGCGGGGAGATCTTCTGAGCAAGAACGGTTGGTGAGTCTTTAGTGCAATTTTCTTCTCAACATGATGTTATGTATCAATAACATACATATTTTGCATCTCTGTCTACTCAGGTTGTTGGGGGATGAGAGTAGGGTTAAATCCAAATTCACCCTCCCTCCTTCTCCCTCTCTCTCCCTTTCCCTTCTTTCTGTTTATATATCTGTCTCCCTATGTAGGTCATCATGGAAATTGAATTTTATCAATGTCCCAAATTTAAATGTTTTACTAGTTTAGGATACTTTGGCCCATTAGTTCCACATGTTGGGTTGTAATATTGTATACATATCTATATATCTATTCCTGTACCCTAATGATTAAGTAATGAAAGATTTACATTATTCCTTTTCCCTTTTCAACATGGTTTCAACTTTCAACAGACTATTTTCCAGTTTTTCTGATAACTTTAAGTAGTATTCATTTAAAATTTTTATTCCAGTTTCAAAAGTAGTCTGCTAATTCCTATTGAAACAAAAGAAGTAAATCATGCACATGAATCTGACAGTGTTTCTTGGCTTGGGTAGGCAAAAGATTTCTGGAGAGAGGCACAGATCTTGTCAAATCTTCACCATCCCAATGTGGTCGCATTTTATGGAATAGTACCAGATGGGGATGGTGGGACCTTAGCAACTGTAACAGAATATATGGTTAATGGTTCCCTTAGGCATGTCCTTGTCAAGAACAACAGGTAGCCTAACATGGTCAATTTTCTCTGAATATTGAAGAAGTTATTATGCACATACTTAATCTCCAACTCTTTATGCAGATTACTAGATCGTCGTAAAAAGCTTATGATTGCCATGGATGCAGCTTTTGGTATGGAATATTTGCACTCAAAAAATATTGTCCATTTTGATTTGAAATGTGACAATTTGCTTGTCAATTTAAGGGATCCACAACGACCCATATGCAAGGTTAGAATTCCAGAAGTCAAGTTTCATCTGGTTTCATATAATAATATATAATATATATGAAATAATAAAAACTTACCATGGTGTTTTAATTATATGCTTAACTTTTTTCTGATGGAAATGGGCTTTAAAAGGCTCATATGCCTGTCATATCAGTCTTATGTGATAAAACTCTATGTAATTGTCTTACTTAATATGACTAATACTTTGTTTTATTTTTCTTTTTACAACTTTTTGTTGATTATTATTTCTTAGGTTGGAGATTTTGGATTATCAAGAATTAAACGTAATACCCTTGTTTCTGGGGGTGTGCGGGGAACACTTCCATGGATGGCACCAGAGCTGTTGAATGGTAATAGCAGCCGGGTTTCTGAGAAGGTAACAAGACTATTGGTATGAAGTTTAGCAATAAATAATGGAATCATTGAATCTTTCGACAGGCATTTAGCTTGTGGAATGACTTTGACAGGTTGATGTTTTCTCATTTGGCATCTCAATGTGGGAGCTATTGACAGGGGAGGAACCTTATGCAGATATGCATTGTGGTGCCATTATTGGTAAGATTATGTACCTTAAAGGAAAGCTAAAATCTTTTCTCAAGAACCTTAAAGAAAATTGAAATATTACGGTAGGAGGTTGCATTATTTCCTGCTTTATTTGGCCTTAGGCTCTTAGCTTTGACCAATATTTATAAGGGACAGAATGTTGAGGTTTATGCTTCTTTCTTAGGCTATCTCATGATTCTTTCTGGTTAAAGGACAAAATAGAACAAAGTTGTTCCAAAATGCAAGTAGTTGCTTAATTTCTAATAAAAGGTGTCTTGTCTATGGTTTTATGGTTATGGGTTACAAATTAAGGATTGATGTTGGTCTGAATTTTGAATTTTGTCAAATCTGGCAAAAAAGAAAGAAAAAACACAATTGAATGTGAAAGATGAAGATAAAGCTTTGAACAGGGCATCCTGAAATTCTTTCTAGTATAAGAATCTTACATGTGCACAAGTAAAAATCGAATAAGTATTGTTGCAAGTGTTATATAGGATTGTATTGAAGCAATGTAATTGTGAATCTATCTCTGTTACTGTTGAAAACCCTAGCTGCCTTAATTGTGGCCACCTTGGAGTGCCTTCATTGCAGCCTCTAGCACCTTCATTGTGTTGGGTGTGAGGGGGTGTGTTGAGATTCCACATTGGTTAGAGATATGCCAAAGTAGTCCTTATAAGTTATAAGGCTTGGGAATCCTCACCATTTGTGCTTACTTTTGGGGTTGAGTTAGCCAACCCTAATTCAAAGAGTTACTACTACATTTACTTACCTCATTCTAATTGCATGACTAATGCCTTGGCTTTTGGTATTCAATTTCATGTTATGATTAAATGCCTCCACTTTGGATAGCCTGTTTGCTTTTGTTAACTTCATTTCTTGGTTTTAGCTTTTCTATTTGTCTAGAATTAGAATGCAGAGATTGTCCGATCGAGTTATTAACACTATATGAAACTGCCCTGTATTAGAGGACATATAGTGCATAAAATATTTTTCTTTTAGGTCATGTTTGAATGTAAAAGCTCCAGTTTTTGACATATGGAGAAGTTAGTCTTACTTTACATCTTAATTTTATCATATATGCAAAAGAGGAAAAGCTGTTAAATGGTAATTAATAAATAGATAGATGCTTCTAGAGAAGTTAAAAAAGATAGCTTTTGAAAAATATGAAGAGCAAAAGTTAATTTCAACTTATGTGAGAAGTTGTTAGTTAAAAAACACATGCTAGAAGTGCTTATGGAGAAGTTTATCCAAATTGGACCTTAATCTTTAATGAATATTGGTATTTTTAAAACTTTCAACTCATATGATGGGTGGAATGGTTTGCAAGAAGTTCCTTTGAGAAACCCTTCTTACTTCTACGTTTGCTAGTGCCTGACTGTGAATTTTCTAGGCTTATAGCTGTTTGAAACCGATCGGACAAGGCTATTGAGTGTTACACTTTAACAAACTATTATTACCACTATTAAGGATTTATTTTGAAGTAGGGTATTAAAGTAGGATTTATCTTACTTGTTGTCACAGTCCCTGATGCATACCAATCTTGGAAAAAGATTTTTTCCTTGCTGCTATGTCTTGCTAATCTAATGGCTAATGCCATTGGAAATTTGAAAGAATGCTAAATAGCTTTCAAACTTCCACTACTGACCTGCTTCTTCCCTTTTAATGACATGTTCATTTAGGGGGTATTGTAAAGAACACTCTTCGACCACCTGTTCCGGAACGCTGCGATGCTGCATGGAGGAAACTTATGGAAGAGTGTTGGTCACCTGATCCCGAAAGCCGGCCATCATTCACAGAGATAACAAGCAGGTTAAGATCAATGTCTAATGCCCTTCAAACAAAAGGGAATTATCAGGCATGGCAGTTAAGACCCAGTAATGCTTCTTAAAACCAAGGCACATTTTCTGCAGTTATGTTTGATCCTTCCACTGTATAGTGTCTTTTAAAAAAAGCAGTCAAATAGTAGGGTTGGCATGCTTTTGAGGTCCATCATATGACAACACTTACCTATTGTTTTTCTTGTGATTTCTGTTAGCTATGATATATCTTCATTTGTTTATTCTTTTCTTTGTAATAGCCGAGGTTGAGATCATATGGTATATAGTTGTTTAGATATATCAATTTTGTACTTGGTGCATATATGGTCAAAGCCACAAGATACATATAGGAAAGAAAAAGGTGTCTTTAGTGTAAGTATACAGACAACAGTGCTTGTAACATATGTTTTGGTCGATGTATCATCTCTATATCCCCTTTTACAGAGATGAGAATATAAACCTTACATTTTTATCTAGGTATTATGTTTGTGCCCTCACATGCATAATTGCATATGTACGAACAAGATGAACATAGTTATTATTTATCCCTAAAAAACCTACAGAAGACTTAATTTGGTACAGAAGATTATTGCATCTAATTTGGTTCTTGAGTATTTTTTTTAATATCAAAATATTTTGTAAGTTAATATTTTTTAAAAAAAAAACTATATCAGAATCAGATCGATGTTTCTAACTGAGAACAACAATAAATGTTTTAAATTCTTTCAATAATCGAATTAGGGGTTTACTAATAAAATATAATCCATTTTGTTTTATTTCATATATTAATATTAATTAATTAAGCTATCTCTAAAGCAGCAATGAGTTCAGTTAATGAACAACAAAATAAAACATTGAAGGGACAATTGAAAATGATGTACATAATCAGAACAATATATGAACTTATAATAATTATAATAATTAGTGGACAGACGGGCACGACTTTTTATATTTTTTAAAGTTAATACTCTCTTCGGTCTAAATTTTTGATAGTTTTAGTTTTTTATTTTTGTCTCAAAATTTTAGTTGTTTTAGGATTTCAAGAGATAATTTATTACTTTTTTTTCAAATATATGCTTAATATAATTAATAAGTTTTGAGTGGAGAAATAATTACGATAGTTGAGAATGATGAATAATAAATAGAGTTATTTTAGTCTAAAATTTGTTCAATTAATTATTTTTTAATCTATGTGTCAAAACTTTAAACAACCAAATATTTTGACGGGAGGTAGTAATATGGTTTACCATTAATAATAGTTAATAGGTGAATGTATGGTAAAATATAATTATTGATATATTTATATTTGAATTTAAATTTAAATTTCAAAAAGTTAGTTAAAGGTTTACAGTTAATGGAAGTTACTATATGGGCATTTAAGGAAAGGAAATTAAGACACTAAATTTGCGATTATTCTCTTGTGTTTTCTTTATTATAGGTATAGACATGGTTGTCAAACTCGCGAGTCAACTCGTAGACTCGCACGAGTTTACGAGTCCAGATAGGCAAAATGAGTAGACTCGCACTCAAACTCGTTTTCTGGTAGACTCGCGGTAGACTTGCTCAGACTCACATAGACTCGCGAGTCTATGGCTGAGTCAGCGAGTTTGCTAAGGAAAGCTAAAAAAGGTCCAAAACGACAGGCCAATTAGCATTTCACTTCAGTTCCCCACAATTTCTTCCCTTTTCTCTCACACTTGAACTTGAACCCTAGCAGAAACACAGTACACAACGAGCCCTAGCAGAAACACACAGTACACAGCGAACGACTGTGGCCAGCGACCAGGCAGAATGCCCCTAGATAGGGGTGTAAACGAGTCGAGCCGAGCCGAGCACTTAAAGCTTAAGTTTGGCTTGTGAAAAAAATAGGTGGCTCAAGCTTGACTCATTTATTTAAACGAGCCTAAATAAAAGTTTGGGCTTGAGCTTGTTAAAAAATGTAGAGCTTGAGCTTGGCTTGCTAGCTCATTTATAATTTAAATTTTTGCATTTATAATTTTTTTTTTTAAATTATTTTAGAACTTACTGGTTTAGTACTCCGTCCGTCTCATTTTATTTGTTTTAGCTAAAAATTTGTGTCCCAATTTGATTGTCATTGAAGTAATTAATTTTTTTTACCTATTATACCTCAAAGCATTAGGTTTACGTGAGAGAGTGAGGGAGTAATTTATTGTTAATTACTATGAGAGATAGGGGCAACAAAGGGCATATTAAGAAAACCAAAATAATTTTTATGAATTTTGAGCTATTAATTGTATTTTTTAGTTCTTGTGGCACAACAGCAAACAAAATGGGACGGATGGTGTATTTAATAAAAATTAGTATTCAACATGTGGTATACGAAATTCAAAAATTCTAGATTATTACGTTTAGATAATCTAATAAATAAAAAGTTCACTTCTTGACTACTACAAAAAGAAAAAAAATTATACAAAATGTAGGATCTATGTAATTTTAATTTTTGATTATATATATATATATGTATAAACAAGCTATTCACGAGCCCTTAATGTCGAGCCTCTAAGGCTTGAGCTTGGCTCATTTAAATATTCGAGTTCAATCTTAAGCTTGAGTTTGACTTGTTTAATTAAACAAACGAGTTTGAACGAGTATTTAACGAGTCGAGCCCGAACAGTTCACAAATAGTTCAGCTCATTTACACCCCTACCCCTAGAGTTCATCTTATATTGACTATTTGACTACTTTGCTATTTTGCTTTATTATATGGATTTGGAAATTAAAATGTTGAATTATTAATGTGTTATATTATGTATATGTGTCATTTATAGGGTTTTTTAATATATTTTTTACATTAGGTAGACTCTTACGAGTCTGCGAGTCGACTCTATGAGTTGAGTTTACGGACCCTCCATGAGTCTGCGTAGACTCTCGAGTCTGACAACCTTGGGTATAGATAATGAAATTCTTTTTATCTCTTTCTGCTTTCTTTGATAGAGGCCATGCATGTTGCACCCTTCATTTGTCTTGAGAGAGATCTTCCATAATGAGAATGTAATTCCCAAAAGTTTCCACCACATGTGTATGTAACTTTCTCCTGATTCTACAGTCCAGTTACAATTAATCATCGTAACTCTTTGATAGTCTCAAAACCATATGATACAAAACTAAATCATTCAAAGGATCCTTCCAAGTGCCTTGGTCTTTGAAAGGCTATTTGATTTTTACTTTTGACATAAGATGATTCCAAACTCTTCGAAAGTACATCTTACTACAATTTTACTACGCATTCTCCACTCCAGGGAATGATGAAAAACTTCTGGGTCAAAGTTAAGACCAAGATGCATGCAATTCTTTTTTAAAGTACAAGGCTTCAAAAGGAAAACAATTAGAGGGAGAACCTGACTTTAATATATTCCACTTGATTCACTTCATTTTCTTCTACTTCTGCTTCCTCCTCTGCATTCTGGCTATCACTCTCAATGTTACCACTTTGACCAACATCATCAATCTCTTTTAATCTTTCTTCTCCAAACTGAAGTTGTTCAATTTGTCGATGAACTTGTTCTAATGTATTCTTAATTTGGCATCCCCTAACATTTTGTCTAACTTGTTCAAGAGGAATAGTGTTTTCCACTTGGTTCATCATCAGGTCTTGAGGTATCCCAAGTGCATCAGCAATTCGACTTATTTGTGTGGCCAAAACTTGATAATTATTATTTATTGATTCAATCAATGGATTAAACATTGTGACCATTCAATTTTCTGCCTAATAGAAAACAAGGCACTGGGAGTCAAAGATACCCAAACCAAATTAACTTGCTCCTTTGGAGATATAGTTGAAACCACGGGAGTCGAAAACACCATTTGAGCGTTTCCAAGTGGCTGAGAAACACTTTGAGGAACAACTCTTGGTGACGACCCATACAACGGGAATCTCAAAATTAAAACCAGAACTCCTATTTTCTTCATCATTGACGCCAATACTTGGCCTAGTTTGGCTAATAAAATATTTTTCTGATAACATGGCATTTAGGAGTACTACAAGTGATGAAAAGTTCTAACCCCTACTACATTGTAAAAAGCGAAATGTTTGATGGACCGCTACAATACACCACCCATACACCTTTACTGTTCACTTTATGCATTGTGGGGAGGTGTACTGTAGCGGTATAAGTGTTCACCTATCACCGCTGTTGTAAAAATATCTATTTATAGGCAAAAGGTCCTAACCGCTGATACTTACAATTGTGCCACCTAATAGACAAGTGTCAAGTATACAAATTTAAACATTTTATTTAATAGAAAATAACTAAACTACTAATAACTTCTCAAAAGCCTCTTGGTAACTTCCAATATCCATCCACTCCTTAAAATATTCTTTAAGTTAATATATAAAAAAAACTATATGACTATGAGAATCAAATCAATGTTTCTAACTGAGAACAACAATAAATAATTAATGTTTTAAAATCTTTCGATAATCGATTTATTTGGTGGAGGAGTATCGAGATTGGAGTGATAACAAAGTCATGGATTCAAATCATAACATACTAATTTACTCACATTTACCTATAAAAAATTTAGGGGTTTGCTAATAAAATATAATCCATGTTGATTTATTTCATATGTTAATTAATAAATTATTTTTAAGTCAGCTCTAAAGCAGCAATGAGTTCAATTATTGAACATTAACAAACTTAGCATAAAAGAGGCGATCTAAAACATTAAGAATTTTTTGGACATCTAATTTTTTTCAACACCTAACACTTTTTTTTTTCTTTCTCTCTTTTTATCACATTACATTTTTCTTTTTGGATAAGCAAATGTTAGTGTGAGAGATTTGAACTCATGACTTCCTTCTCACTCTGATCTCTATGCTCCTCTTCCAAACCACCATACCACCTTATGACTCTCTCTTGTCACATTACTCATCTATCACATCTATCATTCATCTTTCTTTTATTTCTATCTCTCTTTGGGTGTAAAATGGGATTGAGGTGTCCATCAATCATTTTTCAATTTTAACTTGGTCGTTGCATCATCCAAAAAAAAAAACTCGGTCGTTGCGGTTCCGCATTCTAATTAATATTCTTCGAGGAAAATTATTTTTAAGGGCCAAAATTCCAACTTCAACAACACTTGGAGAAAAAAACAGAGGATGAATAATAGTAAGATTTTGCCCGAGATAATAAAACCACACATATTTATTGAAGTGACAATTGAAAAATAAAATGTAAATAATCATAACAAATAAATTTGACAGAATTGAATGCATCAAATTATCTCAGTCCTAAATAAGTTCCAAAAGACCCTGTAGATAAACAAGACTGGGAAGCCAGACACTGACACAAGAATTAAAGAAAGACATTTAATTGCTTGAGAGCATAATTAAACAAATTAACAAATGAATGAAATTGTTGAAGCTAAGAGGGGTAGTGACTGTCCAAACGCATAGAAGCCATGCGTTCATGTTGCACTCTTCAGTGTCCTGCACAAATTGACCCTTTGGCATAGAAATTGTGTCCCTTCAGTGAGGCACAGCCTTTCCTACTACTTCCCCTCATTGATTGGGTAGTTTTTCCCCCCTCTCAAAAGCAGCTTGTTGTTGTCTATCATCATCATCATCATGTGGTGGAGGAGTACACAGTACTAATTCCTTCTTCCTTAATTTCCTCTGCTCCTTTAATTCATGCAGTGACCACTTCTCCTTCAAGGACTTCCAACTGATCTCAAAGCTGTCACCGAGCCTCATTGCAATTCTGTGAACCTCACTCCTTGGAGGGCAGCGAAGCAGTGCATGAGAGAACACAAGCCTCACATCCTCCGCAAACTCTTCAGCCCCTGAATACTCCCACTTCTTCAACTTCCTCTCTATTTCCTCCAATCCCATTGGCCTAATTAACATATTGTGATGATCAGAGTAGTTATTATCATCAAGAGGGTGTTTAAGAGCCCACCCATCTCTTCCTATCATCATCCTCTTCAGGATCACCCAACACTGATTCTTCTTATAACGCTCCATCTTCTTCTTCTTCTCAGACCCGGTTGTTGTTGAAGCACCCCTTGAGTTTTCTTTGACAAAAGATTCTGTTTTTGTCTTTTTCTTATTGCCGCGGGAATATTCAACAACATCATCAACAGTATTGTCTTCCTTGATGATCAGTTGTTGTTGTTGTGGGCGACGTTGTTGTTCTTCAGACACGGTTCTTGAATATTCTTTGACAATGCCACAATTACATGTTTTACTCTTTCCCACAGCAGAGACAGAGGATGTTTTACTACATGTTGTTGTTGGCTTTGAAGAAGAAGAAGAAGAATCATCGATATCCACCTTGATCTTCTTCTTCATCCTCTTCTCATCGCCGCGAGAATCATCATTAATATCAGAGGGTGAAGGTCCACGCTTTGCAGAATTGTTACGAGGCAAATAAAGCTTAATTATTATTGGTTTTCTGGGTTCAGCCATTGAAATGAAAGTGCTCTCTGTCAGTGTAGCTAGAACAAGAGAACAGAGAGATGAAGGATAAAAGTGTTTGTATTGTAATTGCTCCGAGCCGAGGGCGTGTGTTTCTCTGTGTGTATCTATCTCTCTATATATGCATTACACTACTTAGATAAGATTTTTTGTAATGTGATTTTCTTGATCTCAAAAGTCTAAGATAATAAAAAGAGAGATTTTATAGTTATAGAGAGAGACTTTATCTTTTGGGGCCGTATGTATGTCAGTATGTGTGTAGTGTAACATCAGATTGATTTTAAAATATTTTTAAATAATCACACTTCTTGTGATAAACTGATAATGTCAAAATCCAATGTATTTTTCTAATTTGTGATTAGATATTATAGTTAGTAAGAATTTGAAAAACTGATAACTTTGTCTGTCTGTTTGCTATCTATCTCTGTGTCTGTCATCTATATATCTATCATCAAAGTTTTAACTTCAAGGCCATGCCACGTGCATGCAGCACCATGTTAATTCATTTTAAAACTTTCAATCAGAATGGTTTTCAACTGCACAAATCTTGTAGATTTCTTAGTATCATTTTGTAAATGGATGATTTCAAGAATGATCATGCATCCTAAAAAGTGGAGATGAGGTTTTTCTTTCTTTTCAAACAAGTCCAAAGGAGGGGCATTTGTAATGATGTTTTGGTCATTGATGGTTTAACTGTAATTTCATTAGGAACTATGTTAGGGATATCATTTCCTTACTTCAGGTAGAGTTGTTACAGTTTTGAATTTAAATGTTTGTTCTTTAGTTTATCTGATATTGCAGCAGCTTATCTGATAAAGGCAACTTACCTTATCAGGTTGTTTTATTCGATCCAATGGTTTAGGGGCACACATGTATAAGTATGAGACCATGTAATTTGTTCTGATTATTATCAGTAAATAAACACATTAAAATCCTCAACCAAAGCCCTGTCCTGCAAGGTCTCAGAATCAGCAACAGTTTCTAAAATGCCTTCATAACAAGGCCAACAATAGAAGAGCAGTTTGAAGGAATCTAGAAGAATTCTAGTTGATATCCGATAGTGGATATAGTTTGTTACTTTGCATAAAAGCTAAGATAGCGATATCAGATAAGGAGATAAGGCCATATTCAAACTATGTGATTAGTTATATTATCTTAGAATATCTTAGTTTATCTGATAGAATTAGTTAGTTATTTTAGAATATTTCTTCAGATTAGTTTATCTAGGTGGCACTTGGGGTACACCAATGCTAAATTGGTGTACAAAACACCAATGACCAGATTTACCTGGAATCATAGATAATCAAGATTTATGCATATTTATAAATAGACCCCAATAGAAAGCATAAATTATGAAAAATCCATAATTTGTGTAAATTACAAATTTGATACATTGAAAATAGGAAGAATTACAAAAATATCCTCTATGTAAATAAAACAAATAATTATTTCTCTCCACCATCCCCTTCGCCTCAAGTAATTTCCTCCCTCTCTCCCTCTCCCTCTCCCTCTCCCTCCCCTCTCTCGCGCTCTCTCCCCTCCCCCTCTCTCTCCCTTTAACTCACTCTCTCCCTCTTACTCTCTTTGGCCCACTCTATCTCCCTCCATCTCTCCCCACTCTCTATCGCCCTCTCTCTCGCTCTCTCTCATGCTCCCCTGCCCTCTCCCACTCTCTCCCCCTCCCCCTCCCCTCCCCCCTCTCTCCCCATCTCACTCTCCCTCTCTCTTGCTCGCTCTTTCATTCTCTCTCTACCCCTCTCTCTCACTCTCACTCCCTCTCTCTTGCTCTCTTTGGCTCACTCTATCTCCGTCCCTCTCTTGCTTTCACTATCTCTCCCTCTCCCTCTCCCTCTCCCTCTCCCTCTCTCCTTTTCTCCTAGGTGTCATCTCTCAAGTTTTTTTATTTTCCAGTAAAATTAACTCATTTGTTAGATTTTTATTGTACTCATACTTTGTATGGTCTATTAGTTAATCTTTACTATGTGTTGCATTATTTCTTGCTACCAACCAGGTGCGCAACGTGTCATCAATAATGCTTGAGATGGATCGATACTAAGACCTGGTGGATGTGTATAGATTGGTGATTCTCTTTCCATAATAGGTGATTTTCTAAGCGAGAGAAAGAGAGAGAGAGAGCAAGAGAGAGAAGGGGAGGGAGAGGTTTTCAAGAGAGCGAAAGAGAGAGAGATAAATGGAGAGAGAGCGAGAGAGGGGCAGAGAGAGCGAGAGAGGGGGAGAGAGGTTTTTCAGAGAGAGAGATGTTTTTCAAAGAGCGAGAGTTAACAAAAAAGTCTCATGCAAATTATGAAATTTTTAATTATTATATAAAAAAAGAATTTTAAAAATGAAGGAATTTAATTTTTTTATCGAAACAAAAAAAACTGAAAGGAATTCAATTGATATAATTAAATTTTCAAGAATTTTAAATTTTTTAGAATTTTCAATTTCTTTATCCAAACATGTACTCTAAAAAATGACAAACTCAATAAAAAAACATCACTTATTTACCGTAAAAACAATGACAATTTTTTTTTGTTGAAAATCTGATTTTATTGAACTCTTGGGGAATTTTTATAATTTTCAATAATGTAGGGTATAACATGTATTTTACAATATTTATGTGCTACTTTTATAATTACAATATAAGTATTTCAATAATGTATGACACCCTTTCCGCAATTAACTTTCATTTACCCAGAAACCTGTAATTCTGGTAACCTTTCTTCTATCCTAGCCATTCAAATTTAATAATATTATATCAAAGGTTAAAATGGCTATTGGTGTTTGGTACACCAATTTAGTATTGGTGTACCCTAAGTGCCACCGGTTTATCTATTAGTTAGTTATTTTATCATGTTTAGTTTCCCAATTCAATTAGGATTATGATTCTTGTATCCCTATATATAAGGTTTAGTGGTCAGTCGTTTGAATAAACAATCAAGTCATCAAGTTATTATCAAATATTATCAATCTTATTTTAGAGTTTATTCTTTCTCTTCTCTCTCTACTTGAAGTCCTATAATTTTACATGGTGTGAGATTGATTGGTTTAAATTTTAATGTGTTGACTCTGCAAAATCCATTCATTTCTAAATTAAAATGAAGTATACCACACTAATGGACAAGAAAAAAACTGATAAGCCAAACAAAGTGTTAACAAAAAATGAACCACTAACTAAATTATTAGGCTGTCCAATTGCATCATTTGAAATTACAAATTAAACATAAAGTGCTCTTTTTTTTTTACGGATTGATAAGGTGGTTTGGTAGTTAAAGAGAATGGATATAAGGGTTGGAGCGATAAGGAGTTAAGGATTCAAATCCTCTCACGCTCTCACTGTTGGAACCAAATTGGTTAAAAGTGTTTTTAATACAAAAACTCCCTAAGTGATTTTATGGTTTTGATGATAACAAAATGTATTAAGGTTTTTACAAAGGATAATCAATATGTATTAAGCTTGTACAATGTATAACAATGCTGCCTAACTAAGCTTATTGAAGGAAGATTGCAGTCTGCGTCCAATAAGCTAAGCTCATCACAATGTTGGCACTGAAATGGACACAAAAGTTCTGCGTCCAATGTTGCAGCAGAAGGAAGAGTTCTGCGTCCAATGTTCGAGCAGAAGGAAGAGTTCTGCGTCCAATGTTTGAGCAGAAGGAAGAATTCTGCGTCCAATGGTTGAGCAGAAGGAAGAGTTCTGCGTCCAATGTTTGAGCAAAGGCAAGTAATGTTGTGCGTCCAATAATTCAGTACAAGGCACAAGGACAATTTCATACGTCCAATGATTCATGAGAAGGCATTGAAGACATAAGTCCAATGTTCAAGAATAACCATACGTCCAATGATCAGAATGCGTATAAGTCCAATGATCGGAACATAAGTCATAAGTCCAATGTTCAGGATGTGTTCTTGACCAAGGTACAGAATGCTGATCGTCCAAAGATAAGTACAAGGCAAGACTGGCATAAGTCCAATGATAAGAACAAGGCAATACTGACATAGTCCAATGTTTTTATGAGAAGCAGAATTGCAGTAAGAGTCCAATGATTTTCAAAGGAACAGATTCAGTGAGCGTCCAATGCAGATGAAGGATAAAAGTCCAATGTTCAGCATGAGCAAGAGTGCAACTCTGCGTCCAATGAAACTAAACAAACAAAAGAACTGCTCTGCGTCCAATGAAATCAGAGTGACAAAGGTACTGTTCTGCGTCCAATAAATAAGAAGGACATCAATCAAGTGTCATACGACGACCAATGAAGCAGATTGACAAAGGTACATCAAACAACTGTTCTGCGTCCAATAAAGCAGAAGAACAAATGTACAACAATCAACTCTGCGTCCAATGAAACTATAAGGAAATGGCAAAAGTCCAATAACCAGAATGAGGCAATACGTCCAATGTTACTTTGCAACTAATCATCAGAATGGTAAGCATAAAGATGCGTCCAATGATTGAATGAATATCATATGCAATTGGTAAGTACCAGGTATGCGTCCAATGATTTCTTCATGCTGCGTCCAATACGCAGAATCCATAAACTTGCTATTTATTGCTCATGCATTTAATATGGAACATATTTACTGAGCAAATGATTTGAAATAAATAGCTGTATACAATGCTTTTCTGTACAACCTATTGTCAACGTTTTTGAATGTACTTTTGAAAAGCATAAAGCACTGTGGAAAGTGTACTAAGAGAGAGAATGTACTTTTAACTACTCTGTATATCTCTGAACACATCTTTCTACTTTACACAGTGTATTCTCTCTGTCTCAATAAGATATTACTATTAACCACTGTACAATTGAGACTTTGAGTACAAGTTGTTTCTGATTTAGGAGAAAGAAACGCAGACATGCACAATGAAGTAGATCTCCTCAGAGCAACGGGAAAATAGCATTTAATGCTATTAGAGAACGGTAATATTTATGAAGGCTGAAGCTGAGCTATTCGAAGAACAAGTCTGAAGCTTCATCAAAGCCTATAAATACCGTGAACAAGAAGAAGAATATAAGCAACTGAAACAAGACACTGAACAACGAAAAAGAAAGAGCAAAAAACACTGTGCAATTTGTTATACTCTGTATAGAAAGTCTTGTATATTTTCTTTCTTCTTGTAAAAGAGAGTTTGCTTAACTCTCAAAGTGCTTTAGATTTCATATCCTCACTTGTGTGAGTTAGACAGCACTTGAATCAAAAACACTCTCCTGAGTCGTTTAGCCTGAAGAGGCTGTGTTCAAAGAATACTTGTGTTTTAGCCTGAAGAGCTGTGTTCAAAGAATACTTGGGTTTTAGCCTGAAGAGGCTGTGTTCAAAGAATACTTGGGATTTAGCCTGGAGAGGCTGTGTGTAAAGAATACTTGGGTTTTAGCTTGAAGAGGCTGTGTGCAAAGAATACTTGTATTCTAACAGGTTGATAGTGAAATCTCTCTAATTTGAGGGGACTGGACGTAGCTCTTAGGAAAGGGTGAACCAGTATAAAAACTTGTGTTATTTCTTCCTTCCCTTATCTCTTATTATATCTGTGCTTATTACTAACCAAGGGGATTGAATTGATTTTGTTTAAATAAGTTTTTCATACACCTTTAATCGCACAAAGAAAACAAGTTTTTAAACTAAGAGGGAAGCCTCAGCGTCCAATCTTTTGTGCGTCCAATATTTCACAATTCTGTGCGTCCAGTGTTTTAGCACTCTGTGCGTCCAATATTTCAGAAAACACTGTGCGTCCAATATTTGAACAAAGCTGTGCGTCCAACGTTTTTAACAGCCAGCGTCCAACATTTGCGAAAAGTTTTAAAAGCTTAGAAACACAATTCAACCCCCCTTCTTGTGTTTCATTTTGTTACCTACACTCACTAACATAACATATTAATTACTAACATTTGCTTATAAAAAAAGAGTGCATTTTTTGACATGATGCTTTATTTTTCCCTTTCTCCTTTTATTTGACAAAGCTTAAATCTAGATTAAGATTCTAGTCACGGTAAAAGTGAAAAAAATGAATCATAAACACTTTTTTCAAAAGCTCATTTCTACTTTCTTTGATTGGAATTTGATTCTTGAAGGAGAGAAATCTTAACTAAAAGGACTAAAAATTTATGAATTTTTTTAAAAGAAATATAAGATACTAATAGGAAATAGTGGTTTAATTATGGAAGAAATGAAGAATCCTCATCTTTTCCTATATTTTCAATTTTTATTTTTATATAAAATAATAAAATAATAATACCACATACCGCCTCCTCTCTATTATAAAAAAATATTAAATTATTTTCTTGATTCAAATTATAAGAAATATAGACTCACTTTGAAATGTATTAATTGTTAAAATTTCTTTTATATCCCTATTTTATTATGGAATTTATATTCTCCATATAAATGGGTGCACACATTTTAACCACTTAATCAATATTAAGGATATTTTTTGGTGTATTAAAATTAACTAACTTAACTATTTTTTCTTGGTCTTAATACCATACATGTATTTTGTATTCGTACCGTATGGCCTACCCATATCTGATCCTTGGCAGTTAATAAATGCACATACATCAATTGTTATTCACACATACGTAACAGTACAAAGCCTAAAATATCCTCTTTGTATTTGTATCGTGTGCAACTATTAATTCCGCATCAATGCGGAATTAATAATTTCGCATGTGTTATTTGTATGTGTGTGCTATAAATAACACGTGCGGAACTATTAATTCCGCATCAGTGTAGAACTAATAGTTTCGCGCAGAATTAATAGTTCCGCCCGCGAATTTAACAGTTCCGTGATTCAACATATATAAAATGCACATACAATATGGATATAACAGTTCCGCGTACCTTGATTTACATTGGGCGGATATCATTTCTCATGCGGAACTTTAAGTTCCGTACGGAAGAAAATGGCAATACATCATCCTGCACGTCACGGTCCACCAAGATTGGAGATCTCTGCATCCCCACCGTAGTCCCCATGCACCCGCGCGCACCATAGCAGCACCCAAAGGAAAGAAGGAGTTGAAACGCTCCGCATCCCCACCGTAGTATCCATGCACCCATGCGCACCGTAGCAGCACCCAAAGGAAAGAAGGAGCTGAAATGCTCCGCATCCCCACCTTATTCTCCATGCACCCTCGCGCACCGTAGCAGCACCCAAAGGAAAGAAGGAGCTGAAACGCTCCCCATCCCCACCATGCGCCCTCGACATCGCTCACACGCTATAGTATAGCCCCACCTATGTTATTTGTGCGAAATTAATAGTTTCGCACGTGTTGTTTGTAGCACACACGTACAAATAACACGTGTGGAATTAATAGTTTCGCATCAGTGCGGAATTAATAGTTCCGCACATATTATTTATAACACACATATATAAATAATACTTACAAAATTAATAATTTTATATTACTACAAAATTAATAGTTTCACACGATAACAAAACGATAAAGATATTTTAGGCTTTATATATTTATATATGTGTAAATAAGAATACGTATATGTGCATATTAATTGCCCTGATCCTTTAACCATGTAATGTAACTAACACTTGGCCCATTTTGTTTGGACCCAAGGATCATGATCCTCGTTCATGGGTTCACACTGCATTTCCCACCAAAAAAAAAATCCCACCAAAAAAAAAGGTTCACACTGCATTTTCCTTTCTCCCAACAAAAACAAAAAACCACTGCATTTTCGTCTGTTGCGTCTTCTCCAAATTCTACTATATATAAATAAACAAAAAGCCCTTTGTTTTGGGAATTCCATTTTCTTCCCGTGTCTTTGTTTCTTCTCTGCAGCCCTGGAATCTTTTTGCAGAGACCAACCCCAGAAGAAGAAGGGCCAAAACAAACTAAACAAAATAAAATTCAACCCCTTTCGTAAATCCCCCATCTTCAGTTCTGCTAAAGATTTTATTTTATTTTAATTATGTTTGTTTTTACGATTTATCTTTTTGGAATCCTAATTGGGGTCTGATCCTTGTTGCTCTTTCAATTGGGGTGCTTTGTGTTGTGTTTTTGTTTCCAATTTTTTATTTTGCAAAGAAAATTCATGATTGTTTGGTCTGATGATTGAATTTTGTATGGGGTTTGGTTTGAGGGGGTTAGGTTTAGGGTTTGTTCTGAATTGGTCTGGTGATTGGATATTGATCTGGTGATTTAAATGGGTTTTGGAAATTGGAACTCAGTTTATCCCCAACCTCTTGTGGGATTCCTTTCAATTTCATCTGGTTCCAAGTTTTTGTGTTTGTTTGGTGATTGGATGGGTGCAATTGGAATGTTCCACAATTGCCATGATTGTTACTGAAACAGGGGTTTCTGCTTGGAAACCATATATAGTTTGCTTGATTGTCTATATAAATATAAATTTAAGTAATAGATGTCTTGTTTGGTCAAATGAATGATCCCTCCCCTCCCCCCCAAATGAATAGATGTCTATATAGTTTGAATTACATTGATACAAGCAGCTACTGCTTTGTATGATGTACCTAGACATGAAATAACATAAACGATATTCATTGATCACAGAATCCATCTGTGTTGTGATCTAGATAGTGGTGATTCACCAGTGAACATCTTAGAATAGCAAAACCTCCCAATATCGTCATACTCAAAGAATAGTGTTGAGTTTATGAATTGTCCTTATTTCTCTGTTTCTATGAATTTATCTCTAAATGCTGGTTCCTAGATTTTAAATTTAATTGATATTGAAATTTATTGGATTAAGATATTGCTTAACATAGTTTTTTTTCCCTTCCTTTTTGGTGGTATGCCTGCAGACTTTGGGGCATGTTGGTGATTCTGTTGTACACAAGTGTTCGTTAATAATACATTTGTCCAAGATTGTAGTGTACATTGATTCATTTTTTATAACGTACTTTGGAGCATTGCATGAGTGATTGCCTGTGATTCTTTTGTGAAGTCAACTAAAGGTTCTATAATTACAAACTGAGATTCAGAAGCCTCCGGTAGGGAATATAGCTAGAGCTTATTGTCTTGGTAAGTTTATAAGCAAACAGTACAGCTAACTGCTATCCCCTTTTCCTTTATTTCCTTCCTACTGATGCCTTTTGCATTGCCAGCACTACTGATATCCTAATCATATGCTGGTTTTGAATCCAAGATGATGTTATATTTGTCTATTAGCAAGTGTCAACTATCAAGAAATAAGAGCACTTTTTGTTTAATTTATAATTTCAAATGATGCAATTGGACAACCTAATATTTTAGTTAGTGGTTCATTTTTTGTTAACAGTTTGTTTGGCTTATCAGATTTTTTTTCTTTGTCCATTTTAGTCTTCCTTTATATTGATTTTCTTAGACAAGGAAATGAAATTCTTTTGTCTGGGAAGTTTATACATCTGAGGAGAGATTAGTGTGGTATACTTCATTTTAATTTAGAAATGAATGGATTTTGCAGAGTCAACACATTAAAATTTAAAACCCTTGATAAGGATTATTATAATATTATAATAGTATACATTGGTGATCCCAAGTATCATGGTTTATATTTGTGATGCTCTTCTCTGTTGAACCATGGTGTATTTCACTTCAATCTCAAAATCACACATAGGAACTAAACTATGTCTTCTTGTTTTATCATGTTGTGGGGTAGGGATGTATTGTGGACTTCACTGTTGTATGGAGAAAAGGGCAAACATTATTATACAATATACAAGATTGAGTCAAAGTTTATTTTTCCAATTCATATCTTTTATTCCCATTTTAATGTTGGAGAGGGTGAAAGGAAGGGAAAATAGAATTAAATTTGAAGAAATATGGGGAAATTGGAGGAAGGAAAGTAACCAGAAGTTTTAACAATATTGTCATTCAATCTTATCGCTTTCCTTCTTTGCTTGTTCGTAGATATATGCATAAATTGTTTTTCTATTGTTGGCCATATATTTCATTTTTATGGAGAAATTGTGTGCATTTGTCTTGTTATGAAAAAATGAAGAAGAAAAAATTGTTTTTCTAATTAGTTCAATATGTTGAGTAGTTAACACTGTGCGAGGAAGATGGCTGGTGTTAAGCGAAGATTATGTAGTGATTCAGATATCCATGCTCTTCACAAAGAACTGGATGAAGTTACATGTCCTATCTGCATGGACCATCCGCATAATGCTGTTCTCCTCCTTTGCAGCTCTCATGAGAAGGGCTGCAGATCATACATTTGTGATACAAGTTATAGGCATTCAAATTGCCTGGACCGATTTAAAAAAATGAGGGACAATTCTGAGGAGAACCCAAATTTACCCAGTTCTTTAGTAAACACAAACACCTCTGGTAATAGTTTTGATATTAACCTTACTATGCAATCTGACATGCATGATGTTAATGAACCCCACCAAAATGAAATTAATACTCTCTTGTCTGTTGGACTTCCACAAGGGTCAAGACAGGGTGATGCCCAAGATCCAAGTAGACATTTAGACCAACATGATGAAGGCATTTTAGAAATTGCTGATTCTGAGACCTTGCAGGACAGGGCTGTGCTTGAGGATTTAGATGGGGATAGTTCATCTGAGTCAAAACTGAGCTTGAAATGTCCTCTATGTCGAGGCACGGTATTGGGCTGGGAGGCGATTGAAGAAGCTAGAAATTATCTGAACTTGAAGAAGAGAGGTTGCTCAAGGGACTCATGCTCATTTGTCGGGGATTATCTGGAATTGCGTAGGCATGCAAGGAGAGTTCACCCTACTTCTCGTCCCTCTGATGTTGATCCTACGAGAGAACGAGCCTGGCGACATTTTGAGCGCCAGAGAGAATATGGTGATATTGTTAGTGCTATTCAGTCTTCTGTTCCAGGAGCTGTGCTAGTTGGGGATTACGTGCTTGAGAACGGAGATGGTTTTGGTAGGTTATCAGATGATCGGGATGGGAACATGGGCAATGCTAATGGGAATTGGTTAACCACCACAATATTGTTTCAGATGATGGATAGTACCATTGAAATTGTTAGGGAACCAAGAGCTCGGGCAAATGCATGGTCAAGGCATCGTCGTTCATCCGACCGCCGTCGCTATCTTTGGGGTGAGAACTTGTTGGGTCTTCAAGATCATAATGACATCGAACGAATACTTAGCGATGTTGGAGAAGATGTGTCTCCCATTCCAAGGAGGCGCCGGCGTTTGAACAGGACAAGGTCCAGCGAAGATCAACCATGATGGGGTTACCATAATTTATCTGGTAATAATAATATAATATTCATAGTTCAGTCTTTTTGGCAGGAACTTGTATTACTTGAATTGTTTCAGATTTGTCATCAGTTAACCCCTCTTGGTTTCTTCAATAGAATTGATTGAGCAGCATGCATGCTGAACTTGGTCGAAGTTGTGTCTGGGAAAACATGATTTCAGGCCTCAGCTTTGGACCTGTAGGGTGTGCTGAAACGTCAAGTTCAGAATAAATCACGGTCAAGAATCCTTATACACCAGTTTCAATGAAACAAAGAAAATGTCTGGAATGATTGTGTTTCTTAAAGCTCGCTTTTATGTAATGGTATTCATCCTTGGTAGCACTAAACTTATGGGTGATTTGGCAGGTTGTTGCATAGTCACATTGGTGGTATGTGTAATTTACATTGTGTATGTATATTGTTCAATCTCTATCTCTATTAAATTGTTGTTTGTTTTCAGCTTGTGATTATTTTGTGATCCTTATGGGGGCAGGCACATTGTATCATTGTTTACTGGGATGTCATCACAGAATCTAGATTAGTGCTTTCAACTGAATATTGTAATACTGTGAGGCTGTGCTTCTCTAGAGTGCTAATTTTTGTAAAAAGACTATGAAGGGTGAAAAGTAACTGAACTGGTCTGTGTTGTAGGGAGCAGTTTAAATAATTTAAATTTAAATATTTTAAAATTTATAAATACTTGATAAAGTTGATACACGTTTATAGAGAAAATAAAAAATTATTTTAGAGGCTAAGATTTAGGGTGTTTGTTTTAGTTCTTGAAAAAGTGATTTAAGATTGTGTAAAAAATGTTTTTTATTTTTTAAATTTAAAATTATTTTTTATTTTAAAAGGTAGTCATAATTGTAGGTATTTTAGAAGTTATTCAAAGTAGTTTTTCATTGGTACTTCAAAAAAAAAAGTAGTTTTTCATTGGAATAAGAAAATATGATGATTTTATTCAAATGTATAAATAAACACCATAAAAACTTGTACCATTATGGCATTAAGAATGCCTACGCACGAAAGTAGGCAGAATTTACGTGTACGTCTTCTTGGTCATGGCTTAGAAAATCGAATCATAGTTGTTAGTATATTAGTTCATACCGGAAATTTTTTTTGACGTTTTAGGTTTTGAAATGATATTTTCAAAGACATCATTGTGGGATTAATCCCTTGAGTTGTGACAATAAATCTTCTCTAAAGTAACAAGTCCATTTATTTTTTTTTTACTTTTTTTCTATTTTTATATATTTATATTTATATATGAAATAAACAAAAAATTGTTTTCATTGATTTTTGTAGAAATTTTTGGAAATAAAATTATAATTTTGTAATTAAAAATAAAAATAAGAGAGATAGTAAACGATTTGTCGTAAACAGCTCTAACCTTCCATGTAAACAAAACAACTACTTTTTGATAAAAGGTTTTGACAGATTTTCAGTTCCTTTACTTTTAACATTAGGTTTGTCTCAATAATCACACCGTTATTTCTTTGTTAGTCAATTCGTCTTTTGTTATAATCCTTTTACTTAAGTTTATCAATAAATCCATTCATTTATTTCTTAAAAAAAAACATTCATACTTAAAATATCCGAAAGAACAAAGTCATTTCATATAAGCACACATAGACCAATCATATATGTGGACTAAGTGAGTGTTAAAATTATTTGTGTTTAGAAAAGTTTATAATTTTGAAGATTACATAAACGTTTTGGTTTAAAGGCTAATTTTATATATGTAAAAATTTGTATAATCCAAATAAACAATAGTTTTAAAAATTCCTTTCACGTATGGTCTTGTCATTTGTCTAAGGTTGCAATTAAGAATGCCATTACGTAAAGAAACTAACAAAAAAAAAAAGAATGCCATTACGTGTAGCCACTGTTACAGCTGTTGAAGACCTATAGCTAATTGACCAACCTTTGAGGTTTTTAAAAATTAGGGGAGTTGGTAAATACACCCCGTGTATTTGTCATCCACCCCACTTAATATATTTGTAAAAGCAAAAATACAAAAATATCCTTCTCCTTCTCCTCCGTTATTTGAGTCACTTCCTCCTTCTCCGTTCTTCTCACTTTATCCGACGGACATACACCCCACGAGCTCGGGCTACAACACGAAGAAGAAAAGAGCTAGAACCACAAAGAAGACAAATCGCAGAACAAAAGAGAAGGCAGAGATGAGAGAACCATCTCCTTCAACTTCTTCTCCCTCTTCCTAAAACGCAGTAGAGGTATATATATATATTTTTAAAAATGTCTTATATAAACTGAAAATTGAAATTTTCGGCAGTATAAAATTTAGATTTTTATAACTATTGGAAATTCAATTTTCGGTTATATAAATCCAATTTCCGTGCTGCTCGAAAAGTTTCGGAGGAAGTTGGTGTACAAATAGTTTAGGGAGATTGGCCAATTGAAATAACAATATGTACACATTACATATCATGCAGGACAGACAAATATATATAGTTCTTTGAAGAAAATAAATATTAGCTCAACAATTGTTTGAGATTTTTATATATTGAATTTGAACCATTTGAAACAACCGACATTGTGTGTGACCTAGGATGATGGAGTTTATGGTTACATTTAACTTAGTAACTTGCAGACATGGTAATTCTTTCCTTGTCTGTATAATCTGTGTTGCAGCTTCAGAGAGCATGGGAGGCTTTGAAATGGACTGAGAAATAGAGTTTAGTGATATCAGTTCATCTGTCTTGTCTATATATTCCGGAAATTAAAATTTCCAGTAGTTATAAAAATTGAATTTTATAACTACCAAAAATTGGATCCAAAAATTGGAATTTTCGGTAATATAAAATTGAATTTTATAACTACCGAAAATTGAAATTTTTTGGATATATAAAAATTTAATTTTTACATATTTAGAAATTGAAATTTCCTATAGTATAAAAATTGAATTTTTATATATTTGGAGATTCCAATTTCCAGTTAATGTAAAACAAAAAAGAATTTATCTTCATGGCGTTGGACGGAGAAGTTGAAGCCGATGGTGAGCATCTACGTTATGCTTCTCCTCTATGTTCTAAGCTTTTCCCTTTCCTCTATGTATTGTGTTTTGCAAAGAGTAGGAATGAAGAGCCCTCATCGAGGGTTGGGTGAGTGGGAAGGGGGAAGGAGAGAGTGCATGTTCAGTGGGAATGGGGAAGAGCAGGGTTGGGTGGTTTGGGAAGGGGAAGGAGAGACCGTGGGGTGTGTGGTGGGAAGGGGAAGAAGATTACGGTGGTTTGGAAAGGGAAAGGGGAAGGATAATTTGAGATTTTAATTTTCAAAAACTGTTAAGTGAGGTGGATGTTCAATTTTCAGGGGTATATTTACCGATACCCAAAATCAGATCTTATATGGTTTTGGGTTGGGTTCGGCCCACACTTCAAGTTGGTCCAACTTGGCCTAATGTTATTTAATATTTATAATTTTTTGGAACATAATGATAAACTATAAGAGATTTTAATTTAAATTAATACATTTCATTTTATAATATGAGTGTATTCTTATATTAATTGATATAATTTGTCATTCCAAACACCATTTATTTTTAATTAAAATCTATAACTAAATCATACCGTTAACATTTAAATTTAATTTTTTTTATAAGTTTGATCAGTTTGAGAAAAGAATTGACCTAATTAAAACATCTAGTCCGATATAATCAAAGATAAACTCAACATACGATCGAACACCCATAACTAAAACGTTGGTTTTTTTTTGTTTGGGGTCCAAAACTAAAACGTTGGTTGAAGCAAAGCAATCCATATATATCCATAGCTTTGATATTTGGTCCATAGCGTCATTCGTTGAGCCTTTGACATTACCCACAATGACCCTGTTTAAATTGGTTTATATAGAGTTTATTTAAGAGTTTATTTATTGACATAAATACTTATTAGCGTGTTTGATAGAGCTTATAAAAATAACTTATGACAGGTTCATAAGCTATTTTGGACTTATTTTTATAAGCTCAATAGGATAGTTTATCAAAATAACTTATAGCTTATATGAAATCAGTTTCACCACATTCTTTCTTGAATTATAAAAAAGCTTATATGACAAACGTTTATGTCATAAGTACTTAAATAAACTGTTTATCCAAACAAGCCTAATATTGCATCGAACAACCGCTTCCTCCATTCAAGAACGACATCATTATCTATTTAATGTTCCTTGTCTAACTAGCAGCGAAAGATAGTTCTAGAGAAATCTCAATATATGTCAAAATAAGTATAGAACAAACAAGGAACAAACTTAATTGCATGAAATCACTCATGGTTGTGTGTGTGTCTGCATTCTATTTAACTGTTTGGGTTTGTTTTAGAGTTATTATTATTATTATTATTATTATAAAATAGATTAGGTTTACAAAATTAAAATGTGTGTGTGTGTGTTAAAAAAACTAGAATTATATAAAGACTTTCTTAAAATTTCTAATTATAGAGACCTAATTAAAACCCCAAATTTTAATATAAACAGAAATATTAATTAATTTTCTTAACATTTCTATGATGAAACGATATTTATAAAGAAAAAGAGACAGTGCGTGGGTGTGTTGCCCAAACAATTTAAAATTTTGAAGTTTTTTTTTTGTTACAAAAGCAAACAAAAGGTAAGCCTGTAATCCACCTCCTTGTCATTTTCTCCTTGAAATTATGCCACTCCATAGTCTCAAATCAAAGGTATGCAAAGTGACACATCTTGGGGATATTGAGGTTCATTTTCTCGTAAGATCCAAGAGAAGGGATGAATTAGAAAGGAACCTTAAGAGGCTCAAACACAAAAAGAACATCATGAAAGAAAATGGGGTTTCTAGATCATTGTGTTAGAGCATATTAATGTGGTTATTCCCCATAACACCAGTTTTAAATTCTGGTGTCTAGCTCACCCATGTGACATTGATGGTTCCCCAATTTGCACCCACAGAAATTCACCCCCTTACTAAAATATCTTCTGGCAAGCCCCACATGCTCAACTGCTGCTACATATATATCTTCAAGTAACTTTTGCATTCATACATCACTCACATAACACCTCCCCACGAAGCATCATGTGCTGACAAATTTCAATTTCTTAATCAAAATTTATGTTCAAGTTCCATGTGCCCCCAAAATACTAGACAATTTTTTTTTTGTAAAGTATTGAATAAGATGTTATATGTTTGTATGCAATTTATCTATCACAATAGCAAGGGATCTTTAGTTATATTAATATCTTATCCTCTTTTATTTTATTTTTTGTTTCCTTGTTGCGGAATATGTATGTTGTTAATTAATTGTTTAGACAAAATTTCCGTGACAGCATATAATTGTTTTCCATGATTGAGCTTCCTATGTTTTTTCATTGTGCTACAATGTGGAGCGGAATTCACGAAACAGAGATTCCTCTTATGCCTTAAAAGCTCAAACTTCAAAGCCATTTTGAGACATGGGCAAGGCTCAAAAGACAAGAACATGATGAAATTATAAAAATTGAGATCAATGCTTGGGGATTGCTTTACCTATTTAAGTAATGTGCTTGAACCAAGCCAAAATGATTGATTCAGTTTTTATAGAAATTGAATAATTGCTTATTTCATCCATTCCTTTTTACCATACAGTGAGCAAATTGAGGCCATTAAAGTGTTGTAGCAAAGTGGGTACTCATCCAAGTCCCATATTGAGTAGAGTAAAGAAGAGAGAAGTAGAGAGTCCTTATAAATATGTAGAGCTAATTTGAGTATTCTTTATCACAACAATTCTAGTCCTTTGGGTGTATTAGGGGCTTGGGTAGTTGTGTATTTGAGAGGGTTTGCAATTTTTCCGTGTAAAAATTGTGTGAGAGAGTTTGCAATTTTCTCCTTATAAAAATTGTAAGTTGAGTAATAAAATTTTTGTTGTAAGTTCGTGGATGTAGGTATGGAGTACCGAACCACGTTAAATTTGTGAGTTATTTTTGTTTATGCTTCTTGTGTGGGTGTGCTTCCGCTTGCGTGGAGATTTTTTGGCTCGCTGTTTTCCCAACAAGTGGCATCAGAGCTGTGGTTCTGATCAAGGGAGGAAGAGAAGCTGAGGTTAATTGTGCTTTGCAAGAAGAAAAATCAACTGAGATGAAAGATTCAGAGTGAAGTACAATACAGAAAAAGGCAGTGAGCACAATTCGATTGACACTTGCTCCACAAATTAAAGTGACTGTGTTGAAAGAAACTTCTCCAAGGAAATTGTGGGATTTGTTGGAAAACAAGTTTGCGTCAACCACATTAACTAATCGGTTGATGATGAAAATGAACTTGTACTCGCTGAAGATGGAAGATGAAGGTAATGTGGTTGATCATATTAATAAGTTCAATGAGCTAGTATCTAGACTTATGAATGCAGGGGAAAATATAAAAGATGAAGAGCAAGCGTTACTTATGTTGGCTTCACTACCCAAATCTTATAAACCACTAGTGCAGTCAATGTTAGCAGGGAAGAGTACACTACAGCTAGATAAGGTGGTGAGATCGTTGAAGGAGAGTCAACAAATGATGGGTGGTGATGAATCTTCTGAAGACAATCATATACTAGTATTTAAAGGTGAGCAAGGAAAGAAGAAGTATGTTGATCAACATGGTAGAAGATTTCAACCAAAAGATATGAGTACTATCAAGTGCCACTATTGTGAAGAGCTTGGTCACATACAATTTAAATGTCCAATATTCATGGAAGATTTGCGAAGCCTAAAGGAGAAGACAAAAAAGTTGAAGACTACTCTTTCTGCAAATGTGGTTAGTTATGAGAATGACATTTTACTCTGTGAGGATGAAATTGATGACAAAATGAAGAAATGTGAGACATTGGATGAAGGAAGGATATGTTGTACCAAAGTGGGTACTCATCCAAGTCTAGAGTAAAGAAGAAAGAAGTAGAGAGTCCTTATAAATATGGAGAGCTAGTTTGAGTGTTCTTTACCACAACAATTCTAGTCCTTTGGGTGTATTAGGGGCTTAGGTAGTTATGTGTCTTTGAGAGAGTTTACAATTTTTCCGTGTAAAAATTGTGTGAGAGGGTTTGCAATTTTTCCGTGCAAAAATTGTGTGAGAGGGTTCGCAATTTTCTCCTTATAAAAATTGCAAGTTGAGTAATAAAATTTTTGTTATGAGTTCGTGGATGTAGGTATGGAGTACCAAACCACGTTAAATTTGTGAGTTGTTTTTGTTTATGCTTCTTGTGTGGGTGTGCTTCTGCTTGCATAGAGATTTTTTGACTCGTTGTTTTCCAGATCAGATGGCTCATATTCTGAGTTCATGTTTTGAATATGATCTGTTGAGATTGGAAATTGGAATGTGAGTCATCACATCTTCATGCAAGGGCTTCTATTTATTGACTACAATGACTATATCATTTTTTTTTTACCGTTTGGATTGACACAAATTGCATGTATGTTACTTTTCTTTGATAATCAACATGAATAGGATCACTCATCTTGGCTGTAAAAATCACTTTGATTATTCTGCTTAATTCAAATAACTGCCTGAAATCCACACTACTTATAGTTAATTCTACATCTTCATTTGAAACTCTATCTTATGTAAATCTCCAATTAGTGTTCCACTAACCTGGGGTCCATACATATTCATAGACTTATTAGACACATACAAGTGTGTGGCCAGGAACAGTGCCGCAGAGGCTGAAACATTTTGTTTCTTAATTAATTAAATTTTTCAAGTCATTTATCTATCTTAATATGCGCCACTTGATCATGTTATTATTATGTTATATATATATAATAAGCCCCCATGGCCATGTTACTGAGAATCATAAGCCAACTATTCCCCCACTCACCGCCTAGTTGTCTCACCATCTTCCTTAGATTCACTGCAATTTTCCCTTTGTCTTCATCTCACCATTCCATAGGCCTCAAAGACTAGACAGGAATCTTTTGCATCCAGAGACAGCACAGATACATCTTGCAGTGCTGTATCATTTGACCAACACAGTCACCAAACACACCCCAACATACATACACTCAAAAAAAATAGTAATATATAAAGTGGGAGCAAAGTATCAACTGTAGACATGCAGGTATATAATAGCTTTGTTATATATGTTATGAAATGAATAATATATATAGTGGAATCTGCAGCATGCATTATTCACATTTTCAAAGCTAATAGCTCTTTTGGGGTGTGTTATAGCAGATTCTTCAATGGCTCTTTAAAGGGGCACAGGAACAAGAAAGAAAGAGCAACAACACCTTCAATCATCTCCCCAAAAGGGAATATATCAGTGGTAAGATTAACTTCTTTTCTGATTTTGGTATACAAAATGAAGAATTTAAATGCTAAATATATTTTCTTTATTTTGGTGTGTATTTTTTAGAACAAAATGGTAATGGGAAAGAGATTAGTCTACTAAAGAGTGATAGAGCATATAGAAGGACAAAGAGATTGGAATGGAGCAAGAAGCATGGGAACAAGAATCTGAAGATATTCACTTTTCTATATAGAAAAGACATTCCAAAGGCTTGCTTTTACAGAACCCTCAACTTGAAGAGAATAGGCTTTAATAGAAGGCATCTTGTTTACTCCATGAAAATGAAGAAAGAAGGATCACCCAGAGAAGATTCAACAGCTCATGTAGGAAACAAGGTTTTGCCCATAACAGATCAGGCACCATTGTCATCCTCAGCTGAAAGAAATGACCAATGTGATACCACTACAGAAACCAAAGATCAAGTCAAGGGTGATAAAAAGAAGCCTATTTCGAGAATGAAAGAGTTACTTAGATGGGCTGCCTCAGCAAAAACAGAGAAAGGAGGAAAATTCAATGGAAGAAAGGTAAATTTTTTTTTCAACCCCTTCATTGACCCTTATATTATTTTCAACTTTGTGCTTCAGATACATGGCACAAAGACATTTATCTTTAGATTAATGTTATAATATATATTGACATTGTAAAAAAAAAAAAACTCAAGTCCCACATCAATCAGAGATAGTGCCTAACAATCCTCATTCCTCTCATTAAGTCAGTTCTGTGGGGTTGAGTTAGGCAAAAAAAATTGACATAATGATCAACTAGCTAATTAACATATTGACAAAAGGAAAAGAAACCACCCTTTTAATCCACAAAGCAAGATTGAGAAATCTATTGTTTAAGATCTTTGAACACTCATTTTCTCAGCTGAATTGATAATGGAATTCTTATCAGGTTTTAATGTTCCGAAGGCGAGGAACCAGCCTTAAAGAAGTTCCAGGTGGTGGTGATGATCAAGTTTGCAGTGAGTCACCCAAGATCAGTTTCAGATGGGATGTGGAAAGCTGTTCCACCACTTCCTCTGCCTACTCAGCCATCTCAATAGCCTCCTCATCTAGAATTGGACAAACATCCATCCCTCCTGCAGAAAGTGGCCATATAACTTGTAGAAGAAAAGGAAACTGGATCACCACAGACTCTGAATGTATGCCACTTTGTGTACTTATGCACCTTTCTTTTCTTTTTTATTTTATTTTGTTTTGTTCATTTTCATTCTAAGATCAAAACACTAGGAGTCCTTTTATCTCTGATTTCATTTTCTGTTTTCATTTTTAGTTACTTTTATTTACAAAATTATCACATTATCTTTGATCCGTTTTCTTTTTCCAAAGATTTGTATAAGAAACAGTTTGTTATACAAATATTTGAAAACACGAAATAGATTAGAAAGGTGTCAGTTTTGTATTTGAAAGTAAAAATAGAAAACGTTTTCTTGGGAATGCTAGCTAGCCTTTATCCAAACATTTTTTACTTGCCCTTAATTTCTTACTTAATCATCTTTTTTGTGTGATGAGCAGTTGTGGTGCTGGAACTATGAAGTAATGATGTGTCTACAGAAGATATTCCAATCCATGTGTGGTGAAGGGGTAGCAGGCAATCTACGTCACAAAGTTAATGCTCTAATATAATATATGAACAAGTCTTGTTCATGGCTAATTTGTATCAGATATTTTCGAAAAGATTTTATGTAACTTAACTGAAGATAGAGTCAGAGAGAGATCGAGAGGGCGCAAGAGAAAGAGATTTAATATCTGTTCTTAATGATTCTGAATGTACTAGATGGTGATCGAACTGATCTTGCCATGTGCATGACATGAGAATGTTTGGCATCTACATTATTATTAGGGGTATAAAATTGAAGTGTTTGTTGACTGAACTAATTAATGTAGGAGATGAGTTTATATGTCAGTGGGACCACTTTCTTTAATCTCTCTACTAATCAGCATTGATGATTATCTGAAATGAAAGTTTATAATATCATTAATATCTTAATCGTATATTGGATCTTACCGTGCTCTAAAACTGCCGGTTAACAGTGAAAAAAAAAGAGAGAGAGAGAAAGAGGGTGGGGGGGGGACGGGGGTTAACTTTCACACAAAAAATGATACGAAAAAATCTTTATCCAATCAGACAATGCAATCACGGCATAAATAACCATACATGATAGAGTGATACATATGGGAGGTGTTAGTAACAATATGTGAAAAAAGTCCCATGAATGGGAACGCTGACATCACAGTTGATAGGCTGTTCCACCAGTTTTGTGGGTTATTTGATTTTCACCCCAACTAAGTTAAATAATTCAATTTTGACCCCAACAAATTACATAATTCGTGTATGACCAAAGTATGAACTAGACACCATTTTAACCTAAATAACTTTGACCTCAGCCACTATGCATTTAATTTTGATTTTGAATTAATTAAAACTTTTTAAATTAATTTGGTTATTTATTCGTTAGCATAATTATTGATCTCTCTAGAGTCTTCAAATCTCCTTGACGCCGGTCAAATAACACTACGTACCATGATAAATTTCAATTTAGTAGGACAACACTTGCAGTAGCTAGTAGGTATAAGTATAACAAACACTGTATCACATCGATCACCACGTATTGATTCACACGAGTTGGCTATCTATTTGTTAATTAATTAATTTAATCTTAATTAATTAATTTAACAACACCTACCAGTTAAAATGTTAAAACAATCAAAGTTTTGGGATAAAAAAGCTAATTAAACCATAAAAATATGGAACGGAGAGAGTATGCAATAACCATATGTTGTTATATTATGCGAGTCATTAGGTGGTTTGGTGGTTTGGGGGAGCGATATAGGAGTTAGAGTAATAAGGAGGTCATGAGTTCAAACTTTTTCACTAGTATAATACACTAATTTACTTACATTTACATATAAAAAAAAAACCATTATGACATTTAATTACAATGGCAAGAAAATTGTGCAAAAAAAATTAATCCCATGCGTGAGAGCCTGTTTTTAATCACTTTTTATTACACTAGAAGACAAAACAGTGTTGTGGGTCAATTTATAATTTAATAATTATTCGAGGACTCTACTTGCAAATACATATAAATATCACAAATACCACTCAAATTGGTTACTGGTAACTGATCTCAGCCATTGAATAAAATATTGGTAATATTGAATATATCAATGGTAGAAAATGGTTATCCCATTGATGGGTCGATTTTCAACTGACCCAGGCTAAACGGTATGTGGGCAATCCACATAAGACGTTTTGTAGTATTTTCGTACTCATCTAAGTCGTACTTTTTAGTATGATATGGTTTAAGAAACTAAGAAATATATATGTAATTTATTTTTTGAATAGGAATAATTTTTGCATGAGGACTAGGGGCCTAGTAATACATCAAGCCACTCGACAGGGTCTATAGCCTAGTTTATAGCAAGCCTAGGTCAGACTAAAACTTTTATAAATGCATATTTAGTTAAAAAGGACAAACTTTAGACAATCTAAAACTTTTTACGCTTAACAGACTTGCTTATTTAAGTAAACACAAATAATAATTTTTTGATAAAATTATTATATTATATTTTTCATGATGTGTTAAGATTAGGGACAGAACCAGAAAAATTTGGTAAGGGCGCGCAAAAATTTGATATGACTAACTTATAATATGATGTGCCACTTTTCTATTTTATTGGTTATTACTCCCCCCCCCCCCCCCCCCCTTTTTCTAATCTATTGCAATTTTTTGCATTTTCGTTTTTTTTCAAAATTATTGTTTTACAATTTCGAAGCCTCATTAATTAGTTTTGTCCATCTATACTCTTATTTAATAATTGTTACAATAATTATTTTGAACAAAATTAAAAAGAATAAATTAATGAGATGGAGATGTATTTAGTCTATATACAATAATGTGTTACATCAATTAAATAATTTTTAATCTATATACATTAACCTTGCAATAGATTAGGAATGAAGAGAAGTACTTATTAGGTTATTTTATTATTATTTTAATAAAATTGTTAGCCCAAAAAAATATCACTCAAGAATCAAGTACTTGTTGACCAAAAAAAATCAAGTACTTAATTTTGAAGAAAAAAAAGAATCAAGAACGTAATGGGGGTGGAGAAGAATATCTTAATATTAAAAGGAGGGTCAGTTATTTACAATGTTTGGGGGTGCGACTGCTTCTGTTTCCTTACTCCTAGTTCGATCTTTGGTTAAAATTGTATACTTATTTACTTTTTTTAAATATTTAGGATCCGTTTAGCAAAAAATAGTGGATAACAGATAGTTTTTAGCTAATAGAGGATAAGCTAGCAGATAGTAGATCAGGTAGCGGATATAGCTGATAGCAGATAAGCTATCAAATTGAATTTAAAGTGTTTGGTAAAATAAGCAGTTAAAGTAAGTGATAAATGTAAAATAACATAAAAGAATATATTTAATTATTGTTTATATTTACTTAATTAATATTAAATTAAATATTAAACATGGTAAAATATTTATAAATAATAAATTAATTATTATAATATTTAGAAGTTAAAATTTTAAAATTTATATTTTAGTGATATTATTTATTTATTTACTTATTATCTGGTTTGACCTTATTAAAATAAATTTTATTGGTTAAAAAAATTACATTTTAAATTTATTTTATTTTATTTTATTTATAGTTGTATTTATTTACTTGTTTATTTATTATCATTAAAATAATTTCTTTATTGGTTAAAATAATTTATTTATTTATTTGTTTAATTATTATTATAATAATCTTTTAATTTATTTAAGAGAGGATAGGGAAGGAATTTAATAAAAATAATGAGGGTAAAAATGAGAGAGAGAAAACCATACGCTATCCGCTATAAGCTCAAATGCTACTTTAAGTAGCGTCTGAAAAAACGTTAAATGCTATTGAAAAAACGCTAAACGCTACTCGTTATCAAACACCTATATTTTTTTTAAATCCGCTACACTACTAGAAAATAATTAAATGGTGACGGAAATGAAATTATCAGAAGAGATTTTTGAAATAATTAAAACATTGGAAGAAATAAATAAAAATATAGATTTACTAATAGAAAACACAAATAAAATTATGGAATATACATTTATGAGAATACCAAAAGGGCATAATGATATAAAAAAATATAAGAGAGACTTTAGATAATATAAATGAAGAAAAAGAAATTGAGAAAAATAATGATATTAAAAGAATTAAAGAAATTCTCCAGCAACTTGAAAATCTTTTAGAATACGAAGAAAACAATAGATGTATAACAAAAAAGGATTTAGAAGATTTATTAAAGATAAGAGAACAAAAACCTATAAATTTTTATAAACCATTATCTACATGGAAGAATTAAGAGAAGAATATATGGAAAATCTAAAGAAATCAAATGATATAGAAGAAATTCAACAATTGTTAGAACAATTAAAAATAACAGAAGATGATAATAATCAAGTACAAAAAATTGAGCAAAAAGAAAACCCTAAAGAAAATGAAGAAATAATCCTAGCTTACACTAGTTCATCAGATTCTGAATATGGGGAAATATTTATGGAAAAAGGTGAAACAAGTGGAGTAAAACGAGAAAAAAGAAAATGGGATGAATATTATTACAATAAAGATTGTGCATGGGATAAATATGAACAAGAAACAATGAAAAATAAAGGATATGCTAAAAAAGATGGAAAATGGACAAAAATACCAAGTGAGTTTCAATCTCGTCATGAATATACTAAATCAGGAAATATATTAAGCCTAGATTGTGTTAGAAATAAAAAAGAAGCAATTATAGAATGGGTTAATGAAATAATACTGTTAATATCAACAGATGATAGATTTAGTAATCTTTCTTTAGAAAATATAAAAGGATTAATTTTAATGAAAACAGCAGGAATTATAAGACAATATTTAATAAGTATTAGCGATGAAATGTGGTATAGATATGCAGCTACTGTACATACTAATCAAGATTTTGCTAGATTAATTAGTGAACTAATTTCTAGAGAATTTACTGGATATGAATATCTTCATAATAAAATAGGAGTAAATAACTTACTACATCAAAATGCAAAGTCACATTTAAATAAAATGCAAATATGTGATATGTGTTAGATAGGGAGTTTTATATGCGAATATCAAAAATATTATTATCAACTAGATAATGCATCAAAGGATACATACAAGGAATTATTTATTGATAAGTTACCATATCATCTTAATGCAAAAATAAAAAATATTTGGAAAACAAGAATAGGAGAAATAGCTAATACCTTACGAGGAATTATACAAATAGTGTATGAAGAATTAAGAAATCAATGACTAGCCAGCGAAACAATTAGACAACTAAATAGGGAAATAAATGAAATATGTTGTGACTTCCCAGAATTAGAATTACCAGGAAACTATGGATGTAAACAACCTAGAAAAAAAAATATTATAGGAAGAAACCTAAGCTAAGAAAAACATATCCAAACACAAGAGCTTACAAAAATAGAAATAAAAAATATTTTAGAAAGAAAAATACAGTCCAAAAGAAAAGAAAAAATATACGTGTTGGTTATGTAACCAAGAAGGTCAGTATGCAAATGAGTGTCCTCAGAAAAAAGAGAAAGGTATAAAAGAAAAATCAAAACTAATAGAAAGAATATATCAAATATATGATTTAGAACCATTAGAAGAAGAATTAAGTAATTCTGAAGAGAGTATATATGAATGTTCAGAAAATGAATTATCTCCACAGACATAATCAGAATAGTACTTATATTAAAATAATGATAAAAATTAATAGTAGAGAAACTGAAGCTTATATAGATACTGGAGCAAGTATTTGTATAGCAACAAAAACATTATTTGATAAATGAGAAAAAGTAAGAAACCCAGCAAGAGTTTCAATTGCAGATAGATCTGTACATTCTCTAAGCTGGATAGTAAAGAAAACAACTTTGATAATAGAAAATAAATTATTTATAATACCTATAATATATCAACAACAAACAGGAGTAGATATGATATTAGGGTATGTTTGGATAGATGGAATGGGGTGGAATGGGATGGGATGGAGTGGAGTGGGAGAAGATTCCATTGTTTGAATTTTTAAAAAATGGATGGAATGGAATGGAAAGTGATGGGATCCATACCATCCCATTCCATCTTCTACCCTTATTTTTCTTCCCCTCCAATTTGGGAGGTATGGGATGGAATCCTTCATTATAATTAACAAATTACCAATTTGTCACATAACATATCTTGTATTCACCACTGCGACAGAAGCACTATTGTTGCTGCCTCTTGGACATTTTATGAAACTTGGTTGCATTTATTGTCTTCATCGAACTCGCAATCTAGCTCGTATCGGGGTTCTATGTGACGTGATGGGAATTGTGGCTTACTAAAACTTGAGTTTTAATACAGAATTGTCCAATTTTTTCTTGATTTCTATCAATTACATCAATTGATGCTGGCTATCTTTACTTGCATTACTGCCTATTAGTGCTGATCTTGTTGCTTCGATATGCAAAAGGTGTGGACCTTCTTTCTATTAGATGATAAGAATAGAGATTACTTTGGTAGAGCTAGCTCATTTAATTATAATTAGAATTTAACTTGATAGTTCTTGCAAGAGAAAAATATTTTGTTAAATATAAAAATAAGTTATTTAGAATTGAGTATTGTAAATATTTAATTATTGATTTTTTCTTTTCTTTTATTATATTTACAAGCAAACATATATTTTAATTCTACACTATAGTCTTTCTTTTTTGAAAAGGGTAAAAGAGGAATAAAAAATTTATAACTCATTCTATTCCGCTCACTTTCCAAACGAAGGAATGAAAATTTTGTTCCGCTCCATCATAAAATATCCAAACAGTGAAATGAAAGATATATTTCATTCCGCTCCACTCCACTCCACTCCACTCCACTCCATTCCATTCCATTCCGTTCCATTCCACTCCGCTCATTTTGAGATATCCAAACATACCCTTAGGAAATAATTTTCTTAGATTATATCAACCCTTTTGCCAATACTTAGACTATATGACATTAAGAACTCCTTATATTAGAGGAAAACAAATAAAAGAAATAATTAGGATATCAATACTTCATTATACAAAGTGTCATTACTCAGAGTTCAGCCAGCTGAAACGTGGTGAGATAATAGGAATAGTATGTAAAAAAAATGCAACATGTATTAATGAATGTAGAAGAAGGAAGAATTATTCCAGCATATATTGAAGAACTTTTAGACAACGTATATAGTGAAAACCCACTAGATCCAAAAATTAATAATAAAAATACATAGTTAGTAGAATTAAAATTACAAGATCCTACAAAAGAAATAAAATGTAAACCTATGATTTACACAAAACAGGATAGAGATGAATTTGCAGAAGATATTAAACAAATGTGTGAAAAAGGATTAGTAAGACCCTCAAAAAGCAAACATTCAGCACCAGCATTTTATGTTGAAAACCATAATGAAATTAAAAGAGGAAAAAGGAGAATGGTAATAAATTATAAATAGATGAATGATGCTATGGAAGGAGATGCATATTTTTTGCCTAGAAAAGATTTAATTATAGAAAGAGTTAGGAATATGAATTGGTTTAGTACTTTTGATTGTAAGTCAGGATTCTATCAGATAAGGCTTACAGAAGAATCAAAAACATTAACAGCATTTAGTTGTCCTCAAGGACAATATGAATAGAATGTGTTACTAATGGGAATGAAACAATCACTAGGTATTTTCCAAAGAAGAATGGATTATGTACTTAAGGATTACAAAGATTTTTCTCTTATATATATTGATGATATATTAGTCTTCACTAATAGGGATTTATATGATCATTTTAAAAAGATAGAATTAGTTCTTAAAAGATGTTTAGAAAATGGAGTGGTTTTAAGCAGGAAAAAAAGCAGTTTTAGCTCAAACTAAAATTAACTATTTAGGATTAGAAATAGAAAGAGAAAAAATAGTAATGCAAAAACATGTGTTAGAAAAACTTCAGAATTTTCCAAAATATTAAAGGATAAAAGGGAATTACAAAAATTTCTTGGATTACTAACTTATATTTCAAATAAAGGTTTTATAAAGAATCTTGCAGCTGAAAGGAGAAAACTCCAGCAGAAGTTAAAAAATGATGCTTTTTGGTCATGGACCAAAGAAGATGAAGAAATTATTACAAAATTAAAGCAATTATGTCAGGATCTTCCTAAACTATATCATCCTTCGGATGATGATTTAATTATTATTGAAACAGATGCATCTAATGAATGTTGGGGAGGTGTTATGAAGGCAAAACCTCCTGGACAAAAGAAAGAATTACTATGTCGATACATGTCTGGAACATTTTTAGACAGTGAAATTAATTATCCTACTCATGAAAAAGAAACATTGGCCTTAATTCGAATGTTGGAAAAGCATCGAATTTATGTGCTAGATAAAGAATTTATTGTCAGAACCGATAGTACTTATGTTGCAGGTTTTAAAAATATTAACCATAAAGGCACTTATAAACAGGGAAGGTTAATAAGATGGCAGATGAAGTTAGCTGAATATAATTATACAATATCTCATATTAAAGGTGAAAAGAATATTCTTGCAGATATAATATAAGAGAATGGAGTAGAATCTGAAGAAATTGGAGAACAAATTAAAAATGAAAAAAGCACTCTTTAAACAAAAGATACAAGAAGCAGAGTTACTCAAAAAGGACATGGAAGTGATAGAGCTACAAATTGAAGAATTGAAATTATTGAGGAAAGCAGTTCCAGAAAACCTGAAGAAACAGACAGAAGAAGAAAATCAAAAATGGTACGTAATTTTCAATGGACCATTTCCAGGAATCTATGATGACTAGTATAAAGCAGCACCACACTGCACAAAAATCCCAGGAATCATCCACAAATTATACTCATCAGAAGAAGAAGCAAAAAAGACTCTAGAGGAATACAATGATGAAGAAAGAAAGAAAAAAGGGAAAGAGATTTATCTTGGACCCAGAACTTTTTCAGAAACAGCAAAAAGTTCACCACCAATTAAATCAGCCATGCAAATGCTAGGAAGAATTCCTTCTTCCTTAAATGATTTCCAAATAATTAGTCGAAAGGATCATGAACTTCGAATTCAATTTTCTTATGAAAAATTCGAAGAACATTTCCAAAGATTAATTAATTGAAATGAATCTGAAAAGATCAACTGTTTTTACATAGTTGATAGAAATATTTATGGTGTTAATGTTGGAACCAAATTATTTAAAAGCATTTTTAATGCATAAATTCCCTAAGTTGTTTTGATGATAACAATAATTATTAAAGGTTTTACAAAGTCTGCTGACAAGCTCTTGTAGGTACAACAAAGATAAGTCCATCGTCCAGTGTGACTTTGACACATATATGCACAAGAGTAGAGCGTCCAAAGAAGCAGGACCTATAAGCGTCCAAGTAACTATTCATGGAGACATGCTATACTTTGCGTCCAAAGAAGCAAAAGTGATAAACGTCCAATAAGTGTTATAGAGACGTACCCCATCAGAGAAGCAAAGTCATAAGTCCATATGGTAGGCAATGAGTATGCGTCCATATAGACCAAGCTATCTCAAGTACAAATGATAAGCAAATGTATGCGTCCGTTTTGTACATAACCTGAATAGTTCATACATTCTAAATGCTGCGTCCAAAACGCAGAATACATAACTTGCTATTTATTGCTCTTGCATTTAATACGGAACATATTTATTGAGCAAATGATTTGAAATAAATAGTTGTATTCAACGTGCTTTGAACATGCATTTAATGAAAAGCATAAAGCATTGTGGAAAGTGTACTTAGAGAGAGAATGTACTATGTTTATTTCCATATCTCTCTGAACACTACTTTCTGATTTACACAGTGTATTCTCTTTGTCTCAACTAAATATTACTATTAACCTTTGTGCAATTGAGACTATGAGTACAGGTTGCTTCTGAGTTAGGAGAAAGAGACGCAGACATACATACTGAAATGAAACTCCTCAGAACAACGGAAAAATAGCATTTAATGCCATTAGAGAATGGTCATATTTATGAAGGCTGAAACTGAAATATTCAAAGAACAAGTTTGAAGCTTCATCAAAGCCTATAAATACCATGAGCAAGAAGAAGAATACAAGAGACTTGAAGAAGAGACTGAACTAAGTGACTGAACCTGAAACGCTGTGCAAATACTCTGTTTTTGTAAAAAGTCTTGTATTATTTTCCTTCTTGTAAAAGAGAGTTTGTTTAACTCTCGAAGTGCTTAAGATTTTCATATTCTCACTTGTGTGAGTTAGATAGCACTTTAATTCAAAAACACTCTTCTGAGTTGTTTGAGCCTAAAGAGGCTTGTTTATAAAGAATACTTGTGTTGAGCCTGGAGAGGCTTGTCTGTAAAAGAATACTTGGGATTTAGCCTGGAGAGGCTGCGTGCAAAGAATACTTGGGGTTGAGCCTAGAGAGGCTTGTTTGTAAAGAATACTTGTTTTGAGCCTAGAGAGGCTAGGTGTGCAAAGAATACTTGTTGTAAGGCCTGAAAAGGCTGTTCAAGAATACTTGTCTTCTATCTGGATTGATAGTGAAATCTCTCTAGTTTGAGGGGACTGGACGTAGCTCTTAGGAAAGAGTGAACCAGTATAAATACTTGTGTTTTTCTCTCTTTCCCTTGTCTCTAGTTATTTATTTATTTATACTAACTAAGGGGATTGAATTGAATTTTGTTTTAACAAGTTTTTCAAACTCTTTAAATCGCACAAAGAAAACGAGTTTTAAACTAAGTGGAAGCCTCTGTGTCCAATTTACTTGTGCGTCCAAAATCGATACATGCTGTGCGTCCAAAGTTTTCATAGCCAGCATCTCATATTTGCAAAAAGTTTTAAAAAGCTTAGAAACACAATTCAACTCCCCCTTCTTGTGTTTCTCCTTGTTACCTACAGTTAAAGCAATTATTACACCTGGAGCACCGCAATTACTGGTATTCAATTTATTCCAATTTGGGATGATTGAATGTCTTTATTTAAGTATTAATTTAGAAGAAATCAGTTTGTTCCCACATGGATTCAAAGATGCAGTTCAAGCTTTCAAGAAGAATATTGCCCGAGAAAGGACTATTTTCTTGAAGTTCTACTCAGCCTATCCAAATTTCTCAACTGGACAACAAGCAAAACATTTTGTGTATATAGGTATCAGCAACAATAATTTTCCTTTGCTGGATGATCCAAAGAAGGAAGTATATACTGAGGAGTTTATGAAGGAAATAATTGCAAACCAGTTGGCAAGTATTTACAACTAGTGCCAAGCTATTGGAAAAGACACTTACGTCAGAATGATGTACAGAGGACCTCATCTAATACTATTAAACAAAACAAATGGGAAGGCAATTAGAGAAAAAGATATGAGGATATTAACAGAATTTTAATACTCATACTATGCACTTGAGGGACCCACGATAGAATATCATCCGGATATACTCAACCAATTCTGCAAAAAGATAAGACAGAGCGGAAACCATGCATGTGAGAGATGTACTACAAAGACAGATGTCCAGAAAGAAGATAAGGACAACAACTCAGATGAAATAATTGTAGAAGAGTAATGTAAGAACTGATGTAAGCATGTAAGGCCCTTTGTAAAAAACCATTGTAAATATGCTACGTGTAAAAAAAAAGTTGAAAAGTCAAAGGAGGAAAATGGATAAGTGACAATCAGATTGTCACGTAAGCAGATGAAATTGGAAGATAAGACCAGCCGCCTCCAATTATAGAAAGTTACTATGCAAATAGTAAAGTACCAATTATATGTACATTACTGTAGCGTAGGATCAGAACTTGTGAATAGTGGTCTTATGCATCTATAAATAAGAAGTTGGAAACAGAAGTGAAGCACGGCGAAAAAACAAAAGTTGTCATCCCTCTCTTCGAGAGAAAATGTTTCCTTAGGAAACTTTGTGTTAGTCCAGTTTAGGGTTAGTCGGGTACTTGAGAGTGTACCTAAAACCCCATTTGTACTCAGTATTACTCATAAATAAAATCTTTACTTATTTTAGTGTAAACACTTCAGTTATTTTAATATTTAAACTCCAACTATTACACTACTCAGTCTATTTGCAGAAGCAGCAGCGGGCACAAAACTTACAAAACTAAGTCAGGTATGTCGTTATTTTGCATCTAATTTATTTATTCATCATGGAATGTGAAAAAATTAGTAATAATGATATAGAACACTTACAAATTATTGAACAAGATGGTTACTATGAATGAAGTATTTTAGGGGGGTGTGTTGGATTCAGATTTTAAAAGACTATTTTGGTATAAAAAAATCTTGTAGATTTTAAAGATTTTAAAAGAGTATGTAGGAATGAAATAACTTATCAGATTTTTTTAAAAAGTCTTATGGATTTTTAAAAAAATCTTGTGGATTTTAAAAGACTTTTATATCATCAGAATTTATAAGATCTAAAAGGACTTTATGGATTTATAAAGAATCTCATGGATTTTTAACAAACATTCAAAGTTACAATAGTCAATAAAGACAATAATAAAGAAATTGTTTCTAATTGTTCTCCTCCTAAGTAGCATTTCTCAACATATATAGAGTCATACTAGCTCTCTATGCATTACCATGTTCCCGCTCATGCTCTTGAGTTTGAACAATAAGTTTAAAATTATATTGTTCATTAAGTAGTATTACTAAATGTAAAGATTCATCTGTTAGCTCAAAATTATAGTCTTCGTTAACCGATAATACCGAAGATGAATATTTGTCTGTTGGCTCAATTGAAAATTTATCAGAACCACATTCTTTATGAAGAAAGTTATGCAGTGTTGCACATGCTAACACAAGTTTTGCTTGTTTTAAACACACCACATAAGATATATATATAAAATAAATAAATGAAATAGTTTTTTGGTCTAAAGTAAAAACAAAATTAAAATAAATAAATGAGAAACCAGTAAAAAAAACTTTTTATTTATCAAAAATAAAATTAAAAAAATTATATCATAAAAATTATAGAAACAAAAAATATGAATGAAATCTGTTAAAAAAACTATTATATGTATAAAAATAAAAAGAAATAAAAAGAGGATCACGAATGGAAAAATAATTAAAATTTAAGAAAAGATAAATTTATTATATTAATTTTAAATTAGTAAATACAAAGAGGGTAAAAAAAATAAGAAGATCACATTTGGCTAGAAACTGTAGTGGAAGATTATGAAGTAAAAAGATAGAAAGCGTTTGAGAAGATAAAGTACAAAAAGAATGTACACACACATATCTATAACATTGCCGTCCAAGCCAAGCATATTCAACGTAGAAAGAATGTATAAAGAAAATCAATTAGGAAAAGGAAAAAACAAAAACAAAAAAGAAGACCTGGTAAGTCTGGCAATGCTGCAACGGCAGAAGAAAAAAAAGTCCGAAAAGTCTCAAGGGTTTGGGTGAGATTGTTGGATGAGTCTGATCTTTATATTTTTCACTGAAAAGTCACACGAAATCCACCATACAAAATAATCCATCGAAATCTGTATTTTTTGAATACCAAGAGACTTTTATTAAGTTGTAAAAAATCTCAATTGAATACCACTGGATTTCGTTGTCCTCTTTAAAAAGTCATTATAGTCTTAATTGAATACCACTGGATTTCATTGCTCTCTTTAAAAAGTCATGATAATCCTAATTGAATACCACCAGATTTTTTTACATTATTAAAAAGTCTTAATTGAATACCACAAGATTTTATTATCACCAAAAAGTCTATTAAAATCCTTTACAATCCTAATCCAATACACCCCTCTTAATTGATTCGGCTTTGTTTAGAAAAATTCAGAAGGAAGATTTTAATTTAACTAAAGATGCTAATATGAAGAGTAAGGAAAAAATGGGAAAAATTATGCAAAGATTTAATAAAAAGGAAAATATTATATATTATGGAAAATTGATTAACGAAGTTCCAATAGATATTAAAGAAGCTCAAGGAAATACTAGTATACAATTATTAAACAAGAAAAAATTAATGGAATTAAAAAAGAATATAAAAAAGGAAGAACACTGAAATAAAATTGGATATATACATATAGGTGCAATTCAAATATTAATAAAAGCAACTTTTCAAGAAGGAATAAATTCACCTATAGAATTAATATTAAAAGATGATGGAATAACTGATATAAAAGATAAAATATTGGGCGTAATAGAAGGAAATTTAGCTTATGTAAAATTAAAATTTAAAATTCACCCAAATATTGGAATACCTTTAAATACTCAAAGATTAGAACAATCATTAACACTCGAACATAAATTTTTAAGAAAAAATTTAATGAAAACAGGAGACAAAATATTTTCAATAACCTATTGTGTTAATTATGCATTAACTAATTCACATCATAGTATTACTTTTAGAAATAATGATAGAATAGATGTACCAAGTTTATTTGAAAATATAGGAAAAATTTATTATCCTAAAAGAAATGAAATAACAGAATTAGGAACTTTTATAAATAAACCAAATTTATTAATGTGTAGATTACCATTACCAACAATTATTTCTGAAAAGGATATTGAAGAAGATAAAATTTATAAATTAATAAATCAAGTAAATGATTTAACTCAATATTTGAAAAATAAGATATGAGTAAAAATATTATAAAATTTAATATAAAAGATAAATTATTTATATATGGGTAAAAGAACAAAATCCCTTTCAAAAAATATATATTAAAAATATTGATAAAGATTTTATTGAAAAACTAAAATATATTTGAAAACTAGATTTACCAAAAGAAATGAAAATAAAAATATGTGAAGATTATGGAAAAATATGTGGACAAATTGCACTATATGAAGACGAAATGAATTATGTATTAACCACAACTTTAATAAAATTAGAACTAGAAGATGAACAAGAATAATTGGCAAGAAATTTTAACTCAGAAAGAAATCTAAATATTTTTGAAGAACTATTAAATTCTTTAGAAAATAATGAATTTTCAGACTAAGTCATGGATAAGGTAGATAAAAATATTGCTAAGTTTATAATAAAAGATAAACCAGATAAAAATATTGTTAAGTTCATAATAAAAGATAAAACAATTACAGCATGGGTAAAAATAAAAAATTATTGCAACGTAATATATATAGATGAAATAAAAAATCGTGAAAAAGATTTTTATGAAAAACTAGAATGTATATGGAAATTAAACCTACCAAAAGAATTAAAAAGAATTATATGTCAGAAATATGAAAAATTATGCGCGCAAACTATAATTTATAATAATGAACTAGATTATGAATTTGATTTAGCATTAACTAGGATGCAAATAGATGAAACTTATGAGCAATTAATAAAAAGTATAGAAAATAACAACCTAGATGAATCCTGAAAAGACACCCCCTCCAATATGGTATCAGAGCACTAAAATAACTAAAATAAGAATAGTTAAAATAAACACTAAGTTTATAGAGACTAAAATAATTCCTAGAAACCTAATAATTAGGAAAGTTAAGATTAAAAGAAAAATTCAAATTTTTGAATGGATATTATATATATACAAATTAGAATAATTGAGAAAGAAAATAAAACAAATGAATTAAAAGACAAAATAAACATAATTAGAGAAAATATAAGTTCAATTTGTAGACATTTAGATTATCATATAGAACATGGAAATACAAACGAAATTGATAGAGTATCAAAATTTCTTATAAAACATCAAAATAAATTAAATAAAAGAGAAAACAAATTAACAAGATTAGAAAATGGATTACGGGAATTATATGAAATTTATAACCGTCTCTAAAAACTGCGACCGTTAAAATAGCGATAAATAATGAACTTTTCATCACTAAAATCTGTCAATAAATTAATAATTATTGACAGTGCTATCCGCTAGTCAAATCCACTAACCGCTAGCCGATGGGACTTGCCAAATGGAGCCTTAAACATGTTGAACTACATAAAATCTCAAGTCTATAAAGCTCATTTAAGGATAAAGTGGTGACATATTTATAGTTTTTATTGCAAAACAAGTTTTTAAATAGATTACCATGTAGGTCAAACCTTTAAAAAAAACTTATATAACATGCAAGTCTAACATACCCTTGTGTCTCATACCCCATGTATACAACAACAGTTTTAATTTTCATATAGTCCGTTGGCCGATTAGCCCAATAGCCTATTTAAAAAAAGAATTGGCCAGATAACCTATTTAAAGATCTTAGTAGGAATTAGACCTTTAAGTAAACTAATAGACCAAGTCAGACTTTTAAAAAAGTCTAACTAAATCTAAAAAAAACCTATGACATATAACAGGTCAGAATTAGATTTTGAAATTCTTAAAAAGGTCAAACCTATTTAAGTAAAATTTTGTTTTATCCAACCTATTTTCATCCCTAACAAGGACTATTAGATGACTGCAGATTCACTTCGAGTCACTTGAATTTGGGCTAGTGTAGATAAATTTGGCAAGAAACGCTCATAAAAAAGATATTTTAAAATCTTACAACAATTAACTAGCAATTTTTTAAACTTCTCATATAAATTGATTGAATTTTTACATGTCAATTTTTTAAGATAATTTTTCTAGTTATACTTCTCCATATTTTGTCAAAAACCATAAATATGTATAAGACTTTCTCGTAACGGAAAAATAAAAAAAAAACTGATTTTAACTTAGAAACTCTCATAAGTCATAAGTTAATCCAAATTGGGCTTTTATCAAGTTGAAATTATATGCCTACATCTCTTTGATATTAAATGTCCCCTACCAAAATTGATGAATATTTATCAACAAATATTTAAACACAAAATTTTAACATGATAAGGTAAAGTGAAAATTTTTTTCTTTGATCAAAGGTAAAGTGAAATTTGTGTAACAAAAAAAAAAGGTAAAGTGAAATTTGATGTAAAAAAAAAGGTTACGTGAAATTTCAACATGGGATCCATTTTCTATTAATTTGGTAATCAATCAAAAATAATACTAAAATAACTTCAGTAAAAGCTTTGATTCCATTTTTTTTATTTTAATATAATATATCTTGAATTTTTAATAGTTTTTTTTGTAAACATGGGCATGCAAAGACATCACAATAATGACTACGATCCCAACTAGGTTGGCACCCTAGCTGTCATTTATCATTTGCAGCACACCCTAAATATTATTAATAAAAGAAAAAGAATACAAAGAAAGCTTGGGGGAACCAAACCAAAACCCAAGGAAAAATTATTTAAATCTGAAACTAGGAAGACCAAACCTATTACGGTAAAAGTCTTCACTAATAAATGTAGGAACTAAGTCTCACCACAAGAAACCAACTATAGTAACACCGTGACAAACAAGTTTATCTACACAAGTATTCCCTTCACGGTAAATATGAGAAAGAACAAAATCATTCTATTGGTAAGAGCAAGACAATTGCGCCACCTTATCCGAAGTTGCCAAGGAACTACTGAAACTAGGGGTGTTCGCGGCTCGGTTCGATTCGGTTTTGAGACAAAAAATCGTCTGATCCAAAGTTTAAAAAACATGCGGTTCGGTTTGCTTTCTCAAAAAAATCCGATCCAAAATAAAGCTGTTTAGATTGGATCAGTTTTCGATTTTTTACGGTTGTAATTTTTTTAAAAAATAAATATCAACTACAATGTTATTGCTTACGTTTTACTTCTAATATATTATCAAATACCAATCAATGACCTTCATTTTAATAATTTTTGTTGGGTTACCATTTCTAAAGCCAATATTTAAACACACAAAGGTCATTCCAAAAAAACGATTATAGAAAACAATACTTTCAAAAGACAATTATTAACTAAATGAGATAAAAAATGTGAAATAATATTTAACACACACACAAAGGCCGTTATGAATTAACACACATAATACTTGCAAAAGCAAATTCGCACACAAATAATTAATTAATAGCATATGTTGGACAACAATTTACAATTAAAAATACATTCAAACAAGTTCAAAAGGAATAACATTATAAATTGCGGTTCGGTTTGGATCGGTTCGGTTTTAGTAAAGAGATCCGAAATCCAAGCGGTTCGGTTCGGTCTTGCAAAAAGCTCATCCGAAAGACATAAAAAAAATAGTTTTTGTCGGTTTTCGGTTTTTTTGGATCGGTTTGCGGTTAGCTTTTTGGATCGGTTCAATTTTGAACACCCCTAAATGAAACTACTTTGAAGGCCAATATAACCAATTTAGAATCACATTCTAGCAAAAAATTATGCCAACCTTTTTCGACCGCCTTCCGAATTTTTAAATGTTTGTATTGACTATAGACATTGTTTTTACTCACAAAATATTGTCCATTGAAAATTACAATATTATATAGCGTATCAGCCAAGAAATTATAGCTATCGTGAAAATGAAAATATTTAATTAAAGTTATTAGATCAACATCAATCATATAGATCGTGTCTTTAATTAGATATCTTACATGATATTTTCTTTTTAATTAAGAGTAAAATACATTACTCTCTCTCTTGTTTGAAAACACACACTTTCTTCTCCTGAGAGATATCAATATTATACTCTTCTCTTTTTTTGTTTGGAAACACACACTCCCCTCTGTTCAAAGATAAAATACGATACAGTTTTCTCTATTTTTGTAATTTTTCGTAAGCGTAAAAGTTAGCCTCCATTAAGATATTTTTTATTACCATAATAACTTTTTATCTTTCATTTTATTTTTGTTTTTGTCCCATTTCCTTTCCCATTCCGATTTCTCATTATCGTTTTACCGCCGTTCACCACCACATTTCACTAAAACCAAAACGACCCATTGTTAGTTGAATGTGGTGGCGGGTGGCAGTGAAACAGTAATTCTGATTTTAGGAATCAGAAATTGAAATCGAAAAAGAAATGGGGCAAAAAGGGAAATAAAATGAAAGGTAAAAAGTTATTATGGTAATAAAAGTTATTTTAACGGAGACTAACATTTACGTTAACGAAAAATTATAAAAATGGAGAAAAGTGTATCATATTTTTTACTTTGAAAGGAGGGGAATGTGCGTTTTCAAACAAGAGGGGAGGGGAGTATAATATTAGTATCTCTTAGGGGAAGTAAGTGTGTGTTTTCAAACCAGAGGGGAGGGGAGTATAATACTAGTATCTCTCAAGGGAGGGGAGTGTATTTTACTCTTTAATTAAAGATTGCATTTAGATTTATAATTAAAGACATAACTTGAACCGTAGATTTTAATCCAACGATGTGTGTGTATGTATGTAGGGAAAGTAACAAACGAGAACTCATGATTATTATGGGAAATGAGAATATTAAATTACAATTCCACTAGATTAAAATCAGTGGGTCTGATTACATCTTCAACTACAAATCTCACATGATTTTTTCCTTTTCAAATAAAGATTATGTGAGATTTGTAAAAGAATATTACATCTAGATTTGTAATTAATTAAAGACATAATCTGAATTCATTGATATATAATAGTTATAATCAAATGTTTTTATTTCTCACACTAACCATGAGATCACGTGATAAGTCCAAATAAAAAACTAAGTTACAATTATAGTTCATAATATTTTTTTTGACAGCAATAGTTCATGATATTTTATAACTTAAAAAAATTTAATACTCCCTCCGAACTTAATTATAAGCTAAAAAAAATCTCAAATGTAGTGGTCCAAAATATAAGCAAATGATAAATAATTTCATCTTATTTAATGAACTCTTTTCTACAAAATACCATTCATTTAATGTTGTTTTTAATTTTAATAGCTTTTTTATTAAGAATAATTTAGATAATCAAGTCTATTTATTTGATAAGATCAATAAAATTGAATGAACTTAACTAACTTTCTTAATTAATTAGCATAAATTAGTTAAGAAAGGGAATGAGAAAATAAAATCAAATCAGAGGTAGCGATCGCATGGTCTTATGTCCCGGCCCCATTATCCATCGCATGCAGAACACTACACCAGCTCCTTGCAATTGCAGCAGCCTGCCAGCTGCACATTTTGGCTTTATTTCACAGGTTTTGCCCCCTCCTCCATCATATATACCTGTACCACTGTTTGAAAAATTGGGTTTTGAGAGGGAGAGTGCAATGAGAAATTAGAGGAGAGCACCACCTGGTTAGCAAAAGATGGAAAGGCAGGCAAGAGCAACCCAACCCCCACCGCACCATCCACGTACATAGACAAGCCTCTCTGCTGGTACCACCACCTCGCTGTCCACCTCTGGTGTGTTGCCGGAGGCCGGAGCCACCGTCGTCGTCATCACCTTCGACTGTCACGGATCCCCTTTTGCTGATCCGTTGCATACGTGAAGCCGTCGAGGTCATATCCCTAGTCGGCATCAACGTCGTGAACCACCACTCTCTCACCACCGTGACCGCCGTCGTTCCCCTACCACTCGCCGTCGCCGTGAGTCTCTCTTTCTTCCTTTCTGTTTTACGCTCTGTTGTTTCGTTACTAGTGCTGCTGTTTGCCTCTCTTTGTTTTTTTTTATTACATGCCTTTTTTGTTTTGCTTTCATTTTTTTTATATTTTATTATCTATTTCGCAGGTATATTTTCTCGGCATCTTTTTTGGTTGTTTGAAAAGAAATAGGTTTTTTTCCCTAATTTGAATCGACATTAAAAAATGATAAATAAATAAATAAAAACAAAAACAAATATTTCAAAAGTAATAAAAACAAAATAGATTTTAAAATCAGTAAAAATATAAAAAATGAAACAAAATAAAAAAAGGGATTGATTTAAAAAAAATTAAATATAGGATCGTTAATGATAGCCATTTCGGATGTTTGACTATTACATGCACCCTTTGACTTATAAAATTGTAAATTTAAATAGGTTGTAGTGATAATCACTTCGGATCCTCTTTCAGTTTGGTTATCATAAGAACCATTTCAAAATTCAAGTTCGGGCTAGTGACAGTCACTTTGGTTCCACTTCTTGTTTGAAAGTTACAAAGGCCTCATGTTTCAAAAATAATAATAAGTAATTGACTAGTACTAGTTATTTTAGATCCTTTTTCTATTGGGCGCATAAGCCCTGAAGGTTGAAAAATAAGATATTAGCAACAATCACTTTGGATCCTTTTTCTGTTTGGTTGTTGTAAAACATAAAAACAATAATTAAAACAAATATTACTTCATAATCATTTTCTATAAAGAACTACGTAGCTTTGATTTAACTCACTATATCTGAGGATACGTAGGAGCAGGAACTTTCCTTCCTTGTCAAACATAAAAAAAAATTCACAATTTTTTTTCCTTCAATTTCATAAATAAAAATGTCTTCTTTAAATAAAAATTCATAAATAAATATCTGTTTGTGTTGGTGTATTATTTGGTTTCATAAATAAACTAAGAGTATTATTTGGTTTTGCTGTATTAATATTCTTGTTATGTTGGTGTTTACTGTTTAGTCCAACATAGTGGAGTTCATATGTCATAGAGAAGTAATATTTGGTCATTGTCGGATGCATCAAACTGAGAAGTAATATTTGTTTACCCTTTGACATACCGGTTTTCAAACCCATGAGTTATGTGCTTAACGTGGGAATTAGTGTGGCGCACAATCAATAAGTGAGGAATATGGCATTGTGCGGGGATGCAAAAGTGCAAGTGCGGCATATCTTTGATTGGAGGCATACGGAATAAAGAAAAGGATTTTCCAGACTTTTCAAATTTGGAGCAGGTGCCTTTGAATATTACAATTCAAGGCGCTCAAAAAGTTTACTTATGTTCAGTGGGCTGTTGTGCATATCAGGAACCATAAGCATGGAGCTAAGTTGGAGTCAAAATATAGCTGTGGTGCAATACTGCTTAAGCGTATTATGGTTCGCCTTTGGATATTATGGTGCAGTGCTGCATAAGTTAAAGTCTCTATTTTTCGCTATATCTTCTGTTTTTTGGGTTTTGAATGAACTGCATAATATGTGTGTTGGACTAAATAGACATATCATTGAATTTTACATATCAAGCAATCTTCGTCATCTTTCTCTCCGGTACTTCATTTGTTCTTTCCTATTTCCATTTTTGCTTGGATTTCTTCCATTTTGACGTGCTTTGACTTTGTAATCTCGATTTTCACCTGTTGTATGACTTATTAATCCTGTTTTCGTCATTGCTTTTGTCTCATGCTTCTCTAACAAATCATTGTTTAATTTCCCTCTCTCTATCTCTTCCCATCGTTCCCCTTTTCTCCATTTGAATATTCTATTTCAGAACCCACCTCATTTCAACACAATCTGATGATGGTCTAATATTGTAATGATGCGGTGACTTTTTTCTTCAACCATTTTTCTTCTTCTTCTTCTTCTTCAACCTAGCTAGCTTCATCCTTCTTCTTTTTCCTTCTCATTCATTCCCATTTATCTGTTTGTTCTTTTATTTTGGAAATTTCATTTTTATTTTGTTTTTTAAAAATATAACTGTAGATTTTAATTAATTTCAAGACTGATTCCTTGTGGGGTTACGTTGATATGCATATACAAAGAGACATGGAGGTGGGTTCTTCTACTAGTTCTCGTAGGGTGTTTTGGAAGGACAAATCACGCGATTGTTCTATCGAGGGATTTGTTTTGTTCTTAGAACTTGGCCGGCGCTTCAAGCTGCCGTTAAGTGGCAAATGGGTGGCGAAGGTAAAGAATCTCACCGCAGATATGCAAATCTCGCCAGCAACATGTTTTTTTGGTTCCGTCAACCCCATTCTAGTATAAATAAATCACTTTAATCCTTTTTGTTTTTAAATTTGAATTTTATTTTGTTTGGATTGTTTTGCCCAGAGTCACCAGAGCCATGTGATTCTCGTCAACTAGACAAACTTCTTCTCCATGACATGAGTTCTTACTTCGGTGTAGAGACTGACAATGGCATCTTTATAATGGCATGTGTATTTTATTTTTATTTTTATTTTTCAAAAATTCATCTCTTGCTAAGGCAACAATTCAAAAAAATAAAATATACACACCATTATAAGATGCCATAGTCAGCCTCTACACCGAAGTAAAAAGCCATGCCCCAAGAAGGAGAAGCTCGTCTAGTTCATGAGCATCACGTGGCTTTGGCGACTCTGGGCAGAAACAAAACAATCAGAATAAAATAAATTTCAAATTGAAAAACAAAAATGGGATTAAAGTGATTTATTTATACCAGATAGGGGTTGACGGAACCAAAAAAACACGTCGCCGTTGAGATTTGAAAATTAGCGATGAGATTATTCGCCTTCGCCACCCATCTGCAATTTAGCCGCGGCTTGAAGCGTCGGCTAAGTTCTAAGAAAAAAAATGAGTCCCTCAGTCGAACAATCGCACGACCTGTCCTTTCAAAACACGAGAACTAGTAGAAGAACCCTCCTCCATGTCTCTCTATATATGCATATCAACACAACCCCACAAGGAATCAGTCTTGAAATTAATTAAAATCTACACTTATTTTTTTAATAAACAAAATAAAAAAGAAATTAACAAAACAAAAGAAGAAACAGATGACCAGGAATGACAAAGAAGACGTCGATTGTTGAAGAAGGAGAAGAGCAAGTGAGCAACTCACAATATCTAGGGCAAAGAAAGAAGCAATACGTTGCACAAAGTAGTGTAGAGAAAAGGCACCACACCATTACAATATCATACCATCAGCCGAGGCCCCTAAACCAATTTAAACACAATAAAATACATCAAACAATATCCACCTCCCTCCAAGCGATTAACTGCCCCAATACAGGACAAATCTCAGGTTGTGTTAAAATGAGGTGGGTTCTGAAATAGAATATCCAAATGGAGAAATGAACGAGGGGGAAGAGTTAGAGAGGGAAACAACGATTTGTTAGAGAAGAATGAGACAAAAGCAGTGATAAAAACAGGATTAAAAAGTCGTACAACAGATCAAAATCGAGATTACGAAGTCAAAGCATGTCGAAATGGAAGAAATCCAAACAAAAATGGAAATAGGAAAGAACAAATGAAGTATCAAATAGAAAGACGACAAAGAATCCTTGGTTTGTTGATGCTATGGCAAGATCCCCCGCATTGCAAATTTGGGATTTTTTTTGGTTCACTAGAGGGCCACAAGCCCAATTGCATCAGCACCGTACGAGAGTACCTCACACCTATGAAGTCATTCCATAACAGGGAATGCAATCTGGAGGAGGCTTAATATTCCAGGTCTGGATCCTCTGTAGCCACTGTAGAGGCTGCAGAGGGATTTCTGTGTCTATCTCTCTCTTACTCCTCTATCGCGTGCGGTCTTTTTTTTTTCTTTTCATTTCCCTGCTGCCTCGGCTGCAGAGGATCCAAAGGCTAATATTCCTGTGTATTCCTATAGGATAAGAAAAGGCATGGGTAGCAAACCAATCTGCTATAGTGTTTGCTTCCCTATATACATGTGTAATCTGTACATCCGAAAAATCTTTCCACAAGTCCTGGATTGCCATAACCAGAGAAGCACAATGGTGTGAGGGTGACACACCCTGGTTCATAGAGTCCATGGGCAGTGGCTGAATCACTTTCTACCCAAAGGTGCCTACAACCCAACTCCTTAGCCATCACCATGGCTGAGTGAATTCCCCAAAGTTTTGCCATAAGGATTGAGCACGACCTTATATTGTAAGCAAATCCCATCCTCCTGCAGGCTCCCATATCATCCCTGAAGACCCTTCGATAGGCAGCTCTAGCACCCCCTGTTGCATAGCTCCATTCACGTTACACTTCCAACATCCTTGTTCAGGGAAGGACTAGCATAAGCTCTTCTACACATATTTCTTGGCCAGGTGCGGCATAGTTGCTAGCTCCGATGATACCTCCATTTGCATCACTAAGGCATGATGTGCCATTCCGCTTGGGGAAAACTCCTTTCCAGAGAATACAACCCTGTTTCTGGCATACCAGATACACCAGAGGGTCAACCCAAAAACAGTAGTAACTCTGCTAGTAAGATTAGGTTGTAACTTAAGGTTGTCAACAATCCACTTGTGCAAATTCCCTCCAAAGACTCCCTGAGACGGATTTTTTCCCATCACCACTCCGATCCCCACACCTCTTTTGACTTGGGACAATCTCTGAGAATATGGATAGAGGTCTCAGAGGCGGCCTTGCACAGAGGACATCTATTATCATCTGGCATAGAGCACCTAGCACACAACACATTTGTTTTCAGGCCTCCATTCAAAAAGCATTTCACCCTATAAGGGCCCTCCTACTTCCAATCATGGTGCCAGATATTCCATGGTCCTTGAGAGACAACCAAAACCAAAAGATAAGCAGATTTCACTCCAGTAAGAGATGGCCCCCATGCTGGCCTATCCTCCCCCTACTAGGGGACACTACTTTACACCCCATCACCTCTTTCAAAACCCACTAGGTAAAACAGTCTTAAGTCTATCCATGCACCATTTCCCTACATCAGAATACCAAGCAACAGATTGGTCCATACTAGTGGCGGGAACATTAGGAAGAGATACTTCTTCAAGGATGATCCCTTATGGCAATCAACTATCCCACCAGAAACACATTGAGCGTCCATGCCCCACATTCTACTGAATCCCTCCCTCCAGATCCTTCCACACTCTAGTTATGCCACGCCAGAAAGGTGAAGCTTGCCACACCTTCGTCACCTTAGGAATTCTCCCTTACCTGCAATTGTACTTGTCCCTCACCACCTGGACCCACAACGCCTCTGGACGATTTATTAGTCCCCACCCCGCCTTCAAGAGGGTAGCTTTGTTTGCCAAATGCAAATCTGTTAATCCCATTCCACCCATATCTTTTGGCTTGAAAAAAATAGTCCCATGCTACTGAATGACAAGACCTTTCCCTTTTAGCACCCCATATGAAATTTCTAGTTGTCCTTTCCAGTTGCCTGCAGACACCCTTGGGGAGCAGAACAGTATGCATCGTATAGGTAGCCGAAGCGAACAAAAATTCGCGAGGAATTTAAAAAAGAGGAGTCTCCGCCAAAGTTTGTTTAACGAGAAAACATTGGAAAAACTCATTTTTAAAGAAAATGGTCTTGAAATTAACCCGATTTCAGACTCCGGAGTCAATTACGTGTAGGGCATGTATTGGCACTCTACAACTCCCACTAAAAAACGGTTACCTCTAATTTATTGTGCAAGATTTTGTTAATTTTAAAAATATTTATTTTGCCCCAAAAAGAAATTATTTATTTGAAATATGAGGAAAAAAATATAAAAATTATTTTTGTGCTTGACAGGGAAAGTCCTTCTCTTTTGTATCCTCAGGTGCAGTGAAGAAATTAAAGTTATGTTGTTTTTTGTATAAAAGGATTGTTGGTTGGTTTGTTTTAATGCAAAAAATATTATTTTTTAATACTGCAGTCTTATGGTAACCAAATAGGAAGAAGATCCAAAATAGTTACCGATTGTGACCAACTAACAAAACAAAGCTTTTACAATAGCCAAATAGAAAGTGGATTCGAAATGGTTGTCACTACTTACCAAATTAAACGCTAGCCAAATAGGAAGAGGATATGAAATGGCTATCATAAATAAATTACTTATTATTAATTTTGAAACCCAAATGCTTATAATAATCAAACAGGAAATGGATCCAGAATGACTATCATTGGCCTGAATTTAATATCGAAATGAATATGCGATAACCAAACAGGAAGAAAATCCAAAGTAGTTGTCAATTGTCACTAATTAATAACCCATTTTAATTATATAAAATCAAATATTTTTGTTTTGTATATTTTGTTTATCTCTTCTTCTTTTTTTGGATCAATTTTGTTTACCTCTTCTTAACAAAGAGACAAAAATGGAGGGCTGAACAAAATCAAGCCCCTCCCTTTTCTAAAATCTAGCCCACCAACTATGCATAAGAGGCAAAGCCACAACAATAGCAAGTAAATATTGAAAGCGTAATTCTTCTTTTTACGAATTAATTTGTACGATTAAATGCAAGAATTGACGTGGCCTGACTCTAAAGCAGTGTTTTCCTTTTTTTTATTGGTACATTTTAAATGACAAATCACATTCTTCCACGTCTGATTTCGTGCCATTCGTTTAGGTTGCTATTCGTAAAGAATAGCACCGCTCACAACCAAAGCATAAAAAGGAAGAAAAAAAAGCTACATTACATAGCATGACCCAGACAAAATTAGGTGTGTTCACAGTGTGCATTGCGCTTTCTTTTTTAGAATTGGCTTCGCTAAGTACTTTGTGTTTAGAATTATTTTTCTTTTTTAAATTTTGCAAGTATTGTTTTCCTACAATTCATTTTTTTAGAAATTACATTTGTGTTTAGAAATTGGCTTTTGAAATGATAATCCAACGAAAATTGTCAAAAAGAAAGTCACTGATTGGTATTTGGCAATATATTAGAAGTAAAACAGAAGCAATAGCACTTCAATTGACATTTAAAAAAATATAACCGTGAAAAACCAAAAATCAATCCAACTAAATTGCATTGTTTCGGAATGGATCAGATCAGATGACTTTTTAAAACCGAACCGAGCCGCAAAGACCCTAGTCTAACCCACGTCAGATACCTCATTAGATAAATAAATAGGTGGCATTTTCTTATATGTAAGTCCGTTAAACACATTATTTAATTTAACAGAGTCTGTTAAAGAGACTAAATGTCGCCTATTTCCAAAAATAAAAACTAAAAAATTACGATTTAAATATATGAGACTAAAAATGAAAGTTACTAAAAATATAAGTTATAAAATCATATTTAACCCTTAATTTAAGAGTGATTTTAAGTTAGGCATATGTTTTGGACTCATCACTCATCATCACTCAACAGATATGACAAACAAATATTTTAAGGATAACAAGGACAATAATCAATGCATGTGATTCCTAATCAGCTCGAGTTATAGTTGTATTTTAGGTGGATTCTACAGTGAGGAGGCGTCTAAGCCCCTCACCGGGTGAGGAATGATATGTAACCATTCGATAGATGAGCTCGACACATGAATAGTTTAGATTAAATCCTGTAACCGGTTGCTCTCGTTTTTAGTAACTTGGCAAATTTTTCCCTGATTTTTGTGGAGTTCACATATTTGGCCCTAGTTTTTTCAAATTGTCGATTCACAGACAACAAATCACTTTCACCCTGTCATTAAGCAAAGCAATCAACTTCAACTTTTTGGCTTATTTCTTCAATCATCTCATAAAAAATGGACTTCACAAAACGCATATGCAACAACCAGTAAAAAAACAACTTCTTTAAAAAATCCACTACATGTGCAAAACAACATCTTGTTCGAATAACTTGAAGTAAATGCTAACCTAACCCCCAATGCAGTACAACTATACGGATATAGGGCCTGTTTGGAAAAATAACTTATTTAAGCATTTATGGCATAAACGCTTATCATATACGTGCTTATGTATATTGTATAAGTTATTTTGATAAGCTATCATAGGTAGCTTATGAAAATAAGCCCAAAACAACTTATGAACCAGTCATAAGTTGTTTTCATAAGCTCTGTCAAACACACTAACAAAAGTTTATGTCAGTAGATAAGCTCAGATAAACTCTGCATATGCCAATTCAAATAAGCCCATAGTCACCTAAGGTCTATTATGTAAATAAATGACTTTTTCAAATTTTACCCAACAAACTTTAATATTACCAATTGTACCCTTCATTTACCTACTAACACAGGTCACTTTGACTCCACACGGGTGAAGGGCTTACACGCCTCCTCACTGTAGAAACCACCTTAATAATCAATCTTTGTTAATTATTTATTTATTTATTTATTTTTCATAGTTAATTAAAGTGTAATTAATGGGTATAAAAATTTAGGTATCTAATTGATAAGAATACAGTATTAAAACTGTAAGTGGCATAGGGGAAAGGGAATGGGTAAATATGGATATGACAATAGACACCATAGTGGAATGGGAATGGGAATGGGTAAATATGGATATGAAAATAGACACCATAGGGGAATGGGTAAGACCGAGTTTTAGATAAATTTCTTCATAAATATTTTTAATATATATTTTTCAACAAACAATTTTTTATAAAAGTTAAAATTAATTTTTATTTTTTATATTTTTTAAAAAGCTAATTTTTTTAAAAACACTTACTTATTTATAAATGATTATTTAATAATTTTTTCTCTTATACATATATAAAAAAATAAAATACAAAAATAAAATTAATTTCTCTATAAATCAAAAGTTAAATCTTTTACGTTTAAATAAGCTCTACATATGGATATGAAAATAGACACTATGTACCTATCTACACCAACTATTGTTGTCCCTATTAATGCCAAGTCGAGATCTATGGTCATGTCACCTATCTTTGCAACAGTACGTTCGTTATTCTAGAAGCTTAGTTCCTGTTTGATTTTGTTTTTGTTTTTAAGTTTTTTAAAACAGTTTTTAGGAACTACTTTTACGGGGAAAAAAGAAAAAAATATGTTTGATGATATTTATATAGAAATAGCTTGATAGCTCCGTGATCCATTAAATTGGTTTTTACTTCTTTGGAAATAGAAATCACAAAACAAAAATAATAAAAATTTGTTCTTGAATTTTTGTATTTAAAACAATAAAACAATAATATTTTTCCAAAAACAGTTTTCACAAAATATTCTTGACTTTTGATCAATGAGTTCGGCCCTAAGGAAAAAGGGCAAGAATTGAAGAAAGCAACAAAGCTAATTGGATTGAGAAACGGCAAGAGAATAACGGTATGTTTGTTTACTATTTTGGATTTTTTATTTTTTTAAAAATTAAAAGTTACTATTAAAAAATTAAAATAAATCTTTTTGCAAAGGTTTGAAAAAAAAAATGCGAAGCAAAATAGACGGATAGGGGAGTCGTATGAGAGGGGGGGGGGGGGGGGGGGAACAAGGATAGAATCAATGGATAAAGCATTGACGAAAGAAACAAAAGAAAATAGGTTTCTGTCTCATATTCACTGTATAGGAAATTTTTTTTCCATATCTAATGAAAATTTACTATTTCTGTACATTGTTTAGAGTTACATCATGGTAAAGGTTGATTATTGTTACCTCTTTGTTTTTAACTATTGAGCAATTAATAAGAATGGCGTGTATTTATGTATTTTTTAAAGGTGGCATTTAGGGTAGGGAACCATATTTGTTGACCATGGTAGAGAAGTGGGCTCATTACTTACAGGTGGAGGTACTCTCGGTTTTTGGAAGAATACAAGTTATTCCCATACACTTTGTTTAAATAAAATTTGGCCCCACGATTTGCTAAAATTTTCAAAAACCACTTATATCAAACCAGTTTCGTTTTAATCATTTCATCTATTCTTACGGATAACAAATCGGTAATTATTCACCATAACATTTACACTAAATATGTGCTAATAACACTGACGAGCCAAATAACACAACAATACGTATTAAGCTTCAATTATTTCACTGACAAACAAAATACTGTAATAATACCTATTACCTATTCAATTTGATAATTATTTATATAATATTATTATTTTCCACCTTCTACTAACAATGTACAATTAAATTTAATGAAGTCTTGTTTCATCACATATATTTCTCAGCTTATTTTTTGTGTTTGTAAATTTTGGTATAAAAAATATATTAGATGTGTAATTTCAAACCAATATTTTTTGTTAATATTGTACTAGAGCTGTCAAAATGAGTCAGCTCGGCTCACACGGCCTGCCTCGGCACGAGTTGGGAGGGAATGACCCAAGCCTAACTGGCTCGATTTTTTCATAGGTCAAGAAATGCACAACTCGGCTCAACCCACCACGGGTTAGTGGGTTATGTGGGTTGGCTTGTAGACGGGCTCATGAGCTTACTCACTGCATAAAAATAAAAAATAAAAAATCTATAAAATATTTAAAATGCTAGAAAATAAAAAATTACAGCAAATGATTAATTAATAACTTTTTTATTTTTTAATCTAGCTCGCGGGTTGGCTCGGCTCGTGACGGGTTGACCCGCTTCAACTCGCAGGTTAAGTGGGCCGAGCCCTATCGACCCGGGGTTAAATGAGCTAGCTATTTAGCAACCCATTTAACCCACGAGCCGGGTTAAGCCGAGCTGACTCGCCAGCTGCAGCTCTTTTCGACAGCTCTATTATGTACCCACAATGCTACATCTTCAAATACAACTTTATCATTCTCATCTTAATTTCAATTTATTCATTTCGTCTATTCTTACTCTTCCCAAATCGTTAATTATTCACCATAACATACACATTAATATTTCATTAAAAATAAAAAAAACCAAACATTAAAACTAATTACGTGGTAATTAACATGTTCTCACCAAATAACATAATATGACATATTAAGCTTTCAATTTACCAATTACAAGTTTGCAACAGATAACTAAATCTTAAATGTGTGTATGCTTTACGCAGCAACCAATATTACTTTAATTATTTAAATTTAGTACTATTATATTGACTATAAATTTATGTTTTTAATTTAACTTAGATTACATATATCTGATTGTTAATCTTTTGTCGTCTAATTCTCTCTCATAAATTACAATAACTATTTTGTTATAAATTTCAACTTTAGGATTTTTTTCCAAATCTCCACTTTGTAGTAACAAGCATTTCATTGGTCTTTAAACGACAACGCTTTGCTGCGTAGTAAATTTAAGCATAAAAAAATGCCAAATACACCGTACAATAGAGTATATATACACATCTGGAGTCAAGTAACAAATATCTGTCACTATAATGGCAATACAAAATTTCCATAAAGTGTTGTTGAATAGCTTAATTAACCAACACTACAACACCCTTTTGGAAATAAACCAAAACTATACTCTTTTACTGGCCCAACCGGTAGCCCTTCCTTCATCCTGACCGTTGGAATTTTTTATTATTATATCAATGGTTAAAATACACAGTTCTCTGCAGTGGTCAAGTAATTTGGTTCCCTACCCTAAATGCCACTTTTTTAAATTCACTACTACTACTATGTAGAGGTTTTGCGGTGACTTTTTTGCAGCGACGTTGAAGTCGTTAACAAAATTCTGCATATAGCAACAAGTTTTATACTTCGTCGCAGCACCATTAAATTAACAATTAACAATAATAATAAAATAATCCATGGATATTAATTCAGTTGGTAGCGGTATTTATATTTCATGACATCGAAGTTTGAATTCCACCGACAGTAAAAAAAACAATAATAATAAAATAGGTAAAATAGCACCTGAAATTCCTTAAATTATTTTATTTTTTTAAGTTGATCTTTTATCTTTATTTTTTAACACTAAGGTCCCTTAAGCTTATTTATTTTTTTAACTTGGTATTTTTCTTTATTTGTTGATGATGTGTTAGTTTCTGATTGATCTCGATTTACTGTACATCATCACCTTAGACCAATCAGTAATTGACACGTCATCAAAAGGACCAAATTAAAAAAATAAATAAACATAAAAGACCTTATTATTAAAAAATAAAAATAAAAAATTAACTTAAAAAAATAAAATAACTTATGAGATTTCAACTTCAAGTACTATTTTATCTAATAAAATAAAAAGTTTTGGTAATGGATATTTCTAAGGATAATAATTAATAAGGACAATAATCAATGCACGTGACGTGATCTACTCTTGAACAAAACCATCTACCTCTCCGACCCTCTCCGTGTTTGTTTGTCACTCCTCACTCATCAGTGTTGCGTGTCTCTCTATCTCCAAGCTCCAACTGCAGAAAATTGAGACCGAGAAGAAATCGAGATCATTTTGTCAAAAAAAATAAATGGAGATCATGACTACAGAGATAACAAATCTGAGCACAGACCTAATAGAGCTAATTCTCTCCCTCCTCCCAATCCCAACTCTAATCCGAGCCTCCACCGTTTGCAAGCTATGGCACTCCATAATCTCCTCCATTTCCTTCTCCAACCACCACAGCCACAACCACAAACCATGGTTCTTCCTCCACGGCATCCACAACCTCTCCTCAAAGAACAACCAATCCTTCGCCTTCGACCCTTCCTCCAACACCTGGCTCCTTCTCCCTACACCCCAACAACACCCCAACACCAACAACACCAACAGCACCAACACTTCCTTCATAGGAACCTCTTCCTTCTTCTTCCTAACCGCACCTAACTTCCTCTACGCTCCAATTCTCCACCCTCGCTGGCACCGAACTCCTCCCCTTCACTTCCCTCGCATCAACCCCCTCCTCGCCGTCTTCCACGACAACAACCCTTCCCGTTCCCTCAAGTTCATCGTTGTCGGTGGCGTACGGTTCATCGGAAACCTCGTAGACATCGAGGACCGTTTGGATGTCGAAATCTACGACCCGCTTTTGAATTCATGGGAACTCGCTCCTCCTCTCCCTGCAGATTTCAGATCCGGAAACTCCTCTTCCTCCCTCTCCTCTGCTCTATTCAAAGGAAGATTCTACGTTTTCGGAATCTACTCATGCTTCGTTTCTTCCTTTGATTTGAACCAACGTGTTTGGAGTGAGGTCAAAACCCTAAGGCCTCCTGGGGTTGTTTTTTCCTTCTTGATTGCGTGTAGGGATAGCCTTATCCTTGCTGGGGTATGCAACTCCAATTCCAATAATTTGCCACGTGGCTCTTCTTCTTCTTGTTTTACCCTTTGGAGGGTTGAAGAGGTTACCATGGGGTTTACTGAGATTTCTGTGATGCCGCATGATTTGCTATGTGGACTATTTGATGGTGATGAGGAGGATAAGTTTGCTAGCTTGAAGTGTGTTGGGTTGGGTGATCTTATCTATGTCTTCAATGAGGATTACCATAGGATGTACCCTGCTTGTGTTTGTGAGATTCGGAGTGGTGGTGAGTGTTGTTGGAGGAGGGTGCCCCAATTGCCTTCCCTTATGAACAGGTTTCACAAAGTTATTAGCTTTTGTTCAACTGTTTCACTGCCTAGTGTACTCGGTCAGCATCAACAACATGGGCAATTTGGTATCCACTAGGTATCCACTTGTTTCTTTGGGTAATTTGGTTGTGTTCTGTTATTGTTCTGTTCTGTTTTCAACATGAAGGTTGTATTTGTGTGTGCCCTTTGATCGTGAAATGATTTATAGTCCCAATTATCGGATGAGCTATTTCCTTGATTGGGTGTATAGGGTCAATTGTGTGTCTAGATTTCATATTAATTAACAAATAACTGTTTGAGCTTTTATCCCTTGTTAAAACTCAGTGTTAATGGCTTGATTGTTTGGTGTAATTGAATTTACTAACTAAGTATATTTGGTTAATTGTCCCCTTATAAAATTAGTTGCACTTGTTAGCATAGTAATTATAAGCTTAGAGGTGAGAGTTGCCTTTGTCTTTGTCAGTTAGTTAACTTTAGTAGGATCTGGAAATGATAAGTGATCTTTTGAGATAATTTTGAGATAAGTGATATTTTCTTATAGTTCAATACTTCAATGTTTTTGTTCATTGTCTTTTACTCTTCTCTTCTACATTGCCATGTCCGATTTCTAATACAGTCCATGATTGGAGTAATCCATTTCAAGTGCATATGGTTTTTAGTACTTTTCCGTTTTAGTTTAAATTATTTTGTTCATTTCTTTTAACTTGACTTGTAGTACTAAATGATTTTTTTTTTCTGTTTTTTGTGACGCTAGGAATGGATATATATGTATTTCTGCACTAGTTACCTTTTTGGTAATGATGCCAGTCAAAGTTGGGAGATAAAAAGCTTTTTAGATCTTTTCTATCCGTTTAACTTGTTCGAATTCTAACAAACAGGCAAGCTGAGATGGAATTTTTAGCTGCATAATTAGACCAATTAGCAGTAATGAATGACACTCCATTTAAACAAATTTTGAAACTGACATGTATGCATTGCAGCCTTTGATATCATTATGTGTTTATGACTAAAAGTAGAACTGCTGTGTTTCTTTATATCAAAAAAAAAAAAAAGAACTGCTGTGATTCTATGCAGCCTTATGTTTGATTTATTTAACCATTTCATTGTATTCCCGTCTTCTATTTCTGGTCTTCTTCATTAATTACTTCTTTATTGGTGGCTCTTCACATATGTTAATATTGTTCTTTATGCTGATACTCATGTCCATTCTTGGACTATTTTCCTACAATTTGGTGAATTACCTTCATGAAATCTAATAATTGGCACGGATAAGATGAGTAGTGGTAATCATGTGTGAGAAAACCATTTTGCAGCTGCACTAAGCTGCCTATTTATGCCCCCATCCAATCAGGTCAGTGACGGGTAGATTTTAGTTTTGCTAAACAGAACTCTCTCTCTTTTACAATTGACACCAATTATCAAACCTTTACAATTATACCACTCAATAACGTTTTTTTAGAATATAAAATTAAAAATTAACATTAACATATCTAATAATTAGATTGAAATTTTTTATGAAATAGATCCAGTTTATAAAATTTCATACAAATTAAAAATTAATTGACACTTCATCGCAATTGGTCCTATCCCTATACACATACATAATCCCCATGCAGATGGATTAGGCCCACACTTCTCAGTTTAGCAACTGGGCCACACTTCGTCCTATGTTTTCTTTATATATTGAATTGTTGTATTTAAAGTATGTTTGCAGCTTTTAGTATGCTGATTATCTTAATTGAATTTTTATTGATTGATTGGAGGTGAGGGTGTCGGCAACCCTTTTTTTTCTTCTACAAGTTTATTACCATTATTTTTGCCTTCATTTCGCAGTTTTCATTATCTCACTTATAATGACTTGATGGACCTACTTCCAATTGTTCAACAATATGATATGATGCTGTTATTGATCTCTATCCGAGTAACACGGGGGTTTTGTGATTCAACAGAAAACAAAAAGGAGATACTCATTTGCTAAAAGAAGAAATGGTTCATTAAGAAGAATCATTTGCACTCTGAGGCTTGTGCACCATTCACATCAGATAAGAGCAGCTGTCACAAAGCACGTAGTTGATAATTATAGATGTTTTTATAGATGTTTTTATGTTTTGTTTAGCTATCATAAAGCATGGATCAATCCTTTGCTTTCTCTTCCCTTTTTTTTTTCCTCCTAGTGATATTGGCATCTTGTTGTATTTAGTCATTTCAAATGTAAATTAATAATGTAATCAATCATATTATGTGAATTATTTAGTTCCATGTGAATGGATCAGTTTGCGGTTGAATCAGTCAAACCGGTTAGTCTAGTTCAGTGTTGTTACAAGTCTTATTTATAGACTTTGCAAGGCGGAGAAGGTATTTTTATATATTATTTTGTATCTAGGATTTTCTATATAATGTTTCAACATTATTGCATAGGCATTATTAAGTGAAACTTCCATAATTGTTCTTTTGAATGTGTTTTGTTCGTATAAATTTGACAAATTTTGATTTTAATTACCATTTAAATTGTATTGGTTTGTCCCTCTTGCATAGGGGTGGAATTGTGGAAATAGGCTGACTTGAACAAGGTTTTGGTTAAATAGGTCCGATTGTTTAAAAAATTCATCTCAAGGTCTAAGTTGATTTAAGTTGGATCTGATACTTTTCATAGACTTTTTTTTGACTTGACTTGACTTTTTTGAAAGCATGCCTTAGCTTGTTTGTCTAAGACGATGCATGATTCTTATTAAGACATTCAAATATGTCATTTCACATGTTCCTAAATAGGCTAATGGTTAATAGTGAGCATGGGCCGGGTTGGACCGGATTTGACTAAATTCGTTATCCAAACCGATCAAAACTGTACGGGTTGGATTGGATCAGATTTGTTAATTTTTTATTTCAAATCCGAACCAAACCAACCCGATTAAAAATGGATTGGTTCGGATCGGGTTAATCAGGTCCAGGTTTAAAAAATTATTTTAAAATTGCTAAAATAAATAATTTGAACTAAAGGTTATAAAAATAGAAAAATAGAAAAAACAAACCAAAAAAACAAAAAAGGATGAAAGGGCTCTCAGCCTCTCAATGCTCGTGTAACAGATACAGGGAGGGAAAGGGTTTAAAGGATGAGGGGAGACCACTAGTCGTGCAGCGTGACGGCAGAAGGGACGGCGCTGCTGTTGGCCACTGGAAGAGGGAGAATGAGCTCGACTTCAACAGATCTGCATCACGGTGTGCTCGACTTTAACAGATTTGCATCACGGTGTGCTTGACTTCAACAGATCTGTGTCTCTGTGCATTTTCAATAGATCTACGTCTCCGTTGCTCCTTCACGGAGATCAGTGCCACGGTGGCCAACGTCATTAGTAGTGCGATGAAGAGGAAGAAGCATGTCTTCATGTTGAGACTGTCTAAACGCGGCGCCCTTAAGAGACGACGAACTCGTCGACGCGGTGGCTGGCGGCGGTTGAACAGGGGGCGCGGAGACGGCTTGCGGTGGACTGGTGGCTGGGCCTGGGAGAGGAAGGAAACCTAGCAAATGAAGGGAGAAAGGCTGAAAGGGGTTACTAATTTTGGATCTCTGTCCTCTTGTCTCCCACGTTTAACTTAGGTTAGGTCAAACAAATTATTTTTTTAAACTTATGCCACGTCATCAATTCTGGTAGACGGGTTCAGAAATTAAAACTCGTCATCCGAACCAAATCATGACGGGTCTAAATGGTTCGGATTGGGTTCAACTCAAACAACTCAAAAATCCAAAAAAAATCAAATTGGATCGGTTCTGTTCGGGTTGGATTCACAGGTAACTCAAACCCGTGCTCACCCCTAGTTAATAGGCCAATGAAGAAAATTCTATGTGCAATAACTATAAATCATTTGGAAAATTAAAATCACTACTACCAAGGGCATGTGAGTTAGGGTAGGTTAGATTTTACAAGGATAGAGTCTTTTGAGTCTTATTTGTTTATATGATCATATTAAGCTATTTAAAAGCATATTTTTACAATAAAATTTCTAAGTAATTCATAATTTTATCCTTAAATAAACTTTTATAGACTTAGTCATGTAGGTCAATATGTTTATATATATATGTGTGTGTGTGTGTGTAAAGCTTAAATAATATGTAAAAAAATTTTAAGGCTTAAATAACTTTTTAGTCTTTATGCTATCTGAGTGATTTGAAATCATTAATAATTAAATTGGAATTAAGAAGCTTGATAAACATATCTATTAATATATGCGATACCCAATTTAGCAGAAAAATACATAGACACCATATAACAGACACTCTAACAAAGGCTCACACACGCCCAGACCAGAATACCAGATAACAGAATCAATGTGCAAATTTTTTTTTTGTCGAAGCCAATGTGCAATTTTAAACAATTACATAGACATCATAGAGTAGCTATATATGTAGGACAAGACAATGTAGTGTTCTCTAGCTATAGCGTAAATTTGATCCTCCCTCCTCTGAGTTCATGTTCTTCCCATTAAGTAATTTACTGCAGAGCTATATTCATTCCTCTAGAAGCTATATATATAAATATATAAAAATTCTTTAAAAAAACTTTGGGGAGCCATGGCCTCTCCCTGTCCTTAAGAAGCTCCGCCAGTGGTCAAACTTGTGAGCATTCACAACAAACAACTCGAAAATTAGCCTTGCTTTTAGTCAAGCTTATGCAAGAGTGTGAAATGTTCTATTTCCTTTGCTGAATACAATGTACAAAGATGTATAAATAACCTAGGGTTTACAGTAAATAATGAAACAAATTGTTATTCCTATAATTACAATAAATTACAGTAAATAAAGAAACAAACTATTTACAGTGATATTATCTCCACTATTCAATTATTGAATGGAGTAATTGGCTTAATTTTGCCGATTGATTGGAGTAAATCAATTTCCAAGTCAACGTGCCTATTTTAATTAATTGTCAAAACTTGGCTTTTTTACTCGTGTAACACAAATTTTTTTTTATTTACCAAAATAACATACTTTTTTTTTATTTACCAAAATAACACACTTTTGAATATAATATTCATTTAAGTATTTTTTAATGAATTAAATATTAATAATTGGTTTAAGATTATGATTAAGTTATTAATTAAATTAATATTTAATTGTTAAATATTTATTAACCCAATTTATCACAAAAGACAAATACATCAATATCTCTGTCTCCGCACACTGATCGGAACACTCCCCTTCTACTCTTTTTCTGTCACAAAAGACAGAAACATCAATGTCTCTGTCTCCGCACACTGATCGGAGCACCCCCCCTCCACTCCTTTTCTGTCACAAAAGACAGAAACATCAATGTCTCTGTTTCTGCACACTGATCGGTGCATCCCCCTCCCCTCCTTTTCTGTCACAAAAGACAGAAACATCAATGTCTCTGTTTACCCATCAGCACTTTCCTTCAATTATATAAATAGGTAGTCTCACTATGTTAAGAATTGCACCAACACTCTTTCTCATATATTCATCTCCTAAGCTAACACATTCCTCTCCATTTCCTACCTAAGTGATGGCTGAACATATCTCCTCAGCATATCGACCATCACTATCCACTCAGAGCATTGATCTTAATACCCCACTCAGGGCTGGTGTCCACAATGAAGAAGTCGGTGACTTTAGTGAAAACGAAGAAGACCTTCTTACAAGATATGCTGCCGAAACCGATGTCGCCAATGATGTATTTCTCGAACAATTTTGGCCATCCTTTGTCATTCCTAATGAAGGTCCCTCAACAACCCTTCCTTCTTACGAACCGCCATCACACTTCAGTAATGTGACCTCTCATGAAGGCAATTACTCAAATGAATTTGACCATCCTTTATCCCAGGACGATACATACCACACTACAGACCCTGACAACCTACAAGTTGGGATGAAGTTTCCCACAAAAGAAATGGCCAAGCATGCGGTAAAAGAATACCATCTAAAGAAGTCTCTAGACTTCAGGGTAGAGTACTCCGAAGCCACTAGATGGATTGGTCGTTGTCTCGACAATGATTGTAAGTGGAAATGTAGAGTCTCTTTTCGCAAAAAATTGCAGGTTTGGGAGATCAGAAAGCTGGATGAGCAGCATACATGTGCATCAACACGACTTTCACAAGATCATCGCCACATAAACTTGCAGGTTTGTACTTGTATTTTTAAATTTTGAATCAATTTGAGTTATTTTCTATAATTATATTATTAATTAATTGTCAAATTGGGTTAATAAATATTTAACAATTAAATATTAATTTAATTAATAACTTAATCACAATCTTAAACCAATTATTAATATTTAATTCATTAAAAAATACTTAAATAAATATTATATTCAAAAGTGTGTTATTTTGGTAAATAAAAAAAAAATTGTGTTACACGAGTAAAAAAGCCTCAAAACTTGCCTATATTATTTATATATTATATTATATTTATATATTATATATATTAGGTGCAATCATGCCTATTAAAAGGCTACTCATATCATTATTATTAACTCTATGTTTGGTTGCAAAAAGAAAGTAGAAGAAAAGATAGTATAAAGAAAAGAAAGAGGGTGGATCACATTTTCGTCGATAGGAGACTTGAATTTGGTCGTGTTGGCTAGGGGTGTACAAGACCCGGCCCGGGCCGCCAACCCGTCCCGGCCCAATGACTTCGGGCCGGGTCTAACCCGAGTCCGTCAAAAGGAAAAGGACAATAGGACAGTCCAACTTAACAACCCGGCTTCGGGCCGGGTCGGGTTCGGGTTGACCCTCGGGTCACCCGGCCCGTCCCTATTATACTTGTTTTATAATTTTATTTATTATCATTTGAAGATTTGTCAAGATTGGTATTCTCACATCTGAGGTATGAAACCTTCCACAGCTGTGATTATCACTAAGCTGGGAAAGTTCTTTGTATCAACATTGACCACACCAAGGGTGTGAAAGATTCTAAGGGTGTGGTCGATTCTGGGGCTCCAGGTCGGGAGGTTTCATAAGAGGGCCTACAAGTCTCACACTAGGAGTGGAAAATTTTGCCCAGTTGTGGTTAGCTTTGGTTTGGCGGATGCAGTATGAAACTGATTGTTTCATACCAGGGATGTGAGCGTTTTCACTGGTGTGATTCGCTCAACTTTAGAGAAATTTTTTCATCTTTGTTTCTTGGTCCTTGATAATATTTTAAAATCTTAGTCTAACGATGCTATGTGATGTCCCTCGGGTCAACCCGGTATTGTCCTACTTGGATCCGGTCTTCATTGAACCCGCATATTATCGGGTTATATCGGGTTAAGGATATGGTTTAGGTCTCAAGAATTGACCTAATTAAACTTTCGGGCCGGATAAAAATTAGACATAACTCGTCCCAATCCGTCCCACGAACACCCCTAGTGTTGGCATTATACCCTCCATACTAACAATTTCTGGATTATTCAAGTTGTTGTTTGTCTGTTCTGATGTGATGGTTTTTGGAATATACACTTTTCTTTTTGATTGTTTTGGGTTATATATCTTCACCATATAACTTGTCCAATTCCCTTTTTTATTCCGATAGACAATTCAATAGGGAAAGCATACTAAAAGCTATGCTATGGATGTTTACTAGGATTTTGTAGATTACCGTTATTTCTTACTAGCTATTTGAAACAATTGAAGTTGTATTTCTTACTAGGATCTTATGATCAGGGTCGGCACTGAGATTTTAGGTATCTAGGGAGAATTGAGAAAATAATGCCTTAAAAACATTTTAATATTACTCTCATTGTATTTTTTGTTGCAAAATCATTAATAATCCGTTTATAATCAATGTTTATTTTTTAGTAGAAGAAAGTCAAATAAAAGAAAACTAGACTTTGACCCGCGTTGCGTGGATCGTTTTTTCATTTTTTATGTTAAAGTAGATTTTTTTCATTTTTAAAATATATTTAAGATTCATATTTAAAATATAGAAAGCATAATTAGTTTATAGTGGTATTATTGTAAAACACTGAGGTTTTAGTTACAAAAATGAAATATTTGTTTGAAATATTGAAATATAGTAGACAACTAGAATGAGTAAATTTTTTTGCCAATGCCAATATAAGTTGTTGATTTCAATGCAATTATTGTGTTCATGTTTTTGCATGTTGATTTCAATGCAGGTATTGTGTTTATGTCTTTTTGCAAGTTTTGTTCATGCATTGTTGTTATTTGTAATTTGAATATAAGTGAATTAAAATATTAAAATAAATATATGTGAATGACAGGTAGGGATATTATTAGTTTGAATATTCAATATAATCATTCAATTTCATTTAAATATACCTATTTATAATGAAGGCCTATGTAAAAGGGTGGGAACATCACCTTTCATCATGTACTTCGAGAAGCAAACAGGCCCAAAATCTTCTTGGCAAAAGATGCAGCGAATTTGGCGTGATCCTCCTTCCCAGATAGGTTCCTTGCTGCTGTAGGACAGCTTCGACTGTAGCCTTTAGTTTCTGCTTTCTGTCTTTATTTCCTTATTGTACCGAAAAAAGGGGGTGGGGAAAGAGATGGTAGAATTAAGAGAATGACACATTTACATCTTGCTGATGTGGCACAAATTTTATTACATGACACATACATATGTGATGTGTCAATGCTAGGATTTGAGGTATATAATAGATAGATGTAATGTGTATGGGAATAAAGGGATGAAGGTATTTGCCCTCCTTTTTAACTTGGCGGCTAATTTAGAATAGTGCGCGTTTCAACATGCTATTTATGTTCATTTGCTGGAAAATAAGAAAAAAAAAAGTAAAAAATTATATTTTATTTGATTTTATAAAATAAAGTATCAAAATATAACTCACAGTATAATATAAAATTCAATTATATAAATTATAGATATATAGGTAATAAAAAAGTTTGGTGCCCCTCTAAATATGGGGCCTGGGGCGGTCGCCCGTCTCGCCCCTAGGGCCGACCCTGACTCTGATGATAATGTTACATTGTATTTTTGACATTTCAATAATGATGACAAATAATAGATTCGATGGATATCTGCAAAAATTATCCACAATAGATTGTACAACTATCTATAATTTGTAGACGTGTGCGAGTATAGATATTTTAGTACTCATCTTGTCACATATTTATTTATTTATAATTATAATATTAAATTAAAAACCTAACAATTTATGTTATTAATTAATTTATAAATAAGTATTGTGATGTTTATAAATAATTTGTAATGGCAATGCACAAGTTTTGAAAGCAAATAAGTATTTTATTGATTTATAAATATATTTTGTGATGTTTTCTTTCATCTATCAAAATGTTTTCTTTCATTATTTGTTTATTTCTTCGATTTTTTTGTCTATTTGTCTATTTTTTTTAATTTCAATTATTTTAATATTAAACCCAACTCAATCTTATCCTTACGTGTAGCGCACGCGCGGGTGCGCAGCAGCAGAGATAGAGGCAGTGCAACGAGAGAGAGAGTCGCGTTAGCGTTATACCCTCCAAACCCAAAGGCATAACATACGGACCCTGAGGTTTTAGAAACACTTTACCCTTTCAGTCTCTATTCTCTTCTATCCCTCACTCTTCTAGGGTTTTAAGTTTAGGGTTTCGTTCACCCCTTTTCTCTCTCTCTATCTCTCTTCCCAAGCAGCCATGGATAGGTACCAGAAGGTCGAAAAGCCAAAACCCGAGTCTCCTATCAACGAAAATGAGATCCGAATCACCACCCAAGGTGCCATTCGCAACTACATCACCTACGCCACTTCCCTTCTCCAGGTCCTCCCTCACATTCGCTTTAGTCAATCTGCATTCTCATTGATTCGTTGCATTCTGAGTTGTTCTCTTTGTTTCGGTAGTGTTCGGTCAATCGATGATTAATGATAATGAGAACCCGTTAGTGTGCTTTTTGTTTGCCTTTTTTTGGGGTTTTTTTTTTTTGTTTTTGTGGTGCCGATTGAGGTTTGTATTCGCAATTCCTGGGTTGTTCGAGTCGTTCTCGAGTGGCATTTTCGGAATGAATGTTCCGAGTTCTGTTTTTTTTTAAATAAGCGTTGATTAATGAATGCTGATTTGGTTGACTTTTAATTGACGGGTTTGTGTGTATTGGAGTGGTCTATGATTAATGTCACTCTGTTCTTCTAGCCCTTGGTTGTAAAAATTTAGTTAAACAAAATAAACAGCTACAGTTATTGCTGTTGGCATTTTGCCCTTTAAAGTTAATGTCGATATTACTGGGTCTGTGTTGATATTATCTAGAACTTGGTAATGGGCATTGTTTATGAATGATTGAGGGGAAAGAAGGAAAATGCCAATAATAATAATGCATTTTCTGATATTTTTGTTGTTTTGTGGCTTCTTTTAAGCTTGTCTCCTCAATTTTTGGATTATTCAAGTTGTTGTTTGTCTGTTCTTATGTGATGTTTTTTTGGAATATACACTTTTCTTTTTGATTGTTTTAGATTATATATCTTGTCCAATTCCCTGTTTTATTCCGATACACAGGAATCAAGTCACCCGCACAAAACCATCATGATTGTAATAGGTTCTAATTCAACTACTGATTGGAAATGCTGCATTTGTAATTGTTTATTAGATTGCATTTTATGATTTGAATCATAAATTGTAAAATTCGTATTACAATGGTCCAGATGACCAGATAGTGTAGTGTAGCAGAGATGAGATGAAAATGCAGTAAACATAAAAAGATAAGAAAAAAAATAATGTAAACAGTAGAAAGTTGGAAAGTTGGAGTAGCATTTATGGTAAGAAGACAACTAACAGAGGCCCAATCTGAATAGCGGCCCAACCTCTGTTAGTTGTCTTCTTACAATAAATGCTACTCCAACTTTCTCCTGGTTACATTATTTTTTTTCTTATATTTTTATGTTTACTGCATTTTCATCTCTGCTACACTTAAGATCTGGTCATCTGGACCATTGTAATAGGAATTTATGATTCAAATCATACAATGCAATCTAATAAACAATTACAAATGCAGCATGTCCGATCAGTAGTTGAATTAGAACCTATTACAATCATGATGGTTTTGTGCATACTGGGGTGACTTGTGAGTTGAACAATTCTACAGTAACAACCAGTTTTGAATTTTTGCATTGGATAGACACAGATTCTGTCACCCGACTGATAAAGGAAAACAATTGTATTTTGCTTTTTGTTTTCCCAATGGACTCCCATAATCATTTTAAAATTCAACTAGGCTAGAAAAAAATCTATTTTTCCTTGCTTTGTTCTGTCACTCTTCAGACTGCATCCTTCTTTCCATGACTGTCCAATTCTGCTCTCCAAGCTTTTATCATTTTAATATTTTTTGCATGATTTTCAGACATTATTTAACTTCAATCTTTGGTTTATGAATATATCTTTTGACTTATGTAAAACTTGTGACTGAAGTTTCTAAATATCTGGTCAAGTGTAATAGATGATGTTATTCTTGTCAACATGAATTAATATTTATTGTTCATTTTACATGTATTTAAGTTATTTATCTCTTTGTTATGATATAATTCATGATTCACCTTTCAGCAAACACTATTGTGATTCTCAATGTGTATTGCAAATTGACAACAATGTTTCAGACAAACTTGACGTTTTATTTCTTTTTCTTTTCAATCATTTTATCGCTGCCCATCTATGAAAATTATCATGCCATGTTTTTGAATTGCTTCTTTCACTGGCTTACAATAGTTTATGTGAAACCTGGTATTGTTGTCTGTTCTTGCAGAAAAATCATTAAAATCTGTAATTGGCACATCTGTGAGAAACTAATCATGAAATACTTGTTTATGCCGTCTTATATTTGTATTTTGTCCAGGAAAAGCATGCAAGAGAGATTGTCTTGAAGGCAATGGGACAAGCAATCAGCAAGCCAGTTGCCATTGCAGAGATTTTGAAGGTCATATTTCTTTGCAAGATTTTCCTCTCTTGCTCTTACATTTTTTTAAAAATTTTTTATGCAAATGACTGTCTAGCATATGTTTCTGATAGAAGAGCTGTACCCATGAAGATTGCAAATAACTTCAAAAGAAATAGCAACAATGACAGTATAATTGGGGAGCTCTCTGGTCAATAAATCTAAAATAAGATTGCCAAAATTAAAAAAAAAAATCAAAATGTAGAAAATACCGCATATTTCAGTATTCATATTGATTTTTCTGTGACTGGCTTTCTATCTCCTTAACAGAAGAGGATTGCCCGGCTACATCAAGATACTGCCATCAGCTCAGTTAGCATAACAGATGTGTGGGAACCCATTGAAGAGGGTCTTGTACCGTAAGTTTTATATGAAAGTTTAACCTTCTGTATGTATGCATCTTTTTGTATTTGGATGAAATGAAAAGGCTGTTGAACATCACGTTTTGATGCAGTGTGGAAATGACTCGGCATGTCTCTATGATCTCAATCACCTTGTCAACTAGAGAATTAAACAAAAACTCTCCTGGGTGAGTTCTTAAAAAATACTTATAGGATCTTATTTCCAATCTTTTATTCAGTTGAAGTAATGCTTGTTATAATAGTCTGCTGGGAATAATTTTCAAGGCTATATTTTGAATCCTTTCTTTCCTAGATTGTTTGACTTCACTTATTTACGATGTTGTCTATATGATTTTGTTTATAGGTATCAAGCTCCATATAATAATGTGGAACAACCTAAGCCACACTCCAATTATCAGCAGCAACCTATAAAACCAGCACGGGGTCCTTATAATGCTGTGAATGAAGGTAACCGTTATATATCTATCATGATAATTAATCACTATAATGTTAAATATACACATTCTAACTTTTAGCACACCTAATATCTTCCTTTAGACTCATATGGCCGAGGTCGAGGTCGTGGTCGGGGGAGAGGGAGAGGAAGGAATTGGGGAAGGGGTGGTTATGGCTATCAAGGTGGTTATGGAAATTATCAAGGTGGATATGGATATTACCAGGGTGGATATGCAAATTATCAAGGTATGGATTGTGAACGTTGGAGTTGTCTGTTCTAATACTTTGGTTGTTCATCTTACTGTTTGGAATTTCATATAATTCTCTTTGGTTCCTGACAGATAATGGTGGGTATTCAAATCGAGGCCGAGGTGGTGGGCGAGGCAGAGGTTGGGGGTATCGTGGTAAGTTTAGTTCATTAAATATTCTCCCCATTTTTATGTGATGATGATGATAAATGTTAAGGGATTTTCTTTGTCTATTGTGCAAAGGACTGATTTCCTGAGTTTATGCTCTTCTTTTGCTGTTAATGGTCTTATTTTTAGTAAGATGTTATTTTTTCCCACTATACGTCTAGGTATTTTCTGCTTTATTTTTCCTCAGGAAATATGCAGTTGTCAATGCTGCTTTGTTTCCTTTTTTTTCATAGTTTATACATTCATCCTCCCATCGAATATGGAAAACTGTTATTATATTTATGAAGGAGATGCGTGTTTAAATTGATCATAAGCTGTTCTTCAAATGATGCATTTTGTAATGTAATAGGTACTGGTTATGATGGTGGCAGAGGTGGCGGAGGTTATGAAGGTGGCAGAGGTGGAGGAGGTTATGAAGGAGGCAGAGGTGGAGGTTATGATGGTGGCAGAGGTGGAGGAGGTTATGAAGGAGGCAGAGGTGGAGGTTATGAAGGAGGCAGAGGTGGCTATGAAGGTGGCAGAGGTGGAGGTTATGAAGGTGGTAGAGGTGGAGGAGGTTATGAAGGTGGCAGAGGTGGAGGTTATGATGGTGGCAGAGGTGGCCATGAAGGTGGCAGAGGTGGAGGTTATGAAGGTGGTAGAGGTGGAGGAGGTTATGAAGGTGGCAGAGGTGGAGGTTATGATGGTGGCAGAGGTGGCTATGAAGGTGGCAGAGGTGGAGGTTATGACGGTGGTAGAGGTGGAGGAGGTTATGAAAGAGGCAGAGGTGGAGGCAGGGGATATGGCCGTGGTAGGGGACGAATGGGTGGACGTGGTAGGGGTGGAGGCATCCAGGCATGATAGCAATGGATGTTAATCTCATTCTTGCTAAGTGCTTGCTTGACAGTGCGGTTAATGTTATTAGAATACTCTGTTGATAGTGTGATGTGGCTCATGATCCAGCATTTATGTTTTTTCGTCATGAAATTGATATGGGCAAGGTTTTGTTTATCTTTAGATTTAGCCGGTAAGCATCTTGGTTTTATGATTGCTGTAATTCATTTCAACTTTTATGGTTGCCAATACCATATTTTTATCTGTATCTGGTTTCTATATGGTTTTCATTTTTAATCAAAGTAGCCTTTTTTTTAGCTGATGACCTTGCACACTATTCAAATAAGTGTGAGTAGATTCTTCATGTACTACAAAGTGTAAATTGTGAAGTCCATTTGCATACTAGGTTCATAATGCAGCCCGTTTCCCTCTCTTATCACTTTACCAAATACTCCCGTTTGCGTATTATTGCAATAAATCTTGATTAGTATATTTATATGGGACGGGATCAAATGAACATCAGTTGTCAAATTCTTACTTACACCAATTAATAATTTTCTATTAAATGTGAAATTAATTGATCCAACTCTTGAATCAAGAGTTCTTATATTGTAGATTAGGTCAATAAAATGCAATTTCTATCATAGTAATTTACATACTAATATGATTTCTACCAATATGGGAGGCGGATGCTCAGAAAAATTGTTTATATGTATATACACCTTTTAGTTTGTATGAGTTAGAATTGGTTTATTTTTTATGTTATTTTTTTTGAAACACCTATCATAAATTATATTATATAGGTTTAAATATTTTTTTGTCTCTGTAAAATGATTGAGTTTTATTTTTCGTTCCTGTAAAAATTTTTTTGTTTATGATCACTATAAAATAAAAAGTTTAATTTTTAGTCTCTGTAATATTGTTTTAGTCTCTGTAATATTTAATTCATGTTGAATTAGTCCTTGTAATATTTAGATATTTATCAAATTAGTTCCTGTAAAATAAAATTGATATAATATTATAGGGACTAAAAACAAAATTGTCCATATATTACAATGATTAATTTAGCATGAATTGAATATTATAGGGACTAAAACAATATTGCAGAGACTAAAAATAAAACTTTTTTGGTTTACAGATATCATAAACAAAAAAAAATTTACAGGGACAAAAAATAAAACTCGGTCATTTTGCATGGACAAAAAATATATTTAAGCCTATTATATAAATAGATAAGTTTAAAGTAGGTATTAATTTTAAATTATTTTTAAAAAAGTTATTCAGATAAATACTTTAATCTTTAAAATTAAAATCTTAAATTAAATTCCAAAGCAACCTTCTATTTTTTTTGGTGACAATTCCAAAACAATCTATCTACCATTGTACGTGAACAACATCAATTGGCGAAATTGACAAGATGAAAAATGTCTGCGCAGTTGTGGCAGTGTGGCACAATGAAGCATCCAACTGAATCAGACTGGATTCCAGTCCAGGTTCTCATGATATATAGTATATACCCTACAAACACTGTGACATCAAGAAGAGGCCAACTATTACGACCAAAAAAAAAAAAAGAAGAGGCCAACTATTTACCAAAAAAAAAAAGAAGAGGCCAACTGAGCACTCGTCATTCTGCTGTATCTGCTTCTTTTTTTTTTTTAATAAATATAGACTCGAATAAAGTTTGATTTTTTTTTTTTGTTGACCAAAAAAAAAGTTTGAGTTTTTTTTCTTAATATAAAAAAGAATTGACCAAAAAAAATAAAATAAAATAATTTTGGTGAAACATAAATTTTTTGGAATTTAACATGTATCCCAACCCAGAAGATGACGTGCCACAGTAACACTTACATGATGATTTTGGAATTTATCACAGTGACACTTAAACTTTTTGGAATTTAACATGTATTCCAATAGGTTACTGTTCCGGATTAGGCTTAAGTCCAGATTGGCCCAAATTACATGACTTAAGTTAACACATAATCTCCTTTTCTGACCTAGTGCCGCGGCGCCCCCCCCCCTTTTCCTTCACCGGCCCTCTGGTTTGGGGGTTGCAGCGCCGACGGTCTTCCGTCGCGCGCAGCACCCCCCCTGCCTTTTCTTTTCGTTTTTCCATTTTTTCGTTTGTTCCATTTTTGTTTTGTTTTTTCGTTTTTGTTCCCTCCCCTTGACCCCCCACCGCTGGCGGGTGGTTTCTTCCTCAACCCCCACCGCCGCCGGCCCACCCACCTTTTGGTTTGTTTCCTTTTTTGTTTTTCTTTTTTTCGGTTTTTTCTTCGTTTTGTTTGTGCAGAGACACCACTCTTGAAGGTCTGTTGGCGCCACTGCGATCTCGGAATTCCATGGCTTTGGTTGGAGCCGCCGCACTCAACGGCGGGTTGGCCGTGTTCCTCTCGCATTGGGGTGTGCTGTCGTCTCCTTCTTGCGTGGAGGCTCTTGGTGGATGCTGCATCCGTTGCCACCTCTTGTCAAGGGGTTGGGTCACCGTCTCTATCTCCAGATCTGCTGGAACTGTGTTGTTGTTGCTGTGTTTGGTGTGGCTTTTGTAGTTTGTTTATATGTTTTTCTGTTGTTGTACTTCTGTTACTCGTGTTGTTTCGTTCTGTGGTTTTGGCTGTCTGTTGTTGGTTTTTGTTCTAGTGTTGTTTGTTGTGTTTTCGCCGTCGTGCATAATGAGGGACCGTCCTGCATTGCCCCTGCCGGTTCTGTTTAGGCCAGGCTTTGGGTGTTTGATGTGTGCAGTGCTCTGGATTCGTGACATGTGAGCTTTATTAGTTATAACAGAAGGTTCTGGATGCCCCAAATGGGCTAAACCCAACCCACTCAAGGATATCTCAAAGATATCCTTCATGTCTGTATCCTTTTTGGTGTGCTAGGTGTAGGTTTTTCTTTGTTTTAGTTGTTTTGTTTTTTAGCTTTGCTGTTTTCCTTGTCTGTAGTTTGTTACAGCTTGGTATAGGTTCAACAACGTGTCTTGGTTAGGATTGTTATATTTCTTGTGACTCTGCATATGCTGTTTTCCTTGCTGTAGATGCCGTATGGCTGGGGTTTTTCCCTGTTATAAACTTGTTCATGTTGACCAAAAAAAAAGTTAACACATAATACACAACCAGTCCAAGGATATAGCCTAGGGGAGTGAACATGTAAGACACACTCTAGTAATACGCGTCACCGATGAACACCAAGATAGTTGAAACTACCTCAAGTCATATAAAAGGTATATATAACAGAGCTTCTCTCTGGAATAGATAGAACATTTGAACCTACACATTTCTCTCACATTCTTCAAACACTAACTTGAGCATCGGAGTGTTTGCAAGTGACTGTGCCTCCTCCGCCGTGCCGGACATCCACTCCACCGATAGTCAATCTCAAGGCAACCTTCTCCGGTCACCATGTTTCGCCATTAAAATTCATTCTTGAACAATATTTATATATTTCTCTTTCCTATTTAAGTCTCTATGGTTGCAATGTGTTATATATCTACTTTGAGCATCATTCCCATTAAAAAATTTCAAACATTTTTACCAGTTAAGAGCATAAAAACTTTTAGGCTTTGTTTGAGAGGGGGTTTTTGGAGGGGAGGGGAATGGAGGGTTTATAGCAATATTTTAGTTTAATAAAAAGAGAGGAGGGATGTGGAAAGCATTTTAAAACCCTCTAAAAACCTCCAAAATCCTCCAAAACCCTCTCTCTAGTACATTTTTGGAATTCTCCCAAATTGGAAGTTTTTGGAGGTTTTCATTTTTTTCATTAAAAACTAATCATCCATACAAGATAAGGGATGTCCCTCCTTTCCTTTCCCTTCATTTTTCCCTTAAAATGTCAAAACACTTCCTTCCCCTCCCCTCCAAACTCCCAAACAGACCCTTATGGTTTGGGGTCAATTAAAATGAAAATACATGAACCATGTAATAATGTCGTATATACCAGGAAATTAATCTTTTATAAATCACAATAGGTATTTTAATAAATATATTCACTTAAAATTAATATTCAAGACAAGATTTAGTTTATTTAAGAATTCTATGTATTTTACTTTTGTTGTAATAAAACTTACAAAGTGAGAAACCACTTCTAACTACTTATGTTGTTGGAATTTTATTTGCGAAAGGAGACTACAATTCAGGCTACAACCTTTCATGTAAAAATATGATATAAAAAATTAATTTTAAAATTGTTAGTACTTTTACACTTTACCTTTAAAACAATTCATATCCATTAAAATTATATTTTTACATCATATGTTTCAATACATTTATTTTGAAATATGTCTTAAGATTTTTAAATATTAAATTTAATATATTTTATTTTTTGTATTAATTTTTAATTAAATTTCACTGTGGTACTATTCTAGTAATTAGATAAATGTTAGCCGTTAAATCAGAACATGACCAAGCTTCAATTATGTAGTCTGTCAACTTTGGAGAATGTATGGGGACACCAATCTGAATCTAATCCAAGGACTACTCCTATCTATCCCTTTTTTTTTTAACACTAAACAAAGAGTCCTCAAACAATGAAAATAATGACACGTGCCACATAACAATTGGCCTATGGCACATGATTAGGTGTTCTGTGTGTGCAAGTGTGCAATTATACTCAGAGGGAATGTGGACGCCACCCTCATCCAGATTCATAGTCGTTAGTGTCACAGATTCCTTGTATATATTACCCTCCTATGTCCTTTGGTTTTTATCTTTATTAGAGTAGACCCCTTTGAATTGAATCTCTCCCATCTTCATCATCATAAGTCATAACTCATAAATTGCTTGTGTCCTCAAATACAGGAGAAACAGAAAAGGGTATATTTTGTGTGACACATGCAGCAGAGAGAAATGGATGGAAGTAGTGTCTTCAAGAAGAGTCCTAAAGGAAAGAAAGATGACCTTTATCATGTTATTCATAAGGTTCCTTATGGAGATAGTCCTTATGTCAAAGCCAAGCATGCTCAGGTATGTGCATAATTACCTTTTCTTTGCTTAATTGATTAATTAAGTTGGACTTAATTAGAATTGTGATTTATTGGAATCAGAAACTGTTGTTCCTGCATTAATATGAAATCATATGTATATATTATACATCCATGTATGTCAAAACTGCAGCATCTTTATTCCTCTTTCCTCTCTTAATTGAAAAAAAAAAAACTTTCTTGACTTTTAATTGAAGTGTTAAATATTTCCAATTTTTCAGTTCTACTTCTACTTCTTTTACCATGACAGAGTAACTATTAATCCCTAAATCCTACCTTCCTTTTCCTACATCTGTTTTTTTGTACTTCTCTGTCAGATTCAGAGAATCTCACAAATTCAAGGATTTTGTTTTCTTTGGATTTTTTTTTTCTCCCATTTTTCCTTAAGTTATTCAGATGTCATAAAACTATCTTTTTTTCTTCTCTTGTTGTTCATTACATGGTCAAACTTTAAAGCTTACTTCTCAAATATAATATCTTTTGGAACTACTTTTGTATTTTAGTATTGTCATGTAGATTAATCTATAATACATGATTATCACTGAGTATAGTGATTAGTGAGTAATGACAAACACGTGTGATAATCTGGCTTAAGCATCACATCTACTTTCTCTCGAGATTAGCGTGCAAATACATACATACATAAACATCTGAATTAGCTAGTTTAGTTGAAACTGAAACCTCTTAACCATAACAGTATAACAGATGAAGTATTTTCTTTATACAATGATCTTTTTATTATAATTGAATGAATAATCTCATTTGATACTAAATATTATTATTTTGTTGGAAACAAATGTGTGTATGAATAACTCAGTTGGTCGATAAAGACCCTGAAGCAGCTATAGTGTGGTTTTGGAAGGCAATTAATGCTGGAGACAAAGTGGATAGTGCCCTGAAGGACATGGCCGTTGTGATGAAGCAATTAGATAGATCTGAAGAAGCCATAGAAGCCATCAAATCTTTCAGAGGTCTTTGCTCCAAACATTCTCAAGAGTCACTTGATAATGTACTCCTTGATCTTTACAAGGTATTCATTTATATACCTGCTTGAACTAGTATGAATCCCTTATTATTTTATTATAACTTTCTTTAAGTTAAGAACAATCATTCTTCATCATATATACATATAATATTGTTCATTTATGATAAATTACTATGAAGAGTTAGAAAGCCTACAATATTAGTCTATATATGTTGTGTCAATAGTGTCATGTTTTCAATATAGTGTGGCACGAGTGGTAAATCCTTGTGTATTTTAAGCACAATATCAGAGATTTGATCCTTAGGTCGTGTGTACAGGAAAACATCTATTAGTTAGGTGAGAGGGATGCTTTGGGAAAAAAATAGTGTCTATGTTAATAAGATTTTGACTAATTAAAAAAGAATCATATGATCAATATTCTAATTTAGCTTTCGTGAAAGACAGAAATGTGGAAGAATAGAGGAGCAAATTGAATTGTTGAAAAGGAAGCTAAGACTAATATACCAAGGCGAGGCCTTTAATGGAAGGACCACGAGGACTGCACGCTCTCATGGCAAGAAGTTCCAAGTTTCCATCAAGCAAGAAACCGCAAGATTATTGGTATATACACTTAAATCATTGACTTTGTTATATCTTATTTCACACTTTTTCTTCTTTTTCCTTTTTTGCTTATATATATTGAACCGAACAAGTGTTGGGTCTAAGTGGACATGTGGTTGTTGAGAGGGTCTCCGCCCAGTAAAATTTTCCCCCCTACGGAGTGAGAAAATATTCTGAATTACTCTAATAACAAAAAATTTGCTTAGATTGAGACTTCAAAATCAATAAATAACATTAAACTTTTAAAAAGAATGCCAAACATAATCCAAGCCTATTATTAACCCTTTCTTAGCTCTTCATATTTAAATTATTCCTGCCAGCTTAATTTGAATCTGGTTAGAGTTCTCTGAGAGAGTATTGTGCTATCTAACAAAGGTCTAAAAATAATGAAACAAAATCAATTAATTTTATGAGAAGAGGATTATGAACAGTTAACCCAAGAATTAACAATAATGAAACAAAATCAATTAATTTTATTTATTTTCTATCATCGTTTGCATGAGGAAAAAATGTCTTAACAATAATTATAAGAAATGGATCACTGAGCTACAAAAAAGAAAAAGAAAACAATTTTCAGCTATGTTTCACTGGTTTAATCAAATGTTAATTAGGCATAACAGAGAACAAATATCAATTTTTGTGATTCCCACAAAAGTTACCCTAGAGAATTGGTCAAATGCAATTTTCTCTTTGGTCTCTGGTTACAACTCTTCTAAAGTAAAGTGAAATAATTCACTTTAGAGAGTAAATCAGATAATATCAACGGTTGAATAATAAATCAACGAGTGATCATATCGTGTGTACATACATAACAAATCATGGATGTTCTACATTATCAACCATTGATTTTTTTTGTTAAAATTATTTACTTTATTCTTTAAAGTAAAAACATACTTTAGGAGAGACAAATCACTCGCAAGGAGATTTCAATAATTTCTTTTATCCTAGAGTTCAGATTTTTTCTTTTGCTGGTATCAGATTTTAATACAGGTAATTTATATCTGCACATATATACTTTGCTATCTATACATACATGACTGCGGAACTAATAGTTTCGCATTGAATTATAACCCACGGAACTATTAGTTCAGCGGAATGTATGTGTTGAAAAAAAAAATAGCAACGTGTGTATGTGCAGATATAAATTCCCTTAATACACGTCCATAAAATTCTCTTTTTGGGTCCAAGGTCCAAAGATCTCAATGCATTGATCGATGGTTCAGGGAAATTTGGGCTGGGCCTACATGCAGAAGACAAACTACATGATGGCTGAGGTGATATTCAAGAAAGCACAAATGATAGATGCTGACGCCAATAAGGCTTGCAACTTGGGCTTATGCCTTATGAGACAATCTCGTTATGAAGAAGCGTATTTTATTCTTGAACAAGTTTTGCACGGCAAACTTCAAGGGTCTGATGAAATCAAGTCTAAAAAAAGAGCCGAGGAATTGCTTGCAGAATTGAATGCTAACCTGCCCCAACCTCACTTTATGGATGATTTGGGCCTTGATGGTGACTTTGTCAAAGGAATAGATGAATTGCTAGATGAATGGAGCACAAATAGATCAAGAAGACTTCCCATCTTTGAGGAAATATCTTCTTTTAGAGATCAATTGGCATGTTAAATAACTTACCCTTTTCTCATGTTGTATATAGTCTTAGGTCTAGCTAGGCGCGTGCAAATGTGCAATAGAGCCCCTTTTCTTCTCCAATTGCCTATCTTTCTCTGCCCTTTTTCGGGAAAATATAGAATAAGGTTTGCTTGTATTTGGTAATTTAAGAATAAATAGCACTAAAAATATGTGTGTTGATATAATATCTAGTTAGATTTGAGTTATGGTGCACGTATCCTTCAAAATTGGTGGCATGTCTATATTCAATATTTCCTATATGATTCCAACACTCTGATCAGGGTCGGCATTGAGATTTTAGGTGTCTAGGTTGAATTGAGAAAATGGTACCTTAAAAATATTTTAATATTACTCTCATTGTATTTTTTGTTGCAAAATTATTAATAATCTATTTATAATCAAAGTTTATTTTCGAGGAGAAGAAAGTCAAATAAAATAAAACTAGACTTTGACCCGCGTGTTGTGCGGATTTTTTTATTTTTTTACGTGAAAATAGATTTTTTTTTCATTTTTAAAATATATTTAATATTCATATTTAAAATATAGAAAACATAATTAATTTGATAGTGGTATTATTGTAAAACACAGAGGTTTTAGTTACAAAAATAAAATATTTGTTTGAAAATTGAAACATTGAAATACAGTAGACAACTAGAATGAGTAAATTTTTTTGCCAATGCCAATATAAGTTGTTGATTTCAATGCAACTATTATGTTCATGCTTTTGCATGTTGATTTTAATGCAGGTATTGTGTTCATGTCTTTTTACATATTTTGTTTTGCATGCATTGTTGTTATTTGTAATTTGAATGTAAGTGAATTAAAATATTAAAATAAATATATGTGAATGACATGTAGCTAGGGATATTATTAGTTTGAATATTCAATATAATCATTGATTTTCATTTAAATATACCTATTTGTAATGAAGGCCTATGTAAAAATGTGGGGAACGTCACCTTTCATCATGTACTTCGGGAAGCAAATAGGCCCACAGACTTCTTGGCAAAAGATGCAGCGAATTTGACATCTAGGTGGAAGACTTGGCGTGACCCTCACTCCCTGATAGGTTCCTTGCTGCTGCAGGATAGCTTCGGTTGTAGCCTTTGGTTTTTGCTTTCTGTCTTTATTTCCTTATTGTACCAAAAAAGGGGTGGGGAAAGAGATGGTAGAATTAAGAGAATGACACATCCACATTTTGCTAATGTGGCACAAATTCAGTTACATGGCACATACATATGTGATGTGTCAATGCTAGGATTTGAGGTATATAATAGATAGATGTAATGTGTATGGGAATAAAGGCATGAATGTATTTGTCCTCCTTTTTAACTTGGTGGCTAAGTTAGAATAGTGCATGTGTCAACATGCTATTTATGTTCATTTGCTGAAAAATAAGAAAAAAAATAGTAAAAAATTATACTTTATTCAATTTTATAAAATAAAGTATCAAATAAAATATATAATATAACTCAAAGTATAATATAAAATTTAATTATATAAATTATATATATATATATAGGTAATAAAAAAATTTGGTGCCCTTCTAAATATGGGGCCCGGGGCAGTCGCCCTCCTCGCCCCCAGGGCCGGCCCTGACTCTGATGATAATGTTACATTGTATTTTTGGCATTTCTGGCATTTCAATAATGATGACAAATAATAGATTCGATGGATATTTATAAAAATTATCCACAATAGATTGTACAACTATCTATAATTTGTAATCGGGATGTGTGCTGAGCATAGATATTTTAGTACTAATCTTGTCACATATTTATTTATAATTATAATATTAAATTAAAAACCTAACAATTTTTGTTATTATCTAATTTTGACTTTACAATTACAACTAATTTTAACCAAACCGTATCCGTCACTGAATGACGGAATCGTCGTCGCACAACGTTCACACGTTCGTCGTTTCTGCCACTGATTCGCTTGCAGCCACTCTGCCACCCCAAGAGCTCCAAAGACAATCACCGCAGAATAGTGAAGCTTCATGAAGAGTTCTCGTCGCGGAACCTATGCATTGAGTAACCGGAAGGAGCCACCGTCGTTATCTATTCTCCCTTCGGCTGCGTTGCATGCCACTGTGGGCACATTCAAGAAGAACCACGACGGGTTCCCTGGTTTTCCTAAACAATGCTTTCACATTAAAGTGTTGGGGTTCTAGAGATGCGATGGATGGAACCAGAAGGGGCCAACGATTTCGCCGGCATGGGGATACAAGGTAGTGGGGGAGGAGAGTGGGGGGTGAGGGCGTTGGTTGGTCGATGGAAATAAAACCATCACTTTTGTTTTGCAAGCTCTCTTTGGAGATCCTGTTGACGAGGGCTTCGATCAACATCTACTTGTCATTGCCACTAGCGCGTAGAACGACCATGATTTTGTTGTCGTTGGGTTTGGTGTCGACCTCTTCCTCATTTGCCGGCTAAGAGTTGTGGGTAGAGGAAAAGTTGTGCAGGGGCGTAGAAGATAGAGAGGGGGTTTGGTGCTAGGGTGGGTGGGTGTGTGCACCCTGTAACGCCTCGACAACTTTTCAGATTAACGATTTTTCCTACAAACCAATACGAGTCTTTTCAGCATGTTTTGTCCTCACTCACATGCTTCCTTGGAAAAATTTCTAGGAGGTGACCCATCCCATAATACTTCAAGTTAAACACACTTAACTGTGAAGTTCTTAAGTGATGGGTTACCGAAAAGATGATGTATTTGTTGCAGTGTAGTTAGAATCGCACCGGACCGGCCGGTTGAATTGGGAACCGGACCCCCCCTTCGGTCCAGACATCCCCAAAATTGGACCAGCAAAGAACCGGTAAAAAATTGGGAATATTGGTCAAAAATCGACAAAAACCGAAAAAATCGGACAAAAACGGGTTCAGTCTTTTTTTTATTTTTTTAAAAAAAATCAAAATTATCAATTTTTTTTATTTTTTTGAAAGAAACAGATATCACTTTCTTCAATTATTTGTAATTGTAAATGTTTTATGTTATGAATGATGACATTTTGTATTGAAATTTAATTTTTCTTTATGAAGTTATGAATTTTATGTTAATTTTTACTCAATATTGTGTTATATATTATATTAAAAATTAAAATAATATTATTTAATTATAACCCGGTTGAACCCTAGGCGAACCTCTGAACCTTGAACCTGCCCTCATCGGTCTGGTTCTGACTACCTTGATTTGCTGGTATAGGTTGTATCGATCATTTCTATTAAGCTTTCATCAACTGTCCAATTCCATACCTGCAAAATCTTGAAATTTCTCTCATTCTGGTATGAATTCGGTTCATTCATGTGTTTTTTGCCTAAAAAATTGCTCATTGTCTGTGCCTCTCTGCACTGGCGATCATTCCCTGCCCTCGTCAGCCTCAAGTGTCACACACCCTATCTCTAATCTCACCATTCATTAGATCCAACAATTGTTAAAAACTCATGCACGGTAGATGACATGAGACGGTGCTGCACGCTAGAAGCCATCTGGTTCCCATCACACATTTATTTTCAATATGGCTTAAATATGTTTTTAGTCCCTCATATTTGGCTTAAGTTCATTTTTAGTCCCTTAAATACCAAGAATATTATTTTAGTCCCTAATCTTTTGAAAATCAGTCACTTTTAGTCCCTCAACCTAACTCCGTTAAGTTCACTGCTTACGTGGCTAACGATGGTACAGCTCAGCGTGTGACACGTCAATCACTTGTTCGGGCTGGCATCCTAGCTGGCACATACCCAACACCTCATCCTTATGCACACCCAATAAAAACATGACACATAATAAAACAAAAATAGGAAGGACTGTTCACTGCACAGCAACATCAATGGGTTTCTATCTCCATTGCAGACCACCGTTCACTGCACAGCAACATCACAGAGGATCCACCAAAACCCTAATTCGATCATTGTTATTCATTCAATTAATTATTCGAATAATTCGAAGAGAGAGAAAGGAAGGAACCCTAAATCCCTAAATCAAATGAATGAATGGAAGGAAAAAGAATATCAGACTGGATGTTCAACTGGTGGAAGAGGAGGCCGAGAATGGCGAGGGAGCAGAGCAAGACAATGAAGACGTTGGAGAAGCTAGGATCAACAATCTGCTCCGCGGCTCCGGGATCCAAAACCTCCAAGGTATAACACCTTGGCCTCTCAAGTTGCAATCTCCAAGGCAACATAAAACCCATTTCTTCCCTACACTCACTTCACAACCTAGACTTGTCAAACAACACGGTGCTTTCCCCTCGAATTCTTGAACATCTCAACCGGTGCTTTCATGGCGATCTGGCAACGGCAGCCACTGCGCTCTCTCTCTCCTCTCTTATTCTCTGTTCGCTCAACTCTACCTCTGTTTTAATCTCTCTCTTTTGTTTATTGTTGGTGGAATGTTAGATCTATGGCGGTGTTTGACAGAGACAAGGTGCTTGTGAGAGAGGTTCAATGGCGGAGAGTAAGGGTGATGGAGTTGAAGAGACCGTGAACAGTAACTCCACTTGAAGAGGGTGATCGGAGTTGGAGCAATCTAGACCCTCCATTCCAACTAGGATGCCAACCTGGACAAGTGACTGACGTGTCACATGCTGAGCTATACCACTGTTAGCCACGTAAGCAGTGAACTTAACGGAGTTAGGTTGAGTGACTAAAAGTGACTGATTTTCAAAAGATTAGGGATTAAAATAATATTCTTGGTATTTAAGGGACTAAAAACAAACTTAAGCCAAATATGAGGGACTAAAAACATATTTAAGCCTTTCAATATCAAAAACAAACATATTATTTTTGTTTTGTTTGAATTGAATAATGAATTGGATCAAATTTTAAATTTGAATTAAAAAGCCAACCAAATCAAACCAATTTTACTTGAGTGAATCATCATTTTAATTCTTGAAATTATAGGAGTCGAACAATTAGATCCATGAAATTAATAAAATTTTAAAATGATCTCTAGAATTGAAAATCCTTGACTACATTAGTCTTTTATAGAACAATTTTACAAACTTAATAAATCAACTTAAATAGACTAATGTGATCAAATAGTTTCAATTAATTTCGTGAATATCATGATCCAAATTATCCAATTTTTATAATTTTAGGGGCTAAAATAGTGATTTATTCCCTTTTTAGAATATTTTAGAAAATAAAATCCTTTAGATTGATTTGGTTGTGAGCCACCTTAATAGCATTATGGCCTTCAATGTGTCACGTCTCATTCTCATTAGTTGTTGAAGCTCTTGATAGGTACTAGTCGATAGCTTGTTAATGAGCCCAAGCCCATTGATATGACATGAATCTTTAGACTTCTGGAATACTATTCCCGATGCACATTTATTTTTCCTTTTACATTATTCTCAATTTCACCCAGCTACTAGATTGAACATTAGAGTATTTTTTGCATGTATTACTATCTTAGGGACCACAATGGCCAACCAATCTCTGGCATCAGCAATTAGTCCCAAGACCATCCCCAAAGTACAAGAATATAAAAGATTATGTACAATGTTGAGAAATATTATACAATATTATTTATTTGGTTTGTTTCAAATCCAATATAGCTCAATTATTTGTTTAATTTATCTTTGATACATGTATATCTCTTATCTGTATCTTGAATTTATCACAGGTTCAAGAAAGGAATATAAATAGATAACCATGGGAGTCTTCTTTAGTGGAGAGAAAAAATGGTACTAATTCATACCACCACATAAGTCTCCATCAAATGTTGGTGTCAGCATTGATTCTCCAAACACAGGCTAAATTTGTGTGGGGGGAACCTACATAAAAAAAAAAGAAGAAAAATGAACTTTGCATCAAAACTGACACAACTTGTTAACAACTATTCACACACATGCAATGTTTGTATAAAGATAAAAATCACCGGATGGTAACGATTCTCTCTTTGATGAAGTTACTCATCCAAATGATTGAGATCACTAGCTACCTAAATTCTGATAAAAAGATCTAAAGCTCCCCTTTTTGTCATTTAGCTTCAATTGGTTGGGACCCTTGAAATTTTTTTGTACCCAAAATTGAACAGAACTATACCTTAAAAGCTTGACCCTTTTGTTAAGTAAAATAGTAAAACCAGTTAAATGTTGTAAACCCAAAATTTGGCAAACAAAAGACTATATAAATATAGGGTCCGTCTATTATGGAGACCTAAAAAGGTCACCACCATGGCGACCTGAAATGCAACCTGCTATAACAAGTTTTGGCCAGTTTTTGAAAATTATAAAATTCTCCCCAAAATTATTAAAATACAAATTTCACTCAATTAATTTTATTTTTGTTTTGGTAAATTTCACCCAATTAAGAGAATTAAAAATTTTAACACAAATTATAAAAGCCAGAAATGATACACCAACTGATACATTTAATTATTTAATTATATAACAAAATTTAATTCTTTTCATCCTATATTTTTTTTATTATTTTCCAAATGCATATATTGTTTAAAGAATAAATGTAATTCAGTACAAGCAAGTTTTTCAAAACTAAATTAAGAAAATCTTGTCTAAAATCAACAATATATCAACAAATATTAAATATATTGGCTTTATTTTATTTATTGAAAAAAAAGAGTTGTTAAATTAAATCGATTACAATTAATCAACATTTCATTATTCCATAATATTTTTTCAAAATATAATTCAATATACACATAATCACATTAATGAATAAAATATATTACAAATTCATTATTAAGTTTTATAATCAATAAATATATTTAATTAATAAGTTTTATTCTGTAATCTGATCACCTCATATCAACAAATATAAAATTTTATAATTATATAAGATTTAGTAATATTATAGAACTATGGACCCATTTTTGCAATTTATGATAACTAAGTCTAAAAAGTCAAGTACAGGTTGTCCTTCTATCATCTTAACCGTTCGTTTGTTTTTATACAAATCTAACGGTCTATAACTAACGTCTCCATGGTGGCGACCTTTTTCTAGGTCTCCATAATAGACGCATCCATAAATATATAGATAAATAGTATAACTTTTGTACTATTATTAGGTAGCTTTGTCGGCATGTTGGGTTTGATACAGACCCCACCTATCAATTGGAGGAAAAATAAAATAAAATGCTAGTGATAGTTGGTTGGCTCTTTAAACTAAACGATACCCATAAAAGCCCTTTGGTGATAAACACAAGCACTAGCAAGACCACCACTGAAATCCCATTATCAAAAGCCTCATAAATAGAGTTTGGCCCTTCCAATCCCATTATATTTAATTTCTTCTTCTTCAGATCTCCATATTCAAAAAAAAGAAGGAAAAAAAAGGCAAAACCCTTCAAAAATCAAAGCTTTGGAGTACTTTGTACTATAGTGTAAGTAATAGTACTTAATTATTTTCATCATTCATCTCTTGTAAATCAAATTAATTTCTTCAATTGATGAAAAACAAGAGATAAATTATTTGCAGATGTGGCGTTTTGTAGCTGCAGTAAGAAGGAATCTTGAGAACATGAAGAAGAGTTCAAGGGTGGCAGATGAGAACATGTTTGAAGCAGGGGTTGAAGAAATAGCAATGTTTGGTGGAGACAGGGGAGGAAGAGTTGGAAGACAACAACAACAACATCATGGGTGGAGTGGTTTTTCACTCATTCATGCTATTCTCCAAGCTCCAATCTCAATGCTCTCATGTGTCTCCAATCCTCATGTTAATAATGGGTCTGATGGGGTTTGGACCTCTGGTGAATTTGCACAAATCTCTGAGATGAATCATATCATGGTAAATGATAGCATGAGATATGCAATTTTGATGTAGGAAAATTGTGAATAATGCTGCACACTTGTTGCTTTAGACTAGACTTAGATCTCTTCTCTCTCCCCCTCCTATGTCTTCTTCTCTTCTTTTATTTATAGTACGTACTACTACTCTGGATCATATATTGCACTAGGTAATTAAACGGTTTAGCCAAAGAATTTTGTGTTAAAGTTTGCAATTTTAAGTTGGTATCAATTTCATTTTGCAAACTCATAATCAGCTCTCTTTTTGCTTCCATTTCGAACTGAATTGGTAAAAATTGAGTTTAATTATAGGCTTAAATATGTTTTTAGTCCCTCATATTTGGTCTAAGTTCGTTTTTAGCCCCTCAAATACCAAGAATATTATTTTAGTCCTTAATCTTTTGAAAATCAGTCACTTTTGGTCCCTCACATTGATATTTTAGTCTCTAATATTTTAAAAATGTGTCACAATTAGTCTCTCATATTTCAAAGAAAAATACTAATTGTGGCACATTTTGAAAACATTAGGGACTAAAATAATATTATTGGTATTTGAGGAACTAAAAACAAATTTAGACCAAACATGAGTGACCAAAAACATATTTAAACCTTAATTATATCTCTAAATGAAATCCAAACAATAATCATATTCGGTTTTGCCGTACAAACATAAGTTGGGAGTTTGCAACAGAAAATCAAGCATGTTCTTTCTCTTCCTTTTTCTCATAATTCAATTTTTTTTATTGTCTTCTTTCTAGTGATATACAGATATTCAGAAAAGGGGAATTTTGCAACGAATTACACAGACTTCGGATAGTAGTCATATCATACCCGTGTTGTATCTATTTCTCACTGGGGATGGATGATGGGTTGAACTATAACACTTAGTTAATTTAGTCAATTAGCCCTTTAATTTGGGATTATCTATGTTAGGCTTTTTCAAGGGTGTAGCTACATTTTACAAATATTTTACTTCTTCTATTCTTGAACTTTAACTGATATGACTCATAATACCAAAAAGAAATATAATAACTTGCGTTAACTTTTAAAATGTCAATATTTTTGTTTAAAATTTGTGTTATATTAATTTCGTACTAATTTTATATATTACTATCTCGTAATTAACATTGTTGTGTTCTGTAATTTTTAGGATTTATGTAGTATCCATATGTTCATTTATCATATTCATGTTAATTCATGGAGTGATAAGGTGGTTTGTGGTTTGGGGGACGGACATAGGTGTTAGAGTGTGATAAAGAGGTCATGAATTTAAATATTTTTAATGGCATAACATACTAATACTAATTACTAACATTTTTCTATAAAAATGTTATTCGTGTTAATTTATGTAATATCCATACTTTCTAGGACTTTTTTTTTATAAGACCATACTTTCTAGGACTTTTTTATATATCTTCTTATTGATCTATATTTATGTATCGGCTTTACTCTTGGCCATGCGTAAAAACAAAATATCAAAATAATATTATAGCTTGTTGATGCTTTTATAGGAAAAATAATGAGGTAAAAATGTGTTAATTAAAACGGTTGATTTACCTCTATTGCACTTCTTGTTGGGTCACAAGTGAAGACTGGGTGTGTCATTAAAGTAAAACATATCCAAGTAATGTATACAGATATGGGTAACACAGATTCAGCAGAAGAAAATATTGGGTTCGTTTGTATTGTCTGATACATTACATACAATGAATCACATGCTAAGTAACTGGGGCACTTGGGAAAAGCCTCCTAGAAAGCTCTCAAAGGAGAAAAGAATATGAGAAAGTTAGTCAAAAGTCTATTGGCAATTTTAATAATCAAGCACTTCGTTGATCATGAAGTGGGTACAGTTGGAAATCAACTTGGTTTCTCTTTAATCACTATCATACATAAGGACCAGTATCAAGCTACAAGAGTTAATTTCTTCGGTCACTTAGCTTCTAGAGCTTGTTTATTTGAGAATTATTTTTACAAAATTAATTTTTTAATAAAAAAACTATAAAAAAAAACAGATATATACTTGGCGAGGACATGCTGTGGAAGAAAGTGTGGTTCGTCTACTTTGGCACCGTCAAGTGTTTTAACTAAAATCGGTAAGTGGAACTCGATTTATTCACGATAATATAACTAACGCATGAAAATCTTTCTATAATGTTTGATTTCCAACAGTCAAATATAGGCAGCATTTCTTCCACTTTCAGAAGACCTTCATATATATCATATCTATTATCTATTATAATTTATTAAAACTAATGCACAAATATATATGTTGACACTTTATTTTTTTTATGTGACTCATACTATTTTTGTCACATTATATTTATTATGATGTGTTAGTACTCTCTAAATGATTCTCTATTCTATATTATCGCGATTAATTAGTCCACTTCCTTATTCTATCCATTAATTGTCCACCACCCAATTAACTATTTTTTTCGGTTACTATTACTAACATTCCATTTTAATGACATTCACGGGATATCTCTGTATTTTAAAATTCTTAATTCAATATTTAAAAGAAATCAAATGTTTTTTTTTTGAGTTGAAAGAAATCAAATGTTGAATCTATATCAATATTTCACTACGGTGTTGAAATTGAACATTTCTCATTTTGATTTCAAAAAATCTATGTGAAATGAAGCTACTATGTCTCAAACTTGTGGTATTCCAATGGTTATTGCTCTTCCCATTTTTAAAAAAGAAATTATGTCGATCATCAAGCTTAATAGAGATTATAGATGGAGGATGACATTGAATTAGCACCTATTTGGAAACAAAATGGATGATCATTGTAAAAGGTATATGACAGAGAAATTATATCTTTCATTTATTGAGTAATGCTTAGATACTTTAACCTACAAAATTCAAATTCATAAAGTATTTTCTTTGCCTTAACTTTGTCATATTAGTGATATTTATATGAAGAGATCCCAAATAGAAAAATTGTAATAATATACATTAATATTGTTAAGAAAATAATCGAAAAAAGAGTAAAATATAGAGAGAATGAGAGAATATTTTATTGATACTCTTTTGGGGTACGGAAACATGTACAATGGGGGTGATATTTATAGCCACCGGGAAACCTAACCCTAATGTAAATATGGATGTCCTATCTTAATAAGAGTAATAGCGTAATAAATCTGATATCTTAATAACAGAAATAGTGCAACCGAATATCTCATCAAATCTTATCAGTATAAATCTCTTCAGGAGATGGACATCCACAAAATATTCATAACACTTCCCCTTGGATGTCCATTAAGGATATGCCTCATTAAAACCTTACTAAGAAAAAAACCTAGTGAGAAAAAAATCTTAGTGAAGGAAAAAGAAGACAAGCGTAAAATCTGTCTCGTTAAAAACCTTGCCTGGAAAACCCAGTGGGACAAAACTATGGCGAAGGAAAAAAGAGTGCAGAATGCATCTATTTCTCTCCCTCATGAAAACAATCATCTCTAAGACGATGAAGACCAATTCGTTGTACCAGTTTCTCAAAATTTTACTTAGTAGCGACTTTGAAAAGAGATCTGCAAGATCATCATATGAACAAATTTGTTGAATGCTTATATCACCACTCTTTTGAAGATCATGAGTGAAAAAAAAAACTTTGGTGGTATTTTGTTCTATATCTCCTTTAATACACCATTCCTTCATCTGAGCAATGCATGCAATATTATCCTCATATAGGATAGTTGTAATCATTTTTCCAGAAGATAAACCATAAGTCTCTTGTATGTGTTGAATCGTAAACTTCAACCAAGTGCATTCATGACTTGCCTCATGTGGTGTCAAAATTTCCGCATGACTTGTTTGTGATCTACCATTATGAGAGTCAAACAAAAAATTTGTATCTGCATAACAAATCAAGCCCAACTTGGATACATTTGAATAAAATAAATTCATATCCATCGTACCCATAAGGTAACAAAACATATGCTTGATTCCATTCCAATGTCTTCATGACTTAGGGAATAACTATATCTTGCTAATAACAAATAATATATCAAGTCGTGTATAATTAGCAAAGTACATTAGTGTCTCAATATGTACTAAGATATGATACTTCTGGACCAAGTAGTTCTTTATCATTTTCTCAAGGTCTAAAATGACCTTTGTTCACTTCTAGTGACATTACTATCATTGGAGTACACAATGAATGTGACTTGTTCATATAGAACCTCTTTAGCAGATTTATCATATTTGATTAGACTATTAAAGAAATATAAGATATTCTATAATATTTAAGAATATCTAAAGAAAATAAAATTCAAATAATTATCTTAAGTAACTTAAATATTAAATATATGATATGGTGACCATAATATAATAACATGCACAAAAATTCTATTATTCAAATACTCAATCTGTAATTCCAAACAAAACTTTATCCTTCATATATAAGTCTTTCATCTCAAACTGTTTCTTTATGCAATCTATAGTTTTGGAAGCTCTTTAGGAGTTCCGGAAATATTTATGTCAATAATATGAATAACAATTATAGCAAACACATTTCAAGATCTTTTCATACAAATATATGGACATGATGGAGTCATTTTTATATCCTCTCTTTTTCAAATATTCACTGAGTCGATTATGAGTCCAATTTGTTTTAGTCCATAGAAAGACTTATTCGACTTGACTGAGTATTCTTCTCGAGAGCTTGAATTGTATGCTTCAGGCATATATATTAAATCCTTCAGGGAGTTTCATATAAATGTCATTATCAAGTGAGCCAAACAACATCCATCAAATGTAAATTGAGTCATTCATATGCTACTAGACTGGCATTATACCTTGTCAAAATCAAAGCCAGATCTTTGCGATTTTCAAAATAAAGATCGATCTTTATATCTCATAATTTCTCTTTTCTCATTTTGTTTTCGCACAAAATTCTATTTGTATCCAACTGACTTTACACCTTCAGGTTTTCGGACTACAGGTCCAAAGAATTTTCGCTAGCAAATCGAGTATAATTCTGCTTCAATAGCGTCTTTTCATTTTGGTCAATCATTGTTTTGTCTATAATCCTTAATAGACTTTGTTTTATGATCCTCGTTATCATTTATTACATCTAACGCTATATTGTGAAGAAAACATCGTCAACGTTGACTTCCTTTCGGTTCCGTCATATTCCATTCATGATTTAATTTATTGAGATCTCTTTATTTTCACAAATTTCAGGTACCTGATCAGTCTCTTATTGGACTGCAAAATCAATTATGTCTGATAACTCTTCTAGAGTTTCAATATCCTCAATTGGGTCATCTTGCCTTTTAGCTCCTTTTTTTGTTTGAAATTTTTTATCTTTGGAACCGATAATCTACCACACTTCTGGCATGATTGTCCAACAGGAACATCAATTTTGATTGGAGCAACAACAGCTGGTTTAGTCATTCTTTCAGTGAATGTATTTTGTAATTGGTTTGCTAAATTTTGCAATTGAATTATCTTTTGAACTTCTGGTTCACATTGTTTTGTATGAGGATCAAGATGATAATTCATTCTGACTTGTCCTTTCCCCGCTGCTTATTCTCTCCCCCTAATGTTGGGAAAACTAACAATTAGCGAACCAAGCTGTAAATAAATCTCTAATATACTGGCTTAATGTATTTTGTTGGCTCAAGATATTTTATTATAGATAGAGATTCTTAACCAACATATATATATTCCCAACCTTCTTTGAAGACCTATCTTAGTATGTTGTGATGGAGCAAAACATCTAAAAATTCTTAGGTTAAAAAATATTAGATATCTGACCAAAACCAAACTTAAAGGGGAGGACTTGTGAGAATTTGTTGGTTTGATGCGAGTGCAAGATTAGATATCCCCAAGTAGAAATTACAAGTTTTAATCTCATTAGTAATGGTCTTGCAATTAACTTTAGACACTTAATGAATGAATCTGCAGGATTATCATTTTGTGTACGAACATATGCTACAGGATTCAATATTAATTCCAATAGACATATAATACTCATTAAATGTCAGAGATGTAAACTAAACTGCATTATCAAGGTGTATTTTCTTCAAAAAAATGAGCTCTTAATCAAGTAATACCGCAAACGTCTGGTTGCGAATTGACGACAAGGCTCACAAATATCACCTTATATACATTCTAAACGTGTGAGAGAATCATTCTCTTTATCAACTTCTAAAATTTTCTTGAGGAATAAACAGTGCTTAAGATATTATCAAATTGAAGAATCTTCTGACTCTTCAAGTGTGTCTAGATAAATTTTCAATTATTTCTCGCATTATAATAGACTGGGGTGGCCCAACCAGTCATATGCCAACAACAAACTTATCATAGTTTGTAAACTTCTGGTTTACAATATGTGGTTCAACGCTATAAAGATATTCAATATCTTATTTATTTCTTGTTTCAATATGGTATCCATTTGGACGGATTGAAACTTAACAAATTTATAATTGAAGAATATAATGCAATATCAATATGAAACTTTGTTACTTCAAATAACAATACATTAGCTCTTCTAGAACCTCCAATTATCTTTGTAGTATCAAATATGGTATTAACATTGGTTTCTTGCATTACTAAGAATATATTAACTAACTTTATTATTTTAGATAACAATACATTGGCTCTTCCGGAGTCTCAAATTATCTTTATAGCACCGGATATAGTAGTAACATTGGTTTGTTACTTCAGGTAACAATATATTAGCTTTTCTAAAGCCTCCAATTATCTTAATTTGTTGTAATAGATATATTATTAACATTGGTTTGTTATTTCTGGTAACAATACATTAGCTCTTCCAGAGTCATACCAATTATCTTTGTAGTATCAAATGTACTAACATCTATTTCTTGCATTATTAATAATAATTTAGCTCTTCTGGAGCATTTAATTATTCTCATTATCGATGTTAGTGCAAAACTCATTCTTCCACAAATAAAATTAAAACATAAATAAGAAATAAACATAAAGTTCAATTAAAAAATAAAAAAAAACTAAAATTGAGATTTAATAAACTTAAAATATAAGTAATTTATTTCTTAATACTCTTTCCTTCAATAAGGAGATCAATTTTCATATATGGATTAGTAAAGAAATAAACGTGTAAATAATATTCATATGACTTTAATCATAGTCATCGTCTTCATAAGCAAAATTTATTTCTATCTTTTTTCCATTTGTTTGAATTTTATTAAAGATCTAAAAGATGTTTTGGCATACGACAGGTATGCAATCAATAACCCTTGCCTCCACAATATGTTTGTTATTCTGCTCACCTTTTTCTTTTTCATTATTTTTACTATTTTTTTACTTCTGGGAGAAATGTCATAGTTTTAGCCTTATTTTCATTTCACTATTTTTCCACTTATAGGGAAAAAATCACAACTTTGGTCATATATTGATTAGATGCTTTATTCTCTTCTTTGATAATGTCTTCAAGACCATTTGCATCTAAATGAATTTTAATATGCATTAACAAGATAAGTAATTCTTTTACCATAATTATAATAATCACGTGACTCTACATTCACTTCTGGGAATGGAGCAATGCTAGTGGGATAGGCCTTAATATTTTCAATGAGTATAATAATCGTGTGTTGCTACATTCACTTCTGGGAATAGAGCAGTGCCAACGAGATTGGTCTAGTGATTTTTCATCAAAAACTCATTATTTTGTTCAACCACAAGAAATCAATTCAAAATATTTCTTAAATTATTTTTTCTTCAATAATGCTACTGCAGGAGCATATTAGATGCAAAAGAAAGTTTCTATTTTGTAATCAATTATTTGAAAACCGAGTCCATGTATATGATCAAAAGATTTGAAGCTCGTGCATTCAGTAATACTCCATATACAGAATAAATAATTCAAATATATATCTTAAGTCTTGAAACACCCTTTCGACAAATGTCTCAAAATGGAATTCCAAAACACAAGCAAAGAAACAGTACCGATCGAATGACTATAAAAGTCTCATCTTCTCATTTCGCACAACACCTCCAAGCTTTCGAATCTCAGTTGGTTAGAGTCTGGTGCTGATAACGTGTTAAGAAACTAATCGAAACAAGAGTAAAATATAGAGATAAGAGAGAAAGAGAGAAAGAGAGAAGAGAGAATGAGAGAATATTTTATTGTTACTCTTTTGGGGTACGAAAACATGTACAATGGGGGTAGTATTTATAGCCATCGAGAAACCTAACCGTAATGTAAATATGGATGAGATCTTATCTTAATAAGAGTAACAGCGTAACAAATCTGATATCTTAATAACAGAAATAGTGCAACCGAATATCTCATAAAATCTTATCAGTATCAATTTCTTCAGAAGATGGACATCCACAAACTATTCATATCAAATATCATATTCATCATTATTTAAACGTTAGTAAACCAAATCTTTTTTAAAAAAGAAACAAATGTTGAACCAATTAAAATCATGCATTAAAACACACACACAAAAAACTTTGTGAGTTGAAAACTAAAATTTAATTAGTCTTAAGTCTTAACCACATTCCTTTAATTTAATTATACATTTTTTATTGATTAATTGAATATTCAAACTAATAATATTCCTACATGTCATTCACATATATTTATTTTAATATTATTTTAATTGGGTTAAATATATTTTTAGTCCCTGCAAATATGTAAATGTTCGTTTTTAGTTCCTCAGATATTTTTTGTCTCTTTTTAGTCCTTCAATTTCTAGAAATGTATCATTTGTAATCCCTATGGCCATTTCTTAAATTCAAAAATAATTTTTAAAAATTCATTTTAACCCCTCCCTTTTTAAAAATAATTTTCAATTCCTAATTTCCATCCAACTTGCCTTTTTCATTCTTAGAGATTTCAATTTTGACCTGACTCAAGGCCCAGCCGATAGGCCCATGTTTTAAGCTACACTAGACTCGTTAATTACAGGCTCAAAAAAAATCTAGTCATTTTGGCCATACTCGATGGGTCTGCCAGGCAGGTCGGACTTGCATTTTATGCATTTTTTTAGTACTTTGAGCTATTTTTCTTTGTAAATAATTCGGGCTCGGCCTGGTCTGGTGTGTTTTAAGGTTGGACTAAGCCAGAAAATGTCTAATATGAAATAGAGAAGGAGAGTTTGGTAGAAATTGAGAATTGAAAATTATGAGGGGTAAAAATGAATTTTAAAAAATATTTTTAAAATTTAAAAAATGCCATAAGGACTAAAAATGATACACTTTCAAAAAATAGGGACTAAAAAGAGACAAAAAGTTTTTTAGGGACTAAAAGTGAACGTTGATATATTTACAGAGACTAAAAATATATTTAACCCTATTTAATTCATTTTATGTAAACTTAATCACTTGCATTCAAATTACAAACAACAACAACAATGCATGCAAAGCAAAACATGGAAAAAGAGCATGAACACAATACCTGTATGAAATCAACAACATGCAAGAAGGCATGAACACAATATTTACATTGAAATCAACTACTTATATTGACATTGGCAAAAATATTACTCATTATAACTTTCTACTACATTTCAATGTTTTCAAACATAATATTTTATATTTTGTAACTATTTATGATTTACAATAATATCACCATCAAATTAATTATTCTTCTATATTTCAAATACAAATATTAAATATATTTTAAAAATAAATACATCATTTTTGACATAAAAATTAAAAAAAACCAATCCGGCGCAAGACAAGTTTGATTTCATGTTTTCTTCACGAATGCAACTCATTTCAATGCAACAAATTATTTGGTTTGATTTTTATGGGCTTGTTCGAAAATTTTCAGTTTTGTTTTCTTATACGAAAAAAATCACGGAGAAGCATGTGCTTGTTTTACGTGTTGCAAAAAAGTCCATGTGTGACCTTTTCTTTTTTTTTTTGGTCGTAGCATGTGTGACCTTTTCAGAATTAATAATTTGCTACTCTATTATTGCAACAAACAAAAATGAAAACTAAGCCAAGTTTGGATAGAAAGCTGAATTACTAAAGAAAAATTACATTATATTTTATCAAATTTGAAATCCAGAACTAGTCCAACATATTAACTAATCATTCAAATAACCTCGTAAATGTGATATGTGAATCAAATTGTAAAACAGTTAAGTTTCATTCCCAACTAATTTACCTTTGCAGGAGGAAGATCAGTCCGCTCAAATTGTTTATCTTGTAAGTATAATAGAGCAAAAATTACATACCGAGAGTTCATCGTGCATAGCCGTTATTCTATCAGATACCATAATCAGGAACACACATGGGAGAAATGAGAACAAGTGAGAAATCATGCCTTGAAGGATAAGTTTGTCTAGGTGGCAAACATCATGCGGCAGAAACAAAACAATCAGAACAAAATAAAATTCAAATTGAAAAACAAAAAGGGGATTAAAATGATTTATTTATACCAGATTGGTATTGAAGGAACCATAAAAAACACATCGTTGGCGAGTTTTTCAGATTTGACGAAAGATATTGGGCCTTTGCCACCCAACTGCATCTTAATGGCGGCTTGAAATGTTGGCCAATTGTTAAAAAGCATAAAAATCCATTTGCAGAACACTTCCAATCCTAGCAACACTCAACAAGAACTAGAAGAAGAACCCTCAATCTCTCTGTATATGTATATCACCACAACCCCACGAGGAATCAATGTTGAAATTAATTAAAAGGCTTAAATATGTTTCAGGTCTCTATAATACAGGCTTACTTTGAATTTAGTCCTTAAAAAAATTCAATTATTTTTAGTCCCTTAAACATTTTTTTGTTTAGTTTTTGTCCATGGAGTGAGTTGACATGTTAGGTGGCAGACTTATGACTCAATCATCATTTATACATGGCACGAAATGATGACGTGACATTCCTAACGTCATCACATTAAATCAACGTGGCTTATATGAATGACACACCACCCGACACATTCTTATAAAAATATTAAGTTTTTAACTTAATCCTTATGAAAAGTGGGTTTTGATTTTAATCCCCTCTCTTCCCCCCTTCTTCACCCTCCTCCTCCCCCCAACCTTTTCCCCCCACCCACGTCCCCCCCCCGCTCCTCCCATGACTTCCCCCTTGGTTAAAAAGCTTAATTTGATTTTGTTTCCCTACATTATTATAATTATAATTATAATATCTATTGGTATTTCTAGAAATAATGAGGAGCAAATTCTAATAATTAACAAATTAATACATTATGGTATTCAAATATAATTCTTTTTTAGGGAGGTATTAAATATAATTCTTAAAGTGGTATTAAGTGAAATAACTTATAAATTAGAGTGAAAAAAGAACTCTAAAAATAAAGCTAAAACTGTTTGATTTTTTTTTTATTTTTGAGCTTAAAAAATACTTTTAAGTCAAACTGTTTGGTAAAATATTTATATAAAATTATTAGTCAAGGGTTCATAATTGCTAATTTCTATTGAAAAATTTCACAAAACAGTCATATTTTTAAAAGTACTAAATACCTGTCTATATCTATATAAAAGAGTGTTGATTCGGGTATTTTGGACATTTTTTTAGCGAAAGAGATATTTTAATCTCTTTAATTTATGATTTATTTATTTATGCTATATGAAAAGTCTTGCAGTTTTTTATTTATCGGGGCTCCTAATAACCATACCGTTTCAAATACATTTCCTCTCTCTCTCTCTCTCTCTCTCTCTCTCTATATATATATATATATATATATATATATTTTATGGACTATAGGTGTCCCTCTGTGCATAATTTTTCAATGTTGTGGTCTTCTCCATCTTCTTTGGTTAATGTCCTTTTACTTATTGTGTCATTCATAATGTATATTGCAACATCCCAAAAATTTTCACCCTATGAGACCAAATGTTAATTTTGGAGGATTAGAATTATCCTTAGGATTTTCAAATATAGTAAAATGGTCTAGAGCTGACGTCGTAGAAATCAAACAGTGTTTTACGGACATTTCTGACTGTCAGAATAAGTTGATAATGATATAGAAAATCCAATTTGACTCAGAAGATATATTTTAGGATACAAATAGTGATTTGATAATATTCGAGGATTTTAAAAATTTATTTGGGATTTTTTCGGTAAACGGATAAGAAGTATTATCGTTTTGGTCCCTGTAGTATGACTAGGATGAACTGCGAGTTGATTTGGTGACCAAAACGAGTTAGAAAAATATTTTGATGAGCCAAATAATGTTTTTACATTATTCTAGGATTTTGGAAATTATTTTGGAAATTTTTAGAATAACAGATTAAGAATTGTTGTTTTGGTCCCTATAGTATGGCAGTGAGAGTTGAGAACTGATTTGGAGACCAAAATGAGGTCAGAAAGATATTTTTAGAAGCTAAATCATGTTTTACATTTTTTAGGATTTTTGGGATTTATTTCAAATTTTTTTGAAAAGCAAATCAAAAGTTACATTTTTTGTTCCTGTAAATATGAGAAACGAAGGTTTTTGAGAGCGAAAATGGATTTTTGGAGATCAAGGTATGCTAAAAATCATTTTTCAAGAGGGATCATTAGCATGACCAAAAAAAAAAGAGGGATCATTAGTTTTTATATTAAATTTGTGATTTTTGAAAATTTTCTAGAAATTTTCTGAGAAATGTCCATTTTACTCTTACGGCGTGTCCGTTTTCCTTTGTTTATACGAACCGCAAAGCATACCCTTACCATAAATTTTCAGAAACTCTTCCATGAAGCTATTAGGGCTATTACATGGCATTTCCAAGATTTCTTATTGGTTCTCACCCTTTAAATTAATTTTAGAAATTTTTTATTAATGAAAAGACTATTTTGCCCTTGATTTTTACTTAAACCCTAGGATGACTCCCCAAGGTCTAGAAGCTTCTCAATCCTTCTAGATTTTAAGTCATCACATGAGTCATCTCTTTGAACCAATTAGAAATTAGATAATTAATTTTCTTTATTCTTTTCTTAAACCAGGGTTGCTTTTCAAGCCAACCATGGTCTCCTTTACTGGGGTTAAAGGCTGCCCCCCTTGGCTATAAATAGGAGAGGAGTGCTTCATCAAATCCTCACACCATTCTTTGAAGCATTTCCAAAAGAATTCTCTTTCTCCCTCTTTATAGTTTTTCATAGTTTTCTTTTCAAAAGTTCTTGAGTTTTGAAGCTTTGATCTTCAAAATATCTCTTTTATTCAAGTTTGGAGGTAAGGGAAAAATTCTTGAGAATCTTGAAGAGATTATCCACTTTGGTGGTTTTATGTGTTATAGATTTATTATTTGTTTTAAATACTTTATTATAATTATTTTATAGCTTTTATTTAATTATGTGTTTTTATAGTAAGGTTATAATGGCAAGATTGGTATATGCCTTATAACTATTTATTTAAGCTTTATAATTATTTTATGCCTTTAAATTAAATTGTTATGTGCTTTTATTAATTATAGTGTTATAATGCCCAAATTTCCTTAAGATTTTCGTGGTAGTAAGGTTGTGATGGCAAAATCAATTTTGAATTTACTAGTCGTACCATTATAATGGCAAATTTTAGATTACCGTAAATATGGTTTTACCGTGAAACAAATGCAATTTATTCTTTTGTGAAAATCCTGATATTGTCTATCATCGATATACAAGGTGATGGTTAAAATAAATGGTTTATCAGTATGGGTCTGGCTAAGAAAGACAAAGGTCATCCAAGCGGCCTTAGCTCACCTTCTCTTTCCTGGGAACTATACTGATACGCTGTTTGGGGAATTCTTAACTTAGGGACTCGGTATATACGTGACTAAGATAAATTGGGAAAGAAGTGATTTCTAAATAAAAAGTATATATAAATAGATTGGGTTGGATAAAGAGTATAATGGTAAATGATTCTCGGTGAATTCTACTGTTATAGCATTTATTGAAAATTTAGTCTAACGGTAAAGGATTCTCGGTGAATTCTATTGTTATATTATTAGTGGGAAATCTTGAGTTGGTGTTTAATCTGTATATGTATATAATTAACCCAGTTTAATTTTCATTGTCTTTGGCAGTAAAAATTAGTGAGGTATGCCTTCAATGGAATTTTTCTGAAAATAAACTGGTGTTCAAGTATTTCTGTAATAATTCAGTTGATATTTGATTTGGTATTCTTATCTGAGAAATGTGATTTTGTGTTTACTTGTGATTCTGTGTTCATTTGAGATAGTATGATTCTATGTTTATTTGAGGAATAAGTCATAAGTTGGTGTCTATGGTTACCAAGTAAAATTTCCCAGAGTAGCAGGCTGAATGCTCGTGGCTGTGTGCCGAAATTCCTAAGGTAAAATCTCCAGAAGTAGCGAGTAACTTACTCATGGGTGTGTCCCGAATTTAAGTGAGTAAAGTCTCCAGGAGTGGCGGGTTCTTTTCTCGTAGTTGTGTCACAAAATTATGTTGTAAAATCTCTCGGGATAATGGGTTCTTTTCACGTTGGTGTATCCTGAAATTATTAAGTAAAATCCCCAAGAGTAGTGGGCAGAATGCTTGTGGGTGTGTCCCGAAAGTATAAAAAGTCTTATGTAAAAGTACCATACTTGTTTGATAATTCCTTGAGATGTATTACCATGTGAAATTCTCTGTTTAAGATGTTGTATGTTTCATCTGTCTTGTGCATTATGTTTGCAGTATGCATTATGTCTGTTGTATATTGCTTATATGTTCTTTAGTGATATAATTCAATAATAAGAATTTTCACCATTGCCTACTTTCTATGTTGTTGGTACATGGCTGAGTAGATATTTTTCCCCAAGAAATGAGCTAGTTCTTAGAAGAGAATCTGAAGAAAGTTGTTGTATAGACTGATAAAGATTCCAAGAAGAATAGATAGTTACTGTATTATTTTGAGTAGAGGTTTAGAGACCAGACTGACTCAAATGTTCACTGTATTATTTTAAATATTTCCTTGTAAAAACTTCGATGATTATATGAAACAAGATTACATTCATAAAAGTATTATTTTATACTTCCGCACTTAAAACCTTTTGAAAAGAATTAAGACATATTTTCTATCATTCTCATTATTTAAAAGAAGAAACAAAATTTACACGCAATTTTGAAGGAAGTTGCTGTATAGATCGATAAAGATTCCAAGAAGAATAGATAGTTACTGTATTATTTTGGGTAGAGGTTTAGAGACCAGATTGACTCAAATGTTCACTGTATTATTTTAAATATTTCCTTGTAAAAACTTCGATGATTATATGAAACAAGATTACATTCATAAAAGTATTATTTTATACTTCTGCACTTAAAACCTTTTGAAAAGAATTAAGACATATTTTCTATCCTTCTCATTATTTAAAAGAAGAAAAAAAATTTACACGCAATTTTAGAGAAAAAATGTTGAGTTATCACCAAATATTTTCTAAATTATTTCAAAATTCTTGGTTACTATGGTGTAATATCTTTTTTAAAAAAAGGGTGTTACATATATTATTATCTCCCTGTTCCTTTTTGACCCTTATTTCCGTGGCAAATTAAGGGCTATTTTCTAAAGGTGGGGTTGCGAATGTACGGCCACATCACCAATGGCAATAGTTGGTTGTTCTCCATGGGTGAGTCCTCGACAGTTATTGTTGGCAATAACAATGCCATTATTCAGTGATACTTTGATTTGGTGTTTTTCCTTAAGCTATTTCTATGATATTGTCATAAAATTAATGGTTTTGGTACCGTTAGTTTTCTAACCAATGAGATTTTTGTAGAAAAACTTTTATTTATTGCATTTTAATTTTCAAGTATTTAAATTTCTTTTTTTATTTGCATTTAAAATTAAGTGAAAAATAATTGCATAGTTGATTTCGACATAGTTTTGGTATAGTTATCAACATATTTTAATATTGATTTTAAAAACAATAAAATTATTTTAAAATTTAATTAATCATAACTGAATTTTTTAAAAATCATAGGGACTATGATGCAATAAAAGAGAGTTACAATCCTTAAAAAAAATATAACATGACATTAACAAATCAAACCTCATCATGATATTGGTTAAGGTGGCATTTAGCCTGGTCAAATGCATGTATTTGATCACTGTGGTCAAGTTGTGTCTAAACCGTTGATATATTAGTTTATAAATTAATTGGCCAGGATCTTGTAAGGGGTACCTGTAATATTGGTAACGGTCACTTGAAAGAGTATTTACAAAAAAGGAGTTTATGTGTGTGTTAATTACAATAGTTCCAATTATTTACTGAAAATTATCATATAGCCCAGTAGTTGTGGAAATTACTGAGTAGGTTTTTTTTTTGTAGTTTGTAATATTTTTGTTTGAATCTCTTTTTTTTTTGGTAAAACATTTTTTGTTTTATTTAGCCGGCAAGCAGTATGTCATTCGTTCACGAGAATGAGTACAAGGGTGTTGTGTCGAACTTATAAATTTATTAAAATAGTAGAATATTTTAATAAAATGGAGATATTACATTAAAGTTAAGTAGTAATAAGTTTTAAAGGAGTTAGTATTTTTCATTGTGTGTGAAAAAATTATAAAATACTCCCTATTATTTTGAAGTATAAGAAAAAAACTTTAAATATAGTGGTTCAATATATAAGCAAATAATAAAAATAAAGTCCACCATAGATAATAATAAACTCTTCTATACAAAATACCCTTCCCCACACCCAAATCGGGGGTCGTATAGACATTTCATCCCAAATTTTTTCTCATATCTATATTAATATTAATTGCTTGGATAGGTAAGTGGGTTGGGAAATTGTCTTTTAATTGTGCTTTTATGGATTTTTATTGTTTCCACGTACAAGTTTTTCAAAATCCGCTTTGGGTATTAATGGATTTTTTATTGTTATGTTGCTATCCATGCATTTCACTAATGTTAAATAATTATTTATATGGTAATTACAACTTATTTTTCTAAATATTTAACAGCTTAATATAAAGAGATTTTTTACTCTACAAACAATTTGGTTTAGTTTTTCAACTCTGATATTAGCGAGAAAGGGAGAGGGGGGAGAGAGAGGGAGAGGGACAGGTTTTTCAAAGGGCAAGAAAGGGAGAGAGAGGGAGGGAGATGTTTTTAGAGAGGGGGGAGAGAGAGGAAGAGAGAGGGAGGGACAGAGAGAGAGCAAGAGTGAGAGAGAGCAAGAGGGAGAGGGAGAGAGCGATCGAGAGGGAGAGAGAGGAGGGGAGAGTTAAAAAATATCTTAGGCAAATTATAAAAAAATTAAAAAAATAAAGGAATTTAATTACTCTACTCAAACAAAAAAAATTAAAATGAAAAGAAATCAATTGAAGCAATTGAATTTTAAAAAAAATTAAAATTTTTAATTTTTTAATTTTTTTCATCCAAACACAACCTAAAAGTCACATTAAATAAACTCGATACAATTATACAAATGCAACTAGATTAATTTGGTGGGATGATAATTGATCGGTAGCAGTTCATTTAACAATAATTGTTATGAAACACAAGAAAACAATGAAGGCCATCGTTAACATCTGCAGCGTAATATATATTCAAGGTTTCTGTGTGGGTTAAAGGATATTGTAGTCTATGAGGTCAAAATGAAAGTCACAGGGAATTAGGGGCACATCCATAATTTGTCTATAGTTTGGAGAAGGAGTTTCTTATTTGCCATAAACTGGGACAACTTACTGCAGTGGGTAAAGGGCCCACTCGACCACAGTAATCAAATACATGCGTTTGACCACCCTAAACGCCACCTATTGGTTAATAAAACAACGATGCCAAAACTGTTGATTTATTAACAATACTGTAGAAGCTCATTTAAAATAATATACTAATCACACATAAAAATTACACCTGTGATATAAAAGAAAGTTATTTAACATAATGGCATTTTATAATTTTTAATTCAATAAGAAGAAAGCATTTTTACTATTTTATCCTTCAACAAAATATTTTTTTTCTCATTTTTCTTTTATATATTTTATTTGCCCTAGAGTTTTTACTAAATCATAATCATTAGAAGAATTTCACCTGAAAAAATTGTTAAATAAAAAAAACACTCCCTTAGTCCCAAAATTAATTGTCTTTTTAGTAAAGTAAAAAATCTCAAAATAATTATCATTTTATTTTTTTAATAAAATATTAATTATTTTTTTTCAATTTTATCCCAGACAATATTTTTTAGAGTGTTAAATTGGTTTTCAATCAATATAAATAATAAAATTAATTTGTTAAAATTATTACTCTTATTCATTCATTAATTACATTTCTTAATCTGTAGAAAAAAACTTTATAAAAAATTATTTTGGGATGAAAAAAGTAATATCTAATCTAATCGAATCTAATAGTAACACAGAAGAAATTTAACAAAAGAAAATTACAAATATACGTTTTGGCTGGAGATTTGAGTCAATAATTGAAACAGTGTGTGACGCTCTGTTCGAAACTGAATCGGAAGATGACACGTGTCTCCTCGATGGTTACCAACGTCGCTCATAGTCGTTGATTGACTCCGTAGAGGCCCAGCAAGCACCAAAGGAACAAGGACGGAAACCCGTCCAGGTTCACAATAACATTGTGTTCTCATCTCTTTCCTTGTTTCCCTGTTGCTTTAGTTGAAAACAAACTCAAAACTCGAAAGCGAGAATCTATGACCAACGGGTTTTTAATCTCTGCCTCTAAGCGCTGCATCTCACAGAAACATAACTGAAGAGAGAAAGAGAGAATTAATGGAAGAAGAAATTAGAGTTGGTGGTTATTGCAACAACAACAACAACAACAACAACAACAAGAGTAGTAGTAGTTGTTCCTCAAGGGGAAAAAAAGACGACCTTTACCATGTACTTCACAAGGTTCCTTATGGAGATAGTCCTTATGTCAGAGCCAAGCATGCTCAGGTACAATACAAAACAAACTTAAAACATTGTTTTGTCCATCTTTAGGATTATAGTATTTCTCAATTCAATTAATGTCTTTTTTGGTGATTGTTGTTGTTGGAGATCATTTCTGTTTATTTTTCTCTTTATTTCTTCTATTATTATATTTTTTTAGAGAAATAAATAATATAAATGTAATATATAAATAGTAAAAAGTGTCATTTATTATATTTATTCTTCCAAAAACACAATAATAAAAAAATGACGAAAAAAACCAATAGAAAAGATTTGTTTTGTTTATTAAAATTCAATTCTGAATTACACTACTTAATTATATATACATAAATTTTTCTTTTGCGTTCTCTTTGTTTGATGGGTGATGCATGATCCCACTTTCATTAGCCTAGAATACTTAGGGCATGTTTGGATTAGTTTATGCAGAGCTTATGAACACAATTTATGATTGATTCATAAGCTGTTTTGGGTTTATATAACTTATTAAAACAGTTTATGACTTATATAAAATAAATTTCACTATAATTTTTCTTTGATTATAAAAGTGACTTATACAATTTATGCCATAAACAGTAGATAAACTTGTTATCCAAACAGGACCTTAGCGTGAATCTAATGGTTCTTTGAATTGTCTCCTTTTTGGAAAGCTTAATAAGTGAAGCTATAGCCTTACCTGAAGTAATTAATTACTGTTGACTTTTATTTATTTTTTTATTTACTTATTTATTTTTTGGAAAAAGAAGAAAAAAAAGAAAATCAACTCATGGTTCCTAGATTCTTCCATATCTTGAGCTTATGATGAATTAATCTGTTTCTATTTGAATGTTCAGTCTGATCATGGATTTTTGCGCATTTAATTTTTTCTCATCATCACTTTTAATTTTTTTTTCATAGAATGAGATACTTGATGCATCATGCACATACTCTCGTTCAGATTTAATAATCCTCATAGCTCAATTTGATAATAATGGATATATTTTTGCTGCAAGCAAAATTGGGTGGTTTTTCAAAACTTTCAAAATTTGATATATATTTAGTTTCAGTAAAATTTAGATTTCGAGAAAAAAAATCAATTTTTGTTGCTGTAGTTGATTCTTAATTACTTGACCATAGATCAGATAATAATAGTCATGCTTTTTTCCAAACTACTTTTTCTCTTTCACATATCCTTTTACCCTTTCTCTTTTTCTATCTATTTTTTCTTTTCACATCATATCTCCCATTTTCTCTTTTCTTCTTTTCTATCCTTCTCTTGCTTTGCACCTCTCACACTCCCTTCAATAGAGTGTGACACAATATTCTTTATTCTTTTTTTTTTGATACACAATATTCTTTATTCTAATAATAATAATAATAATTTGAATTATGCGCAGCTTGTTGAGAAGGACCCGGAAGCTGCAATAGCATTATTTTGGAAAGCAATAAATGCAGGGGACAAAGTGGACAGTGCTTTGAAAGATATGGCGGTGGTGATGAAGCAATTAGACAGATCCGACGAAGCCATTGAAGCCATTTGTTCATTCAGAGGCCTTTGCTCCAAACAATCCCAAGAGTCCCTTGATAATGTACTAATAGATCTTTACAAGGTACAAATCATCTTAATCAAGCTCTTTTTATATATAGTTGATGATAATAATGTTATGTCCATTTCGTTGTCACCATCTATATAAAGATAGTAAAAAATATTTGATTTGCTAGCTACATATGCTTTTAACTGTTTATTTGTTATGTTTTGGATTCCCATTAAATGTTTGTCCGTTTATTGTTATGAATTTAATAACTATACACTAATAATATATAAAAGATTTTATATAATCTACATATATAAATATCTATATGGTGAATATAATTGGACGTATGTGTAAATTTTTTTTTTGTATGATCAGTGCATAGTAAATAAATTTTTATTGATATATGCTTCTTTTTCTAATTATAAATTAATTTTTTTAATTATTAGGAGCTTTGAAATTATACCAAAACATGAAAATGAAAACTTTAATATGTTATATTGTTATTACATGTTAATTTCTATTCTATAGTTTTCATCAGAAGAAAACTGGGTCGTCACAAAACCTAAATATTTATTGTGGAAATATAAAACCTAAATAATTGAATTTATTTCAAAAGTTTCATGGTGAGTTATTTCAATAATATCAAGGTCATCAGCTAGTTGAAGACAGTTGTAGTATAATGTGTACAGCGTGTAATTGATTCGTTGAAAATGTCCTGTTAATTAGCAGTGAATGAGTGTGTGCTTTTCTTTTTCGATACAGTGAATGGTATCTTTATACTTTGTGAGACTTTGAGTCCTTTAATTTATAACTCTACATTAATTAATTTTATTTAATTTCTTGAATGGGTAGAAATGTGGAAAAATAGATGAGCAAATAGAATTACTGAAGCAAAAGCTGAAATTGATCTACCAAGGCGAGGCCTTCAATGGGAAACTCACAAAGACAGCACGGTCCCATGGCAAGAAGTTCCAAGTTTCTATTAAACAAGAAACTTCAAGATTACTGGTATTAATTTCATCTTAACTAAAGCTCCCTAATTTGACTATATATTATGCTTTCTCCTTTAATTTGCACAATGTTAATTAGAATAAGGATATTTATGCTTGATTTTTTTTTTCATATAATTTTTTTCTATATTTTTTTACTTGACTTTAATGTGAAAAGTACAAGTAGAGATAAAGTGATGTGGAACAAACATTATTCATAACTCATAAGGATCATCCTTGGGTCACTACTCAAAAAGCTAGCAACAAGTTATAAATGACACTATATAAACCTGAAAAAAAAAATCAATTATTATAAATTGTTCACATCAAATCAGATTGAGGCCCTCTTTGGATAACAAGCTTATCTACTGCTTATGACATAAGCTGTATAAGTTACTATTATAATCGAAGAAAAATTATAGTGAAATTTATTTTATATAAGTCATAAGCTGTTTTGATAAGCTATCATGGGTAGCTTATAAAAAATAAGCCCAAAACAGCTTATGAATCCGTCATAAGCTGTGTTCATAAGCTCTGCATAAGCCAATCCAAATAGGCCCTGAATAAGATACATTAATACCACAACCAGATTATAATTATAATTATGCACAATTGCATATATGATTTTATTATCTGAGTTTAATTAGTGGTGAGTGGGACCAATTATTTTATTATTTTTGTCAACAGTGGGGCCAATTATTTCAAGTTTCTAATTTTGTTTTTGGGTACTTGAGTTTGAAGATATTTTTTTGGAGACCGACATACCTAAATATTATTGTACAGGGAAACTTGGGCTGGGCCTACATGCAAAAGATGAACTACGTGATGGCCGAGGTGGTGTATCGGAAAGCCCAAATGATCGATCCAGATTGTAACAAGGCTTGTAACTTGGGCCTATGCCTCATTAGACAAGCCCGGTATGAAGAGGCACAGTTGATTGTTGAAGATGTGTTACAAGGAAAACTTCCAGGCTCAGATGATAGCAAGTCAAGGAAACGGGCCCAAGAGATCCTAACGGAGTTGAGACCCTTGCTGCCTCCACCACATTTGTCAGATCTTTTGGTCCTGGATGATGAGTTCATCAACGGCCTGGAACAGTTGATAAATGAATGGGGCCCAGTTAGATCAAAGAGACTTCCAATTTTTGAGGAAATTTCTTCATTTAGAGACCAGTTAGCATGTTGAGTTTATAATAACTTTGTTTTGTATATAGCTTACTTGCATTGGTTCATAGGTGTTTGAAGAACTTAGCTTCTTTGGCTTTTTTTACCTCTTTTTCATATAGTGGAGGGTTTTTTTTGGAAGAGGATATAACTTATAAGATAAGGTGAGGACTAAATTGGAGTGAAGTTCTTGACGTAAACTATTAATTACAATTACAATGAGACGAAAACAATAAGCCTATTATATATTTAAACTTGAAAAAAAGGCTATTTAATTTAAGCCTTTAAGGATCCATTTACTTTGAGAAAATATTTTTTGTTTTTACTTTTAACTGTAGAATTGTAACTTGTTCTCAAAGATTTGTAAAAAAATTGTGAAAATAACTTTTTTGTTTTATCAACTTTGTATACAAATATTTTCTCAAAAGTAAATGAACTCTCAGAATTTCACTTTATTTATAAGGTGATTTTTTTATTTACACGTACATAATTTTCTATCCACACATACTTCAATTTGGAACTATTAGTTCTGCATGTATATTTTTTTTTCGAACGCATATATAATGCGGAACTAATAGTTTCACACGTTGTAAATCAATGTGGAACTAATAGTTCCGTAGGTATTTTCTTTCTAAAAACATGCATGATGCGAAACTACGTAATGAATCAAAATTGCTTGCGGAACTATTAGTTCCGCATTGATTTACAACGTGTGGAATTATTAGTTCCGCATCATGTATGTGTTTGAAAAAATATACATGCGGAACTAATAGTTTTGTATTGAAATATGTGTAAATAGAAAAGTACTTATGTGTAGATAAAAATTCCCTTATAAGGTTTAGAACCAAAAAATGGAATGCTTACTACATAATGGATTGGATCACGACCAAAATGTTACTTGTTCCACGCGAATGTAAAATGTAAAATTTAGCATGATCAATATGTCATGATCACACAACTTATAGGAAACTTAAATAATCCACTATAGATTTCATTATGTAGTTAAGCATTCCATGAAAGTTTCTTTCAGTCTTCAATTTTTTAGTGTGATTGATGGTTTCCTCTAGATTCACCTATAAGGAATGCCTTGTCAAAATTTGTTTCATCAAATCAAACACTTTCATTCGGTAAAGGCGAGGGTGAGGGGCATGCTTATAAATTTTGGGGCCTTAAGCAAAACTAAAAGCATTTAAGTATAGTTTTTTGAACTACAAAATCATTTATGAAGTCTTAGAACGTGATCATTATGAAGTGACAAGTCTCTTTCCTTTATTATAATTTTTCCTTTTCATTTATTATAATTATAATTATAATGTCAAATATAGTAAAGAACAAAACTTATGGGCCCAAGACAATTGCCCTTTTTGCCTAGCCCTGGGTGAGGTACCATTATAGGTAATTTATAGAAAATATTGTTTCTTTTAATTGCAAAAAAGGGCTTGTAAATCAGTCAGTTGCACCAAATTGAGGAATGAGAAGTTTCTAATAAATCAAACTCAGAAATAAGATCGAACCAAACACCAGCAAATCGAAAATTTTGTTTCATTTGCACGAAAAAAAGGAAGCCAAAATGGGGTGCAAAATAATTTTAAAAAAATCACAACAAATTAAAAATGTATCATATTGTACTTGAAATCTAAGTGTCCGTTTGTTTTAGATTTTGGTAGAATTATGTTTGAAGAATTAATTTTAAAATAATTGTGTTGAGAAGAATTGATTTGTATTTAATAATAATATTTTAAAAGTGTGTTTAGAAGAATTGATTGTGTTTAGAAAATAAAAGTAGAATCACTTTTGATGTATAAATATAAAAAAATTTGTGGATCTCACACTCAGAATTGATTTTGTTTAACGCAAAAACTAAAAATTCTTACTTCCATCAAAATCAATTCTACCCACCCAAAATCAATTTTATCCAATGTAATTTTGGAAACCAAACTTATTGATTTTTCCCATAATCGTGTTTGTCAAACACAATTCTGGGCCATAAACGAACATTGTCAATTGGAAAATAAACAGAAACTTATTCAAATTCAAATCGCATTTTTTCTCCCACAGTCAAACAGACTATCCCAGGAACCTAATATAAAAAACAAAATGGGAATGGGCACAACAATTTGCATTTTGCAACTTCATTTTATTTTTACGGCGTTCTCTTATATTTTTTTTATACGAATATGATTGCAAAGAATATCCCTAGTTATTCACTGAGATTATTCTCTTTTGAGAAATCTGAAAATAGATCTGCCACTCGGATTAATCACTTGGTAACGTGTTACATGAGTCAATGGCTAATTGGCTCTGAAGTTGTGACCCAAAAATGGAACAACTTATTGTTGACCCATATAAAAGTTCACCTATTTTTGTACCACAAAATCAGCAATCAACAAATTTGACACACGAATTGGTTCATCGCCAAAACTCTTCCTTTCCCTTCAACTAGCTAATAACAACGACAAAGCCAACAACTACAGTCCATACACCCACCCATGACCCACCCTCCTTCTCCCTTCCAATGTACCCCTCAAGCAATATCCCGACGATTGAGACTCTCGCAAAAGCCTATAATAATTTTTTATGACAAGTAAGTAACCTTCAAAAAATCTGAACCCTTTATTTTTATATTATTATATCCATCCTACGGTTGGTTAATATTCCCCCACCACTGAAGGAGTTTTTTCCTTCCTCAATCCTCACCTTAGACCCCACCGAAACACGTTTCATTCCCCCAACAACATCGATCCCCCCATTGTTCCTTCTGAGTACTATCACTTTACAGCTACACAGTACGCAAAACAAATTCACCCGTTTTCACAAGTTCCTTTCTTCATTGTTTCATTCCAACTCTTCCCAATGGAACAAAAAGTGCCGCTTGTGATCACGGAAAAGGACCGTATGAGGGAATGGTCAAGGTGGATGAGATCACAAGGCAACATCATAGCCCTCGTCCCCACAATGGGTTACCTCCACGAGGGACACCTCTCTCTGGTTAGAGAAGCCCGCAAACACGCCAACGTTGTAGCCGTCTCCATCTACGTCAACCCTGGCCAGTTCTCACCAACCGAGGACCTTTCCACCTACCCTTCTGACTTCCAAGGTGATATCCAAAAGCTCAAGTCTCTTCCTTGTGGCGTCGACGTTGTTTTCCACCCCAAAAATCTCTATGATTATGGTGGTGATCACAGTGAGGGTGTGGTTGTTGAGGGTGGTGGTGATGGGGTTGCTGTGTCTTCTTCTTCTTCTTCTTCTTGTGTTGAGATTGAGAGGAGGAGGAGTAGTGGGTTGGGGCATGAGACATGGGTGAGAGTTGAGAAGCTGGAGAAGGGTCTTTGTGGGTTGAGTAGGCCTGTTTTCTTTAGAGGGGTTGCTACCATTGTCACCAAGCTGTTCAATATAGTGGAGCCTGATGTTGCTGTCTTTGGGAAGAAGGATTATCAGCAGTGGCGACTTATTCAGAGAATGGTACTAATTAAATTAATTAATTGTTCAGAGCCCTCTGTCTTTTTTTGTTGCCATTATATATAATTGTTTATATATAAACTAATTTTATAATCGAAGAGAATGCGATTAAACTGATTTCTAAGCCATAAGCTGTTTCAATAGGCCCAAAAAACTAGTCATATGTGTCACGAATTCTTATGTTATTATGTCAATAGATAAGCTTCGCATAAACCAATTCAAACAGACTTTTATTCCATAAACAAGTACTGTCATAACCGGTGCTCTGTCAATTATCTAAGAAATATTCAAACTTTTATTTAAAATTATAGTCTTAAGAAGAAAAAAAAAAAAAACAGGTGCTCATAACCAGTTTTGGCCTTTTGGGGTCCCCTTTTTTCCCTAAAAAAACATGATTGTTGTGGTGCCATATGCATTTCATTCTTTTCTCAGGCTCCATCAGACATGGGTTGGTTAACTAGACTGCTTGTTTCTGCTGTTGATGTAAAGTGGAAAGGTATAGGAGGGAGAGGAAGGAACTGTTATGAAGAATGCCTATCAGATTCTTTAATCAGTGGCTATTTAATTACTCTGTATTTTATTCACTTGCACAGTACGCTTGTGATAGCTGATCTTGTCTGGTAGGATAAGTTTTGGTTGTTGTTCATGCACAATACTTATGCTGATAGTTTTATGCTTGGTAAAGCTTATCTTGTTTGACTGAGTAATTATATCAGTGTATTGTTTTATTTGAGGGTGCAAACTTTTTTTAGCGTTGGATCTTTCTGTCAAAAATATTAATCAAGGGATCTGAAATCATGTTTGGTTTGGTGAGACTGTAAGAGTGCTGTCATTAAATTCTAGAAAAAAAAAAATTTCCTTGTCTTAGCTAATATTTGTACTGAGTCGGTTCTTTTATTTTGGTTTTGGTGGTTAAGTAAGGCTACATGGAGTGCTATAGTTTACTCATCTCGATAGAATACTAGAAAAAGCAAGTGCTATATAATTGATTTGCTACTGCAAATTCCTCAAGCCTATTACTGATTTTGATATGGTATTAACAACAAATAGAGACCTGAATAACAGAAGGTCCTCTTACACCCCTCTCTGGTTCAGTATGGTATTGGTAACAAATAGAGATCTGTATCACAGTCTCGCACTTCTCTCTGGTTCAGTAGCTAGCACGCAGAATTAAAGAAGAAAATTGAGGCAAAAGGAAAGAACAGATTGTACAGACTCTCTGAGGGATATGATGCATTTCCACTCCATTCTCACTTATGACTTATCTCTTCCAATCCTCTCCCCCTTCCCTTGCCTCTATCCCAACATTCTCTACAAATTCATCATTGACCTTCTATCTTTTCATGCCACAGAGGTATTCTGTTATCGCAGGATACTATTCCCAATATCTCCATCAATGCACAGTACCTTAAGTTTCTTCAGTCCTCCTTTGTCTTCCTTGTGTACACTTGGGTAATGGGAGGTCTAACATTACTGTTTATGTCAAACCTAGTTCTGTGGTCACAATGTTACTTCATAAAACATCAATGAAGATATTGTTGTCTACCAGATTTCTTTGATGCTATGCCTAATATTGTTGATGGATGTTAGTTTTAATAGACTGACCAATTGATTTTTTGTAGGTTCGAGATCTTGATTTTTCCATAAAAGTGATAGGTTCTGAAATAACACGGGACAGTGATGGCCTGGCAATGAGTTCGCGTAATGTACACCTTTCACCTGAAGAGAGGGAAAAGGTTTTACTTTGTTCAAAAATTTCTTAATTACTAAAGGTTGCCATGATATTTAATTTAATATTAAGCATTTGTACCAACAATGATGATAATGTACTGCTGATGTTATAAAGCTTTTGGCGTGTTATCCTCTTCAATTTCAATATGCACCAAGCCTTAATCAATTGTTAGTATTCTTTGCCTTCTATCTACAACTAGGTAACACTGGATATCTTTCAATCCTTTGCAGGCACTATCTATAAATAAATCATTGTTTAGAGCCAAGTCAGCAGCAGAAGATGGTCAGGTGCATTGTGGGGAATTAAGAAACTTGGTCATCCAATGTATTACTGAAGCTGGTGGAAGGATTGATTATGCTGAGGTGAGGTGTTCAATATTTTCCTTTTCAGATTTTAGTTTGGAGTATAATGAAATCTTCACTTAAATTTCCTCTGTGGTTGGTCAGTTGGTAGTCTAGAGTCTAGACCACTTAATTACATCTAGAAAGATAATTCATTCTTAGTTAAAAGATGATTAAACATTTGCAAATCGTGAGATATGATGACAGCTGAAGATCTTCTGTCTGCATAATTGGTGAGGGACTAAAGGGTGGCGAGGGACTAAAGGGAATAGTTGATATCTTCTTTGTTAGTGTCTCTGGAGTCTGGACTTCATGCTGATGATCATTACAGTTTATAGATGCTTCAATAAGAGTAGCTTGGTCCACAGTATACTTGGATTATCCAGACTTCTATATAAAAAATTTCAGTTATCGACTTATCACCGTCCACCTTTTGTTATGGATATTCAGACAACTAAAAATGCCTGGTTTTATTTTTGCGAGCTAACTTCAATTAGGAACAAATCCATTTCATGCACAATTTTAAATTTCTCCTAATTTATTTACATTGCCACCATAATTTGTTTTCTACGTAAGTGCTTGAAATTCATGAATGTCAAAGTTATTTTGGTGATGTATGCCTTCCTAAAATATATTTGTTACCTAAAGCCTAACGGCTACCAGAGCCTTAATTAAAGCCAAAGCAATAACTAGAAGGTTATAAATAATGAAATGTATTGTTTAATGCTAACTACTAAGTACTAACTAGATACTTTTGCTGCAGATTGTTGATCAAAAGAGTTTGGAGAAAGTGGAATTTATCAAGGGTCCTGTTGTCTTCTGTGTTGCTGCATTGTTTGGGAAAGTCAGGCTTATAGACAACATGGAAATCAACTTGTAACTAGGTGTTATAATTTGATCTAACCTTGTGTGTCATCTCAAACAGAGACCACTTGGTTATTTGTTAGCTTCTCTAGCAGTTAATAGGGTATAGGACATAAAAGATTTTTTTCTACAATCCATGCATGACTGCATGTAGATGCTACCTATGGCACTGGTAGGAATCAGTGAACTGGTCAAAGAATTTTTGCATAGATTATTTATGAGGAAGAGTTCAACTATATGCGGAATAACACCTCCATGAAAGTGGAGGGGAGGATTGAAAGTTTGCTGACTGCAAAATGTGGTCTGATGTACACAATTAGGCTTGCTGTAATAACTTTTGCAAGTACTAGCATATGTTGAGGCTAGCTAGGGACACTGTGTTGGTATGGACAATCTAGAAGCTATTCTTATGGATAGCACTCGAATCTGCCCTTTGTTGTACAAGTGTCTCGAGTATAATTCAAAGTGAGTTGTTTTTGTTATCTACATGAATTATTTGGCCGATCTCCCCATGAATATGTTATCTCCACATGAGTTTCTTTTTTGTGATCTCCAAATGAACCATTTCGCTAATCTCCACATGACGGTAAACTAAGTGTGTTTGGTTCCACGGTAACGAAAATTGATTTTGAATGAATTGATTTTGTAAAATTGATATTGATTAAAAAGTGATCATGTTTGAATATATTTGAGGCTAAAAATTACGTTTAGAGGCAAAAACTCTAAATTCTAACTTCATGTTACATCTGCATTTAAAATCTCTGTGTTAGCTTTTGTTTCTCTTTTATGTTCACTTTTTATTATTATACCCTCATAAAATTTCTATGATTCACCTCGTTGTTTTCAATTAGAATGACTTAACTCATTCCTTTCATTTATCATCCCCTTGGTAGCTCATGTGGTAAAAGCAAGGGAAGATGTGTGTTAGGGTGAGGGTTCGATCCCCACCCTCCCCAACGACGACAACAAGGACACTTCGGTGTTCTCTAATCCAGCGACAACAAAGGGGAGCGCGAGGAGAAAAACACGGTCCATTTGTGACTGGAAGAACGGTAGCCTCTGCAACTAATAGTCCGACCACAACTGGTAACAAAACTAGTGTAATTTAATTTAATATCCACGTGTCCAATTTTGATAGAAAAACAGTAAAAACTGTACAGATAGAACTGTACCTAAGTTTTGTCCATTTATAAATTCAAGTTGTTGTCTTGGACTATATTCTTGTGGTTGAACAAGTGAAATGATTTGTAGATAGCTTCACTTTTTTTTTGATAACTAGTTATCTTCATTTTTTGAGGATACTAATACCATAACTCCTTAATTTGATTAATAGATCTTAGATCTTAACAACAATTAAAACCAAAACTACCTGCGTTTAGAATCACATAATGTGAAGCTCGGCGAAGATGGACAATGATCATACCAAAAATGCACATATATCCTGTGCAAAGGAAAATGATAGGCAATATCAAGCTTAACTAAGCAATGATTGTTTTCTCAACATGTAAGATAAAGCATCGTAATCCTCAAATCGAAATGCCGAAACTCCCACCTATACTATAGAGAAAGACTTTGACCAAAAAAAAATACTATAGAGAAAGACAAATTAGCATTGCACTGTGGTAAACAAGTTGGTGAAGACAAAATCATATCTATCGCACTATACAAGCAATGTCATTCAATATTGATCATCGTAGATGTAGGAAGGATGCAAATCCCAAAAATTAAGTCAAAAGCACTACGTCGACAGTAGAGGCAATGGCAATCCACTAGCGACGATCTTATCGAGTGGGGAGACAATTTACCACATTTGAAGCCAAGCCACCAATGGAAATACATACTCATTTAGTACACTTCAAGCCACCACAGACTGAAAGAACAATAATGAGAATCAAGGCGATTATGATACCCAGAACTATTAGCTTTATCTTCATATTTTGGAACCACATCTTTCTCCTAATCTTGGTACCCTGTTGCCTGAAATCTTGCGCCTGCAAAATCACATGATTTGCGAGTCACAAAAAAGATAAGAAACAAGTTTTTTTTTATTTTAAAAACGAGTACAATAAAACTGGGACAACAAGCTTTTGAGATTTAAGTGCTCTCTCTATTATGACAGTCACTGCAAGAATAAAATGAATAACATTCAATGTTTGCATGTGAAAAAACAGTGATAAACAACAAAAAACAATACCATGACCGAAATATGCTAGTGTTTTACACCATCTCACAAAACTCACTGATACTGCGATAGAGTAATAGACAGGCTTGCCTTAACGATAATTTGTACGTACTTACAAACATGCGCACATCAAAGGGCACTTGAGCAAATTCGTTTTACCATAGTTACTAATGCTCAAGTATAATGTGCAACATATACCAGATTTACCTTGAAAATGTCTTATTGTAATAATGCAAAAAGTGACAAATGCATACCATTTCTTGTAACTACGGGATTTATCATTAAACATAATGTTTGCTTATGAAAATCTTGTTGCCTAATGACTATATCTATATGGGTCTTTTGTTGCACGTGTCCAAGACCATCTATTATGTTTTTATTTTGCTCAGAATATAGATGGGATATTAGCAATTTGTATTCAAGTGTCAGATTGTAGATGCCTATGTCTACATAATAATTACTTCTATCTTTTGACAACTAAAAACACTAAAAAGCATAAAAAAAAAACAAAAGGTTGTGGGAAGGGCGTTTTTGGACCATCTATAACAACCCATTGGTTTGCATTATTATTGCTAAAAGTTTTTTAATATGCAACAATAGCATCCATCCAACAGACCTGAGAGCGAAGGTTCTCCGTCTTATCCACCAAAAGTTCAATTTTCTCCCCACGGTCCAGAACCTGCCACAAGAGATTAAACAACTTTAAATATGACCACCTCCATCCATGCTGATCAAATATCAAATCAAACAACAACAACAACAACTCACAAACATTTTCAACCGACCCACAGCAAAAAGACAAAATATATTTGCATAGTCTCCTGGCAACAGGGGAGAGAAAATCGTGAAGATGTAAAGATGTAAGTGCTTTACCTTCTCAATATTTTCCATCATAACCCCTTTGACTTCCGAAACCTGAGCTTTCACTTTAGCAAGCTTGCTAATCTCCTCCGGGTGATCCACACAGTACTGCATCTGCTCTTTCAACTTAGGTCTATACCATGAACAACAAATTTACAATAATGGATGTCATGTCATTATAGTAGCAAATTAACAATATAAAGTTGCAGGATAAGAAAATACCCAAACTCTCTGTTCAGACTCTGAGAAGCTGCAGAAACAGCTTTTCCTCCAGCATACTTCTTGGTAAAATCTTCCTTGATACGTTCAAGGAAAGCAATTGGAATCTGTCGTCCAGCAGACTCAACCGCAACAACACAGTAAGCTACAACATTCATTCAACAGGCTTCAAGTTATTGTTCCAACTCATAATGATTGTTTAATAGGAAAACAAAACATTACCAAGAGAAAACAGCAAATTTAAAAAACACAATCAAGTTATTAACAATAAAGCCAGATTTAGCAACTTATAATTGCGTATAGTACATTTTCTGAACAACCAAATCATTTCTTTTCAACCATGGCAAAATTTACAAGTTTCCCACAATCTTCCCTTTCAATAGTTATGAAAGGAAATTTTCTCATAATCTTCCTTTTTCATCAACAAATAATAATGTTACCAAAATTTTAAAATGTTGCTCTTATGTAAAGTAAGTAATGAACCAACCACATCAGATGCAACACTAGAAACTACGAGGTATATGCCTATAACATCAACAATGTAAACGATTCAATTCTCAGTCACACAGATTTATCGTTTCCTTTAACGCTTTTTTTTTTGTAACTTTCTGACAACTAAACCATTCGAAGATTTCAACAATGAGAATCGATCTCGAGCATTAACATAATCAAAATCAAGGAATGCACATAATGTAAGCAGATCAATGAGTAACAACTAACGCATATACAAATCGAAGAATAGAAATAGCAAAATCAGAAAATTGGATGCAGATCAACGAAACAAGGAGATTTGTGAGAGAGAGAGTGAGTTATACTGAATCCATTATCGACGAGGTAGTTGAAGGTATGGCCATCGCAGTTGTAGGTGAACTTGTTGTTGGAGGAAGGGAGTTTCTGGAGGCACTGCGCTGCCACACCGGTGAAGTTTCCGGTGAACTCGGTGTACTCGGCGAGGATCACGGTGCCGCGAGCCACGAAGCTGTAGATCAACGATTGCTGTCCCATCGCCGGAACCACAACCGCAGAACAAAACAAAACAACGCCGCGAGATCGATTCAGGAAATGGCAGTGTCGGTTGTAGAGAGAGAAAGGAGCAAATGGCTCCGGTTCTAGAGAGAGAGAGAGTGCGAAAGAAGAACAAGGAGGCTTCGTTCTTCTGTTTTGTAGTAGTAAACAGGACAGAGAGCGTTCAAATGGAAGGAGAAGTGTCTGTTTTTTAATTTTCCTGGCTTGGATGCGAAGAAGCGTGAAACGGAAGGAAATGGTGAATCTCATTAAAATGCCCTCGTGTTATTCGGTTATTACGGGAATGCCACCCCGTAGTACGTAGTGTCGGACATTTCAAATTTTGTGCTGTAGGATTTCAAATTAGAGAGGGGGCTTAGCCGCTTTGGCCTTAGCCATTCTCTAGAATAATGAGATCTTTTATTATAAAAGTAAGAGAATGCTGATGTCAGCATTTGTGGTATTTTTCCGCCCAAATCAGGGACAAAAGAGTAAAATAACAATTGAAATTATTTTTAATTTATTGTTTTCAAATCCTTTATTGAATTATTAAATTCTGAAGTGCTTGAGTTTAGCAATATGTGAACACTCTTCAATCGTATTCCTTTTTTCGAAAAAATAGCATTTAATAATGTAATTATATCTATCTATATTATTGGAAACGGTGGCTTACGATAGTAGCAAAAAAGAAAGGGTTTAACTGGGGATTGGGGAGGTGAAGGGGTTTCTGAAATGTGTATTTGGGAAAAGGAATAGGTGCTACAGTGTTCTGATTTTTTCTCCCTCACGTACTCTTAATTTTTTCTGTGCGAATAAAGATAGGTATTTTTTTTGTCTTTGAGTTCATTTCACATTTTATTTTTTACTCTGTGTTTTGATCTATGGGTTTTGATTTCAGGAAGAGGTTGAAACAGTGTTGTTTGTGGATTCACCAAAAACTAATATGAGGTAGTGGTACCTTTTTTCCTGGAATTTTCTTCTAAATTCTTGGTGTTATCTCTTTGATTGCTCCTCATCCCATTCCTCTTTTCTACAACATTGTTGTTGTTACTGCTTTTTTTCTCTCCTCCCTTGCTCAATTATCTTTAATATGGCAAAATAAAGATGGGAAACTGTATCGAGAGAAACAATAGGGTAGGTAGGGTGGCAGTTATGAGAGTAGAAAACATTGCTTTTATTTTTTACTCATTGTTTTGGGGTGTTTGTGAGAGTTGTCATATTAAACATTGCTTTCTCGGCTGAAAATTATTAAAGAGTTATAACTCTACGTATGGTTTTGGATAACTGTTATGTGAGACAATTCTGTTTTCATTCTACTAGCTTCTTTGGACATAGTGTCTATTCCTTTTCTTTTGTTCATTTGGGAACAAGTAGCAGTTTATTTATCAGGTTTGTAATATTAAACATATTGCTTTCTTTGCTGAAAACTTTTAAGGGTTATAACCATAGGCATGTATTTGGAGAGGTATTATACATGGCAATTCTGTTTTCTAACTGTCATCTTTTTTGGACAGTCAATAGCTAGTGTCCCTTCATCTTCTTCTATGCATTAGAGTTTTTTTTTTGTCTCTAAATGAGTTTTTTCCATAGTGTTGATGGCATGTTTCATTTTCATTCACAAATTCATAGTGTTAATAAGATGTTTTATTTTCATTCACAAATACGTTTTGCATGAAGAGCCCACTTTTTTGACAAAAAATCTGAACTTAAACCATAAGTTTTGCCAATATACCACATTGCACCCAAATAACATGTTGCTAATATACCGCGCCTATTGCTAATGTTGCCAATGTTCAGAGAAGGACAGTGCACATATTAAATTGTGACAGATGAGTGTGGTTTCTGAAATGTGTATTTGGAAAAAGGAGTGGGTGGAGTTTAGATAAATACCTACATTTTCATTTTTAGTCAGTGTTTCTTCCTCCTCCACTCTTAATTTTTTCTCTGCAACCAAAGATAGGTGTTTATTTTCGTTTTGAGTTCATTTCACATTTTATTTTTTAGTCATTGTTTTGATTTCTTGGTTTTGACATGTTGCTATTGCTAAACGCTGTACAGGATACCAAAAAAGACTTCGAGATGGCATCACCCTTTGCTTCTGGCCGTGATGCACACAGAGAACAGAGGACATTTAGGGCAGAATTTGACCAATCTAAGGTCAGTTTTGAAAGGATGATCGCACCTTGAGTTTGTGTGAGGATCATTATGTGTTGTTAATTTTTTGAATTTAGATTGTGTGCTGTTATAAATACTACATATAAATACTACATAGGAAATAGGTAGCAATCAGTACACATTTTTATATTTATTTGCCTGGGATATTGTATAAATTAAATTTATATTGCTTCTAGGTGCATCCCTGGTGGTAAATCCAAATAGGTTGAAAAGTAGTTATGCAAAAAAAGAAAGAAATAGGTTGAAAAGTAACATTGTAACATTAATGCTTACTAAGCCAATTAGGTAGGGAACTACATTAATCGACAATTTGACGTGTGTGTGTGTATATATATATATATATATATATTAAACTGAGACAACTAATAATAAAAAAATCAAATAATAATGACACTTATTTACTCTGGTTGTTCACCTTCTTAATTTTTTGAATTTACATTGTGTAGTAACATAAAAACTGCGCGCATAGGGAACAGACAGAAGTCAGTACACATTTTTCATTTATTTGCCTGGGATCTTGAACAAGTTAATTTTTATATTGTCTCTAGGTGCATTTTTAGAAAATCGAAATAGGTTGAAAAGTGCTTTGTACACATATGGCTGCTACTTGCTTGGGATAGTGTGCTGTTAATTTAATGCTTAGTAAACGAATACACAGGAAATTTCATTAGCTCACAATTTGATATATAAAGGAGTGCGCACTCTATTTACTAAAGGAGAGTGCTATCTATCCATTTACTTTTTTTTTTTTTTGATGAAAGCAAGGGGGAAAACCCCCCAAGCCAGAACAAACTAGCAAACAAACTAGAAACCCCTAGGAAACAAAGTCCCGGCCCTATCGGCTCTAAGGGTGATCGAAACAAACCCAGGAACATTCCTGAAGAAACTACTACAATAAGAAAGGCCTAAGCCAAATTTCGCAAAACAGTCAGCAACTTGATTTCTTTCACGCAATGTGTGAGTGACAGAAAAATTGCTTTCCAAACGAAGAAGCCCTCTGATTTCAAGCAGCAAGTTATAGGAAGGGTGTTGGGACGCTACTCCTTGACCAATCAAATTAACCGCAACCAAAGAGTCCGACTCAAAAATCACTTTATTGTACCCATATAAAATGGACAACTTGATACCTATGAGGATAGCTTCCAGCTCAGCTTCAGTAGTGGTACCTGAACCCAAGTGGGAAGCAAAACCAAAGATGAAGTCACCCCTAAAATTCCTCAAGGCTCCACCAGCAGCCGCCCTAGCACCATGCTCCGAAACAGCCCCATCCACATTGAATTTGAGAAAATCATCACAAGGGGCAACCCACCCAATGATGATCCTGGCCGAATCATGTAAGGAAGGACTGGACACCAGCCTATTCATATTATAGCAAGAAGAAATGGCTTCGACAAGGCACAAAGCTTTCTTGCCAATCCCAATTGCATTCGGCCTCTTCCCATTGAAAATAAGATCATTCCTGCTTTGCCAAATTAACAGAATAGCAACTCCAAACAAAAGATGCCAATTAACTCCTCTAATTAACGTAGCTTCCCTTAGGTTTGAAATTAACCAAAGGTTGAGGTCCTCCACGAAGAAGAGTTGGGGCCTCGCCTGACCGTAAAGAAACAGCCAAATCTGAGACGCTAAGGAGCAATCCCTGAACAAATGCAAATCTGTTTCGGCCTCTCTACCACAAACCGGACAATCACTAGAACCAGCCAAGCCTCTTCTAAAGCGGAAGTCATTAGTCACCAAGGCCCTTTGGGAAAGTTTCCACAAGTGGAGTCTATATCTCTCAGGCCCACTCCACCCCCAGATTAGCTTGAACAAGCTCTGATTAGAACTCTGATTAAGATCCAACAAGGAGCAGTAAGCAGAATTGTTCGTGAAGCACCCATCCTTGCTAAGCTTCCAAGCGATCCTATCATCACCCCTTTCAGGACTCGGGGCCGTCAAGGACAAGATCTTCTGAATGATTGCATCAGGAACTAAACTCACCAAATTATCAAGAGACCAATTGCCATGGCAGTCCACAAGATCACTGACACGAAGAGAATTCTCAAAACAGGAGGGATTTCTCAGCAATAGATCGCCAATTTTCCTTTCTGAAGGAATCCAATGATCCTTCCAGCAATTGATGGATCTCCCATTCCCAATCCTCCAATTGAAGTTTGAATTACTTTAGCATCTCCTATTGCTACACGAATGCAGGAGAAAGGTATAGAAATTGTCTTTGTTTGTTCTTGGGATTTAGTGACATTATATATTCCAGCTTTTAACCCATAATAATAGTTTGTGTTAACAAGTCACTCTTGAAGTATTTACTACTAGAACTGATGGAAAAATTCATATTCTTGAAGAGGTGTAGCAATTTCAAAATAGAAAGACACGTTCGTTTTTGTTGTCTTTAAAGTTAATATGATGCTAATTGTTCATTCAATTATTTCTTAATGGAGAAAAGCCTCAAGTTATTTACCACTAGGAATTTTTTTAATGTCTTTGGTTTTCAGTTTTCTATTGCTATTTTTTGTAAAAATATTGTGCTCTATATTCTAGCTTATTTATTTTTTACTTTTTTGGATTTTATTGGGGTTTTATTATTTTATCAGCCAATTTGATTCTTCGTATTGACTTTGCAAATATTCAAGCAACTTTTTGTGTATTGTTTGTGTAGTTTTTATTATTAGACAAATGTTTCATGTGATAATTGATTCCCAAGTTATGATTCCATAGATAGATGTTTTGAGCTCTCGCTCTTTTGCAGGATAGAAAGACCTTCAATATCATGAGTGAAGAAAGAGACACAATGAGAGAGCAGCAACAATAATTTGGTTTGAATTGATCTTTGTTCGCCACATAATTATTTGTTTCAACAATTTTGATTTTTAGAAGAAGAGAGTTTGGCTTTGATTTAAAGGAGAACAATTATTACATAAATTGTGTTCAATTGGAAATGATAGCTAAATTCTTTTGTGTGTCTATTAGCCCATAACATTGTCATAAACATCTCTCAATTTGCATTATTTAAATTTTTTGTTTTTTAATATTACGAATTTAATTGTTTTTAGGGGATAAATTTATTTGAAGTGATATTTTAATTAGGAGATGTTTGAAGTTGTTTAACAATTTTTAATGTGATGGCAACCCAAAATAGGCTTAAGCTTTAAAATATGATTGTGATTTTGTTTATTGAAGCTTTGAATTGAAACTGACACTTCCACATTCTAAGTGTGAAAATTCTACAAATTTTAATTGGTTATTATATAGTGTATTGTAAATAAGTCAGACACGTTCACAACATTGGGGTGACATTTTCTACTGTTGTGAATAGTTCTGACATAGCGCATCAGAAATTATAAAGAAGTCATATGCGATCACACCCCAGCTGTGCTATTTTACCCAAGCTGTAATTATCTGTGTTGATTTTTCGAAATTAAATTCACGCTTTCACACCCTTGGTGTGAACACTTCCACAAATGTGATTTTCTCTAATGAATTAGAATGGAAACTGACACTTTCACTTCTCTGGTGTGTACTTAGTCACAGTTGTGCTTTTCTTTGTTCAATATTGGAATAGAACCTGAAACTTTCACACGCTGGATGTAAAATTTTCCACAACTGTTATTGTCCCTGTGCACGCTTCGAATTGAAATCAACGCTTTCACACCTACATTGTGAAAATTTCAACAACTGTATTTTTTCTGTTGAATCTTCAAATTAAACCTGAAATTTTCACACCGCGAGTGTGAAATTTGCCACAGCTGTTATTTTCTCTGTTAAATGTTCAAATTGAGTCTGCCATTTTTACATCATTGGTGTAAAATTTCTCACACATGTGATTTGTTCTGTTGAGTCTTACAATTAAGTTTGCGTTTCCACAACTTAGATATAAAATTTCATAGTGGTGAATTTCATCGATGTGCAACATATACATATATATATGTATGTATACTTTCTAATTTACAATAAAAAAATATGTTTCACTAATACACAAAATTATACTCACAATCTTTTTTCCCCGTGCAACGCACGGGTCATGTGAGAATAACTCGTCATTATGAGTTTTCTCTCTTTGGATGATATATATTCATATATGACAAAAAAAATATTTAAAATTATAAAAGCTTTGTGGACAACAAAAATGTAAAAGTCTCTCATATATGTTGATATATATTTTAGTCTGTTTATCCAAAATCAAACCAAAAATTCAATTATATAATGTTAACTTAGTACAAGGAAACATTCTTTTTAATGTTTTTCTCATAAAATGTGTGTGTATTACAAACTAATGAATCGAACACATGAAAACTAAACTTTGGCTCGTCTATGAATCAAAATATTTAACTCAATGTATGGTTGATGCATTTATTTAGTAAATTTTTTCTAAATTCTCCAAATGCATGCCGAGACTAATCCTATGGTCTGGATTTGAACTAAGATTATGTGTTAAATTGGGAGAAACTCATGTTATTTCATACAAACTCCGGTAGTATGACTTGCACATAAGTGCATTTATTTTATTGGACATTGGACATTTTTTTAATTATTATTCTAATCAAAATACAACAAAGTTCCGTCATTAACTTAATTTAGTCAACCAAATTAATGCCTCAATTGTATACCACAACTCCAATAAAACCAAACCCTATCACATAGGTATCAAGTGACAAACTATAATCAAACAGAGAAGATGAAATTTTTTGATGGAAAGGTATAGCATTTCATGCATTAACAATATATTTTTAATAAATAGTTTTTATTTTTTTATATAAAACTTTAATTTGACTAGAGTCTCAAGACACTGGATAGCATTTGTTTAAAAAAATTGAATTTAGATATCTGCAAGAAAGAGAATTAATGCAATAAATTCTGAAACAAATTGGAAATTCAACAAGCTAATCACAATAACATTACCAAAATTATAAAATTTTATAATTAAGTGATGTAACAACACTACATAATCATGCATCAAAATCAAACTCATTAACAAATCAAACATTTTACATTTTTTTCTATACAAAGCCTTAGAATGTCAATCAAATAAACAAATTTATATTATGTTCATACAGTGCAACTAAATTACAAAAAGGTCGCCATGTTGTAATATAAGCGATTCTAAATGAGTGAACACATCAACTACAATCGAAACCACGGCACACTGACAGAACAATTATGAGAATGAGGGCAATTATGATGGCAAGAACTATTAGCTTTATCTTCATGTTCTGAAACCACATCTTTCTCCTTAGTTGGTTTCCCTGCCCCCTGAAAGTTTGTGCCTGCAATGCCATTCAATTTTACATAACCAATTACAGCCCAAACACATTTTCTATGTGACAGAAAGATACTACAAGTTTTAATTCATGATAATAACAGATTTTTTTTGGGTGAAACATGACAATAACAGATAACAAATCAAACTAATGCTGATTCATCAAAAAAAAAACAAACAAACTAATGCTCAAGCTTTATATGAAAATTATTGAAAAAGACTTCGGCCACTATATTTTTCTTCATGTGTACATTTTGGCCACGACTTACACCTGACATGCACACAATCTAAAATAAATGAACGAAAGAAACAGCAATATACAGGGTTGGTGTATGTATAGAAGACAGGGTCCATTTAGCATGGGTAAATTGGTTTTTGACCTAAGATGGGAAACCAGTCATGCACCTGCTATTACCTATCATTAACCTGTTTTTTATAATTGGAATGTTTCCCCAATAAGAAGTTGATATTAAAACACAGTCCTTCAAAGAATTCGAATTTGTAGATTTAGACCAAAAACACTTCAATAATCAAATCGAAATCGCTGGTGTCAGAAACCATAAAACTGGAAAATGTTTTGCCGACCCATATGGCGGTAATACCGCTACACATGGTGGTGGCGCTACTGAGATCGCATGGGCTGAGGGTGGACGATGACTGGACACTTTGCAGAGGCGGTGCAGTGGCTTAGGATTAAAACATATTATATGACAATTATATCATTACTTATAGTTTATACAACAATTATTATTATTATATTAAAACATTATCACATAAATTAATTATATGACAATATATAATAGCTACGTCTAGATATAACATTAATCTTGCTATGCAATAAAAAATCGCACAAAATAAACAGTGGTTGCAGCATTTTTTTAAATCTATTTATAAAACATTGTAATTAATTAGCTAACTAACTACCCAATTGGGCAATACTTTTACATGAGACTATTCCAATTATCTATATTACTACTATTATGCAAGTTTAACGCAGGAGAAAATGGAACAAAAAAACGGCTGTTAACGATTACTAAATGTATCGGTTGTTAACAATATCAGTTAAGCAAAATATATTTTATCCTACTGAAACAAAAAATGGCAATAAAAATTAACTTGCTATGGTCATTTTATAAAATAGCTCTTTCTCGGCAATTTTTTAATTTTCACCCATCTTTTAAATATTTATCCATTTTTTTTTGTAAATATACACCTTTAGGAGTCCTATCTTGCAATAACTACAAAATACTCTAGATTAGACAAGGAATAAGTTGCCCAGCTCAAATCTCTACCCTTTAAATATTTTAATCTTAAATCAAGCTGTCAATATTGACTAACCTTTTGTGGGGAAGTTTTTAACTTTCCCATGCTAAATAGACAAATGTTAATAACATTAACATACTCCCTCTTTTTGAATATAAGCAAAAAACATCAATATATTTTGTTACTAAATATAAGCAAAAAATAATCACTTCTATCTCATTTAATAATATTATTCCCATAATACCCTTAAGTTAATTTAAATTTTATTTTCTAATACATAGTTTATTCCTAAGTAACAATATTTATGCAATTATTAAGGGTAATTTAGAGACTATACTAATTTTTTATATGAGATCAAGAAACTTAATTGCAATTAATTAATTTTCTTTAAACATGAGTTTAGGTATTTTTGCTTATATTAAAAAACGGATGGTGTATTCTTTTACACATTTTTGTTAATATTTGGTAATTTTATGTGAGTTTCAAAATAACTGGGCCTAATAGTAAAGAGGGTGTTAAATTAAAAGCTTTTTGTTAGCATTCTCATATTCGCACACAGACATCTATATAATTCATGAATAACAGCCATAAACACAGAGTCTTTTATGATAGTTTTGTGATTTTGTGAAACTTTCATCACTAGAAGTTTAGAACTAGATATTTGAACATGGCTGCAAGTGACAAACAAAGTGATCTACTACATTTCAAAATGCACTTTAGTTTAGGTGAACAAAACTCTGTATATAACGAACACATTTTACATGTCAGCTAGTAGACATTTCAATTTAAGAAAAATTCTTCCATGTTTTTAATTTATAGCTCTTGACATTAATCAACCAATCATATAGGCAACTCTGCATATGATCAAAAGATTATCTTCAGTTCAATTTCCCATAAAATTAAGTTCATGTGTGACAACAAATAAAAGCACCTGATTGTGAAGGTTTTCAGATTTATCCATCAATACATCAATCTTCACTTGACGATTAAGAACCTGCACACAGGACAGAGTACAGTGATTATTGGTTACATTTTATCAGATGAAATTCCAATAACTTCATAATCAACTAGTGCCAATAGGTCTTTTCTTAACATAAACAGTAAAAAAAAATCCAACAAACGAAACAATTTTACTGAAAAATAAAAAGAGCTAAAAGTGACAAATGTGTCGGCCAAGACCTATTATTCTTATATAGTACTAATCGATGATCAGGGGATGGATAGTGGTGCCATACCTGATCGATATTTGCCCTCATAACTTGTTGGACTTCAGAAACCTGAGCTTTCACTTGTGCAAGTTTGCTAACCTCTTCTTGGTGTTCCACACAATATTGCATATGCTCCTTCAACTTGGGTCTTAACCATGTTAACAACAAAAACTTCATATTAATGCAATTCAACAGAGGGTCACTTTTTCTTTACACAACTAACATGGTAAACACAAAGTACCCGAATTCTTTGTTTAAGCTTTTAGCTGTGGCAGTTGCAGCTTTTCCTCCACCATATCTCTTGGTGAAATCCTCCTTGATGCGTTCAAGAAAGGCCATTGCAATCTGGCGACCAACAGACTCCACTGCCACAACGCAGTAAGCTAAAAATAATAGATCATGTGAGTCTAAGTCTAACCAAGTATATATTGTATAAGTTCAGAAAGAAAAAGGAAAGCAATATATGAATCAAAAACATAAATTTCAGAAGGGGTTAGCTGAATTCCTTAAACAATTAGTCACAATAAGCGCTTTCGGTAAGTATAGATAACTGCACATTATGTTTCTTAAACCACAAGATTTCCTTTTCAAGTTGCAATTCTTCAAATTACCACTAAACCACCTTGAAATTTCTTAAAGAATATAGACAGTGGTGTCTATAGCTCAAAAGAAAGGGAGAAAAAGTTGTTGGCAAGTCCTGTGTATCCTTTCCTTTGCCTTCCTAGGTCCTCTAGGAGGGATCTAAAATCCCCGCCAGGGAACTCACGTTTTTTCTATCCACAAAACTCAAATCTGAGACTTTGCTTAAAGAATTTAAGCTCAGTACCACTCAGACCAACGTAATGTTGATGCAGGGATCTAAAATCTAATATATCAATCATTATTTATCAATTATACATTTACTTGTACTTAACTAATCAATAAGAGAGATAATTATAAATAGATAACGAATTAGAAAGATAAATGACATATTAAAAAAAACATACTAGAACATAAATTGTATTTCTTAATTTATGTGAAGTTATCTTAAACAATAATAAAAAATAATGAAATCAATGTCTATCGATACAAGTAGTAAAGAGTTTGATTATTTTTTTTAAATAAAATATCTAATTCAAATCTAATAAATTGAAAAAAAATAGAAAAAATCCTTCACATAAAAAAATAGAAAAAAGATTTAGAAACAGACCACAACAATTGTTCCGGTAATAAAATAAGGTACTTAAAACAGGTCCTTATATTTTTATTTTTTAAATTTTCAAATGAGTCCTTATATTTTACTGTATTTATCTGGGCATGGGATGGTAAGGCTCAGTTTAATGGTTGTTGTAGTAACCCAAACCAAAACTTGATAAGAGCAGCACGAGGAAGCACTGCACTGTATTAAGCTATAACAATTAACAACAAACTACAAGACTGAATTGCTTTGTTTATTCCATCATTCGAATATTATGCAGTAACAGCTAGAGCCTAGAAGATTAACCGAAACTCTCAAACCCGTTTGTAAGACCATTTTTACCAAGGTTTTAAATTGCTGTTACGTCACCTTGATATTGCAAAAAAATTACAGATAAATGTAATTGATACGGCCACAATTGCGGTTGTAATGAAGTTTTAGAGACTACCTAACTTTTTATATCGCGGCCGCAATTTCGGTTTTGGACTATTTTTTAAGACCTTGGTTTCCACCATCATTTTATAAAATAAAAAAAATGCAAAAATTGAAACGAGAAACAAGTTAACAGAAAAAAAGAGAAGAATGTTAAAGGGAGGGAGGAGGAAGTTAGTTACTGAATCCATCGTGGGCGAGGTAGTTGAAGGTGTGGCCGTCGGTGTTGTAGGTGAACTTTGTGTTTGATGCAGGGAGCCTCTGCAGGCACTGCAACGCTATCTCCGCGAAGTTACCGCTGAAGTCGGTGTGCTCCGCCACGATCACCGTCCCACGCGCCACGAAGCTGTATATCAGCGATTGTTGCCCCATCCAAAACCGAAAACAAACTCAGCTAAGAAAAAAGAGAAGAAAAAGGAAAATGAATTCTGGTTTGATTTGATTTGATTGATTGTTGGTTGCGCGCAAGAGTTTTGAGGGAGAAGGATGCAAAAGCGTGTTTGATTTTTTGACGTGTTCGTAATTAGTTGCGATTTTTTATTACAGAAAAAATGCCACGGGATTTTTAGGGACTTTGATTTGAAAGAACTATAGCTCAAGGACGGGGTCAGAGAAAGAAGAGTCAGCAGAGCAGAGGCCCTTCCGTTCTAGAACGAGAATTGTAATTATGGTGATTACATACGAGGTAAGCAATAACGTGATGCAATAATGCAAGCAAACGACTTTTTTTATATGTGAATGAATTGTTATTGTTATGCTGATGCACACATTAATTAATTAATTCCAACACGAAAGAAAGGAATTTATGTTCGTAATAATATTATTATAATTATAATTTGTAAAAGAGGATTTACCTTCCGTTGATGTATAGAATACAAATTCCAGTCAATATGACTATTCAGGACAAAGATAATTCTTCAATTCTGAATTGTCACATCATCAATTGTTTATTTGTGCTCTATATTTTCCAAATTCCAAGTCTGTTTTATTCAAGATTTAGTAAAGGTTCAATCACACACCAATGACTATTGGTCCATCATGTGACAATGAGTTTGGTTCTTAATATATGGGTGAATGGCTCAACTTGGATTATACAGAGAGTCTAGACAAAAAAAGAAATATAATAATTCAATTACACACACCTTAATATATGGTGCAGGAAGCGCCGCCTTGAGAACTTCCTTTATAACACCCTTGGCTGATGCAATATTTGGGAATTTGTTTTGGGTGGAAATAAAAGAAGGTAGTTGTTGGTGATTTCTTGGGGAGCATGCCGTACATATATAGCATGAAAGTGGTTTTGCAGATAGGTTTGACTGAGGATATATACTATATAGCACTGCTTTTGCTTTATACAGCACATGATAGTAACTTGCAAAATAAAACATTAGCTTCATATTGATTACTAGTGATTACAATCAAACCCACAGGCCTTACAATATCAGCTTCATATCCCAGTAGTACTGCTGCAAGTATCTACCTTGTTGGCCAAATATTGATTTAAGTTGGGACCATGAAATCAAGAGGTTAAATGCTGATTGAAAAGTTTTGATTTTTTAAGTACTAATACGCATAGTTTTGAGACCACTAATTCGATTTATTTGGATTCAAAAGCCTAGTTTATAACTTGTAGTTTTGAGACTATAACATGGGTAGTATACAGATCAAAATCTAGCTAGTTCTATCTTAACATTTGATGTCGTCTATCTCCTTTTTTTTATAATCAAAATACACATATCATTTTAAATAATTGTTTCTTGATACAAAAGAAAAAAGTCATGATTATTAATTCTATTTAAGAATTAATTGAAGAATATCCTTTTGCTAAGAGTCTTTTATCAGGTTTATCATTCTCCTTCACCTGGTTTGTCACTGAAATTGCCAATCCAACAGCTCCTTGGGTTCAAGTTTTTCAATTATACAAGACGAAAAAGTTAAACATTGACAATTTTCATATCAATAAAAAGATGGGCAAATTACTAAATCAGTTTCAATTCCAGAGCAGCTGGGGGGCAAAAACAGTAAAGTACTTCCTCTGTGAAATAATATATGCTGTTTACATATGTTTAATATAATTGCACAAGGATTAAGAAAGCTATTAAATTTATCCAACCAATTTGGGAAAGTTCTCACTTGAGATGGCTTGGCTTCTTTTTGTTCCTTCCCTTTTATATACGAGGTAGACAAATTCTGATGTTCAATAGTTGTAGCAATTTGATTTGCAGCAGCTACTCCTTCAGACTCTTTGGTCTTTTTCTTCTTGTTTTTCTTCTCAACAAAAGGACCCTCCTCAGAATGCTTTTCATTTGGCATAGTAACATTAGTCTCATTGCTATTGCCAGATGCATGACCATTTATCTTCCAATCTACCTTACCATGTTCTTTCAACTACTTTTATTCTTCTTCCTTACCTTGGGTTGGGGGTATAAGAGCATATCTGTTACTATGTAATTGAGAACTTGCATGTGCACAACCGGTTGCAAAATTTGAATAATTTTTTAATATTATTGACAAATAAAAAGAACACATTATTGTAATAATAAACTTTGAATAAGGAACTTTCACTCGAATGAATTACAATTTTATAGTCAAAGGCATCTTGTATAAATAAATTTCTCATCCCATGAAAGAAAAAAGTGAACCCTCAACCTCAAGTCAAGCCTCAACAATCATTTTAAAAAGAAATTAAAGAAACTAATGCAAACCAACTTCCCAGTGTTGAATTACAAAAAGGGGCCAAAATGTTGAAACAAATCAAATCAATTTCAGGTGGAAGTTAGCACTTGGGAAGATCAGCTGGTGGAGGAAGTAGCTTCTGATTTGGGAGCTTTCCATCCAAGACAACCCAAGCCATCTTAAGACCCCAGCTTGTATGGACTTCCAAGTGACAATGCATGAACCATACCCCTGCAAACACAATTAAACATAATTACATGTCTCTTCTTTTTTTTTTTGTTAATTTATGAAAATGAACCAAAGCATTTTTTGAACCAAAATATAGTATTAATAACTAACCTGGATTATCTGCTAGGAACCTTATAGCTACCCAACCACCAGATGGAACACCAATTGTGTTCCTTTCAATAGGATCAATGAGATTGAAGTTTGCAGGGTCCTTATTTGGATCAAAGTTACCAAATCCTTGGCCTACAACAAAGAAGTTAAAGCCATGCAAATGGAGAGGGTGACTTTCTACTCCAAGAATGCTAGTGTCCTGCATGACAAGCTCCACACTTGTGTTGAACGGAAGAACCACAACCTTTGTCCCATTGCTCACCATGGTGTTGTTTGGTGGGGTGCCAGTATAGTTGAATGGATGCAAGGGACTTTTTGGGAAGTCAGTGGTGTAAACCCCATTGGATTGCCCAAAGAAGTGGGTTTGGAGAAGTGCAGTGGTTGGGAGTGTGAAGGACACATTGTTCACTGATGCTGCAAACATTGTTCCATTGGGTCCCTGACAAGTTTGGTTTTGCTGGCAAGGATTAGTACCAAGGCCTACTGTAAAGAAAAAGTGCTTATCAACTTTCTGGGGAACATTAGCTGGAAACTGAGCACTTGCAAGGCTACGGAGTTTGTTGGAAAAACTTGTTGCAAAAGAAGTGTCATTAAGTGCTGGGAGTATAGGTTTGAAGAGTGGAAGCTTTTTCAGTGAAGTGGCTAAATGATGAGTATTAGAAGGGATTTTATATTCTAGTATACCAGCAACCGTTGAGTTGTCAAAAGTTCCTTGGCCAGTCACATATGGTTTAGCTGTCATTAAGAATGTGGCATTGGGGTAGTGAGATTTGGTCTTCAGAAGAACATTAGTGGTTTGGCCAGGGGCAATAAGGATGGTGTTAGTCACAAAAGGCTTTACATAAATTGCATCAGCTTCAACAACTGTGAGGGTGTGATTAGCAATGCTGAAGAATAACTCATCATTGAGGGCAGCATTAATCAAACGTAGCAAGTAAGTCTTCCCAGGCTTCACCTTCAGCTTGAAAGTATCTGTGAATAATGATCTCTTGGAATCAAACCATGTTGCTGCTGATGATACCATTTCATAAGAGGTCTATAATTTCTACGAGTTACATGCTTATGCAGAATTAATTGGTGACTAAAATAGTAAATGCCTCTTTTAAGGCAGCACTTGGTAAGTGCCATTTTCCCTATTGGCTACTATGATTGGATAAAGCTTCATTTCAATTATAGTAATTATTTGATTCAATTCTAGTAGGAATTGGTGACTATTCCTAAAATGTATATATATTAGTTAGCACTTGATACCTTTGTTGGAGCAGTTATTCAATGGCCCTGGAAGGCCATTAATTGTGTAGGCATCAGAGACATTTGGTCCTCCCCCGGTTAGCAAGGCTTGTGCTATGATTGCCTCAGGATCTGCATTGAACCATTCTCCTGAAAAAAAATAAGTAAAGAGTAATTAGCTTGTGAAAAATAAGAAAAATGGGGTAGACCAAGGTTCACTCTTTTAGTAATTTCATTACCAAATATGATAGGTACTTCCTTGTCGGGTTTTGCAAAAGGATATTTATCATTGTGCTTGGGAAGGATGATGAGTGGACCATAGATTGTTGCTCTTAACCAAGATATATGGGCATGCCAAAAGAGTGTGCCTCTCTGGCCTTTAATGGTATAATTGTAAACATAGCTTTGACCTGTCTGGATGGGGCATTGAGTCACATATGCTGGCCCATCAGCCCATCCGGATTGAAGCTGTCGAATGCCATGCCTATTTGAAAGAAAAGGCCAAGTTTTTGACACAAATTACTTCCATGCTCAAAGCTTAACAAATTCGAGTGAATCACTAATTTAGTCTCTAAAATTGTAGGGTGCTATTAACTTAGACTTTGAACTTATCAATATTCAAAATTAGTCTCTGAAATTGAAAAAACTTTGATCACTAGTCCTTATCAGACGATTTCAGGAACTAAATTGACTGACACAAAAGAATCAATGTGATCAAGGATTTTCAATTTTAAGGACTAATTTATATATTAATAATTTCAATAACTAAGTCGACCACGCTCTACAATTTCATACACGAATTTGGTGATTCACTCAACAAAGTCACTGCAATTATTCTTGTAGCAATTTTGTTTACAAGAAACAGAATGTTCCTTACCAGTGAATGGAGATGTTGTTTGACACATGGTTAACCACTTTGATAAGAAGACGGTCGCCTTCCCTAGCTACAATGCGAGGTCCTGGAAACTGGCCATTCACTGTCACCATGCTCTTTCTATGGCACAACCTTGTCACATTTTGGTGCCTTATCTGCATCAGTAACCTCAAATTTTGTTACATGCAGAGGAAAGCAGACACAAAAAGTAAAAGTAATTAAAACACTAAAGGAATTGTACAATTGAAAAAGGGTAGTGAGTGTTTTAAGGAAAGTACATCAAAACGGTAGTGTCTGGTAGTTCCCGCCAATGCAAGCTCAAGTATACAAAAATTAACCAATGACAAAAAGAACACTGGGATTTTAAGTGATGAAAGAAAGGAAACACCACCCATGTTTCTCTCTGAATTCCTGAAAAGATTGTTGATCTTGAAAATGTTTCTCTGAGTTTGAACTGTGTTGATGGAATGAATGGGACAAAATGTTGGTGTCTATATATAGGAGTGAAGAAAAGACATGGTTGTTTGATTAGGTGATGAAATATTTTTATTTTTATGTGATATTCAAAGAGAAGCTGAAATCAACATTGCTGTGTTTGAACGAGAACATTGGTTAGAAGTAGAACAACTTTAGAGTGGTGTCAAAGACATCCAATTTAGTTTGATCTCCTTCTTGTGCAAGTCAAATTAAGTCTTTGACAAAGCTTCTATTGCTTTGATTATTATTACTATAGCTGCAAATCGCATTCATTGTTTGTTTGACAAACTGTTATGTATGCAAGATGATTGCATTTGATAGGCTAGGAACTGAAGATTCATTGGTCAGATGTAGCTCTCAACCAATGTTCTTGTTGCCAAAGTAAGAAAGTACTATCTAATCTGTCACTTCAGAGTTCAGTGCCAGATATTGGTGTTATATTTTCATATTATCATAACAGATTATTTGCATGAAATAATATAGCCCAAATTCAATTGAGGCGATTTTCTTCAACTAGACAGAATCAGAGAAATATAACAAGTGTTCATGTGTGCATGGCAATATAAAACCCCACCAAAAAAGAAACGAAAATCTGATTAATATCACTCTAGTTAGTTTGTTTAGTTGGTGACTGGTTAGGTGATTGGTTACATCTCTGTTTAGTATATTTGGCTTAAGATTTCTTTTTCAGCTCCCTAAAAAGACTCTAATAAGATTACTTATCATAATTTAAGCATTTACAAACAAGGATTAATACGCAAGTCCTTATATCACTCGTTTTCATTCCAGCACTTTTGATCAGATTCTTCTCTCATTGCTTTTCTGTTGGAATTCTCTCGTCTCCAACATGTTTTCCAACAACCAATTTTGCAAATATGAGATTAATGTATTTGAAGAAAAAAAATTAAAAGCCATGTTTCATTTTAAATTATTTATTTATTCAATTCAAAATTTTGAGTTTTTATATAGTATTCATATATAACAAGTCTTGTATCTATAAGTGTATTTATATTATTTGTGAATAAAATATTTTTATTGTCCATAAACTAAAATCGGGTTGGCTCTAATCGATAGGTTTGAATAACATTAACAAAAGATTTTTAGTTCAAATATTATGGGTATTCTCTCATTAGTAATTCATCCTATTAAGAGGGAACTAAGGGCAAAATGAGATTGAATCATTCATAATTATGCTAGCAATAAAGGTGACCTAGTTAGGTTTATCGGTAGAGATTAGTCATTAGCGAATTCGGTGGATATTTCACACTAATATATAGCTATAAAAAAAAGTTTAAAACATGGGTTCTAGAGTTGACATTTAACTTTTTAAATCTCTAAATCTATGCTATAAGCAAATGTTTGATTGTCCTTTCAAAGTATATTGTACAAATTCTAATAATTGAGTTTGTCAAAACCAATATGTTCCATTGGTCAAACTGAATTTCAAGACGTTGGAACAGAAATCCAAACATAGTCATAGTGTTTACCAACTCATAGATATTAAACTATAATTGTGGTGTAGGTGTTATAGGCCATTATTTTAAAAAACAGACTAACAAGTTTAACTGGCTGAATTAGGAACCAATCAAATATTTGGTTTGTTTAACCCATAAAATTAGTTGATCCCAAAACTGATGAGAATCAGTATAGAACTGAGATCAAATTGGTCCAAAATTTGTGGTAAGAACTAATTTAAATTGTTCAATTTTTATTTTTTTAATTCAAAAATATATATTTTTAGCCAAATAAAAGTTTAATAACAAGTGATGCTGAAAATATTATTCTAATGTAAATACCATATGAAACTTACTATAATAAGTCACCATTATATAACCCGAAGAAAATACATCTAAAATCAATATATTAAATGATGAAAGAAAATTGTTTCTCAAATATTTTTTAACAAATAAAATTTAAATGTTTTACTTATCTACTTGTTCTTCCTAGCACTTCAAACCCTCCTGGATTTGGGTTGAATGGATCTCGGACCAAAGGCTCTAGTGGCGGTTTGCAACGGGGGTATTTGCAAAGGCACTTAATGTTCAAGTTAGAGAGATTCCAGTAGAGTGAGGGCAAGCTAGAATGAACATATGTCTGGTGCTGAAAATCCTTCTCTATTTAAACTTGAGGCTATGGTCCCCCAGGGTATAGGGTATCAGAGAGATGTGCTCCCGTATAGTAGGATGGGCCCCTTGTCTCCCCACATCTTGGTGCGTGTCTGCATACGGGCGGCGTGAGGACGTGACTATCCTTGGTTGATACAGATGACAGAGGTGGGGACCAGAGGATCGCATGCAGGTCCGGGTCGGGACTCCTTGCGTGTGGGTCGGGACTGAGATGGGCTGGACCTAGCATGGGACTCAGAGCTCTAGCTGGGCCGCTCCAGACATACTGCGCCAGGCCTAGTAAGGGTTGCCCCAAAACACCACCTATGCATCCGTATTCAAGTTTATATAAAATGTGTGAGTAGAAGCATCGATAGTCTAGTTTTACTATATACTAGCATAGCTCTAAACTACTTGACTGATTCAATAACAAAAGTCAACTAGAGTTGGTCATTGTTATTTTCTTTTGGTGATACATCTCACAAGCTAGTGGGTGGAAGATGTCAACCATCCCCAACTTGGACATGGAAGCTGAAAAGGGGGAGGGGGAGGGGGTGGGGCAAGGAGACAAAGCTTTTGTGAAGAAATTAGCCACTCGACAAAACTTGTGATTTTTCCCAAACAAGGTGGCGAATTAGATGTTCAATATGTTTTGAGTTTGCATCATATTTCTTTAATAATTGTTATGCATTTTAGGTCTTTTAGGTTTGTTTTAATGGTTCCTTGATATAACTTTATCTTTTTGAATCATATTATTGCCTTTTCTTTTCTTTTATGCATAGGTAGGAGGCTCCTAAACTATGGAAAATCAAATGAGGAAAGTTAAGAGAAAGTTGAAGCTGAATAGGGACAAATTGGCAAACCAGTAAGAATCACACCCGGTGTGAAAACTCCTACAGTTGTGATTAGTTTTGTCATGGTGCATCTAAGGTTGTAAACAAGTCAAATGCGTTTGTATCCCGGGTGTGAAAATTCCAAAAGCTGTGATTTCCTCTGTTAAAGCTTTTGATTGTATCTGAAGCTTTCACATCACAGGGGTGAAAATTCTCACAGATGTGATTTTCTTTATTAAATGTGCAAATTAAACCTAACGATATTATGCAACTAACCATTGATAATTTTGCAGGAGTTCAAGTAGAAACAACAGTTGTTGAATCTACAGATAAAAAAGCGGAGTTAACCCATGAGCCACAACTACCCATAGTGCAAAAATCATTAACGGAGACCTTGCCTAAGCCACCAAATTTGTTGCTGTCATATGATTACTAACTATTTTTTTTCTCTAATTTTCATTTTATGTATTGATAAAAAAATCTCACCCAAATTAACCACCTGACCCGCCAACTGAATGTGAATTTTCTAATTGTCTTATGTTGTTATAAGTGTACCCCTAGAAAGGAGATTCCCCTTAAACCACATGATCAAACATTATTATTGAGATCTACTAATGATCTGATTTTTGTTATTTTAAGTGGATGTTGGGACATGGGAAGAAGCCTCCTACTAAGGGGAAAAATCCTCTCTATTTTTCTTTTATTTTTTCTATTATTATGCTATGTTTGGATCCTTTTTTATTATTTTAATCATGATATTAGTGTGAAGTAATCCGTCAATTTTGCCAATGATTAATCTCTGTCAGAGAATCAAAGGTCATATTTAGTGAGGTTTCTCTTCCTAATCATATTTTTTTCCATAAAAAAAACTTAAACTTGAATTCTTGCCTAAGTGATCCGAGCCACGTCGTATTCGGACGAACTATGTTTTTTTATTTGACTAAATTTTGTTCATGTTGACCAAATTTAAAACTTCCGGGTTGTACAAGAAGACCACCAAATCGGGATCTCACATTTTCTACGATACATTATATAGCCCTAATTCTAATTCGGCCGTTAGTGTTAACACTCATGCTCTCTGTACTCTGAAAAAACGGTGTGTGATACGAAGAAACGAATCAGGTACGCACAAATCCAATCCTCATATCTCATCTCATCCCATCACATTAGACCTCTCGCTTTCCCCGCCAAACTTTTGACCCCATCGATCGATCATTCCCTTCACTCCTTTCTCTCTCGCTTTTTGTTTTCGCATTTCGGTTTTCTTCGCTCTTCCAATTCCGCCGTGGTATGAACCTAATTTCCCACTCTTTTTTCCGAACCTCCATTTTGAATTTTTTTTTTGTTTTGCCCCCATTTTGGTGACGAATTTTTTGAAGTTGTGATTATTTCACATTAGTAGAATCTACCTTAAGCAATGTTAAGTAAGAGAAGCACTCGTGTATGTGTGTGTGTGTGATGAGTAATTCTTCTTAGTTCATTATTTGATTAATGCTGGTGTTTTTTTTTATGTTGCTTTGAGCTTATAGTGTTCACGGGTGGATCTTGTCTTTGATATTTTCCATGCATTTTGACAATTTGATGTTTGATGTTTCTAGTTCAATCAAATACGCACGTGGGAGTAGCACAATGTGTTGACCGTGGAGCAGCAAGTTTTATCAATAATGGCAGAATGTGTGGCTTCCCCATTCTGTGTTAAGCTGCATATGCAGAGAAGGCCTTTTAGAGAGAGAGGCTTCTCACATCATACTGCCAAGTTCAAGACTTTTCGAAGGTTTGATTATTTGTTTGTTGTTGTTGTTGTTGTCAGAGTTTAATAACTATTCACAGATAGTGTAAGCAGATTCTACATACACATGTAATCATCATTCTATCTTGTCATTTCGTAATATTACTTCTTAAAAGTTGTTCTTAGTAGTTGTTTGACACTGTGACGAGAAACATATATACACGACACCACCACTGCATAGTTATTAAACTATTATTATTATTATTATCCTATTACTGCTTTTTATTTATTTTGTATTTGTTTGTTCCCCCTTGTATGGAGAACCAGAAAATAGCAAATATTGATGGTTTATAAAATAATACCAACTGCTGAAAAATGAACTATTGAACCTTTTGTGCATTATCTTCATTATTGCCAAAATAGAATTTACCTAAATTTTTGCAAATCTTTTTATGTGGAGTGGACTTGGGAGGATAATAGTAGACCGCGGGATTCTGGTGTTTATAATCTGTGTGGGTGCAAAATATAAGATTCAACATTTTCTAGGTTATGAAAATATTTATTATTTATCATTTGATAAAAGATTGTAAATTAATAGTAAAAAAATTGAGAGAGAAATATGCAAAGTGTTTAGCTGTTATAAAAGGAAACTCAATAAAACTGCACTGTTTGATGATGGTTGAAACTACTGTGTATTATAGGTTTTAGTTTTGCGAAAATACCCTCCATTATTTGTTGTTGGTACTTGGTAAGTCTTGAGTCCCTTGACTATCGGATTCTTCGGCATTTAAAAGTGAACACCAAAAATTGGAATTGCCTTTTTTATAAGTATCTTATAGTAGTTTTCAGTTTTCATAGAAACCAGGATTTCATTTCTTTGCATTGTTTGTTGCCATTACTAAGATTTTAAGATTACAATCACCATTGATGGTTCTGTTAGTTCACCCTGTTTTACTTATACATCGTTTTGATAGGTAGGAAGTATACCTTTTCCTGTCCTGTTTGTTTAGCAGTGATCTTTGCTGTTTTTCGTGCCTGGTATTGTGAGTTTGGTAGTCTTAGCTTTCAATATTTACTTCTTGTTGCAGAAATCATTTCAGAAATGGATGTGAATTTTTTCACTTTTCTACATGGAAATCATTTGAGCTGAGTGTATTTGGGACGGCCGATTTGAAAATTAGTCATCGTCTTCGAACATTCCCTTTAAAGTGCATTGGCTTAGGAGCTTCGGTTGACTTTGATGGTGCAACAGCTTCTGATTTGGTGCCAGTTGTTAATCAGGCTCTTTTGTTGGGCAGTATATTTCTCACTTATATGGCTGGAGTAATTCCTGTTAAGAAATCTTATACCAGTTATCAAAAGACCAATTCTGATAAAAATGCATTACCTGAGAGCTCAGACATTTCTGGTAGGTAAGGGTAAGCAGGTCAAGATACCAGGGTTGAATTGCTTTTATTTTTTTACATGGGTGAAAAATTTGTTTATTATTTGGAGACAGATCATAGTTATTTCTCTATTTACTTGAGAACTTTTTGTCCCTTTTGCAGTTCAGCAGAGCAAAATTATCGAGTTGAGTCAAAGTATGTATTAGATGTGGTGAGAGGAAAACTTTTGAATTCTGTAAATGCTTTAGAGCATGAGGCTTATTCAGGAGACATCATACTTCAATCTGCAAAACAACCCTTGAGTTTAAATGCTGTTGCCGAGGGTCCAAAGTTAAGGTTACTTTGGGCTGCTTTTCAGCAAGTTGAGGAAGAGGCAGGAAATCCCCCCTCCTTTCTTTATTGTCATATGAATATGTTATATTATTTTGGTATAATTCAGAATTTTGACAATTTGAAATGCAATAAATGCTTGAAATATGTCTTCTGGCTTAATATATCTTGGATGTCATACCTTGAGCAAAAACGTCAAAGAGTGTGAACAGGTCTGAAGTGGGAGATATATTTCTTCTTTACAAAATTTGTTCGAAAGAAATCTTAAAGAATGCTATGTAACTATTTTTGTTATGTCCCAACTACTCATTTACTACATTACTTGCTTCCTTCTATTATACAGATGGATCAGCAATTTTGCATTTAACTACAAAACTTTACAGTTAATGTTTTCTTGAAATTAAAAATCAGTCCCAAAAGTTGATTCTCTGTACATTTTATTGCTTTTTTTTTTTCCATATATAATTTACTTCTGAACTAAAAAATCCATGCCAGTGTGATTAAGTAGGTGTAAGCTATTTTTACAATTTTTTACTACTGTTATGAATTGTTTTAAATTTTTTCATCCAGGTTAATAATATCTCAAGCATTTCCAGATCTGTTGGTATGGGTGATCTATTCAGAATTTTTTCTGAAGTTATTCAAAGATCCTGTTATTCTATCTGCACTACATGGCTGGAAAAGGAATTTTTGCTTCTAAAAGGCAACACTGACAAGGTATTTCTAGAAAGTACATATATCACCAACGTGTATTACTGCTAGAGTGCTAGTACATTTGAGTAAAATACTGATCTAGGTTGGATGGATTTGAGTACTATAAGATATCTGAAAACTAGGGTATGGGTATGGGAGGATATCTTATATAGAAATATAAAGACTTAAAACTCAAGTAATTAAGCCATAAGTTAAATACCATTTCCATAACATTCTAGTTTCAGTTTTTCAAGAAAATTCCGTAAGTGCATCAATAAGCTGGTTCGTCTTCTCAAAAGTGACAAGTGCAATTTAGAGAGAAAAATGCGACGTAACAAAAAAAGGGCAACCTAAGGTTATAAAGCTACTGCCATGGTGGGATCTAGGGAAGGGTACTCAAAATCCATTGTGGGTCTATTGTTGGTAGTTTTATCTTGCATTTTGAGAGGTTGATTCGTGGAGTTATAACATTCAATGAAAGATCAACCAATGAGATTGCGATAACATACTTGCACATATAAAATGTAAATATGATGTTAAAATCCACTCTGTTAATTTCCAAACAGCAACTATAACTTTGCACTTTCCTCTCTAAAGTCTAAAGTACAATCCTTACTTTAGAGAAGCCAAGTTATGATAGGGACTTGGGTATTATGGGGTGCCCAAGTCCCACATCGGGTAGTATGGGATGCTCGGTGGAGTATTTAAGTGCTTGGTTCTTCCCCCTTGATAGCTAGCTTTTCAAGGGAGGGTTCCCCAAGTGCTTAGGTACTTATCAAAACCTTAATGAAATATTTCCTACCTCCAAAATGTCCCTTCAATTCCCCTTATACGCCCTCCTCTTCCTCAGCCTGCATATTCCCCTTTTCTCTCTCTTCCACTATCTCACTGCCACCTGTCCTTTTTGTCTGTCCTTTCTCACCAGCACTCACACCCACAATTTGGGACCTGCAGCTGCTGGCTCCTCAGATCCGGGTCCCACAATTGCCCCACTCCCCTGCTCCTCACCTCTATTCCTCCTACGGTACACCTTCAAATTGGGTTGGGTCCTAACAAGTTACAAGTAAGCAAAGATACCTAAAGCAGGCACAATATTTGTAAGGGTGAAGCAACGGTTTCTTTCATTTAGTAGCAAACCAAACAATGTAGCAAAACTTGGTATTTTTGCTTGGATTGGCTTGTATTAAGTGATATAGGCTCATTATAATTATTGACCAAAAGGTATTGATAGAGAAATTTGAAAAGAAAAATATTGGGTACATATCCATATGTTTTACTTAATTACCTGTACTGACTACATATACATGATATGACACTCATTTAGGAGTACTTATGCTTCATAGATACTGATTTCACTTCTTCGACATTATTGTTAGGAACTTATTTCTATGATACTTGAAAAAGTGAAAGGGGATAGCACTATTGTACAGAACATTACAAAGTCTGGCAAAAAAGATCTGTATTCAGAATTACTTTGGTATCTCACTTTTGGTTATCTCAGGTAAAATCAGCATTCTTCTGTTTTTTCTTTACTCATTGTGATTTTTCCTTTGCACTTATTCGGTTTCTTCTGGTTCCATTTTTAATGTTATTTCATTATGCAATGAACCATGGATGCTTCAAATGAATTGAGTATACATGCTTGATACTCGTACTGATTGTCCCTTGGTATTTAGTTGCTTTTTATGATCTTTAACAGAGTGTTTGGTTCAAAGGAGGAGGGGAGGGGAAGGGAGGAGAGGGATTTAATTAGATGTTTTGTTTGGTTGAGAGAAGAGACAGGGGGAGGGATTTTAGTTGAGGGGAGGGACTAATTTACCTTTATACTCTTATAACCTTTCAGGTTAAATTTTATGTGCGGATTTTTAAGTCAATTCATTTAAAATATTTTAAACCCACCACCTCTCCCCTCCAATTTCCCCAGTACTAGAGGGGAGCCAACATTTAGTGAGGATAGATTTTTCCCCTCCATTCCCCTCCCATCCCCTCCTCATCAAATTGTTGAACCAAACAATAAAGATTCATAAAAATCCCCCCTCTCTATTTCTCTCCAACCAAACACTACGTAAATTCTAACCAACATGTCTTTTCTCATGTATCTGGTCAACGGCTTAATGCTTTTCAACTAAGTAACATGTTTGATAGTTTAGGTGAGTTACCAATGGGTACAAAACTTATAGGTTAGCTTTCTTACAAGCAAACCTGTCCTTTTGTCATGAGGGATTCTGTTTTATTCTTTTCTATTTTTTTCTCATGGAAACATAACCAAAATTAAAATAAGATTTTAGTTTCATGTGCTCTTTCCTTGTAAATATGCTTTAAGGAGAAAAAAGAGGAAAAAAAATTCTGTTTGTCTGCTGGAATATCTGATGTGCGGGCCACTGCATGATTTCTGAAAGCGTAGGTTTACAGTATTGATATGGCCTAGTCTACAAAGGAAAACATGTTTTTGATTAATGATTTCTGTCTATATTTGAGTGGTTAGCCTTGTTTGTTTTAAGCATATTTTTGTGTTCATGACCATCTCTTTTTTTCTTAATCTACCAGAACTTCTAAAATTCATTTTTTAATATGATCTTTTGATTGAAGACACTCACCATTCATCCATCTTTTGTCAGGGATGATTTCTGTTATGATTCCTGTATATTTGATAGGAACGGGATTTCCATATTAGAAGATTTAGTGATAGCTCTAGCAGATGGGATTGCAAGCCTATATCTGGAGTTTATTTCTGTTGATAGTGATGTGTCAAGTAAAACAAATAACTTGGACATGTCATTGTGTGCTTTGTCCACCAGAGAACTCCAAAAACTACGCAATGAGGTATTGTAATAGTGTAGTTTCCAAATTTCAAGCTTATGGATCTTGTTTCTGTTGTTTACCCATATTGGGGCCATTCTGTCTTCAAGTTGTGAGAACTGAGAACTGAATGTGGATTCTTTTTAGTGAAAGTTTCAGTGGTGATTCGGTTCTTCAAAGTGATAATTTTTTTTCTATAAAATGCAATTACAAACTTCCAATAAAATTTTCATTCTTGTTGTATAGTGTGGTTAGGGGCTAAAGCAGAAATCTTTTCCTAAAGTCAACTGAACTGGAATTGTTTCTGTTGTCTTTTTATCTTTCCATCACTTTTTGTTTCTCAATTATTCTATGGTATATGGAGAGGGCAGGTGATTTTGACAATTTGCATATGCTCATTCTGTCATTGTTAACTATAAATGAACAATTTTTTGTCATATCTTACCGAGCAAAATGAGATGCATATTGAAAATCTCTAATTTGTAGCCTGGATTTTATTACATTTTATCCATTATGTGTGTAGAAAATGCATATGACGACCTCTTTTTTATAAAAATTCTCTATAGATGAAAAATAAATGTATAGTGTGCATTTTTTTAACAAATTAATGTGAGAACACATGATATATGTTAAGCAGCCTGGTCCGTGCTCCATTTATTAATGAAAACTCTTTTCAGGGGAATACTGATATTTTAGCATGCCTTCATATTCACTGCATTCACAATCTAGACATTCTGTTCCTTTTTCCATGCAGTCAAAATGCTGTTATTGGTCATAATGTTTTAGGTGGTCCGTTTATTTTGACAAATTGATGTGAGAACAAATGATGTGTTAACTGGCCTGGTCTATAATCCATTTTTTAATGAAAAATCTTTCAGGTGCATATTGATATTTTAGTATGCCTTCCTCTTATTTGCTGCATTCACAAAATATTCCAGAGTCCAGACACTCTGTTCCTTTTGTCATACTGGCACTTATGCTGTTTTTTGGTCAAAATGTTATTATTGGTCTTTAATGTTAAATTCCCATAGATTACCCACAAATTGTTGGGATTAGAACTTTGTTAACTGTCTGTCTTTAGACATTCCTGTTAGGTAAATTGAGAGCATTTCAGGTTCTTTTTTGGCACCCAAGGAAAGGAGAGGGTAAAATGGAAAGTGTCCTGTTTTGTGAGATTTAACTAATTACCTTTACCAGATGTACATTTTTTAAACATATTACTATTTATTTTAAATTTGGTTGAAATTTTACCAAGACTTCCAGTTATACTTTTGTTATCAGGTGGCTTTGAACCAGTGGTTGTCCCACAACTTGGACACAGTAGTGTCAATGTATGAGGATCGCTTTGATCTGTGTACACTTGAGAGCCAACCCATTGATCTACCGGACAACAGTCAGACTCAAAAAGAATCTTGGTGGAAGAGGCTTACCCAGCAACATTCAACAACCATGTCAGATGAATTACATTGCATTGCCATAAGCCATTTCTCGATGCCCGTCAAACGTACCAAGGAATTAAGAGCCCTGACAGGATGGTATGTTTTATCTTTGCCCTTCTATGTAGGCATAACTAAGTCTGGTCCCTGCATTCCACGTTATGTTCATTTAGTCACTGCTTGTCCAACTTTTTCAATTGAGTTCTTTATTATTTCATTTGTGCTTCATGTAGTCCCTAACTCCCTATTCCCAACTCTTATCTAAATTACTTTGTTTGGTATTTGCTATGCTAGTATTTGATGATGTGTTAGGTTTAAGTTAGCAAACATGGATCCCTACTGGCAATTTTTGGGTCCAAATTAGACTTCTAGATGCTATAACAAATAACAGTAACTTATGTTTTAGCTTCTGTCAGCTGGAAGTGTAACTCGTAGTTGTATAGTTAGAATTAACACGTAGTCTGCATGTGCAACACAAACAATTAACTGCCGAAGTTGGATGGCAGTTGATTGAAGGAACTACATTGAAATTGAATGCAGTTGGTAAATTTAGGGTCTAAATTTTTTAAATGTATGGAACTAAACTGTGTAGTCTGAAGATATATAGTAGGTGTGATTGATTAAAGTATTTAAAAAAGCTTATATTTAAAATTTTAGTTAAGGAGATTTTAACAAAAAACAAATATTCTCTTAAAAATAAAATCCAAACTTGGTCAGAAACTAAAAACTTAACTAAGCCCTTTATTTATTCTTTTAAGCATGTAAAAATTGCTAGTAATAGCTAGTATCCGTACAGGAAACACAGGAAATTTCACTTTTATAATTAGGACTATATTTATCTGAAAAAAAATTGTTTTTTTTTTAATTTGCAGCATCGGATTGTGTTCCTAACTTCCTATTAGGATTTATAGTGAGGTACTAAAGAGGGTACATGCTTTTCATTTTGCTCATGTGTTCATAAAGTTCGAGAGAACAGTAGTCATGGTTTGGTGAATGAGATGATGAATTTATGGAATTAAGAATTCTGGCAGTAGGCTGTTCTGTTCACCAGATGGCTGCCAGTGAGAATTCCTAACCTTGTTTAATATACTAACATATTTGTTACGGGTTGCTGCTATAAATTGGGCAAAGCTCCTAGTAAGGTGAGGAAAATAAGAGTATATCCACTCTTATATTTTAGCGAGTTAAGATCACCATGCACTTTAAATTAAATCAAGAGTGGATTACACCATTACTTGCTTACTTTTGCTTGATTTTGGTGTCTCTTCTTTCCTCATGTTCTTTAATATTTTCATTTCTCTTGTCAATTTCATTGTGCTATACTGCTATGCTATTTAACAAATTTTCTTGTCTAATGAATCTCCTTCACCCGTTATCTCCTCATCTTAAGTCTACATTTCATCAATTAATCATCCCTTGCATCGTCCTTACACTGGTTCTCTTGTAATCAGTTTAGAGGAGTTTTTATTTTTTTTCCCAATAAATATAACTTGCTGTTAATTTAATGTATTGCAGGCGATATTACTTCAGCCTTCTCCTTGAGTTGTCTGACATCACCATGCCACTTGTTAGAGCAGTCATTGATAAAGCGAGCGAAGCTATCTCATTCTTTTTAGTTAGCTTGATTGGCAGGTCTTTAGGACTCATTTATACAGGCATTAGGCAATCCCTCAGATGGAAGTGAGATAAGTGGTACAGTTTTGTGTAGTACAGTTTTTTTTTCTTTAATATTCATTTATGATTCTGTTTCCTTTTGCTTCATATATTGTGGTTTAGATTAAATCAAATTGGAAGTGTAGCCTTGCTTTCTATTGGTCATGCGAGGCTTCACTGTTTTATTTATCTGAAAAGCTCATTCATCTTGAGATGAAGTCACTTTTAGCTTTGAAGTTTCTCGGTTTATAATGTGAGCGAGAGCGCGCGCTTGCATGCGTGTCAGGGATGTATATAGTTTTTTTTTTTTGGTGAAAACAAACTCATAGCATTTCAGGGATGTATATAGTTGATTTTTATGTGAGTGATATGAATGGTTAAGATTAAAATAGTCATGACTGGATACATTCCACCCCCTTCAAGAGAGAGTTGTTTTAAAGAATGTGTTCATGGACGAGTCCGTTTGGATTGTAGTGAGGCTAGACTGGGTTAGCAAATATCTTGGCTCATTGCGGACCTATCCAAATGGGTGGACACTCTACTATTAACACAATGTTTGGTTCAAATGAGGGGGATGGTTTTGACCCAAAAAAAATGAGGGGGAGGGTGGGGAGAGGAGAAATTTAGTTAAATATTTAAAAATAATTTATTCTATATACTCTTATAAAATATTTTAAACCCTTCTCCAAATCCCCCAATTATTTCAAAGGAGTCAAAATTGAGTAAGTTGATTTTGCTCTCTTCCATTCCCCTCTTCTCCACTCTACAATGTTGAACAAAAAAAGAAAGATGTATAAAAATCTCTCCCCTTCTCTCTTTTTCCCTCTGTTTTTTTCTAACCAAACACTACATTAAAAAAAATCGTCAAAAAAAATTATATTAAAGAACTGGGGCTAAGGGAATCAACAAAAGCATGCATGACTTTAGAGAAAACTTCTCCTTTTCCCCGAAATGGTCACTGATCTTGGTTTCATCAAGGCCACCAGTATTCTTCAGGAACAGAGCCAATTCTTCTGCAGAAGTACACATTTTTTTGTTGCTTATTGAAAATTCAATAACCTTGGAAGGTTTACTATTAAAAAGTTGTAGACATTTCTGAAGTTCGATTTCATATGCCGGATGTTGCTCTAGCGTGACAGCATTTGAAAGTCGATAACTAACATCAGGGTGTAGCTCAAGATCAGAAGCATTTCCTTCTCCATTTAGCAATTAATGGCTCTCTGCTAGGCTACTGCTTTTAGGGCCCTTTGCTAGATATAAATATCCTACTTTAAGGGTATATTTGGATAAACAGTTTATTTAAGCACTTATGACATATAAACGCTTATTTATAAACTATTTTTATAATCGAAAAGAGAATATGGTGAGACTGATTTTATACAAGTTGTAAGTTGTTTTGATAAGTTATCTGGAGAGCTTATGAATTAATCATAAGTTATTTTTATAAAGCTCTGTCAAATACGCTGATAAGTGTTTATATCAGTAGATAAGTTCTTTATAAGCCAATTCAAATATGGCCTTACTGATGCGTTAATTCGGCTAGCAAAGCTCTTTCACTCATTAATACAAACCAACCTTTTTTTTGTCATTGGGGAGGGGGATTTTGGGGGCCCGGGGGGGTGCGGGGAGGGGGAATCAATCCCCACACCTACATCATGTCTCCCCTTAGCATTTCCAACCTTGAACATCGCTCTAGGCTCATGTAGACTTGGCTCATGAGTAAAGAATGATCCATTATGATTGGACCCATAGACCCATCAGCAGGATCATACCCAAGCTTCATTATCTCGTTCCCAACTCTACATGACAGGACAACGTGAAGGGGGGAGCTTCATGGGTTACACGGCAAGCAACTCGGGGAAACAAGAAGGTAGTTTACACTTTACAATCAAAATGATAGATGTTTATTTTAAATATTTCTTTTTGGTTCGATTTTAACTCCCCTCTAATATTGGAGAATTTAGAGAAGAGAGAATAATGTTTAAAATATTTTAAATGTAATGACTAAAACCGAACATAAAATACAATAAAAAAAAAGGCTTTAACATGTTTTTGGTTCTTCTAAATATCGACTTTTTAAATTTAATCCCTCTAAAAAAGTCAAAGTTTTTTTGTCCCTCAAGAAATCAATTTTTTGATTTAGGTCCCTCCTTTGCGTTGACCGCTGACATGACACATTGAGGTCTCTGTAAAAATCTGACGTGGCTTACATGCATTGCCATGTCAGCTGACACGTTATTTGTAGAGGGACTAAACTCAAAACTTAATATATTTAGAAGAACTACAATCAAAACTTAATATATTTAGAAGGACCATGTAACATCAATCAGACCACCACTACCACCACCACCACTCTCTCTCTCTCTCCCCACACCACCACCACCACCACACACTCTCTCTCTCTCTCATTTTCTCTCTCTCACACCCCCACCACCACCCCCCAACCACCACCACCACCACACACTCTCTCTCTCTCCCCACAGCCCCCCCCCCCCCACCACCACCACCACCACCACCACCACCACTATTTTGATCGTTGTATCGGGATGCGACTCTGCTAATGATTGTGCTAGTAGACGAGTATCGGCACTAGGAATGTGTTGGGGCTGCCTTAGCACAGCAATGGAAGCACTTACAGGGCATCCACATCTCCTTGAGCAAAACTGCATATCGATCAAACGAAGAGTTGAGTTGATTTGTAATTTTGAAGATAATGAATAAGAATTTGGAGATTTTCACACACCGATAAAAAAATCTGACAATCTTGGATGCATTCACTTTGTATGTTTGGGTTTTGCTTGTCAATTTGGAATCAAAGTGCTCTGAAATGGGTCACATTTGTAACATATATCTGTGAATGAATATTTTAGAGACGGTTTTCGTTTTCGTTTTCCCAACATTATAAGGAAACTATGTGTCTGTATCTGTGGGGGGAGAGAGAGAGAGAGAGAAAACGATAGAGAGAGAGAGTGTGGTGGTGGGGGTTTGGGGGGTGGTGGGGGTGTGAGAGAGAGAAAACGAGCTAGAGAGAGAGAGAGAGAGTGGTAGTGGTGGTGGTGGTGGTGGTGTGGGGGGAGAGAGAGAGAGTGGTGGTGGTGGTGGTCTGATTAATGTTACATGGTCCTTTTAAATATATTAAGTTTTGAGTTTAGTCATTCTGAGTATATTAAGTTTTGATTTTAGTCCCTCTATAAATAACGTGTTAGCTAACATGACAATGGATATAAGCCACGTCAGATGCATGTAAGCCACGTGACAAATGCTAAAAATATAACACCAAAGGAAACAACAGTGACAAATCGAGAGAACGCATTTATGCCAAATTTTAAAAAATAGACCTATTATGAGAAATCATCAGGTATTTGTATACTTAAATACATAAAAGATATGAGTAAATTTTGACTATAATATAAATGAATAACTAAAATTATAAATTATTTAAATATGTTATATAACTTTATGTTCCGATCTTCATTATAAATTAATGATTAAATTATATCACTTTTTAATTAAACATTACAATTATTTGATAATTCTTTTTCCATATTTAAAGAAACTTTTATATATTTTATATAGATATAGGAGGCGTGATTAAGGGGTTGATGAAGCATCGCTATCCAAAGTTCCAACCCAAAACAAATAGTGAAGAAACCAAAATTTGATGTTAAGGATTTGGTTATCTCTTTAGATCTCATCATAGTAACGCTTTTCACCACCCATTATCCAATGCAACACAACATCTCATGTCGGGAATCATTGTGTTTTGTACATGTGTGGACCACAAGAATTACCTACTTTACTATCGTTATTGCATGTTGTACTTGTATATAATGAAACTATAATGATTTGAGATTTATAATAAATCATGTCTTGGTAGTGATATCAAATGTGCTGACCAAAAAAGACAGCGAAATTTTAAAAGTTGATCTTGCTTTTTTTTTGGTAAAATAATTAAACTTTTTTATACATTTTGTATTAATTACTGATTGAGTTAGTATAACAATTTAAATAAAAGAGAAATATTATATTCTCCTACAAATCCTCCAATATATCATTTTACTACTTTATAAAGTAAGAAAGAAAATACAACTAATACCTTAAAAACATAAAAAATATTTAATACTTTCTCCATTTAGTAATTAGGAAGATTTGTAGGAATATACGGGTAGGATAATTTAGAATTATTCTAAATAAAAACCCAAATGCCACATATATATGTTTGATTTCGCAACACATAAAGGGAGAGAAATTTTGACCAAAAAAAGGGAGAGAAATAATGGAATTTTATTTTGCGTTTTGTTAATAATACTTTTCTTTTTAACCATGATTTTTCTTCTCAACAACAATAATTATAGTTATTAATTAGGTTATTCGCGATAGATTTTGTGCAAAACTTTTCTACTAAATAAGAATATTGTTGAAAATTTAATATATATATATATATATATATATATATATAGTTGCTTTTGTTTGGTAAGATCTGTAACGTGATAAATGATTTCATACGTAACTTTTGTTTTCTTTATTAATTCCAATTCTTTCTTGTTCTTCATTTCATATCCCAAGTGGTTGGGGGGAGATTTTAATAAAAAGTTAATAGAGAAAAGTAAGGGACAAAAAGCATTTTCTTACCTTTTATTATTTCATACATTCGATTTTTATTTTTTTTTATTCATGCGCTTTTGTGAGTGTTTTGCGGAGAACATGTAGAAAACTTCTGCTCATTTTATTTTATTTTTTTGGTTCAAATCTTATTCTCATTTTATTTTTCACTTGAAGGTATTCTTCACTGATTTGTTTGGCTGCATATGGATGGTTGGCATTGGTTTTCTTTTACCGTGGATTAGTGCAAGGGATTGGAAAAGACTTTTCTTTTTCATAGGCGGGTTTGGATGCTTTTATTGTTTAAATTGTTCGATCCATTTAAATTCCCAGTGATATAAGTATAATTTTTACCAACCCATGGGGTTGAATTTGTTAAGAAAGAAGCAAACGGGGTCGTTTACTCTCCAGCTATGGTAGCCATGTTATGGCCTAGTCCCCATGCATTTGACTCTTTACTATCTTATATTTTTGATCAGTTTGTAATAATATGAGATTATTTTTGTAAAAAAGAAGTATAATTTTTTTTTTATACATGAAGGAAACTAAACAAACAGCAAAGACAGCAAACTACCTAACAAAACGAGGTCACAGGCTACCCCGAGAGTCATCAGCTAAAAGCAAACCTAAGCTAGGACAAACAGAATCCACCAACACCCAATCAAAGGAAGGCACAGACCGGCCTTTCCAAGCAAAAAAAATCCGCACAGCGGTTCGCCTCTTTCTATAGACATAAATGATAGAAATACACCAACCCGGTTGGCTAAGAAGCTCCAAGATTTCATGAAGAAGAGGTTGCACATAGGCATTATCCGAACCCCTTTTAATAATGAGAGTTTTAGACTTGCTTCATGTTATAGACCTTATAATTAAGATGGTCATGATGTTTGTTCTCATATAATGTCTGAAATTGTCATGTTAGGATTTTGAAAAAACTCCTTAGTTTGTATCAATAATCAATAATTCATTTTTCTTTTCTGATTAAAAATACTCAATCACACACAGAAGGGGATTTATTAAAATAAGGAATATAGTTAGTCAGTCCGTAACTTTATAGTAACTCACAAATTTGAGTACCCAAATGCATGTATTTTTTTTTTTTTATATTTGAGTCTAAAAAAAATAATATATAATATATGCGCGTGGCCAACGACAACAATTTCAAAAGACACATACATAATTGAACAAATATTGATGTCCCTGTCACTTTTTCATTTTGCTTTTGTCCTTTCCTTTCGGTGTATAATTGCTAGTCCATGCTTAGAATGAAATTTTAATCATTTGATTAAAAAATGTAAGTCACAAAATTTTAGAATAAGATAATAAATTGTCTGTGGGTTATGCACAAGTTAAACTATCATTTAAGCTTTACATGTTAATTTGACCACAGACAGTGGCGGACCCACATACAGTCCAGAGTGGGCAGATGCCCCCACTAAAATTTGAAAATCCCTTCTACTACTAATACTTTTTCAATTTTGACCCCTATATAATTATGTTTTGCCCCCACAACTTCCAATTTTGACCCCTGTATTATTCTATTTTGCCCCAGCAGTACAACTTTTGCTCTGCGCTATCTGCTCCAAGTCTCTGACGCGCACAAAGCTGAGGGCTGCACGTCAGTCACTTGCACACTCAAGCACGTAACCTAGAAATCAAATTAAAATTGCTACAAAAATCCAACAAAGTGCCTTTCGTATGAATTGAACGCACGTCCTTTGGGATAGGATAAAAAAGCTTAACCACTGCACCAAAATATATAATAATAGCAATATGACAACTATATGTAATATATATTCGAAAAGTGTCTTCGATGCGATGCAATCCTTTATGCGGAATAAAAAGTTTTAAGATACATTACACGTTGAATATATATGACATTTATATTATTATTATATATACATTTCATAATACAAAATTTAAAATACACCCATTTATATGGTCCAATCAATAATCTACTACTTCGACTAATAATAAATTAACTCAATATCTTGACCGAGTCGATGATTTATCCGAGTTTAATAAAATTGCACTTCAATTTCTCATATCTCTCTCTTCTGAAAAGTCCGACTCGTTCGCCGTTCAATCGCCACCGGACCACAATAAAAAGTTGCCCCCATTGACCCCGGGTCCTAGATACGCCACTAACCACAGAGAGATTACACTTTAATTAAATATGAATATAATGAATATACACTTGACTAAAATAACTGCATGATGAATCCCAAAATTTCTAATCCATGCCTTAAATTATGAGACAAGCAGCACAAAAGGATTAATCTGATACTGAAAAAGAGGAAAAGAAGTCATATTTATATCCCTATGCTCTTTGCTGTCTGTTATTATAGGCATATGGTGACATTGTTTAAGTTGGGAAGTAAAAAGAGCAAAAGTTGAAAGTTGAAGTGAATGCCTTCTATCGGCTTTTGAAAGGTAAAATATTGACCAAATTGGAATTAAGGAAGTAGACTGTAATTTCTTGGAATGCTGAAATGGACCAAATCAACGTAATTTGTCATTCTGAAGCTTCCAAAATCATTCCATTGAAAAAGCGTGTTTGGTTCATGTCATGTCGAAGCTTGCCACTTGGACATTGCTGAATGGCCAGGGGCAGTTAATATTGTAGATTGTGATGACAAAATTATCTATATCCACGGATATTAATGAGTAAAATTCATTATGGATAGAAATTGGATAGCTTAAGGGCATCTTTCATGGGAAAATTAAATGGTATTCATGGGTACATATTAAGTACCTACCATTAATGTGGAAAAATAAATGGGTACCTATGCCTCTTTACTCTCTTTTAGCGGATCTCGCGTATCTTTGTAGATTATAATTGGATGTAGAGTTATTGATAGAACTCATTTTGATAATTTTTTGGAGTAGCTGGATTGGAGGGATTGAGTATCTATTGAGTACATGATTGAAAAAGTAAAAATAAGTGATGTGTACAAGTGAAGTCCACTTAAATACCCAAAAATAAATGTTCCATTAAAGATGGCCTAATGGGTGCCAATGGCTAAAATAAAGTTTTTTTGCTCTATCCACTTATTAGCGGTGCGGGGTGGTATGAATGTATCCACAACTGCATATATCTAATATACAAAACTTAAAGAACTTTTGATTCTTGCCTTTTAAGCATGCTTTTGAGTTGTGATGAGTGTGATTTAATATATTTTGTTTCACTTGTGAGGCTAATTAAAATGTACTAAATTAGTTTTTGAATTGGATTATTTTGACTAATGTGTTGTTTCGTGTGTTAAAAATACTAATTTAGGTTTGTCTTCATATTTTTTATTTTAACAAATATTCATTAATTGGTACTCATATATAGATGTCTGTAAATAACTAAATATTCATAAAATCTATTTAAAACCCACATAAACGGATACCTCTATAGGTATGAAGAGGGTATGAGACAGATTTTCATCCAATAAAACAAGTGACGGGGACTACTAGTCCACCCCAGCCCTTCGTTACCATCCCTAATTGTAGGCTTCAAAACTATGAAATTATAAAAGAAAAAGAAAAAAAAAAAACTAGACCTGAAAGCTTTAATGATGAAAACTTTGATATGAGCAAAACTTGGAATTTGTATTAATTTCAACCAACCCGTACATGAAAATTTATTCAGATCTATCCAAATATGTATATATTTTGTTATAGAAAATTTATTGATAAGAAGTGTAAGGGATACTCTAACTAATTTAAATACAATCAGGGAGATAAACTGAATAGACTTAGATAAAGAAAGAAAAATACAAAGGAGAATAAAAAGGACAGTGGCCATAACAAAAGAGAAATGTTGCGGGCCATGATTAATAAAAATGTATCTATATTTAATATTATTTTTATGTATATTAAATAATGATTTACTATGTAGTACCACCACACTCTTTTTTTTTAAAAAAAAAGACAAAATACTTTATTAATAACAAGAAAGCTCAGTACAAGGTGTACCAAGCTTATGTGAATGTACATATGTAGTCCAAACTTGATTCACAAAGACATAAGGTCTGTATCAGTGTGTAAAAGCTATAAGCATTCATCTGATAGGGAAGTAAAATTGCTTGGCCAAATGTGAGATTGTCCATTATGCAGAACAAATACATTGTGCATCAATCGAGTAACCAAAATTATGCAGCAACAACATGACCAAGTGAAATTGTCCATTATGCAGAACAAATACATCTAGTTGCAGTGTTGTAGATGACAGTGTTACAATTTCCTTATCATTTCACCTGACTCTGTGTTGTGGCTACTGATTCTATTCATTAATCAAAATACCAAGGCAGCCTGCTGGGTTAGTCATCCAATTTGATACAAGAAGATTTACATAAATAATGAAATTATATATTAATTGAATATTACAATAAAAATCAAGACAATGTTCTATAAGGTTGCTTCGCAAATTGAAAGGAGTCTCAGAATTTGGTTTTAATCAGTCCCCTGTGACCTGTCCTTTTTAGTGCCTACAAAAGGTCCTATGTATCCTTATTTAGATCGAGTCATAGGAATGTTTTTTTGGGGGGTACTGGTATTGAAGATAAAACAAATATATAACTTGAGTTAGATGTTAATTGGATGTTTGAAGGTCAAATTGCGAAGGGGGTATTAGAATAAAAAATTTAAAATGCTTCAATCTGAATCTACTTGGAAAACAGAGATGAAGGAAAAGATGTTTTTTGGTGTAAAGCGTTGGGATCTAGATATAATAGATATGGTCTGACTTTCCATATTTTATTATAAATTCTTAATTAATAACAGGTGAAATTCTAATTAAAAATTTATCAAGTTGGTGGAAGGATATCTGTAAAGTGGGGAAAAAAATTAATATAGTTGTTCAACTCCTAATTGGTTTTTTGGTGGTTTGCAGAAGAGAACTGGTGATGAGAGTCCAGTTAATTTCTGGGGTGATATATGGATTGGGGATAGTAGCTTGAAGGAGTTATTTCATAGGCTTCATTCTATTTCTAATAACAAAAACTGTTCTATTTCAAATATGGGGGGCTGGCAACAAGATGGTTGGAGATGGAAGATGCTTTCATCATGGGAAGAAAAAAAAAATGCAATTTGATTTGTTGAAATGTGTTGCATTTAAATGGGTTTGGTCTCTTAGGGAGATATATACTCCACACTAGTCTGTTTATGTTTGGTTGCCAAAATTAGTCTTTCAATCGATCCAGTTATTTATGCATCAAAATATGTGGAAATGTCTAAAAATGCAATTAAACATTTTTATTTATATTTCGTTTGACAAGTCTCATCCGCTAGCGGATAATAGATTTGACTAGCGGATTTGACTGACGGGTTAAAAAAATAGAAGTATTTGGTAACAAGTAGCTTATAGCATTTTTCAATAGCTACTTCAAGTAGTGTTTGAGTTTATAACTTATATATAGCGGATGGTTTCTTCTTTCATTTTTACCCTCATTATTTTTGTTAAATTTTTTCCCGGCTTAAATAAGTTTTCAGTCCCTGTAAATATCCAAATTTTGATTTTAGTCCATTAAAAAAAAGTCAAATTATTTTAGTCCTTTAAAAACTTCTTTTTTTGGTTTTGGTCCTTTTAATGCTAGGTGGCACATTATGACCCAGTCAGTATGTCTACGTGGCAGAAAACACTGATGTGGCCTATCTACGTTTTGAATTTAGTCCCTATAAAAATTTTAAGTTTTGAATTTAGTTCTTCTCAAAATTGAGATTTTGATTTTAGTCCCCCTTTCTCCTCCACCACCACCTCCTCCTCCCTCCTTCTCCCACCACCCCCTCCTTCTCCCACCACCCCTTCCTTCTCCCCCCTCTCTCTCTCCTCCTTTTCCCTCCTCCTCTCTCCTCCACCCCCACCCCCACCCACTCTCTCTCTCTCTCTCCCGTTTTCTCTCTCTCCCCACCACCACCACCACCCAAACACACACACTTTCTCTCTCTCTCTCTCTCTCTCTCTCGTTTTCTCTCTCTTTCCCCACCACCACCACCACCCAATTTCTCTTGTTTTTATTGTTGTTCTATTTCTAATGCTATGAATATGCCTTTCCTTGAGTTGAGAGAGAAAACGAGAGAGAGTGTTTGGGGGGTGGTGGTGGTGGTGAAGAGACAGAGAGAGAGAGAGAGAGACGAGTGTTTGGGTGGTGGTGGTGGTGGTGGTGGGGAGAGAGAGAGAGAGAAAACGAGAGAGAGAGAGAGAGAGAGTGGGTGGGGGGAGTGGTGGAGGAGAGAGGAGGAGGAGGGACAAGGAGGAGAGATAGAGAGGGGGGTGGTGGTGGAGGAGGGGGTGGAGGACAAAGGAAGGAGGAGGTGGTGGTGGGGTGGGGGTGGGGGTGGGGGACGAAGGGGAAAGAGGGAGGGGGGGTTGGTGGTGGTGGTGGTGGTGGTGAGGTGCGGGTGGGACTCAGTTGATGTACTTTAGTCCCTATAAAAATTTTAAGTTGTTTAGTTAGACCCTATAAAAATTATGATTTTTGATTTTATTCCCGTGATAGGAAGACAGTCCTAGTCAGCAGGTCCTTATAAATTTTAAATGACGTGTCAAGTGATGACAGGGACATACGTATGCCACATCAGCACAATACAGTGGTAATTCACTAAAAGGACTAAAATAAAAAAAATTTTAAAGGACTAAAATAGTTTGACTTTTTTTAATGTACTAAAATAAAAAATCAGATATTTATAGGGACCAAAAAACTTATTTAAGCCATTTTTTCCCTATCCTCTATTAAAAAAATTAAATAAATTAAACCATACTGTATCACTTTCACTTCTCATGTTTGACGATCTCATGGATTCCTCTTTTTCTCACCTATTGGTCCATATTTTCTCTTCTAATGACTCGTAATAATATTGCTAATTTATTGTAGAATAGTATATGATAAATTTATTTTATTTATTATTTTGAAATAATATAATACAATATGATGATTATAATACTATTGTTATATTATTTATTAGCTTTAATCTTAATTTTAATTATAATACTATTGTTATATTTTTATTGTTATATGTCTATTATTATACTGATTAAAGAAATGTAAGCATTTTTCTAAAAAAAATATGTAACATTAATTAAAAATATCATTTTATGTTATTTTACATTTATCAGTTAGTTTAATAATTAATTTTACCAAACACTTCAAATTCAATATGCTAGCTTATTTGCTATAAACTCATCTGCTAATAAGCTAACTATCTACTATCTGCTATAAACTATTTGCTATCAGCTAACTTATTTGCTACGTTTTGCCTAACAGAGCCTTAGTAACTCAAAAGGAAAAGCAGGCAGATTCCCTACGGGTAAAGTTCACCTTGATCATATTAGTACGAGTTCAAATGGGAAAAGTATGCAGTTAGAAAAAATGTAAGTAAATTATAAGAACTATGCTCCGTATAATGTGAAAGCTATTCCTTGGAAGAAAAGCAGGGTTCAAAATTCTTGCTTCAGTATGAAAAACGAATAAAAGAAAGTATTTGATTGATATATAACTAGCTAGGTGTGAAACCCATCCACACCTTTAAGAAGGAAACCCGTGGCCATATATAGATGCCATGTACCTTTCAATTTGTTTCACATTCATGTCCTAAAATGTATCCTTATGGATCATTAATTTGGAACATTTGAATATTAAAAAGGAATGATATATAAATGAGTTTTCTCTTATGTTGTTGTGTATCTTAAAAATACGGGTTAAAAATGTATAAAATTTTTATAAGAACTAAATTTAATATATTTTCAATTTTATAAGAATAAAAAATATATTTAACCTAAAAATAAAATAGAAAGAAAAATAAAGTCAATAAGATGATATTTTGTTTTCACCGAAAGACTAAAATTAAATAGATAGTCTATTTTTTATTATGTTTTTGTTTGGTGGGCCACCAGTTTGCGCTCGCGTGCTCTAGCTTTTTCTATACCTTGTTCTTGATCTCTTTTCACATGGTAAGCGTGCTTGTTTTTTATTTAAATTAAATTGTTTCTTGTCATATTGAAAAACACATTACTTATAACACGTAGACAAGTCTTGGCAGAAAGCGGTGCGTTGTCTTAATCTATCGGCTTGTAAAATCTTTCCTATGTCATTATTAGTCAATGAAAAATTAGATCATCATGAGCCACTTTTAAGTGCTATGTCAATTGTAGTTTGTTTGTATGAGCAAGAATTTAACTCGATTGTAAATGTTTTAGCCGTCATTAGGTAGATTCCATTGTAAACGTTTTAGGAGATCAGATATGTTTCGAAGAATTTATTTAGCTTTTTGAGTTTATTTTGTAATATAAGTACTTGTATAAATGTTTAGAAAAGTTTATAAAACTAATAACTCTTCGAGATATCCGTAAATCATTTTGATCAGGTTTTTTAGAAAAGTTTATAAAATTAATAACTCTTTGATATATATATATGGTATATCCATAAATCATTTCGATCAGTGTTTTCTGTAAATATTTAATTTGTAGTTTTTTTTATTTAGGACCATTGCTGGCTACCCACAAAGTGTTTCAATTTTTCAATAAAAGACTAATCTCCACTCGCCCAAAAACCAAATAAAGGCTGACCAACATATTCTTTTAACTCTGCGAGAATCGAACTTGGGAGCACCAGGTCGACTCCCGAGTCCCAGGGCAGGTTTTAACAAACTCTCCGAGACAACTTATAGAAATAAATTATATATACGTGTTTATATAATAGGAGGTTATTAAATAAGTATTTAATTAAATTATTTACTTAAACACTCAAGCACAATTCACATGACCACAAATTCTGTTGACATTGTTAGACTTTTAGATATAGGTTTAGGCTGAGGGCTCATCGGGCAATAATTGAAAACTTATCATGAGCTATTCATAACGAGTTAGGAAGCTCTCCATTTATATTTTTTTTCATTTCTTCTATTACTATGTTTTTAGAAGAATAAATGGAATAAATGACACCCATGTATCACATTTATGTATTTTTCCCAAAACCATAGTAATGGAAGAAATGAAAAGGATCTCAACTCATTCATAACACAAACCCAATTTAACATCTTGGCCATAATTAATTAAATTAATTAAATAAAATAATAATAATTCCTATAATTTTTATTTTGAAAGGAATGATAAATATTAAAAGATAGACATGACCCATGTAGGTCTCGAACCTACGACCTTGGCGTTATTAACACCACGCTCTAAACAACTGAGCTAATAGGCCATATTAATAATTCCTATAACTAATTAATGTTAATTCACATAATCCATTAATTATAAAATTAATCTAACATTGTCCGATGGAAAAGGTATTCTTGATATAAGTTTTCGTTTAAATTCATCCGCTCACTTCTTCAAACTTCCTATATATATATATATATATATATACACACACAAAATGCAAATAATGACAAGGGTATTGTTAGTGCTGTCAAATCGGGCCGCTCGGCCGGTCCGGCGGGTCAAATTGCAAAATATCGGGCCGGGCCGAGCCAATCCATTTTTCTTATAGGCCACATATTCCCTGGCCCAGCCTGACCTAAAAAACACTAAGCCGGGCCTGGCTTGGCTCGATTATTTTACAAAGAAAAAAAGACAAAATATCATAAAAGAGTCAAAAATTCGAGCCCAACCTGGTCCGGCGGGCCAATCAGGCCGGGCCAAAACGGCCCAGTGTTTTTCAAGCCTATGATTATCGAGCCCGGCCTAGCCTAAAACACGAGCCAAATGGGGGCCAGACCAATATTAACACCTCTACATACCGTTTGTTATTTTTTGTGGATGAGAGAACCGTTTGTGACACTGATTTCCTAGATATGTATATTCACTGGCTATCAATATTTATCAGACGTTATTGAAAATAATATTCCATAGCCTCCATTAATTATCCATGTACCTTTTTATTCTTATGGGTGATGTATTCATAGGGCGAAAATGTATACTTAGGGGATGGAGGTTGTCCACTTTCGTGGAGGTATGGAGTTTGGTCATATACATACTTTTGTATTTGGTATTTGAATTGGGCACACTTTGTGCTTTTGGTCTCGTTTTAATTCAATTTGGTTTATAAAAAAAAAATCTTGTCTCCGAAAGTTCTTAAAAACAATTTCTACAAATAATGAAACCCAGATAATATTGCTGACAAGAGTTAGATGAACGATTACCCTCAATTTGCTGACTTTTCGATTTTGTGACAAATTAATTAAATAAGCGTACATGCACTTGGGAGGAAAGAAATGCATTAAGCTTAAGGTGGGTTAGCAATCTGCGACTAACATAAAAGTGTTATGCTGTCCACTCTTTTGACTTTTAAACACAAGCGTCTATGGAAGCTTACAAATGCTGCGCGCACATGGTGCTTACATTTCAAGCCAATCAACCAGAAAATAATTTGAGTGGATTGATTAGAGGTCATTAATGTGACACCTTGAGAGGAAGAATTTTCTCGAGTGGTTTATATTATAACATGTTTATTTTGCTAAATTTTTAATACTAAAATAGCTTTTTTTAAGTAAAGGTTTTCTTTGTATTCTTGAAATGTACATTTTTAACAAAGGTTAGATAATTAGTATGTCCTTAATATTTCTTTCATATATATATCTCCTTTCAAATGGGAGGGAGAGAGGGAGGCTGGACTCTGCTCTAGTTGGTCAACTTCTCCCATTTCTATTTTTTAGGTTTACATTATTTTTTAATAAAGAAAGATAGTAGCCAAAATATGTTTCAATGTTGTTGGCGAATTCTACGGTGGACTAGTGCCACATGTGGTTTATAGTGTGGACCAGTGTTTATGATTGTTGAATCGATCTAATTCATGCGGTCTCACCAGATCGTGGACTTCCCACACTAGATCTCCTTCTTCCTCTCTTAGCCTCTCTGTTCACCGCTTTCATCTACCCAGCGCCACCACTCTGTCGATTAGCCTCAAAATCCTCATTCACCTCAACCCCCACTTCCAGGAACCTCTCCACCTCTGCCCCCGCCCTTCCCCCACGGCTACCTCTAATAGGCGAATTCGAGAGAGAGGCGAGTTCACTATTCATTGTTATCAGTCCAACAAAGGCCGTATTTGCAGTGCGCGGTGATGCAATGGGTTGCTACATGCAATGGTCATGCGATGGGAAAATGCGGGGGAGGGTATGATGGCAGTGCATGTGGCGATGTTCGGTGGGAGAGGTCAGTATGGTGGCACTACCGCAAGAGGCCAGAGGGCCGGAGTCACATTGAAGCGATGTCAATGGCAGCACGCCCCCTTCATCCATAGCTGATGCTCATCGTGTGACTGTACTCTCCACTGATGCATGAGACTACTTTGCCCCATCGCACTTACCCACTATAACGCACCAAGGCCAAGCTAACGCTAAGATCGCCATAAATCATGTGCCGAGAACCACCACTCCCTTGTGGTCGAACCGTCGACTACGTATTCTGCTCCAGCATCCACGATTGCGCCTCTGCCTCCTCTATTTTGCACTTGTTGTTGCCTCTACATGTTTTACAAACATAGGCTGGTTTCTGAGAGGATTGAATATGGGTGAGAAAGAGTGATATAACTTTGAGCATGGAGAATGTGTCCCCTAATTGCATGTAGCCTGAGAAGGCGACGAGGGCGTGATCGGCACCTCGGGTGATGTTGGGCACCTGTATGGCATGCTCGAGGATGGGGGCAGCTTTGTCAAAGCAGAGGACATGGAGGCATCTGGTCTGGCAAGTATATGGTGAGATCGCATGAATTAGATTGATCCAACGTTTATAAGCACTAATCCACCATGAATCACTTGTGGCACTGGTCCACCCTAGAATTCACCAATGTTGATATATAAAAAATTTTCTCCTATAGCTAGATTTGCATACTAGATATATCTTCTTCTTTTTTTTTCCAGTTGTTCTGTCTCTCACATACAATATATATGCAGATGATATGTGATTTCTTGAACTGACATAACTGTTAATTGTATCCAATGTTATAAAATTCAGATCGATGATCGACTTGATCAAGGTACTCGATCAGTTAATGGGTCAATAGTCGAACAAGTGAGTTACCAATGAGTCATTGATTGAACCGCATGAATAGATATATATTATAGTACTATTATATATATTACACATTTCTATCTGAACATTTTTTGAGGCATAGTGGTTAAGTGCAAGTGCATATAGTTATTAAAATCGAACTAGACTGGCCGATCAAACTGGAAACCAACCTGCCATCCAGTCTAAATAACCTTTAAAATCGGACTGTTAAAAATCGGGAAGAAAACAAAAAATCGGTCCTAAATTAGTAAAAATCAAACAGAACTGGTGGTTTGCCGATTTGGAGTTGTTCGGAAAAAATTGCAGAGCCTCCGCAGTCAAGGTTCTCCTCCAACGTTTGCAGAGCCTTTCTCTACCCTGTCCTGGCCACTGTCACATCGCATACAACCTTCCACCGCGTGATCTCTCCTCCATCGCGAACAGAGCCTTGCCCGTCGCCACTGCAATCTCTACATGGCAGCCACAGATATAGCTGGCAAAATGGGCTTAGCCTGCCGGGCCGGCCCGAGCCCGCCCGAAAAAACACCGGGCTTGGACACACAAATTCGAGCCCGTTTTCAATCCGGGCCTTTTGGGCCCGGCCCGACAAAGCCCGAGCCCGAAGCGGGCCACCCGAAAAACATAGGCCAAAGCCCGAGCCCGAGCCCGAAAAATAGAGGGCTCGGACACACAAATTTGAGCCCGTTTTCAATCTGGGCTTTTTTGGCCCTGCCCGATAAAGCCCGAACCTGATGCGGGCCAGCCCGAGCCCGGCCCGAAAGCCTGAATTGCCACCTCTAGCCACAGACAACACCTGATCTCTTCTTCCGAGGGTGAAGCTGCAGTGTGACAGTTCCTTTCCTTCTCCCCGTGTGTGGTCTCATCAAGTTCCTCTCACCTTTTCCTTGGGCGGCGTCGACTTCAGTCTTCATACAATTCAAACCATTTTATGATATCTTGCTCACACAATTGCAAACTGAAGGAGAAATTTTTCAAATTGAAATTAGGGCTCATGCCCTAGAAACAAACGAGACTCCCTTTTTCTTTTTTCTTTTTGTCACACAGATCCCCTTTTTTCTTATTTTATGTTTTTATTTTCATTTTTTTATAAGCAAAAATTGTATTAAACAGGACAAAAAGCACAAGATGTGCCTAGTCCATAGAAGTAGTACATATTACAAATTCTCATACTTCTTGGCAAAAATTCCCCCCACCACTAAACAAAAATCTGTACAATCTACCACCCATAGGCAAACAAAAGCATCACAATAATACAAGTGATCCCAACTAGGTCGGCACCACAAGTATTAACAATCATCTGTAGCTTACCTAAGTTCTACAACAGATAAAAACAAACCAGCAGAGAATAGACTAAAGGACTTATGCCAACCCGTCCAAACCAACTTAGACCACAACCCGAAAGCCACAAACGAAAAAAATAACCCCTGCACTCCAATCATCTTCTTTGGTCAGCAAAAAATAGCTTCATTATTCGATCTCCACTATGAGCAAAACTGATATACCACACAGGAGGGAAAAAATTAGACCTGCAACTCCTCATAACAAAGATAAGCAATTCAAGGGGTTAGTATACCAATCGGAAAAATACACCCTCAGATCCCTTCCAGCTCTATTTATAAACCACCCCCAAGATAACACTTTAATGTGATTTAAAACATGCATAAAATCTGCCACACCCCCTGCAAAAATTATGTTGTTCCTCATGATCCACAAAGACCATGATGCAGCCATCCAAACTAGATTAATGACTTTTCGAAACCTCTTACTATGTAAGATTTCTGAAAATTGCAGGAAATGGTCAATGCATCCAACTTGGAACACACCCACCCCGCCAAACCAATTTAGTACAGCTGCCTAAATGCCATAAGAGAAAGCGCAAGTGAAGAAAAGATGCTCCCTGCTTTCTACCTCCCTGAAACAGAAAACGTAAGACACTCCGTGTGGAGAGCTGATTATGCTCCTTCTCATTAATTGCTCTCTTGTAGGGAGCCGGTCAAGGAAAAGCCTCCAGGTAAAAATTTGGATTTTGGATGGCACATTAGTTTGCCAAAGCACCCTCAAGGCTCTACTTAACCTCGGGTCCATGGAAAAAGAAATCTGCACATCCAGGAGAATTTTGTAGGCAAATTTAACAGAGAAAGACTTGGCCACATCTGGTTTCCATATCCACCTATCCAAAGAATTTTCCTACAACTGAACTTGATCTAGGCAAGCCTGTAGGTCATGAAAAATATCTTCTTCCAGCACAAAAAAAAATGTGTCTCCAGTTCCACCAGTTCCACCTCCAGACCCACTGCTGATTCACCCAAAGGCCCATATCTGCGGTCTTTGCATCTTTATTATCAGTCAAATAAAACAGTCTCGGGAAAATATCCTTCAAGCAAGTAGTTCCAATCCACTTTTCATTCCAAAAGCTAATCTGGGTGCCATTTCCAACTTTACGACCCACTGCCTCACTAAACCAAAGGGGGTGATTGTCATCCTCTAAAAGGAATAAATCCTTCCACCATCAAGAGCAACTTTGAGAGCGTTGGGGGATCTGATTTGAATCAAGGAACTGCAATCCATACTTGAAAGATAGGAAGTTATACCATATAGCCCCTTTATCCTCTAATAGCCTCCATCTCCATTTAGCCAACAAGTTTAAGTTGAATAGCTCTAAATTCTTGACGCCTAAGCCTCCTAGCTTCTTAAGTAAACAGACTTTTTCCCAGCATACCTAAGCAGTTTTTTTTTCCTCCTCCTTTCCCCCCACAAAAAGTTTATATTAATGGAAGTGAGAGCCTTTAGGACAGTTTTAGGAGCCTTATAAAAAGAAAAAAAAGTAAAGAGGGAGACTATTAAGAACCGAATTAGTGAGGGTAATGCGACCCTCAATTGACAAAAATTTCCCCTTCCAACATTGTAGTTTTTTCTTCATTGCAGCAATCATAGGTTCCCACGTAGCACTTCTTCTTGGGTTAGCGGCCACAGGGATGCCGAGGAATTTGAACGGGAGAGCTCCAATGCAGCAGAATAAGAAATCAGACGCAACTTGAAGAAACTGCTCCTCAACATTAAGGCCATATAAATTACTCTTGAAATAGTTAACCCTCAACCCGGAGACCAACTCAAAGGCACGAAGGATCGTCTTCACAGCCCATAAATTTTCCTTGGTTGCATCACAAACCAAAATGGTGTCATCAGCAAATTGGAGGATGGGAAAGGAAATCTCTTCATAACCTGAAATCCCTTGAAAAGACCCTGTGCAGAAGCAGATCTCACCAAACCAAATAGCCCTCAGCTGCAATAAGAAATAGGAAAGGGGAAAGGGGATCCCCTTGCCTCAAACCTCTCCTAGCAAGAAAATCCTGTGTGGGGCTACCGTTGACCAGAACCGAAATAGAGCAAGAGAAAATGCAAGCTTTCATCCATTTTTTCCATTTTTCAGAAAACCCCAGTCTACCAAACATATAATCCAGATAACTCCAACTAACTGAATCGTAATCAACTTTTAGTAGGAAACAAGGGTCCTTCCTTCGCTTGGCCAAATCAACTAACTCATTTACCACCACCACCCCGTCTAATATTTGTCTATCCGGCAAAAAAGCGGATTGAGTAGGTGATATAACTTTGGCCAGAACACTTTTTAGTCTGTTTGCCAGTAGTTTAGCCACTATCTTGTACATACTACCGATTAGAGAGATGGGTCTATATTCCGAAAGCGACTGAGGATGGTCATTTTTTGGGATAAAGGCTATAAATGTTGCAGTCACGGCCTTAGGGAATGATGCATTATTATAAAATTCAAGAAGAAAGTCCCTCACCTCAAATTTCAGGATATGCCAAAAAATTTTGTAAAATTGGAGGTTAAACCCATCCGGCCCGGGGCTCTTTTCGCCATCACAACTCCAAATGGCTTCCTTAATTTCTTCTAAGGAAAAAGGTGCAGTCAAGAAATCGTTATCCTCTACATAAATATTGGGGAAACTCACTCCATCTAGCACGGGTCTGCTGTAATCCACCTCTGCAAATAATCGTTCAAAATGATTCTTTACTTCAGCCTTTATTTCCATCAAACCTTCCACCCAAGAGCTACCAACCTGTAAAGCCAACAGTTGATTCCTCCTACGCCGATCGCCCAGGCAAGCATGAAAGTAGCGTGCATTGGCATCCCCCCTCAAGAATCCACTTGGACCGTGATTTCTACCTTAAAAGACTCTCCTTAAAATGTATTTGTTGCCAAAATTGGTGTGTGAGCTCCTTTCTCCTGCTGCTATTTCTAAGATCAATTGAAGCAGCCACTTCATCCAGAGAATTTATCTCTTCAACAATCTTCTCAATATTTAAATCCACATAACCAAATACCTCCCTGTTCCATGTTCTTAATTCCGATTTTAGGAGCTTTAATTTCTCCTTGAACACATGAATTTTCCATCCACTCACTTGGAATTTAGCCCAACAATCCTCTACAAAAGATTTGAAATTCTTATGCTCCAACCAGCAATTGTTAAATCTGAAAGGTTTAGGACCCCAGTTGCAGTCCGAGCAAACTGTCCAAATAGGACAATGATCCGATACGTCACGAACTCCTATCCACTGAGCTTGAATTTTCCAAGCGGTGATTAAAGATTCAGATATGAGAAACCTATCCAATCTACTCATAGCGGACCCATCCAAACTAAACCAAGTGAATTTTTTCCAAGCGCAAGAATGTCAATAATATTCATTTCAGCAATAAATTGATTAAATTCAGCCACCTCCCTTGAACCAAGCTGAGCCGTTATCCCTTTCCTTTCACTTCTTACTGTGGTTGCATTAAAGTCCCCAGCTAAACACCAATTGTCCCCTCCAAAACCCCTCTTCGTCATTAAAAGGTCCCCCCACAATTGCCTCTTGCCATCCAGTAAGCAAGGTGAGTAAATATTTACCAAGTGACATGTCATACCATTTTTTTTCAAAGAAATGCATATGCCAATGAAACCATTACCAGTGAAATGATAGTGGAAGTTTAGCAGGGAAGAATTCCAGATTATGATCAATCCTCCAGATAAACCAATAGCACCCTTTGCAATCCATTCATATTCATTGCCCCCCCCCCAAAGACTTCCTATCAACTGATTATTAACTGCAGAACATTTTGTTTCCTGAAAGAAAGCACAATCGAACTTACCACTTACGATAAGAGACCGAATTCTTCTTCTTTTTGCACGGTCCCCCAAGCCCCTCACATTTAGAGATAAAATCTTTATGGAGCACCTTTTTCACCTCCCTTCATCACCTTGGCTTGATGATCCCTATCCTCCATCATCTGAAGCTCAAAAACATATTTAGAATCATTCTCCTTTCCTTTTACACCTATCTTTTTAGCCAAGCACCAAACCTTGAGAGTTGTTGACCCCTTCAAAGAACCACTTGCCTCATTATGATTACTTGAACCGTCAGATTCTTTTGGAGCTACTTCTTTCTCGCGCCTTTTCCAGAAAATACGGTTACACATAAGAATATTAGAGTCGGTCTCAAAATTGCAGCTCTCCACTGACCCTGTTGCTGATATCGACATTGAAAGCGCCCCACATCTCTTCAATTGTGGATGAATATCGAAGCTCCTTGGATTTTGCTGTAAATGGTCCACGCACCCTCCATTGATGATCGTTGGGCAAGAGACAAATGGGGGAATATTATTTAGTGACTGATTCGGATTAATTGAAATTTGGGGTAGACTATAGTGGGGCGAGGAATGGGAAGATAAAATCCCCAAATCGATATTGGAAGAATTCTGGGTGGACATCCCACGTGCAAGTTCATGAGATGTTGAAGGAATGTGGGCCAAGCCTCCAGCAACTACTTGATCCACCTGTTTCTCCATTTGTTCCAGCCCTTTTGACAAATTTCCTTCTTCATTAGATCATCCATTCATGGACCCGTTAACACTTGATCCTTCTCTTTCCTAAATGGGCTCTAAAATTGGGCCCAATATAGCTTCACGTCTAAGGCCCTGAGATGGACCAATTTTTGGGTCTTCATTATTCTTGACAATTAATTGCTCTGCTATCACTTTGTTTGGAACCCCCCCCCCCCCAACGTCCTCATGTTCGTTTATTGCATGATGAGTCTGGCCATTATCCTCATTTAATATTCCGCCAGCAGCTGTCACAGCCTTGATACTATAAGGGACAATTGAGTTCCTGAGATTGAAATGATTAACAATAACATCATCTTTCGAGAATACCCCTGCATCCTCATCTATTGGTTGAGGGGACTCTTCATCTTCTGTTTCTTCCTCCGAGCTGCATGAAGGAGTCCCTCTTTTCTTGTGTTTCTGAGAAAAGCTTCATTGTAAAGGCTCGTACCACTCCTCTGTCATCTTGATTTAAAAGATATCTCCATTGATTTCGACTTTAACAATTCTCCTGACTAAGTCATGGACCTTAGTTTTAACTAAAATCCTAGCAACATCCAGACATTCCTTCTTTGCAATTATATCATCAACACAAACAAAACTACCAATCCTTGAGACAAGGTAGGAGAAAAAATCATCGTTCCATGCATGGACTGGGACACCAAAACATCTGAGCCATACTACTCTTTCGTTATCTATTTTTCTTGGGCACCAACTTCTAATTTCGTCAAACCAATCTCCAACCCAGTCCTTTGCATCGTTAATCAGGTTCGGAATTGCCTCATCATCTTCAGTTTCAAGCAGGACTAAATTCGTCCCAAGTGGGGTTGCTTTGACCCCGAAGAACCCTTGTTTGTTTAATTGCTCTTGAACAGCGTAAGACATCCCAGATTCGACCACTTGCCCCACAAATGCTTTATTCATCTTTTGAATAGTGGACTCCGCAACATTGAAAGTGAGGTGGGCAAATTCATGCTGCCCAGGGATAACTTTGTGTTTTGGAGTTGTTCTTTCTTTATTTCTTCCTTTTTCGCCCTCCCTAGTTGCTTGAGCATAGGAAACGCCATGCATCATGAATCCCTTATTCCTTCCTACCACTTGATATTCTTTCTGGGAAGTACTCCTCTTAAGTGGCTTCTCTTTAGTCCTCCATATTCCTTTTTGAAACTTTGGTAAATTGACAAACAATTTTTGAGACCCAATGATGATATTATCAAGTTTCACAGCAAGAAACTAGGGGTCAGAAACTTCAAAGAAGATAACGAAGCCAAAACGTTTCCCTCTTTTGTCTCTCTTATTTGGAATGAACACCTCAAAGACCCTACCAAATATTTGAAAAACAGACCACATATCTTTGGCCCCGTAATGGTCTGGGAATTCTGTGAAGAAGAAGGAAGTTGCATCGTCACCCCTACCCTCCTTTCTCACTCCATCGATCCTTTTAAACCTGTTGCCTGAGAGAGCCTTTGTTTTCCTCTTCTTGTCCTGACCTCCTGCCATCCTTCTGCACTATTGTCCCCATATTCGTTCACCTCCTTTCTCCTTGTGCCTTCTCTCCTCACTCCCTCTCTCTCTTCCCTCTCTCTCATCTCTCTTTTTGTAATCTAAAGTTACAAGGTTCCTGCTAGTAGATTATTTTGATGTGATAGCTGGGACTAGCACCGGAGGACTCATTGCTGCTATGTTTGCTAGTCCTAATCCAACTGATCCTACTCGTCCTCTGTTTACTCCGAGGGAAATTGTATGTTTTTATTTTCATTGGGCCTAGCCCAACTCTTTTTCTTTCTTTCCTTCTATATATTTGGGCTTGGCATGTATATACCTTATGTTACTTTTTGTTTAATATTAAAATTATAATAATATTTCTGTCAAAATAAATTAGAATAATGTTATTTAATTAAGTTATTAGCGGTATAATATTTCGCAAATATTACACGGGTGTAATTTAATCCCTTCTATTTATAATTATAATGAAGAAAATAAAATCATTTTTTTTTAAATTTGGTCTGAAAGATATATATATTTCCCTTTTTTCCTTCACTATTCCATTCTCATCGATCCCCTTCACAATTGAAATAAATGAAGTGGGAAAAGGGGTAAAGCCTAAAAGCAACAAAACAAATTAAAGCAATATATGGTAAAATGGGTCATATGGAAAGTGGTCAATGAAATTCCAAAACAGACCTTAACGTACTATCGCTCTCCATATCTCTGTAACAAGGATAGGTTGTGGGGACCAGGGCACACCCTTCATGGGAGACATATATGTCTCTGCCTTCTTTGGCTTCTTTCACTGTTCTATGAGAGAACTATTGCATAGCATATAATTTGATAAAGAGTATATATGTGCTTTACTTTCTGTGTGCCTTTTCCGTTTCTAATTAATTTCCAAAAGGCAAAACTATATACTTCCACCCACTCTCCTTTTAAGCGTTTGCCCCTTGCATTTGCTTGAGGTCATGTGTGTGTTATGACAAGGTTAATTATATTAATTAAGGTCATAAATCAAATAACTACGCATGCACTCCTTTCTTTTCTTTCTTTCTTTATTATTAGAAAAATTGAATTACCAATAAAAATTAGAGATAACAAAAATAAATTTGATATTTAATTCTGTTGTCTCTAACTTTTTGGGACAGAATTAGAGACAAATTTTATTTTATTTTTGTCAATAATTTTTGCCGGTAATTTGATATTTTCTAGCAGTGTTACACATTTTCTAATTTCTTTCTTTCTTTCTTTCAGAACACAAATTTTTGGTATATATATGCACAACTTATTACAATTTAAAACATAAAAACTTGTTTAAATTTTAAATAAAACAATTGAGGAAATGTATAAATATAAGGGTTTAATTAATAATTATGCATCGAAAGTGTAAAAGTATTTTACACAGATATCAAATCATATTCCATCATAATGCCACTTATAACAATAACTCCTATAATATCTACACAAAATATAACATGATGAGATATGATTGAAGATCTGTGTAAATTATTTTGCACTGTATACTAATTAAATTCTAAATATAAATGTGTTCCTTAATATATCTAGCTATATCTCTTTGACATTATATATGCAACACGTGTTTCAATAAAATCATTTCCTTTCTTTGGCTCTCAAATGCATAATATTGTGAATAGGACCTCATCTTCATACACTGACATTATAGGATCATGATCGCGTAAGATTAGAAGTCATTTGTTCGAACTTTTTAAAAATATATCTAGACCAATATATTGGAATATTGATCTTCCACCTTTCCTTTTTCACGTGGAAAGAAACAAAAAGAACAAGGGTGATATACGATTTGATTTTGGAAGAAACTATTTTCTTCGAATCTTAAACATAAAGAAATTATTATTCCTTTCATTGGGAATACTCATTTATTTCTGATGAATGTTTTCAAACCATCTGTTGATTATATTGTCTAATGCGTGTACAGTGCGTACAAAAGATTCCTTTTCTTTTCTAATTTATTCAAAAATGATAAGGAACCAGAAAAACCCTTTTATTTTTTTATTTACATAAAAAATACCAATTGAGTTGAAAACCGAAATCTTGTCTACTTTTTTCCACGAATTGGTATAGAATTTGTACATATTTAAAGTCTAATTATATGGCATATATTGCGACTTTCACGCGCCAAAAAGGAGGGTTTTGAAACCTTGTGTTGCATGGGAAAAGGGTGAAGCATTCATGGAATATATATGTGTATATATATTCTTAGGGTTCTCTAAGTCAAAGAAAGATTTCTTGAGCAAGCAGCCAAGCAAGAAAAAGCCAGCACACCTCCTTTTTCCACCTTCTGCTCCCATCTTGTGCCAATGGCTTTACCTTTCCAGATTCTTTATGTAATATTTCATTTTCATTTACACGATGCCCACCCCTTTTTATGAAATTGTTCACTATAATATTTTGTAAGATGACCTGACAGTTATGTTATAGTTTCCTTCTAAATTTAAAAATATATGATTGAAGAAAACGTTTAATTGTTTTCAATGAATACATTGTATAACAATAAAATAATTAAGCCAGGGGAAAACATAACATTACAATATGAAATGAAATTGTAGACAATGTCGAGCAGGAATTGATGCTTGTAAATGAAGAAATATGTCTCCCTATTAAATTTGTCAATTAACCAAATTAATTTTTTTTGGGATAGGCAAATGTTAATTAGTAAATATTAGTATGTGTTAGTGGGAGATGTTTGAATTTGTGACCTCTTTATCACTCCAATCCCTATGCTCCTCCCCCAAACCACCAAACCACCTATGATCACTCCAAATTAATCAAGTTAATAATTGATGGGTTTGAATGAAGAGTATATATAAAAAATATAGAATTAGAAACCAAACTTTGACCATAATTTATTTTATCTCCAAAAGGGGTATTCAATCTATGGTAGAGTAGAAAATGTGAAGAGTGAATTAGGTGTACAAAATTTACCTTCACCAATTTTTATGAAATCAAACTAAAAGAAAAGAAAAAGAAAAAGAAAAAAACTTGTGAATTTATTACTAGTGGCATGACTTATAAAACAAGTTAGTTTAAATAAGCTGAATTAAATCAACGCACGCAAATCAATTAATCATAATATCCAAAAAATTATTATCCTTAACAAGTTCACATTTTATTTAAGGTGCTAATTTGAGACCCTACTAGAAAAAAGATAAATTAACAATAAAAATTAGAGATACAAAATTGAAATCACTCTCTACTTTTGTCACATTAAGTTTAGTAACTGAATTAGAGATGAATTTCTTATTTATCCGTCACTTATTTTCATCACTAATTCAATTTTTTAGTAAGGAGAGTAACTCACCAATGCTATAGAATCCTATTATTTGAAAGCTATCTTTCACAAATTAGGGTTATCCTTTTTTTCCTTTACCAATAATTAGGGTTATAGCCTTAGTTATATAATACCTGGCATGGTCGTTTTGGTAAAATCAATGCATCAATGGCCAACACCTTTCATATAAAACTTCCATATTAGGTTGGTCTTGGTTCTCGGACAAATGTTCATCGAATTCCAATAACCTCCAATCAAATCACCACTTTTGTTGAAGCTTCTCATCCTCCTCTCTTCCCCTCTCTCTCTCTCTCTCTCCCTCCCTCTCTCTATAACCCTAGCTATTTGATTTTCTCTCTCTACCTCTTTCGCTCTTCTCCCTCCCTCCCTTCTTAGCCTTGGTGCTGGTTGATGGATATTGAACCCTTGTGGGCTCTTGGGGGGTGGTCTCTTCTTTCAAATTGCATGGCTGAACCTAAAACACAAGAATCTCTCTCAAAACCACCCACTAATTTCTTTCACTTTCTCACACTCTTCTTCATCCTCCTCCTCCTCATCAATTTATCCCACCAACCAACCCCTTCTTCTACCATGGCTTCCACCAAAGTACCATCATCTCATGAATCAACCACAAATTTGCAACCCCACAAGACCCAAAACTCCCATACTTCACCTAAGGATGCTGGAAGAGATCAATTTGGAGCTGATGCTCATGAAGTTCCAAGTGGTCCAAACCCTATATCAAACCGGTAAGTGTCATGAGGCATAATGAAACTATATATTATAAATATATAGCTATATAGCTAATTGAAGATGAAAGGGAGATGTAACGGCATAGTTGTACTCTATTGGTCATCTTCATAGTTCTTATTTTAGTTCAAACCATTATTATTATTGCTTGTCCTCGGTGAGAGGTTTGTTAATTAGCTAGTCTTGTTATTATATATCGTCATCATCATCATCTTAATTTTCTCCCCTTTTTTTGTTTCTTTTTTTTTATGGAAATGTATAGCGAGAGACACTATTTTTCTATATGTATGTATGTACCGATCGACCTCTATTTCTTTCTTATATTGATGGTGACGAAATATTGGTGTTGGTGGAATTATTAAGCATTTAAATCCATCTTTTTCTGTGCGTTATTTATCTTTTTCTTTTAATTATTTAAGCTTTCTATCGTATTTGTATCACCAAGAAAGAAGAGATCGTGTTCAAATTTGTGATTGAGTTGTTTGAGATATATAGAAGTTCTTTATATCTTTTACTTTTTCTTTAGATCGATAGTGCTGCCCTTTTTCTTTTTCCTTAATATATGGAAATTTAATATGATTATAAGCCATTTTCTCTTTGAATTTAATCTACTACCTTCTTTAAATCCATCCTTATTTCATAGCAAAAGCGGGAATTAATGCCACTTCCATATTGAGCCATTTGGTTAATTTGTAGTGTTCATTTTAGATGATATTAAAGGGAAATATTGATTTCTTTGTTGAGCAAAGCAATTTAATTTGGACCAATAATTCTTGGACACCCACATATTTTATAACACTTCTATTTTTTCCCATCTTGATTTTTTTTTATCTAATCATCTGACATATTTATCACTTATCTCTCATATTTTTATTTCTCTAAAGTTATATATTAATTAATATTAGGTGTCCAAGAATAATAATTTTTTTTTTAAATTTGCTTCACCAATATATATGAAACTCATGGTAGAAACTAAATCAATATGAGAATTGAAAGAAAGAATTGGAAAGAACAAACAGGAAGTGGAAGTGGTGGTAATGTGTGTAAGCTTTGCATGGCTTTTTTTCACTACTGCATAACATTCTCAATTGGGTTTCAAAGCTGAGAAAGAGGGGAAAAGGGTGCTGATAAGAACGGAATCTGAGGCACACCACACAGTCACAGAGAGGGGACTTAGCTAGCGCAGTGGTGGTGTCAGATCCGTGACACAATATAGTGAGAGGACTTGATACCTTTTGTTTTGCCTCTGCAAAATTATTTGATCCACCTTTGGACTTTTCTTTTGTCTTCTCAAACACATTTCTCAAGAAAGCTGATACCAACCAAGTAGGTTATGAGTGAGCCCATGATTTGATAATTATAACAGTATCATTTGCTATTGATGAGAATCAGCTTCTATTCCAATCATTTACTTTACCACACTCTCCCTTTCTCTCTCCTCGCTGTCTTTCTTTGTTAAGGTGAGTTTGGTTATCCTTTACATGCAATGGTAGATATAAATTTTTTGAAGTATTGAAATTTATTTAAGAGTTAATTTCTCTCAACAGATATACTTTTATACATATAGCCAGGAATCGAATTCTTAATATCATATTTAAGAGACTCAGATATTTACAATGTCTTTCTTATACTTGTAGATCTTTTTTTTTTTCAAATTATTTTGTTCCTATTTTTTCTCTTTGAAAAAGTATCATCCTGACCACCATTTTGACTAGTCCTATGCAATTATTATATATCACCCATAGTGTATAGTAGTCCTTGCAAGTCAAGGAAATAGTATGAACACACGTGGCATGACATACACCCCACCCCCTAACATAAATTATTATTGTTAAAAAAAATTCATGTGTGAGTTAGTGAAGTCTTACTATCGGTTAAAATTTGGTTAGGTAAAGATAATAAGTGTAAGAACACTCTATATAGTGCTAGAGTCTATTTGGATGCAAAAACTCTAGCTTTTGACTTTTAGACAAGTTAAATTTATTTTGCATCTTATTTTTCTCAAATATGCACAAGAGAAAAAGTTGTTAAATGTCATTTATAAATAGATAGATACTTTTGGAGAAGTTAAAAAATATAACTTTTGAAAAATGTGAAGAGCAAAAGTTAATTTCAACTTATATGAGAAATTGTTAGTTAAAAAATACATGCTAGAAGTGCTTATGGAGAAATTTATCCAAACTGGGTCTTACTATCCATTGTATTTTTTTTATTTCTCTTTTTAGCGCATCATTTTATCTACAACATCTATCATCTCTGTCTCTCTCCAAGTATTAGTGTGTCTACAAAATATTTTCCCAAATTAAATTCCAGATCGCATATTCATTGTCTTTAAAAAAAATATCAGAAAAAAAATTCCATTGCCTTAAGATCTTAAATCAAGATATGATGTCTCAGTCCACCTTTTTTCTTCGTATATATGATATGTTACTTAAATCCATTAATAGAGCTATCTTCTACTCATACTCTCTCTCGCCCATCAATTATACACGATATCAGTGGATTATTTCTTTTCTAATTTAATAAAAAGGAAAGAAGAAAATTTAATTAAAAAAAAGCAAGGTTAATTGGTTTGCATTCAAAACTGCCTTTTTGTAAAGCTGTACCTTTTGACTTGTATCGTTTTCTAATACATAATCCCTGCCGTGGGGTATTACATATTAGTGAATTTTCTGTGGCGTAATTATGGCAAAAGCTAGATAGGCAAAATCTTAAGCAGTTTTCAATGGCCTAACAGCGATTTGACAAGTGTTACAGCTCAGAGAGCAATGGGACCCGCGTGCAAGCTAAGCATGATGTCTTGCTTATTTAGAAGCGTTGAAGCAATATCAATTGCCTTTCGCATTTATGATAATTTAAGTTAATTTGGCGTCTATGATGAGATGAATTTTTCGATTTTCATTAGAGCCGTCAATTCTGGCCGACCTCACGGGGCAATCCATTGGATCCATAATTAAGGTTAGATTAGGCTCTTTAATTATAGACTTGGAATAAACTGAGACATTTTGGTCCAATCCGATTGGCCCATCAGACCAGGCTAGATCAGTATTTTTATGCACTTTTTAACAACTTTGAGCTATAATTTCTTTTTGTAAATAATTCAGACCAGGCCGGGTCTGGTGTGTTTTAGGCTGACTGAGCTAGAAAATATGTGACTCGAATGATATATAGGTCAGTCCTGCCCGATTTTGCAATTTGGCCCAATAGGCTATGCCGGGTCAGACGGCCCGATTTGACACCTCTAATTTTCATGCACCCCCTTGCTAAACCAACGCAATTTAGCCCATAATTGCTTATTTATTTATTTATTATATTCATTACATATCACATACAACTCACATCGGACACACGAGTCGCACGAGCCTTACTTCGTTAAATCGTTTCTTATGAAAGTGGGAAATAACTTCTCGACATTATTGTTGTAAGCATTACTTACGGTTGTAGGCAACTTTTTATCTTATTTTGTTATACAGAAATAACAATTGAGTGGAAACACCGTAAAAATCTTCATTTGGCTTGTTGTAGAAATAAGTCTCCCACACTCCGGGACCAGCTAGGAAGCTACATAGAAAGTGACTAAGGAGACATTAATTTGTTTTCAACTTTTGTTAAGTTATTCCTAGAAATCTGAAAACAATAATGAAATATTTGTGTTGTTAGTTCAATTTATCAAAAAAAATTCTCAAGATCGAATTGTATCAAAAAAAAAACTCAAGAATTAAATTAAATATTTTGAACAAAGTGATATATATGCCTATATTATGGTTCATTTTCAGTATCATATTAAAGGGTAGGTGTGTTTTACACGAGAATTAATCTTGCGCAAATAAAATTACCCGCTCCTAATACGTAACTCTCCGTCGTTTAATTACTACAGTTTTAGAACTAGCTTTATTTATTTTGGTGGCTTGAATATGTTTTTGGTAATATATGAGTGTTTCCGTTTTAGTTCCTAAAAAAAAAATCAAACACTTTTGGTCTCTTAAATATTTTTTTTTATTTTAGTCCCTATAGTGAGTTAACTTCATTTAGATGCTGACTTGGCACATTTATGATCCAATTATCATTTCTACGTGCACGAAACACTGACACGCGCGTCACATGACATATCACTTATAAATGAGTAATTAACCATTTTCTTGGTTGGAGTTAACCATTTTCTCTCTCCTCCCTCCTCCCCCTTCCCCACCGCCTCTCTCCCTCTCTAAACATTTAGTTGGAATTAAACATTTTAGAGCATGCACATAGTTGCAGCTGGCTGTTTTGACTATAGACTATATTCTGGAAAATTGAGGAATAAAGAAAAATTAAAAAAAAAAAAATTAAACCAAATATAGCACTTGTTGTAGAAAATGCTACAAAAAGTTACCGCACACTGACTAGTTGTAGCGCTTTCTATATAAAATACTACACCAAGTGACCACACGCTGACTTTTTGTAGCACTTTTTATATAAAACGCTACATCAAGTTAACTAATGTGGCGTTAAAAGGCATGTCAAGGTAGCTTAACGTTGCGGTTTCTCAATAAAGCGCTACAAAAAGTAAAAGAAATCGCTACAAAAAATATAATCTGGCGTAGTGATTATTGACAAAATTTTGACATGGGATCTCTTATTTCTCTTTCTTCATTATTAGTTATCGTGTGCAATGACAATGTGCGGTTATTAAATTAATAATTTTGTACAATATAATTGTTGAAATTATAGGGTGTAAGCTTTAGCTTGAGGGGGAGTATTAGAATATAAGGAAATATCTTACAATATCTTAATGTTATCCTAGATTATCTCATAGGATATATGATTAGTTAGTTGCTGTATTTTATCTCATAGGATTAGGATTAGTTAGTTATCTTATCATGATTTGTTTATCTATTTAATTAATTAGGATTAGAATTCTTGTATCCCTATATATAGAGGTTAGTGATCAGTCATTTGTAATCAAACTATCAAGCTATTATCAAATATTATCCATCATATTTTAGAGTTCATTCTGTCTCTTCTCTCTTTATCTGAAACTCTATAATTTCAACTTCTCTCTTTATCTGAAACCAGGGTTTCAGATAAAGAGAGAAGAGACAAAATGAACTCTAAAATATGATGGATAATATTTGATAATAGCTTGATAGTTTGATAACAAATGACTGACCACTAACCCCTATATATAGGGATACAAGAATCATAATCCTAATTAAATAGATAAACAAATCATGATAAAATAATTAACTAATCCTAATCCTATGAGATAAAATAAAGCAACTAACTAATCCTAATCCTATGAGATAAACTAGGATAATATTAAGATATTATAAGATATTTTCTAATATTCTAATACTCCCTCTCAAGCTAAAGCTTACTAAAGTTTTAAGCTTGTTACAATTATACCCTTTTAAAAGAGAAAATTAGCAGCCAATATAAAATGTTTAACCACCATAAAGGTGGAAGCAATCAAAGCTAAACCATCAAGAGCAGAAGCCATTGCTTAACCACTCTAGATAGAAGCCAAAAACAAAGTCTCAATGTTTAACCACCATACAAGGTGGAACCTGAAACCATATATCAAAATTTAACCATTAAGCAAAAGTCACAACTCAAGACTTAACCACTTAACAAAAGCAAACAAGATTTTAATGCTTAATCATCCATGGCAGAAGCTCACATTAATACTTAACCACCATGGACAAAAGCTTACAAAAAAAATAAAGGGTAGCAAAAGTTTGGTGACCCAAACACCAATCGGGGGAACAACAGCATCAACAAGCCAAACAATGACTTGCTAAAAAATGGATGAACATAGGCTTCCAAATTAACAGCCACCAAAGGAGACGGAATTGAAGCAAAACGACACTAGAAACAAGATTGGAAAAGGGGCAAACCAGAAACTTAACAACTTGCGAGCAAAGCCTAGTGAACTAAAAACGGGCTGAAATGCCCAAAGACAACTGCAAAACAGACCAAAAATGGCCGAAAACACCTCGCAAAAGTGGGACCTCCAACCTGAAAGTGGTCCCAAACGATCCTGAAGATGAAAACAAGTCATCTGGCACTGGAGGCACGGTGAACTGACATCCACAGGGCTGCGCGTTGTGCGTCACTCGCACGCGCTGAAAATGCAGTGGTAGACTGAGGCGTGTGAGAGCCCGTAAGGAAGTTATTAGGCAACGACGCTTTGGCAGAAGTGTAGATTGGCTGACGAAGATTCGTATGGTGGTGGTTTTCATTGAAAACTTGCCAGAAATTTTTTCGGTGGCGGCGGCCGGAGGCAACTTTAAAGGGCTCTGAACAGAAGTAGTGAAAGGGTACACTGAAGGTTCCAAAGGGCCGCAATGAAGGCAAATAATGTTTTAAAGCGGAAGCAACAAAAGAAACAAAAAGTGAAGAACGGTGGTCAAATGATTCTAACAGTGGCCAACAGCGGAGGATGGTACAACCACAGCCCATAGGTCAAGGAGGATGATACCACTCTGATACCGTGTTGAAATTATAGGGTTTTAGATAAAGAGAGAAGAGACAGAATGAACTCTATGATGGGTAATATTTGATAATAGCTTGAAAGCTTGATAATAAATGACTAACCACTAACCCTATATATAGGGATACAAGAATCATAATCCTAATTAAATAGAGAAATAAATCATGATAACATAACTAACTAATCCTATGAGATAAAATAAAGCAACTAACTAATCCTCATCCTATGCGATAAACTAGGATAATATTAAGATATTATTAGATATTTTCTTATATTCTAATAATAATGTAGACAAATTAACATATATATAATATGAAATTAATAGATAATGGCATCAAAAATAAACTTTATATGTTTATTTGGAGATTGTGTTTCATTATTTATAAGAGTTGAATACGATATAAATAGAAGCTATGATTGGTTCTATTCTTAACATTTTTAATTTAAAATTATTTTTTTATTTTTATATTTTGAAATTTTTAGGTTTTTTAAATTTGTTTTTGTAATTTTGTGTTCTAAAATTAATACAAAATTTAAAAGACTATAATTGGTACATAAATAAATCGTAAATAAATAATATTTAGTAATTTTTTTAGTAATTAAACTAGTTATATCAACTTCAAATAGAGCAACCTTTTAACATAAGATAATTAATTTAATTTTAATAATGTTACCAAATTTTTTTTAATTTTAATAGGAGTATAGTAATAGATTTTATATTAGAACAAGTAAATATGTTAGTATTATTACGTACAAGAGTTAAGGTAAAACACAAAAATAAACAAGTTCTTTTAACTCTGAAAAAGTTGTTTTGTTAATATTTTTCAAAAGGCATTGAGTTCATGTTTTATTATAGTAATTGAAATAAATTCCCACCAAGTAGCTCATGTGGTTTTGAGCTTGGGTGATATGAAAATGGGTGAGGGATCCACCCCTCCCAAATTGACCAAAAAAATTGAAATAAAATTAATATATTGAATGATATTCAAATGTATTTATTTGTAAAGAAAATTTAGAAAACTGATTGGAATATGTAATAGGTAAGTAAGTTATTGTGAATTTTCCAATAAAATATGCCATTAATAAATGGGGAAGGAGAAAATGATGTGGGGTAAAGAAAAGGTAGAATACATTATCAAAAAGAAAGAAAGGATGGAATTAATAAGGAGTAAGGAGCAGATCATTGTTTTTTACAGATTGGCACCTCAAAATTGGACTTCTACAATTCCGTTGGAAAAATAACGATTTCGATACCGTTAGTTTTTAACCAGTAAAGTTTTTTTAACACAATTTTGCAGTTTAATGCCCCCAATATTTAAAATTTATTTTATACGTTTTCATTTAACATTAAAGTTGGTTTATTTAAAATTATAGTAACTGCCAAATGATGAAATTTATTTTTCTCAATCTTGGATCATAATCCCACATATTCTTTTTTTTTTTAACGCTCTCTTCGGTTACTTCCAGAACCGTTTTTTCCGGTAATGATGTGAAGGAAAGAAATGTAAAAATAAGAGAGAGTAGCCATAAAATAAAAAAGATTAAAGATTAGGATGTAATATTAAAAATTTATAATCCTTAAAAAAAATAATCTGAGGTAGCAGAAATCTATTGTCATTGGTTGGTAAAACAACGGTTTCAAAACCGTTATTTTAACAACAGCACCATAGAAATTGCCCTCAAAATTTTAGTGATAGAATTACATGACACACTCAAAGATGAGGTGTCACCATATTTTGGGGTCTATTTTAAAATATTATAAACAGATGTGTGCTAGTCATGACTTGGCTGAGTTAGATCGTTACGATTAGCATTTTTTTGGTGAACTCGACACGATTAGCATGTTATCCATGTATTTGCACATGTAATAAAGTCATTATTTATCTTTTGTTATATACTACTCTTTTTCTGATGTGGATTAATGAATTCATGTCTATCTAGTTTTTCCTCTCTCTCATTTGTAGAAATTAATGGGTTATAGTTGTCATGTTTAACGGCATCATGAACTCTACTCCACACATTGAGATTGGTCAAGGAGGGTGTCATGTTTCTCTCTCTCTGATCTCTCTTGCCATTTGGGAATATGTTTGAAAATTTTTCTCCTTTTTGACCGCCAATTTGTGCGGGAACACCAAAAAAGGTTGTCAAACCATGCATGTTTGTTCCCATACTGACCTGGCCTAACACACTTTCTCCTTCCTTGGTTTGTTAGGCCCCGTTGGTTGGTTGCATATGGCATTTGGGTTTTTGTGGGATCATTTGCATCTTCATTATGGTTCTTGTCCTTGCAACTTTGTTCCCATTAATTTCTGTTTAGTTTTGGAACCCCATTAAGCTTCTCTTTTTCCAAAATTTCTTAATTATTGGAAATTAATCTCCTTTTCTTTTCATCATTCTTCTCCCCTGATAAAATTCTAAAACATTCTGAAATTTGCAACATTTTTTTTGTTTAGTGTTGCATATGTGAGGAAGCTTTTGATAGATAATTATTGAAAATTTGGGGTTTCTAGGATTAATTCAATAAAATATCTAAACAAATTAACTTTTTTACCGTAGAAAGCATAAGGTTTCCTCCGGCTTGAGTATCCGAATCAACATCATAGAGAGAAATCATGAGTTGCTTTTCATGTTTCTCGTCCCACGAAAAGAAAGTACCAAAGAAGCCTAACAATAATGGAAAGAGGATACAACAACCTGCTACGAATTCTCCTAAGGAAGCAGCCCAACATCAGCAAGGTAAAATTTTATATATATATATATATATATATATCACACAAGTACACATGTATATATACATATTTTCATTTGTAAAAGTTTTAGCTAGAATTTGGAATTACTCCCTTGTCATGTTCCTGTTTGGACTGGCTTACGCAGAGCTTATTTGAGTTTATCTATTGATCAACATAAGCAATTATCTGCATATTTGACAGAGCTTATGAAAACAACTTATGACTGATTCATAAGCTGTTTTGGGTTTATTTTCATAAAATTTCCATGATAGTTTATCAAAACAACTTATAGCTTATATGAAATCAGTTTTACCACATTCTCTCTTCGATTGTAAAATTAACTTATACATATGCACTTATGTTATAAGTGCTTAAATAAACTATTTATCCAAACAGACCCTTAATGTGGTCGTTTATACACCATATATTATATTTTTTAAATTTGAAAGTTGATTAATTTCCTTTGAGGTGGCTATATTTTTATTGTTTCTTCTGATCATGAAATCATTAGTAACAATTATAGTATTTCCTTGTACAATGTGATGAGAATTTGTCTCCAGAGAGGGATGCTTGATGCATCATTTCGTTTTTGTACAGATAATCATTATCAAAAGGCAAGGGCTAGCCAACAAACAGAACCTAAAACAAATAAAGAGGCCAACAAGGATAATGGGAACAACAACAACAACATTGCTGCCCAAACGTTCACCTTCAGGGAATTGGCTGCTATCACAAAGAACTTTAGGCAGGAAAACCTAATAGGGGAAGGTGGATTTGGGAGGGTTTATAGAGGAAAACTTGATAAAACCAACCAGGTAGGATATTGACACTTGATTTGAATTTATGGTTAAGCTTTTTGTTTCTACTGATGTTGGTAACCAAGGTTTTAAATTATGGTTTCGGTGACTCCGAAAACCTTGATATGGAGGAAAATTGTGGACAAATGCGGCCGCAAATATTGCAGTTGCGATACAATTTCAGAGACTCTGAAAACCTTGATATTGCAGCCGCAATTGCGGTTGCGAACTGCAATTTAAAACCCTGTTGGTAACATTTTTGAGATCTTCGCATTGACATTTGGTGATTTTTAACTATATAGGAAGTGGCTGTGAAGCAACTTGACAGGAATGGATTGCAAGGGAATAGAGAGTTTCTTGTTGAAGTGTTAATGTTGAGCCTCTTGCACCATCAAAATCTAGTGAATCTAATTGGATATTGTGCTGATGGAGACCAGAGACTATTGGTGTATGAGTACATGCCATTGGGATCTGTTGAGGATCACCTACTTGGTAAAGTTCTCCTTACCTGTGTCATTTGTATTCAAATTTTAATGTTGATATTTAGCATTGACATGTTTGATAACAGAACTATCTCAAGAATTGGATAGTTTAATAAGAATAATGAAGATGGATAAAAAAAAAAATCCCTCACATGTCACTAGAAAATATACAACTATCAAATTAAACCTTATCCTACTAAGTGAGACCATAATGTACTATCATAAATCATGGTCTAATGACAGATCATGTAAATCTATAAAAAAAAAATAAGGAAGAAAACAGAACATCTTGAAGCTGAATGGACTTTCTTTTCTTTGCTTCTCATTTTTTTCTTTCCAAATATACAATTATAAGGCACAAACTAATCTACACTAAAATGATGTGGTGTCTGTCTTTTGGAATTCAAAATCCTCTAGCATATATATATAAATCAAACTCCATCAAAAAGGAGAGTCCAAGTAAAGAACAAAGTATAATTTCCCACGAATTAGTACATCGATTGAGATTTCCATATTTCCCCAGTAAACAACAACTAGAGACATGACTCATGACCGGTAACTATGGCGTCCAGTGATCCATGTAGCCGACTCCACCTACTGGGATAAGGCTTCTTGTTGTTACTGTTGTTGTTTGTGTGTATTGTCCCTTAAAATGTTACACCAAAAAATTAATAGGTTCCTTATCAGTATTCTATTGAACTGTAATTAATGCAGATCTTCATCCAAATCAAAAGCCTTTAGATTGGTTCACCAGAATGAAAATAGCTTTGGATGCTGCAAAAGGTCTAGAATATTTGCATGACAAGGCCAATCCTCCGGTGATCTATAGGGACTTGAAATCCTCCAACATCTTATTGGATAGGGAATTCAATGCAAAACTCTCTGATTTTGGACTAGCCAAGTTGGGACCCACAGGGGACAAGTCTCACGTGTCTTCAAGAGTAATGGGTACTTATGGATATTGTGCCCCTGAGTATCAAAGAACTGGACAACTCACTGTGAAATCAGATATATACAGCTTTGGTGTTGTTTTGCTTGAATTGATCACAGGAAAGAGAACAATTGACAACACAAGACCAACACGGGAACAAAACCTAGTTACTTGGGTGAGTTTCTTAATTTACTCATATTATGCGCGCTTTTCTAAGGAGCAATTTTAAATGTTAGTTATATTAATATTAATTTGTTGAAGGTTACTTCCTATTATTGATTTTCCAACACAAAGTTCACTCCATCTGATCCTAAAAGGAAAAATTCAGGGTGTACCACATAATCTAAGCAATTTCTATATAGTTTGAACAGGGCTTTAAATAAAATGGAAGAACTGTGAAATAATTATTACTTTCATAAGCTGTAATTTTAGTAAGATCCAAATTAAGTGCATGCCTGGTTTGGCATACAACACGTTCCATAGCTACAAATTGTTGATGTGATGCTGTCTAACACACATAAACCATTGAAAACATTTTTTGTTTTTCAATTCCTGTTTTCACTTTTAATTATAAAACCTTATTTTCAATCTGTTTCCTATACAAATTCTTGAAAGCAAGAAACAAATTGAAAACAAAGTGGCAATTTGGTACTTAAAAGTGAAAACAAAAAAACGAAAAAAGAAGTAAACAGGCCCTTTATTTCGGTCATATCATTTCTTACTTGAAAAGAAAGTTATCTTCGAAAAACAATATACCAAAACAGAACCTTTGGAAAGCACATTATAGAAGTGTCTTTTCAAAAGAGCACATTACATACACAACACACACACTAGAGCCATATGAATTTTATGATGAATCTATGTAGTTGTGAAACTTACATTTGTTTTCATTTTGTTTAACCCAAACAGGCATATCCAGTATTCAGGGACCCACAAAGATACCCAGAGTTAGCAGATCCACTTCTTCAAGGAAACTTCCCAATGAGATCACTACATCAAGCAGTGGCAGTAGCAGCAATGTGCCTCAATGAGGAACCATCAGTGAGGCCCTTGATCAGTGATGTTGTCACTGCTCTTAGTTTCCTTGGGAATCAAGATCCACATGGGATTGCACCAGTTGATATGCCATCCCCACTACAAGATCATCATCAAGAAGATCACAATAGTTCTGCCACATTGAGTCTTCTTGATGATGATAGTGCCAATATAGAACGCCAAAGAGCAGTTGCCGAAGCCATTGAATGGGGTACTTCAAATACTAGAAACAAAAGTGCTTCCTCTTTGTAAATCCACTACAATAATGATACTCATGACATACATGCTTGGTTTCTAATAATGTACCTATATATATGGCAGAGGCAATCATTAATTAATTCTATGTTTTGAGGGAAGGTTATTATTATCAAAAGCCAGTTTTAAATGAGAAAATATTGTGAGCTCCATTACAAGTGCACATTTTTTTTTTTTTATTCACGGCACGGCATTGCAAGAGTTATGTATGACCTACGGTTCCTATGTGAACTTTGGATTCTATTTATCTTCAACATGGAGAAGAGTTTTTATGGATTATTTAAATTCATTTTTTTTTCTTGTGGTATGTTCTTTCTCGATATACTAATTTGTGTTGTGAAGTAATTAACTCGAGTCTATCGTTGTAAAATTAGTGACCATTTGGCATTACCTAAATCAACATGGTAAATATATTTAATCTATAGTTGTTTTGAAAAGTAAGGTAAACAAAGCGACCTGTGAGTCTAGGGCCATCAAATTATTAACCATGACCTCAAAATGCATTTTTCTCTTCATATTTTAAAATCAACTCATATATTCGTATTCTATATTGCCTTATTAATATGTTGAGGCCACGCCCAGTATGGGCTATATATAGATTATTTTATTTTCCTTAAAAAGTTAGATTATTTTAATAGATGATAAATGTAGACAAATAACCTCCAAGGTCTGTGGTGGGTCTCTCGTCTGCATCAGTGATGGCAGCATGTTACATGTACATGACATATATAGAGCTAAACATAGCTTTGACAAATGATTTATTTCGCAGATTTGATAGCTGACCATACTCTCTCAATATCTGATAATGGAAGCATTAACCCGGCGCATTTCAAATATATATTTCGAATATTTTCCTCCACTTGAGGGGAGAGGATGAAATTTAATGTATGTGGTTTTTATGGTGTCCTTAAAAAATCAACCATTTTATTACAGTTGGTTTTCTAAGTTCTAACCAATGGGAGAATGATATTTCAAATTATCAGGTTACTTTTGCTTTACAAATAAAATAGAAAATAAATATGCACAAATCATTAGTATTTATTTTGGGGTATTTCCTAGCTAGCATACCGTGCAGTCCCGTTTATATACGATACCATTCATTATAATTAATTTTGGAATATTTCTAGGGAATAAGATGAGAAGAGATAAAGAAAATAAATCATCACAAAAGAATAATAAAAACTGATTAAAAACTGGTTAGAATATATATGATATAATTCAAAATCAGATACCAAAATGTTGACTTTTTAACGGTACCATAGAAATTTCCTTATTAAAAAGGAAGAAAATCATATCAGATTTATAATATTTAAAGATGTAATCTAAAATATAAATTTGAAACTAATGACTATTATTATTAAATATTTTTTTTACAATAAATACGAGTTTTTGCATTATACGCTCCATATATATATCATTAGGATAAAAAACAATCAATGGAAAATCATTCCCTTGTTAAATTGGTTACACTTAATTGGATCCTCCAAGCATATTAAAATTGGTCAAAGTACCGATCTTCAACATCATATTCCATAAAATTTGTCCTTTTCATATGGACATCATTCATAAATTGTCCATTATTTGATCTAGTCCAATGTCATTTTGAACATTCTAGAACAATTTAAAAATTTAATGATTCAATTTAGATTATCATTTTAATCCACAATACTTAATATAAACCAACTCGTCAATTCTAACACCTTCATTATGATGATGGTATTGATAACCCTTCGTTGGATAAAGCCTCACAAGATGGTCAATGTCACTAATTTTGTATTTTACTTAGTTTAGATATTTTCCATTTACTTTTACATTACTTTTGTATTCATTTCCATTTAATTGACATGTACTTTCAAAATCAGATAAGCAACGATATTTATATCAAAAAAAAGATAAGTAACGTTATCAAAATGTTGATTTTTTAACGGTACCATAGAAATTTCTTTATTAAAAAGGAAAAAATCATATTAGATTTATAATATTTAAAGATGTAATCTAAAATATAAATTTGAAACTAATGATTATTATTAAATATTTTTATTTTTTACAATAAATAGTTTTCACATTATACGCACCATATATATATATCATTAGGACAAATAATCAATGGAAAATCATTCCCTTGATAAATTGGTTACACTTAACTGAATCCTCCAAACATATTAAAATTGGTCAAAGTACCGACCTTCAACATCATATTCCATAAAATTTGTCCTTTTCATATGGACATCATTCATAAATTGTCCATTATTTGATTTAGTCCAATTAGATTTGGCAAAATGGACTGGCCCGAGCCTGCTCAAAAAAATAGAGAGTTTGGACACATAAATTTGAGCTCATTTTTAATATTCTGGGGCCTTTTTGGCCCAGCCCGATAAAGCCCAGGTACGATTCGGTTGGCCCAAAAAATATAATGCTAAAGCTCGAGCCCAGTGAGGAGTGGCCCTATGCGGGCCGGGTTTAGACAACTAAATTTGAATTCGTTTTTAATTCGGGTCTTTTTGACCAGGTCCAATAAAGTCCGAGCCCGATGCGACCCGGGTAGCCCGTTTTGCCAACTCTAACGGTCCAATGTCATTTTGAACATTCTAGAACAATTTAAAAATTTAATGATTCAATTTAGATAGATTATCATTTTAATCCACAATACTTATTATAAACCAACTCGTCAATTCTAACACCTTCATTATGATGATGGTCTTGATAACCATTCGTTGGATAAAGCCTCACAAGATGGTCAATGTCACTAGCTAATTTTGTATTTTACTTAGGCTCTGTTTGGCAAGTCTCATCCGCTAGCGGTTAGCAGATTTGACTAGCAGATGGGAGATTTTAAAAAATAGAGATATTTGGTAACGGGTAGCGTTTAGCGTTTTTCCAGTAGCGTTTAGCATTTTTTGAAACGATACTTGAAGTAGCCTTTGATTTTTTCTCTCGTTTTTACCCTCATTATTTTTATTAAATTCATTCCCTATCTTCTCTTAAATAAAATAAACCCTAACCTATCACTCTCACTACTCACGTTTGACGCTCTCAGGTTCCTCTCTTTCTTTCCTATTGGTTCTTGTATTCTTTTCTAATGATTCTTATTTATAGAATTTAAATTGTTTGTGATTCTTGCTTTCCTGTTGTTGTGGAAGAGTTTGATCGTCTCACATTAAGGGTGTAAATTGAAGATTATCTTTAAAAAAAATTTTGGATAAAAATCTTTAATTTTTATTTTAATTATAATACTATTGTCATATATTTATTGTTATATTCATTTCCATTTAATTGACATGTACTTTTATGTTTATTACTATGATTGTTATTTTATATCAATATCAATTTTGATATTATTATGTCTTTGTTATATATTATTATACTTTTATTTTATGTCTACTTTTGTTTAGTCCAACTGTGATAAATTTAAAAACAAAAAAAATTAAGTGCTGGTAAATCAACGTGGAATCAACCCATGCTAATATTAGCACAGACTGACTAAGATTCTGTTCGGATTGGCTTATGCAGAGCTTATTGGGGCTTATCTACTGATATAAGCACTTGTCAGTATGTTTTGCAGAGCTTATGAAAATAGCTTATGACTGGTTCATAAGCTGTTTTGGGTTTATTTTCATAAGCCACCCAAGATAACTTATCAAAACAGCTTACAACTTATATGAAATCATTTTCACTCTTCGATTATAAAAATAGCTTATACATAAGCGTTTATGTCATAAGTGCTTAAATAAGCTATTTGTCCAAACAGACCCTAATACTAATTAGCATGGGCTTTTGGTTGATACTAATTCTAGCATCGACTTGGTCCAGACTAAATAGCATAGGATAGATCAACATTAATCTTATTGTTAGCCATTTTCTAAATGGTCATGTATAGTTGCCGGTTAGTACTGTTAGCCTGGCCAATGCTATTTAGGTTGTGTTTGTATAATGTCCAAATATTTGTAATGGCCCTATTAGAATAGTCTAGAAGTGGTTAGAGGGGTTGAACAAATGCTATAAATGTATCCCTCAATGATGGAATAAAACAAGAAGAAAAATATCAAAAGAAATTAGTTGTTAGTTTTAGTTTTGTAGAAGGAGACCCTCCCCTCGAAAGTAGAAATTTACTTTATGTTACTTTTATTCCCTAATCTTCTCCCCACTCTTATTAGCCATTGTTGAAGGAACATTGAGTTCCTTTCATTGGTGTTTTCATTGCATTGCCATGGACTCACCTTCCCACCCCACCATTCAGTCCATTCTCCATAAAATTTTACTTTCTCAACAAGCCTGCCTCCACAACATTTCAACTTGCCTTTCTACAGTTCGCACCATTTCAGCCAGCTTGCCTCCTCCATGTTCGCCCAATGTCTACACCTCCTTCATCCAGCAACCACTAGCCCACAATTCCACCACAGATTCGAGTCTTCACGATTGTAACCATCATTATCAATTGGGAGGGTTTTTTTTGGAGGGAAAGGGAGGGGAGGGTTTACTCTAATATTTTAGTTGTATAGATAGGGGAGGAGGATGGATAAAACATTTTGAAGCCCTCTAAAACCCTCCAAAATCTTCCCCTCTAGAATATTTTCAAAAACCCCTCAATTTGAGGGAATTCAAAAGATGCACCCCGCAATGTAAACGGATCGAGCCAGCTAGGCCCGTAAAATAAATGGGTTGATGTATATAGGCTCGCATCCGCACCGCAGGGGCCTGTGGGCTAACGGGCCAGCCCGCGTCCTATAATTAAAAAATTAAAAAAATTTAAAACAGATTCATTCACACCTGGGGTAAATTTCACACCACGGGTGTGAATATGTCAGAAAAATGTTTTGTGTTGGCAAATCCATTATTCAAGTTAACAGTATTAGTAATTTTGGTTGAGTAGAATAAAATATATGATTAAACATCCATATGTAACTTGGGATCCAATAGTTTTTCAGAGTTACTATTTAAAAATCTGTTTTATATGAATTTTTGCGATATAAATCTTTTAAGATTTATTCTTAGCTTAAAAATAGGATTTAAATATAAGTGTTTAAGATTACTTCTGAAAATGGTTGATTCGCAGCTTCTGTCAGGTCTAGTTACAATCTCCGTTTCTCTGTTTAAACCGTACTTTTTCTGTTTTATATGAATTCTTGTGCCGTAAAGTTTTGTGATTCATTTTTAGCTTAAAATTAGGAGTAAAATACAATATTCCGGAATACTTCTGAAACGGTAGTTTTACAGTCGATATCAGGTCTTTTTATAGAAAACAATACGTCTAACTGACGAAAAGAGTTTTAAATAGCTTAAAAACATCTAATGACTTCAATAAATAAACTTCCTTCACAAAAGTTAGTTTTTCTAATATTTTAGATTTTGTGAAATTTTTCTAGAATTTTTGGAAGTAAAAAGATTTAGAAGTTCCGTTTTGGTCCAAATAGTAAACCGCTTGAGCTGACAGACTGATTCAGAGCTCAAGTTAAACTCAGATAAAGATTTTGAATAGCCAAAATATGTTTTTCTAATTTTTAAGATTTATGGAAATTATTTCGGAATTTCCCGAAAGACAGATCAAAAGTCACTTTTTCAAAACTATGTAAGACACGTAAAACGAGAATTTCTGGGCCAAAATGAATTTATACTGATCAGTGAGAGCTCAAAATCAATTTTCAAAAGGGATCATTAGTGTTTAAATTAAATTTTTTTGATATTTGTGAATTATCTGGGAATTTTTCTGAAAAATGTTTGTTTTTGACTTACGGCGCGTCCGTTTTTCCGTTCTTTGAACTAAACGCATAGCTTACACTTACCGTAAAATTCCAGAAACTCTTCCATGAAGCTATTAGGGCTATTACATGGTATTCCCAATATTTCTTATCAGTTCTCAATCTTTAAATTAATTTTAGGAATTTTTTATTATTGAAAAGTCAATTTTACCCTTGATTTTCATCCGTTTTCACTTGAAAACCCTAGGGGCAAAGATGTAATTTCACTCCCTCCCTTTTCAGCCCTCATAAACCATCCTACCACCTTGCCAAGAAGAGGACTAGGTGCATTTGGTCCATGAGTCAAAGTTTTAAAACCAATTAGAAAAAGGTTGATTAAAACTAATTAGATAAATGTGTGTTTTAGTAGTCATGGCTTACATCACATACTTTCCTTATTCCTTCCTTCTCCTTGCTCCTTGGCCGCCCCTCTTCCTCAGCTTGGACCCTTGGATGATGATCTTTCACTTGGATTCAATCCTTGTGAAGTGGTTTAGGCCAATTAGGAATTAGTTAATTGTTTTGATTTTTATTAAAAGCCAAACTATGATTACTTTCTAAGCTAACCAAGGTTCCTTTAACTCAACCCCTTGGCTGCCCCCTCTCCCTATAAATAGCCCCCTTGCTTCATAAAAATTACACACACAATTTCAAGATGCCAAGGAATCAAGAAGCTATACACTTTTCTCTCTTTTCTCTTCTTAAGTCTTAAATTTCTTTGTGTTCTTGGATCCTCATCTATTTTTGGTGAAAGGTAGGGGGAACCTCTTGCAAATTAATTTGTGAAGTATATGTTTGATTCTTGGTTATGCTTGATTAGTATGTTTTATGTGTTTTTGCTTTTATGCCTTGATAAATGTTTTATGAAATTAATTATTTTGTGTTAATTATTAATAGTAGGGTTATAATGTCCAAAATTCTTTAAATTTTCGTGAAGCAAGGAGGTTATGTTAAAATTAATTTTTGAACTTTGTAAACATACCGTTATAATGGCAAAATTTAGATTTACCGCAAATATGACTTTACCGTAAAGAAAATACGTTTTATTCTTTGTGAAAAACTCTGATATTATCTAACATGTATATGGTCAAAGGTGATGGTTAAAGATTTGATTGGTTTATTAGTATGGATATGTCTAGAAAGGAAAGAGACATTTGAAGGGGCTATTATAAAGTCTGTCTCTTTCTAGCCTGGGATCTGTATTAATACGCTGTTTAAAAATCTTAACACTAGGGACCAGGGGTATACATGACTAAGATAATTTGGGCAATAAGTGATTTCTTAATACCGTATATATAAATAGATTGGATTGGATAAAAGAGCATAACAGTAATAGATTCTCGGTGAATTCTACTGTTATAACATCTTTTGGAATTTAATGTAACAGTAATGGATTCTCGGTGAATTCTACTGTTATATTAATAGTGGGAAATATAGAGCGGGTATCCAATCTGTATATATATGCAATAAACTCAGTTTAATTTCCAACGTTTATGACAGTGAAAATTAGTGAGGTAGGCTTCCAACGGGTCTTTTTATCTTGGAAAATAAATAGTGCTTAAGTATTTCCGTAAATAAACAGTTAATTTCACTTAGTCTATTTTCAAATACGTTTTTATTCTACAGTTACTCGTGAATCTGTGTTTACTTGTGAATTCTGTGTTTTACCTGAGACACGTGATTGATATTCTTATCTGAGAAATACGGTTTTGTGTTTACTTGTGAATTCTGTGTTTATTTGAGAGTTAAGTCGTAAAGTTGGGGTTTGTGGTTACTAAGTAAAATCTCCAGGAGTAGTGGGCTGAATGCTCGTGGCTATGTGCCAAAATTCCTATGGTAAAATCTCCAAGAGTAGCGGGTGACTTACTCGTGGGTGTGTCCCGAATATAAGTAGTAAAGTCTCTAGGAGCAGCGGGTTCTTTTCTCGTGGGTGTGTCCCGAAATAATTAAGTAAAGTCTCCAAGAACAGCGGGTTCTTTTCTCGTGTGTGTGTCCCGAAAATGTAGATAGTCTTATGTGTTTGATAATTCCTTGAGATATATTACCGTGTTAAATTCTCTGTTTACAGCGTTGAATGATTCATCTGTTGGGTGCGGTATGACTGCTATATGTTGTTTATCTGTTCTTTGAATTGGGTGATGTATAATCTATGATTTGGTTGTGCTTGTACTTTACTTATTAAGTTGTTTAGAGTATCACCCTTGCTTGCCTTGTTATGTTGATGCATGACGGAGTAGATGTTTGACCCAAGAAGTGGGTTAGCTCTTAGGAGAGGATCTGATGAAGGATGCTGAATAGATTGATGGATGTTCCGAGAAGATTAAGTGGCTACTGTATTATTTTGGGTAGAGGTTTAGAGACTAGACTGGCTCAGATGTTCACTGTCTTACTTTAAATTCTTCCCTGTAAAAACTCTGATAATCTTATGAATATGAGATGAGATGTTATCCTTACAAATTTTGTTTTATGCTTCCGCACTTAAAAAAACCTTTTTGAAAATTAATCAACACATACTCTCCATCCTTCTCATCATTAAAGAAAAGGAAAAAAAAAATTTATACGCATTTTCAGAGAAGGAATGTTGAGCTTTAAACCGAATATTTTCTAAGTTATTAAAATTTCTTGGTTACTATGGTGTAATATCCTTTTGGAGAAAGGGTGTTACAATATGTAGTTAACATGTTCTCTAATTTGTACATACAACGTTAAAACATGTGAAATTTAAGCTCACAAATAAATGATTTAGTTCACGACACAAAAAAGATATACCGTAATTTAGTTTAATTATCTATTTTTGATAAGAGGATTAAACATTGTTTATAAAAAAACTATTTTTTTGTAAAAAAAAAAAGTCTGCGGGCCGGCCTGTAAGCCCGCGAATAAAATCCATTTAATCCGCGGTTTATATAGACCGGGCTAAAAAGGCTCGCAATTAAATGGTCATCATTTCCTGTGGCCCGTAGCCCGCACGGGTTGCGGGTTAAATGGGTGGCTCGCTGGTCTTGGCTTATATACCCAGCTCTACTAGAGAGGTGACTTTGGAGAGTTTTGGAGGGTTTTCACATATTTTTTAAACACTAAAATAGGTAAAATATTAATCACAAATCTTCTATTTTCCTCTACTTCAAAACTCCCAAACACACCCTTAGTGTCGGCCTCAACTTTGTCGATTCAAAACATTAGTGAGGAGTCTTTAAGTGTCGACGGATGTTAAAATGCTCTTTAGCATCGGTTTTTCCCCTTATAGCATAGGCTTTCAATCGACACTAAGTACTTAATTTTTCATAGAGGTAGTTTCAGTTGGATTCGGTAAGCATTTTTCGTTAATAATTAACATAATGATTTGATCATAAACAAAGAAAAAAATCCAGATCTAGCAAGAATCAAACAACCCAACTCGCACAATATCAATGCCAGAGGAATTAAAATTACAACTAAGCCGATAAATATCGTGAAAAAGTTGAATTCTTAAATATTTTCCAAGTTGTCTTATACCCCATAGTCAATACTTCCTCCTTTCAATTTGCACAAATATCTTCTCTCTCTGATCATTTCCTTGCTCTTAGAGCATCTCGCCGTGTCTTATGCAGTTGCTTAAACTTAAGCAACGTTGCTTATCCATTTTTACCATTGGAGCATGTCCAGTCAACTGTTCCTTAAAGCCACATGTAAGCAACGTTGCTTATATAAGCAACGGTTGCTTATACATAAAAAATTATATTTTTTCAGTCAACTGAGAAACCGAATAAGGAGGGAAGATAACTGAAAGAAAAATTCCAGAAACAACAACTAGAAGAGGAGCTAAAAAAACAAAATCCAACAACAATACAATATTTTTAGACTTACGTCAATGTCAAAAAAAATTCAAAAACTAACCAGAATCAAAGCAAAAAAAATCAGAAAAATAAAACCAGATCCCAAAGCCAAGAACCCACAAATCCGAAAAAAAGATCATGTGCAGTTACAGTGCTTCACAGCATCCCTCAGCTCCTAGTTCCACAGTCCACAGCTCCCGGCTTCATAGCTTCCACAATCCACAATGACGACCCACAGTTCAAATCCTGACCCATGAGACCCACTGCATGGTCCAGATGTAGACCAAGGATGAGACATTTGGTTGGGGATGAGACCAAGTTCTTTCTACAGCATAAGATGCTGCCATATAGTTATGAGACATTTGGTTGGGGAAGCGTGAGACTGAGAAAGAGGGGCGACCACTTGGGGAGATGGGTGAGAGGAAGGGAGGGTGAGCACTAACGGGAGGAAGGAGGGCAGAGGGTGAGGTAGGCTGTGAGGGAGAGGGAGTGCCGGAGTGGGGCATAGATGGTCATCAGAGAAAAGAAGATGATGGGGATGAGAGAATGGTAAAGCAACAAATGAGAGAGAGAGAGAGAGTCAATGACAATATGGGGGATATTTTTTTATGGATGGTTCTAGACCATCCGATTGCAATTTTTTTAGAAATGTTGTTTTTTTTTTGGGTCCAGAATCCAGGCCCAAGAAGAACTAATACAAACGATCAGGCCAAAAGGCCAAAAAACACAGCATATGCTAGCAATAAAGACTAGACTAATACACATAAATGCGCTGCTGCACGAGGTTCAGTTGAACCACCAAGAACAATTAATAAACATTGGAAAGTTAAAAGCAACAAAAACACCCATATAATCCAGCAACTTCCAAGGTAAGAGAGAGAAGACCAGTGGTAAAAGTGCAGGGAAATCAACACCAAGAGACAACCGAAGAACTTCCAGACTTTGCAAGGACTACCCAGTCAAAGGGGAAGTAAGGAAAGTCACTTAAGATCATAGGAACACACATCAGCAACATCATCACCACTATCGCCCGGACTTAGATCAGCGCACCAACCAAGAAGCTTCCAAACAAAAAACAGAAGCAGATATAGGTAACATTCGATCTTCTCAACTCACTTATTCAAACAGAACTTGCTAAACTATGTAGGAGTGGCCATTAACACAGTATTCCAACATTCTAAAACAGCACTGAGACAATCAACCCCCTGGGTCATAGGGAAAACACCCATGCCTACCCTGAGCTTTATCAGATAAGAGAAGAGACACCAAACTCAAGGGAGGGTTCCAGATCCAATTAACGGGGAGAAGATTTCGCGAGGACAACATGGCCACTTGGTCCACTTGGTGTGCAACACCATTCCCATCTCTAGAGATCCAGGTAAAGGCTGCATATTGAAAATTTTCTTTCAGAAACAATACATCCTTAACAACATTGAAAATCTCTCCTCTGACCACTTCTTTCCTGCAAGCCTGGATAAGCTCGAGACAATCATTTTCCACCACAATTTTGGTCATACCCATGTTCTCCGCAAACGCTAAAGCTTCTCTGAAACTCAAGGCTTCTGTCATCAAAGGCGATGTCGCAGGGAAGAATCTGGTAAGTCCAGCAACTACCTGACCCTGGTCATTTCTAGCAATAATTCCTGCAACTGCCACTTTCTTACTATCATTATAGCTAGCATCAGTATTGATTTTGGTAACCCCCCTTGATGGGGGGCGCCAACCTTTGTAACAATCTGCATAAGGAGCCCGGGGAGCTGAATTCCGGGGAAGACATAACCAGTGGGAAAAATAATCATTTAACAGCTGGTTAGTCTTCAGAAGGATCTCAAATGGATTTGGTCTTTTATCCTAAAAAACGGCCTCATTCCTCCCCTTCCATATTGACCAAAGAGCACAGCAAATGGAAATTTTAGAGAATTCCTTGAATTCCTGATTGCTTTCACACCTATTGAACATCCCTTCTAACCAAACATGCAGGCTAGTGGTAGATCTTCTATCTGGAACACACTGAACTTGTAACCCGAACCAAACACCCCTTGTCCAAGCACAAAACAATAGCATATGTTCAATTGATTCATTTTCCTCCTCACACAGGGGGCAAATTGTAACGTCCCAAATTTTCACTCTAAGAGACAAAGTTATGAACTCTAATAGATCGTGCTTAGTTAGAACCAAATCTCTGCAAAAGACAGGAGAAACAATTTTGTTTCTTACAGATCTGTCTAAAGCAAATGTGATAGTTCCCAGAACTATCCAGTGGAGTGACATAACTCTGCCAGAAACCTGGACCTTAGAAAAAACCATGCCAGCTGAAACTAGGGAAACTCCAGATTTCGACCAAGTCATCCAACACCAATCTGGTAGCGTAGATTTAGTTTTCAATAGGAGAAACTCCTTTGGTAGGTTTATGTCTATGAGATCTAGTAATCTCCAATCAGGAAGTTTTAGGACAGCCATGTCTAGAAGATCTTTCTCTACTATGTCTCAAGCTGTTCCACAATCTTCTTCTATATCTTCAACCATTCATCTTCAAGGAGTAGACGTCTCAGCACCTCTTCCAAAGCCAGTCTACCAGAAAGATGATGAAGATCAAACATCTATTCAATCTCCAACTTACTCTTCTATTAATGCACCTTATGATGATGGATTGTAAGTTCATTATAGATAAGATAGCCCTTAAGAAAGATTTATACTCTGAGGAAGTGTCTCCTCAACGAGAGTGGTTCTTTAGGAATTATCAGGGCACCCGAAAATCCCAAATCCAAGAGGAATTCTATGAATCCTCGAACAAATCCAACTTCACATTCCTTTCTTTGACTGGTTCCAAGTGTATTCAGTCAAAAACTATATAGATTATCCTTTCCAAACTCTACCCATTGAGTCTGATAGGATTAACACTGTCTGGCATTACCAGAATGGTAATATGGTTCAATCCGAGTTCCCTCCCGATAGAACTTTTGTCTTTGAAGTTAGAAACAAAGACAATAAAGAGGTTCCGGTAGTTGCAGCTCCCTTTAAGGTTAAGTTAGATGATGAACCAGTGTCTTCCTCTGACGTCAAAAACCTTATGGAACAATCAAACTATACTAACAAGTATCTTCAAGTTTTAGGAAAGAAGCTAGAAGAGAAAACTTTAGTATCCAAACCCCTAGAGAAAACTCTAGAAGAACCTCAGGTATCTGGAGAAAAATCTTTAGAAAAACCACTGTTCAAACCTCATAAGATTTCTAGGAAGCTTAAAGAAAAGTTTAGAAATCAGCTGAACCCAAATAGGCAGGTTGAAGACAAACAACTTGTTGAAAAAATCAATGAGCAGATTAAGCTGCTCAACACAAATATACAAGAAACACCTCAACACAGTGTTATAGCCTCTTCTGGAACCCCTGAGAGACCTCTTAAGGCTTTACAGATAAATACGCTAGGAGAAACTTCTAGTCAAGCTATATCCACATCGGAGGAAGAATCTGAGGTTAGATCTCAAACCTCCTTCAAACTTAGCCCTCTGGTTAGTCAAAAAATTAACTGGAAGAATCCATCCAAACTCTACTACCCGAGAGCTACTCCTCCAGATATTCTCTTAAGAAAAAGATACAAACTTTAAAAGCTTTAGTGCCAACAACGTCTATGAGTGGAGTATAGACGGTAAGACAGAGTATAACATACTCAATCTCTTACAAAACATGACTATGGTAGCAACTGCTTACCAAACAACCCACGATTGTTCAGATAGGATGATTGTTGAAAGCTTAGTTGCCGGTTTTACAGGCCAACTCAAAGGTTGGTGGGATAATTATCTCACAGAAGACCAGAGAACTAACATTCTCGAAGCTGTCAAAACAGATGCTAACGGTAAGATCATAATTGAAGATGGCGAAGACATGACTGACGCCGTTAATACCTTAATCTTCACCATAGCACAACACTTCATAGGTGATACCTCCTTACTTAAGGATAGAACCGCAAAACTATTGTCCAATCTTAAGTGTAGAACCTTATCTGATTTTAGGTGGTATAGAGATACCTTCCTAACTAGGGTTTACACTAGAGATGATAGTAATCAATCTTTCTGGAAAGAAAAATTCTTAGCCGGATTACCCAAAACCATAGGTGACAAAGTTAGGGATAAAATCCGTAACCAATCACCCACAGGAGACATTCCTTATGATCAACTTAGCTATGGGCAATTAATCTCTTACATCCAAAAGGTTGGTTTGAAAATTTGTCAAGACGATAAGATTCAGCACCAACTCGCCAAGGAAAAGGGCCAAGCCAAGAAAGAATTAGGATCTTTCTGTGAACAATTTGGTTTACCTTGTGCCAAAAACCAAAATAAGAGACCCAGCAAGAAAAAGAACCAAGTTCAAACCCAAACCCAGAACACCAAGAAGCCAGGTACTTCTAGGTATTATAGGTTTAGGAAGAACACTCCTGCTAGGAAACTCCAATCAGACATTAAGTCTAAACCAAACATAGACATCAAGGTTCCAAAGAAAACCATTATCTGCTATAGTTGCGGGAAGCCTGGACACTATAGTAAGTACTGTAGGTTGAAGAAGAAAATTCAAAACCTTAACCTTGACCAAACTATAGAAGACCAGATTAACAAACTCTTAGTTGAGTCTTCTGAAGAGGAATCTGAAAAGGAATCCGATTCTTCTGAAAATCTCAATGAAATACAAGAAGATGAGTTTGCTTCTTGTAGTGATAGTTCTATTAATGTCCTTACTAAGGAACAAGATCTTCTCTTTGAAGCTATAAATTCTATAGATGATCCCGTAGAGAAGAGAAGATATTTGGATAAACTCAAAACTACTATCAGGGCCAAGGACAAAAATAAGTTAGTTGTCCAAAATAGGTTTGATCTAAATGAAACTCTCAAGAAACTTGAAAAGAGTATAGCCAAGCCTATAACAATCCAAGATCTCCATGCTGAGATTAAGTCCCTTAAGATAGAAGTTAAGGAGCTTAAGGATGAACAGAAGTTGCATGAGCAAATTCTGAGTCAAATTATTAATGATGACTCTTCATCAGAAGATGAAGATAATCAAACTCCTAAAAGTCATTCTGCCTCTACTAGTAAGGTAGTTAGCCCAAAGGCCAACAACATAATCATGGATGATGATTTTATGAACCTTATCAATCAGTTCAAAATCCAGAAATTCTATATTAAAGTTAGAATTAGGATAGGAGATTTCTCCCTTGAAAAAACTGTTTTGTTCGATACAGGTGCAGATTCAAACTGTATTCTTGAAGGACTAGTTCCTACTAAGTACTTTGAGAAGACTTCAGAGAACCTTCGTACTGCGAATGGTTCCAGACTCAACATCAAGTATAAATTATCCAATGCGATAATTGAAAACCAAACTCTCCAGGTCAAAACTCCTTTCATGTTGACCAAAGACCTGAGCAATGAGGTAATTTTAGGAACTCCCTTTATTAGGTCTTTGTTTCCTCTCCAGATTACCAACCAAGGTATCTCTACCCAACATCTTGGAAAAACCATAGAGTTTAAATTCCTTAGGAAACCTATTAGAAAAACTCTTAATTCCGTTTCTTACAAACAAAATCAGATAAACTATCTGAAAGAAGAGGTTTCTTATAAAACTATAGAAGCCCAACTCAAAGAATCTAAGATTCAGGAAAAAGTCCAGAGTCTTAAACAAACCATAGAAAAAACAATCTGTTCCGATCTTCCTAATGCTTTTTGGGAAAAAAAGCATCATATGGTTGATCTGCCTTATGAGGAAGGATTCTCAGACAGGCAAATCCCTACCAAAGCTAGGCCAATCCAAATGAATGAAGAACTTCTGGGTTACTGCAAGAAAGAAATCTAGGATCTCTTAGACAAAAAACTTATTAGGCATAGTAAGAGCCCTTGGTCTTGTTCAGCCTTCTATGTCAACAAGTCTTCAGAAATCGAAAGAGGTGCACCGCGCCTTGTAACCAACTATAAACCTCTCAATCAGGCCTTAAAATGGATTAGGTATCCTATTCCTAATAAGAAGGATCTTCTCAATCGTCTTCATTCAACCAAGATATTTTCTAAGTTTGATATGAAGTCAGGATTCTGGCAGATTCAGCTCAAAGAGTCTGACCGCTACAAAACAGCATTCACTGTTCCTTTCGGGCAGTATGAGTGGAATGTCATGCCATTCGGTCTCAAGAATGCTCCTTCTGAATTCCAAAAGGTTATGAATGAAATCTTCAATTCCTATTCTGACTTTACTATTGTCTATATTGATGATGTTTTAGTCTTCTCCCAATCTATGGATCAACATTTCAAACATGTCAATATATTCTTGACAGTAATCAAGCATAATGGTCTTGTAGTCTCTTCCTAAAAAATCAGCTTGTTCCAGACTGAGATGAGATTCTTAGGTCATAATATCAAGCAAAGGACTATTATTCCTATCAATCGTGCCATTGAATTTGCGGATAAGTTTCCCAATCAAATTATTGATAAAACTCAGTTACAAAGATTTCTGGGTTGTCTCAATTATGTAGCTGATTTCTTTCCTCAGCTAAGTAATCTGATTAAGCCATTACATGATAGGCTTAAGTCTGACCCTCCTCCTTGGACTGATGTCCATACCAATATTGTCAAACAGGTAAAATCCCAGGTAAAAGAACTCCCATGTCTTTACCTTCCGAAACCTCAATCTTTCAAAATTGTTGAAACTGATGCCTCTGACATAGGTTATGGTGGCATTCTCAAACAGAGAGATAATGGCAAAGAACAAATCATTGCATTTACTTCTAAGCATTGGAATCCTGCACAGCAAAAATATTCCACTGTAAAAAAGGAAGTTTTAGCCATTGTTTTGTGCATATCAAAATTTCAATCTGATTTACTTAATCAAAAATTTTTGGTCCGAGTAGATTGTAAGTCTGCAAAAGAAATTTTACAAAAGGATGTAAAAAATTTAGCATCAAAACAAATTTTTGCTAGATGGCAAGCAATTTTGAGCATTTTTGATTTTGAGATCGAATTTCTTAAAGGCTCCTCAAATTCCTTACCTGACTATCTCACTCGTGAATATTTGCAGGGTAAACAGTAAAATGCCGAAATCGGCAACATCCTCCTCATCCAGAGGGAGAGGAGGAAGATCTGGAAGAGGCCGTGGAAGCACGGCAACAGGCAGGTTAGTCATTCAAGGACTAGCCACAAAAAAGACTTCGGAGTCATCCACTCCGACCGGGTCATCTACCCAGGATCAATCAATTGGGTCACCCCCCAATCTCAAAAACAGGAGTCATCGACTTCTATTCAGCTCACCCAAACTGAGTCAAGGACTCAAAAATCCAAACCTGAATCTTCAAAACAAACCAAAGCAGACTATGCTTTTGATCTCCCAACACTGTTGGCCTTACAAAGTCAAGGATTAACCAAACCTCCTCCTACCATAACCTGGTCTGAAGCTATTAGCAAAACCAAAAACTGGTTTGACATGATCGAATCAGAACAAAGTGAGGAATCTCTGGCCCTTATGATCGAAAATCTTAAGAACCAGAAAACAGTGGTTAATATCCCGAGCCCAAAACAGATTGTCCAAACCAATCCTAAATCCAAACAGGTTGCTCAAGTCAGTCAGCCTTTACAAATAAAAAACACAGAAACTCAAACAAGCTATATCTACAAAGAAAAGTTTGTTAGAGTTATCCAGATGGAACCTGAGTATTGGGATAATAATCCTAATAAAGTCCCTGGAAAAATCTTTCCTCCAAACTTTCAGTTCCAACCAATTGCTCCAAACAAAACCCACAACTTTTATGAGTTCATACTTGTGGACTCTGACTCTATCTCACTCAAACATCACACAGATAAGGATAACATGATTACCCATTCAACCATTCAGATTCTCAAAATTCTTTCTCCAAAGAATTGGGGAAATTCAAATATGATAAGAAAATTTTCTGAGCCTTTTCACCCAATTGGTTATACGTACTGGGACTATGTTCAAGCCTGGACAAATATTTTCTGGTACCAAAATAAACAATTTAAACACTCCTGGTTCATCTATTTTAAACTAGGGGTTAAATACTATTTTCCTCAATGGTTCCGTATTTGGTGGAATCTTTTTGGACCAATTGTTCAAATTCTTCCTGAACAAGTTCTTGAAGGATTTAATTTGTTCTCAAAACGGTTTAATCGTGATTTGGACTCCTATCCGATTGAACTACATTTTTTCGAAAAATTTTCACTTGCTTGGATTTTCTCCTGGCAATACAAATATATCAATATTGCGGATGTTCCAACAGAATACCCGGCCTTACAGAGGAAGCTCTATGTTAAATGGTGGAGCGCCTTTGATGCAACCAGAGCAACGGCAGAATATGTTATGCTTTGGTTTAAAAAGAATCCAAAGTTTTTGCAGGTAGCTGATCCAGAAACTTGCAAATTTCTTAACCAGCGGTCTCAAGCCACAGCAGCATTGGCCGCATCAACTAATGAAGAGCAGTTTGTTGAAAATTTAGAACAAATGCTTAAGTTCATCAAAAAACAAAAGGGAAAAAAAAAGGTAGACGAAGGACCATCAGAGTCTCCCTCTTTCAAGGCCGTATCAGATGACTTCTACCAAAATGAAGATGACTGTTACGGAATCCCCGAAATCCCGCCAATCAATTTGTCAGATGACTAAAGACTGAAGCACAGCTCAGCACAGTCAGAATCAACACCGAAAGTAGCTTTGTCATTATGTAAATAGTAAAGTCAAAGTTACTGTTCACAAAAAGTCAATTTTACTGTTGTAATAGTGCCGGTCAAGTTTACCTGTACTATTGTAAATAGTTCCGGTTAGTAACCTGAACTGTAGAAATAGTAAAATTTCAATCTATAAAAGGAGTTGCCAGGCTCAGTTGTAAGGCACCCTTTTCTTTTCCCCCTTTCTCGAGTCTTAGTTCAGAACAAGATTTCTGAGAGTTTGTAAGTCTCAATTTTGTAATCAAATAAATTTTGCATTTCTCTTTCTCTCTTGAAATCATACTTGGCAGGTTTAACCGCCTCTGATCTTTCTTTTTATTTTCTTTGCATATTTTCTGCATTTTACATTTTATGTAAGCATCGGTCCGTCCGATCCCCTTCTTCTCTCTATCCCTTTCATTTTAATCCCTTCCGCATAGTCCGACCCCCAATTATGATTTTAATGAGATTAACAATGGTTTAAAACGGACATAGGAAGTCAAACGAAAACTCTATAGACGTTTGACTGTCAAAATAGGAGCATAACGATATAGAAACTCTAATTGGAGTCAGAAAAGATATCTGAGGATACCAATAATGATTTTATAATATTTGAAGATTTTAGAAATTTATTTGGGAATTTTCTGAGAAACGATCAGAAATAGTACCGTTTTGGTCCCTGTATTAGGACTATGATGAAACTGCGAGTGAGTTTGGAGACCAAAACACATTAGAAAATTATTTTGATGAGCCAAAATGTGTTTTTACATTATTTAGGATTTATGGGAATTTTTCTGGAATTTTTGGGAAAAAATCTAAAAATTACCAAAATGCCACTGTAATTAGCAAATGACCAAAATACCCCTACCTGGAACAGTTTAGTTACTATTCATAAAACCAAAAATGGTAATTTTTATTTTTATTTATTTATTTAGAGATTTTAGAAAATATTTCTAGAAGAGTTTAGTGAAATTACCATTATACCCTTGGTATAGGGAAAACCGAAGAACGGGTAAAAACCGGGGTACCAGAAATTGGATTGCAGGGAAAGTGGGACCCATGTAGCATAGTATAGTTGACTTCTATTATGTTGACATGGGAAGTTATCAAAGTACCCTTGATCTCACTCTTTAATTACCAAAACCATGGAAAATACATTTTTACCCTTTGTCCTTTTTGGTAATTTCCACTCAATTGAATTTGAGCTTATCCTTTCCCTATTGGTCAGCCCAAATTCGCCCCTTTAGGCTAAGATTAAGTCTAGGTTCATTTTTGTGTAATTAAAGAGAGATATTTTATTTTCAAAGCTTTAATTGATAATGGTTTGAAATCCATCCATAGGATTTGGACAAGTGTAGGGTTGAGATGTGTCATTCACCCTTGTAAGTGACAAGCAATTCTTGGCCAAGTAAATGAGGGAGAGAGGGCATGAGATAGGAAGAGGGAGGAGGAGAGTTATCTCATTTTTCAAGAGGCTTTCTCACACTACATGCCATTTTCTCTAACTTATCTCTAAACTCTACATCTTTTCCTTTGATTTCCTCCATTATTTTTTTTAAGCTACTCAATCCTTGATCCATAATCTTGATCTTCCACATACTAATCAAGTGTGGGTGATCACTTTTAAACACTTTAAACACAAAGCCTTCACCACTTTTGATCATCAAGTGTTCTTATTTTTCAAGAATATCAAGCTAGGATTTTTGGACTTTGGGTAAGCCATCAATCTTGATATCTTATTTATAATCAAAGGTTGTGAACAAGTTACTCTATCTTATTCCTTTTTGGGGTTAGATGATTTTAGTAAAGGGTGAAAACCCATTTGATTGATGTCTTGTGTTCTTGTATGTGTGTGTGAAGGAGTTTGAGTTCTTGGACTTGGGGATCAAGAAAATTTTGAAGGAGAAAGATTTAAGGTGAGGGGAAAATTCTCTAGTTATCATGGTTACATAAACTTGTGTGTGTATGTGATTTCTTATGCTTTGGTGAAGATTTCTTATGTTCTTTGTGAAAGTATTTTCTTATGTTCTTTGTGAGAAGCTTTTCTTGTGTGATGGTAAATGATTTCTCTTGTGTTGGGGATGGATTTTATATGTAATGATGGATGATTTCTTATGTGGTTGTGATTGAGTGATTTCTTATGTGCCTTGTGAGGTATATTTGGTTGAAGCTTGGATTTATTCCATGGCTTGGGATGTTAACGTTGATGTGTGGCCTTATTATTAAATTAACATGTGTGATGTGGAAGATTGTTTATGTTGATTGAAGTATGTTGATGTGAAGGGAGAGTTAAAAGTGGAGAGATATTCTTACCATGAGAGTTTTCCAAGAAAGCAAGAGGATTTAAGAAAGGGTTCAAGAGATTTAAATCATGTTTCAAAAAGTGTTTCCAAAGAGGCAAAATAATAACTTTTGAAAATCTAAGTTAATGAATCAAATTTCATAAAGGTAAAATCTGGTTTTGGCTTTAAAAAGGATGGAAATGGATTAAATAAGCAATTTCTAAAAGAAAAATAAATTTTCGGATTTTTGGATCATTTTTCCAGAACTGTTCACACCCCGGGTGTGACAATTTCACAGCCGTGATCTTTTCTGCCTGCGAGAAATGTGATTTTTAAAGAACAAGGGCCAAAAATGTAATTTTTGAAAGATTAAGGACAAAAGTGTAATTTTTGGAAATTCAGGGGCAGAAAGTGAAATTTTAAAATAAAGAGACTGAAATGGTCATTTGCATATTTATAGGACCAAGAAGGTAATTTTTGAAGTTTGAGGACTAGAAATGCAATCTGGATATTTCGAGGACTAAAATGTAAATTTTGAAGAAAATTGACATTTTTGATAATTAATTAAAATAAAGGGATATTTATTTAAAGTAAAGACCATGGTGGTTTTAAACCTAACGAGATTTATAAAGTCAAGTGGGGGAGAGTATTATCAAAGGGTTATGGGTTTTAATAATTAAAGAGAAAGTGAAGGGATTTTTTATTAAAGAGTTTTCTCAAAAGGAGTTAAAGTCCAATGAATTCAAGGTTTTCCCAAAATGAGATTCCAAACGGGTTCCCAAACGATTTCTTAAAAATGAGAGAGATATAAGTCTATAAGTCTAGGGCTTTAAATGAGTGTTGAGCCTAACATTTTAAAAAGGTAGATTTAAATTAATAGTTCTGAGTGAACGGTCTTTGTGACATATGTTCTGAGTGAATAGTCTTTGTGACATAGTTCTGAGTGAACGATCTTTGTGACATATGTTTTGAGTGAATAGTCTTTGTGACATAGTTCTGAGTGAACGGTCTTTGTGACGTAATACCGTGTGATGAGAAGGAACGCTATGGGATGAGAGGAATTGTGTGTTTATGCATTCATAACTGGTTGTGTGCTGTTCCACCAGGCTGTGTGCCATATGAGTTACAATTCATGTTATACGTGGTTGAGAATTGATACGGTTGGGCTACAATTGCCTACTGGGGTTATCCAGGTTTCGAACTTCCACCAATGGCCAAGCATTTGCGCACTTGAGCCGGGGAAAATCGTATACCCGACTTGGATAAACCTGACTGATTGGTCTTTTCATGATATGGTGAGAGTGGCTTTTATGGAATGGTTGTGAGAGCAGACCCAAAAAGAAAGGGTTGTGCAGTCATGGTAAGTATTTAGCTGCGCCTATCACCCAAAAGGAAGTAGAGAAAAATCTCCATGGAGTAGCGGGCTAGGTGCTCGTGGTTGTGTGCCGAAAAATACGAAGATTATTGAAGTGTCATGCATATACATATATTGAATTCTTACGATATGTTTCTGTGTGAAACTGTGATACTTCTGTGTGAAGTTGGAAATGATTATTTGTGTGATTTCTGTCTGTGTGACCTATGTTAAATATGTGATTCTTGAATATGATTTCTTTTGAGGATGAGTATAACACTATATGGGCATATACTTTTGTGTGCATTATAACTGTTGTGTGTTGTTTGTGTAACTATGACGATATAACTGTGAATGAGATTTTCACCCTACAATGTGTTCTTTTTCTGTATGCAAATATGTTTTCTTAAGTCATTCTGTCGGAGATTTGACTGAAGTCCAGAACAAGAGGATCAATGGTGGTGCTTCAACAAGGAAGATGGATGCACGTGTCTTAGTTTAAGGGATGGGTTTTCTCATCCAATCTCAGTAGAATTTTCAGTGCTTGACCAGCATAGGGAGTCAATATTCTTTTAGGGGAGAAAAGTTTCTTGTATGATATAGTATTTCCAAACATTGAATTGTAAAGAGATATATGAATTTAGTTACATGGCTTGTTTTCTTTGAACTCATGTGTTGGGTATTATCTTAATCATATATTCACTTAGTATATTTAAAAAAAAAATGGCAACGAAAATTCATTTGTGAAAATTAAATAACTTTGACATTATTTCCCTAATAAAGAAAGAAAGTAATTAAATAAATTTAATTTCATCTTTTGGGTTGGGTACTAAATGTAATGCCCTTTTTGGAAGAGGGTGTTACATTAGTGGTATCAGAGCTGGTCGAGTCTTTCGGGAAAGTTGGGTTGTAGGCTTGTTGTGTTTGTGTTGTGTGAACTCTGATGTGTTAATTGATTGTGTGGATTCTTTGTGAATTTTGATTGGTTTGTGAATTCTGTGTGAATTCTTATGGAGTGGTGAATTCTGTGTGAATTCTGTTTGAGTTATTGATTGGGCTGATTGAGCTATGTGCTATGTTAATTTTGAAGTGCTGGGTTGTTTTGTTATATTTTGGAAAATCTCGGTGCCGAGGTGTACTGGAATGAGACGGTATAGCTGAGGAAATCTGAGACTGTATTGGAATGGGACGGTATAGTTGAAGAGAACTTAGTAGGATTATTCGGTACTACCTGTGCCAACGGTACTGTATAGGTATGGGACTGTACAGGAAATGATGACCTTCCGAAAAGCATGTGAATGAGGACAAAAATATGTGGAAGGAATCCGTGTTGGTTTGTAGGGAAAAAGTCGTAAATCTGAAAGGTAGCCAAGTAATTATAGAATAGTGTGGACTATAGTGGAATATGTGTAATTGTTTTCTTTGTAAAATAACTGTATGTGAATACGAATCGGTGAGACAGCCATTTAAGTAACTTAAGCAATCCAAGTTAAACAACCACACTGAAGATGCTCTTAGCTTTTATTTGCCGTAGACGCCCTTTTTTTCCTTCTTGAAATTAAATGTCAACACTTTAGGATGTAGACAACGCTGAATGCCTAGGCGGCGGCGCCCAGAACTTTGGTATTGGCACATTTTCCTTCGTGAAATTAAGAAAATTTTTGTAAAATGTTACTTTCTCCATTCTTATATATAAAAAATATATTATCTCTAGTCTAAAATATAAGTAATAAATATATTTTTTTTTGTCTAAAATATAAATAATATTTATCAATTTTAAATAAATTAAATATTAATTTTTTAATTATACCATTCATTTAATGTAATATTCATATTTACAAGAGACACTAAAGATGATATTTTTAGAAAAAAAATTGAAACTAGTGAGTATTAATTAAGATTATTACATTTTTAAGGCATTCCTTGGTCTGTGTATTTTTGTACTATGTTACTTATATTTTAGACCGAAGGGAGTAGTATTTTTTATTAATAATGTTATAATTTTAATTTTTTTACACAAATACCCTTACATTAAATGGCTAAAAATAGAATAGTATAATTAAGTGGTGTAATAATTAATAAGATTAATATTGAAAAAAAATAATGAATTTTGTTAAAAACAAAACATTATTTTTTATAAAAAAGAGCAAAGAAAAACCAATTTTTATTTCTTATAAATAGAACCAGAAATAATCAATTAAACCATTGCAATAAAATAAAGTACATTCCACAAAAAAAAAATAAAGTACAATATAAAGTGTCAACATTAAATTAAAATTTTCCTCCAAAGAAACGTTAAATTAAAATCACTACTAAAATAAATAAAAGTAATATAAAATATCTAATTCATAAAATAAATAAAAAACAAACTTAATTCATAAACTCATCAATATATGCAAGTGTCATTAATTATAAGTGCATAAGAATTGACAATTCCATTCACACTTAACCCCTGTCACGATCCATTCTGGTGCAAGAATTAAATAGCCCAATAATTTTTCAGTTGGCTATAGAAGCATGACAGCTAACCACTCATATATCACCATTTTTTTATTATATATAGACACATTATTAACATAGGCAGCACCACTTCCCTAATTCACTTCATCAAAAAAAAAAAACCACTTCCCTAATTCAAATGTCAACACTGAAGAAGAGCTTGCAATATTGCATGAACAACATTATGGATTTTTCATTCACACTGTTTCTTCTAGCATTGGCCTTATCTCTCCAATCTTCATCATCATTGACACTGAGAAAGGGCTCTTCCCTCTCAGTGGACAAACCACAAGACATTATGACATCACCAAATGGCATATTCTCTGCTGGCTTTTTATCCATCGGTGAAAATGCATATTCCTTTGCCATATGGTTCACCAAGCCAGATAATTTCCACAACCCCACCATTATTTGGATGGCAAATCGTGACCAACCCGTGAATGGGAAACACTCAAAGCTTTCCCTTTTAAACACTGGGAACATTGTCTTAATTGATGCCGGCTTGAACAAAGTTTGGTCATCAGATACTGAATCATTATCACCAATTGAGTTGCATCTCCAAGATGATGGAAACCTTGTGTTACATGAGCTTCTCCAAGGAAATAGAAATAGTAACACCATTTTGTGGCAGAGTTTTGATTTCCCAACAGATACTCTCCTTCCTGGTCAACCCCTTACAAGATTCACAAAGCTTGTATCTTCAAGAAGTGAGAGTAACCACTCCTCTGGGTACTATAAGTTCTTCTTTGATGATGAGAATGTTCTTGGCCTTCACTATGATGGCCCTGATGTCTCAAGCAGTTACTGGCCAAAGCCTTGGTTACTTAGTTGGGATGCTGGAAGGTCTAATTACAACAGTAGCAGAATTGCAGTGTTGGATTCCGTTGGACTCTTCAATTCAACAGATAACTTCACTTTTGTGACGTCTGATTATGGGATTGTTCTGCAAAGGATAATGAAGTTGGATTCTGATGGTAATGTCAGAGTTTACAGCAGGAATGTTGATGTGTCTGAGGAATGGTATGTTTCATGGCAAGCCATTTCAATTCCATGCACAGTTCATGGGATTTGTGGGGGGTATAGTACATGTAGTTATAGTCCTAAAAGTGGAAGGAAGTGCGAGTGTGTTCCAGGGTACAGATGGAAGAACCATAGTGATTGGTCTTCTGGGTGTGAGCCCATGTTTGATGATCTCACTTGCAATAATGGAGATGAGGATGCTACAATGTTCTTGGAGATGAGGAATGTTGAGTTTTATGGCTATGACAATCACTATGTTGAAGTTAGTAACTATAGTGCTTGTGAGAGTTTGTGCTTAAGAGATTGTGATTGTAAAGGGTTTCAACACTCATGGGGTGATGAAAAAGGCTTCTTTAGGTGCTACACAAAGACACAATTGCTCAATGGAAGGCTCGCACCATTCTTCACAGGAACAACCTACTTGAGATTGCCTAAGAATAAAAGTTATAATAGCTTCTTCTCTGAAGAAGAAGAAGAAGAATCTTCCACTTCCACGGCCACCTCATATGGTCATGACCATGTTTGTTCAGCACAACTTGAAAGAGTTTACGTAAGAAAAGGTGCAAGCCGTTTTGAGAAGCTTTTTCTGTGGTTTGTTACAGCAATTGGAGCTCTTGAAATGGTTTGCATCTTTGTGGTTTGGTGTTTCCTAATAAGGACACGCCAAAAGTCTGGTGCAGATGATCAACATGCTAGCTACCATCTAGCTGCAACGGGGTTCAGAAGATTCAGTTACTCTGAGCTAAAGAAGGCAACAAAAGGGTTCAGTGAAGAGACTGGAAGAGGTGCAGGAGGAGTTGTGTACAAAGGGGTATTGTCTGACCAAAGACATGCAGCAATAAAGAGACTTTACAATGCTAAACAAGGAGAAGGTGAGTTTCTTGCTGAAGTTGGAATCATTGGAAGGCTTAACCACATGAATTTGATTGAAATGTGGGGTTATTGTGCTGAGGGTAAACATAGGCTATTGGTGTATGAACATATGGAGAATGGTTCTTTAGCAGAAAATCTCTCCTCTAAAACTAACAACACACTTGATTGGAGTAAGAGGTATGATATTGCTCTTGGAACTGCTAGAGTTCTAGCTTACCTACATGAAGAGTGTTTGGAGTGGATTTTGCATTGTGATATAAAGCCTCAAAATATACTCTTGGATTCAAATTTTCAGCCCAAGGTAGCTGATTTTGGACTCTCTAAGCTAATAAAGAGAGATAAAAGCCTAAAAAACTCAGTCTTTTCAATGATAAGAGGGACAAGAGGGTATATGGCACCTGAGTGGGTTTTCAACTTGCCAATCACATCCAAAGTGGATGTTTATAGCTATGGAATTGTTGTTCTTGAAATGGTAACAGGAAAGAGCCCAATAACTGGTATCCAAATTGTTAGTAGTAATAATGGGGAAGAGGCAGCATCATTTGATGGGAGGCTTGTTACATGGGTGAGAGAGAAAAGGGGCAGCACAACTTGGGTGGAGCAAATTGTTGACCCTAAGATTGGAACCAATTATGATAAGAGTAAGATGGAGATTTTGGCTAGAGTGGCTTTGGAATGTGTTGCTGAAGACAAAGATTCAAGGCCTACCATGAGCAGAGTGGTTGAGATGCTATCAATGCCATGGAATGGAAGTGATCATGCTTAGTGATGATGGATGATAATAATACAGTGCTGTATCATTGTTCTTGTTTGTTATTTTCAACATATATCATATTTAACTCGGTTGGCAACGCTTAGCATTTGTACTCTCCGACACCCGAGTTCGATCCCCTTATAAAAAGAAAAACATATCATAGCTAGAGAAGAGAGTCCATGTACTAATCCAATGAAATTAATAAGTTTAGACTTAAATTTCATTGGTCTAGAATTGGACCCATTCTCCTTTTGTTTTTATCTAGTGCTCCTTTAAGAAATTTAAAGAATGTATTTCCTTTCCTTATATATATGTGATAAAATAAATAAAAAGATCAGTTAAAGGTGAAGTGGTGAACCATTTTGAGATGGTGTCTACTAGGAATTTTGTCTGGTCAATTAGACAAACTTTCGATTTCAGTTGGAAAGATTTTTTTTTGTCTTATTAAATTTTCATATATACTCTCCTCCTTCTGTGGAGGAAAATAATATTAAATTAAATATTAAAAATATTTGAAATGTCTATGGTTAATTAATGCTTCCACTTGATTATTAGACAAGAGAGTATGGTGATCGGCAATTCCAAGCTGTCAAATAAATCATTTGTCAAAGCTATAATTAGCTCTATATATGTCATGTACATGTAACATGTTGCCATCACTGATGCAGACGAGAGACCCACCATGTACAGACCTTAGAGGTTTATCGTCTCCTTTTGTCTTTAAAATAATCTATATACATTCCATATTAATCAATACTGGGCATGACCTCAATGTATTGAGGCAATGGAATACGAATATATGAGTTGACTAAAAAATATGAAGAAATAAAATATATGCTTTTGGAAATGTTCACGATTAATAATTTGATGGTCCTTCTTAAAATTAGTGGGTCTAACTTATCCTACTAAACTAACTTGTAAAGTGAGAGGTGTTTTTACATTATATATTCTTGTACGGCCTTATTTCTAGGCATTGCCAATATTTGCAATATAATTAAATTGCATAAGAAAAACCAGTATTTAATTTATGGTAACACTTCACAGGAACAGCAACACCAGGACAAGGAAAGAATTGGCTCGAGCCCTTCCTTTGTAAATGAAATAATATTATTATTGCTGGCTGGGGTGATGATTTGCATCTCTCTTACGTCCTACGGAATGTATTTTTTAATAAAAATATTTAAATAATTTTTTAGTCGTTATAATATGGACATTTTTTTTGTTTTGTTTCTATAATTTTTTTTCATATTTTTTTATACAAAGGAAAGGAAAGAAACAACAGAAAACTATCGAGCTAATCTAACAGAGGTGAAACCTCTAACATCTGCATCCAGAACTAAAGAAAGCTGAGCAGAAGATCTATCAAAAATTGGCCTCCCTCTTCCTTCAGAGAACAGATCTGAAATTCTTTTTATCTTTGAAATATCAAAAAGTTTGCTTTTAATTATTGTTTTCATTTAGACCTTTCTAATATTTTTTTTCGTGTTAGAATTAATCATTGTGATATACGTGGATTAATCTTTATATAATTGATTACTAAAATCAACATAGTCCACGTACTGCAGGGACTCGCTCTAACAAAGACAAATATTATAGGGACAAAAATGAAAACAATAAAGAACAAGTGTAAACTTTTCTATATTTTAATAAAGACTTAAACAAAAAAAAATGCACGAATGAAAACCAAAAAATGTCTATATAACTAAGGGAATAAGAACTCTTCTCCTTTCTAGACATGATCATAGGAACACCTAGATGAATGAGTTCCTAGTATATGATATTAATTTTATTTTATAAGGACTAATTCAATATAATCTAAATATTATATGGATTAAATAACAAGGATCAAAAGCAAAAATTTTAATTTTTTATGGATCACAAATAAATTTTTTTTTTTACAGGAATAAAATCAAAAGTCGACATATTTGTGAGGATTAGAATATTTTTTTTACCAAATTGGTGTGGTCCGAGTAGTAAGTGACTCGAGTCCTTTACGCATGTGATCGAGAGTTCGATTTTCAGCTTAGGTGTATGAAAATATACTATTTAGGATAGACAATTCTTAAATGTATTTCATACCCTGAGAAAAAAAAGATTGAAACATATTTAAATCAATTAAAAATGTTTTTAATTAATTATAGTACAATATTTAATATTTAATTAAGATGGCATGTTTCTTTTTTTGATAAAAATAATTAAGATGGCATGTTGTCATTTATAAAAATAAAAAATCTATGCAATACCCGACAATTCTGCCCATTTGTTTATTCGGGGTTCAATTTCACCGACGAACTGTTGTTTCACACTTTCTATACGAATCTTCGGTGATATCTTCATTCGATCAACCATCATGGATTCTACATCCTAATGTGTAAATCGCTTGTGTCAAATTGTGATCCTTTTCCTTCCAAATTTTGTTTCGATTTTGATTTAAATACAAGTCCTCGATCCAATTTATGGCTTTTTCATGCATCTCTTAGGCGATGCTTTGCCATAATTGCAAATGGGCATTGATGATTTTTCCATTAGAAAGGGTTTCGCTCTCTGGGTATTCTAGATTTCGAGTTCCACTATTAGCCTATGGAATTTTGAGAAAAAATTTGGGGAATTTTAGATATGGGTTCAAAAGATGTGAATAGTAAAGCATGGAAATGGGCTCTAGGTTTGGTATATATATTTCTCGTGGCTACAATTTGGATAGCTGCTAGCTTTGTAGTGCAGTCTGTTGTAGATGCTGGTGTGTCACCATTCCTTGTTACTTACATCTGCAATTCATTGTTTGTGGTGTTGATTCCAATTGTTGAAATTGGGAGGTATTTGGAGGATTCTTATGGGAGTTTATTGTTTTGGAGGAGTGTGAAGGGTAACACTCATTTGGGAAAGCAGGTAGGAGGGGAGTCAGAGAAGGCTATCCTTCTCAAAGACAGTGATGGAAGCAGTGAAGCCGGCGAATCCTTGGTTATCGAAGAGGCCGATGACGGTGTCATCCAACAACGAATCGTTGGTTCGGAATTGCTGCCATCGGATGACATGGTTGGGGGATTGGTTGATGATGTTAGTGTGATTGAAAATGTTGATAGTAATCAGCTGGATGAGAAAGGGCGTTGGACCCGTTCCAGAATGGCCAAAGTTAGTTTATTGATATGCCCCTTTTGGTTTTTAGCTCAACTCACTTTTAACCTCTCATTGAAGTATACTACAGTCACAGTAAGTAATTTTTTGGGTTTTACCTCTTGGCTTTAAGTGCATGTTATTATTTAGTTTTCAGTTAGAAGATTGCAAGAGTATGTTTGAATTCAAAGTAACTATAGAGTTCGTTTTGAGCAAACATATTGTTAGACGCAAACGTACATTTGCAATTGAAAACCAAACATGCTGTTCTGTTTCACTTTTCATTATTTGGCTTAAATTAGTTCCTTTTTTATGTCATATGCAGTCAAATACAATCTTAAGCAGTGCATCCAGCCTTTTTACCTTCTTGGTCTCCCTAGCATTTTTGGGGGAGAGGTTTACTTGGTTAAAGCTCTTCAGTGTTCTTCTTTGCATGGGAGGAACAATAATTGTGAGTCTTGGTGATTCACAGACTGGTTTAAGAACAGTTGCATCTAATCCTCTTCTCGGGGACATTTTCGCACTTGCTTCAGCAGGATTTTATGCAGTTTATATCACCCTTATTGGCAAGAAATTACCCGACGATGATGATGGAAAGAGTGGCGAAGCCAGTATGGCTCAGTTTCTTGGATTTCTGGGGCTTTTCAATGTTTTAATTTTTCTTCCAGTTGCCCTCATGCTCAATTTCACCAAGATCGAACCTTTTTATACGCTTACCTGGAAGCAGCTTGGTCTGATTGTTGGTAAAGGTCAGTATTCACTGTCTTTTACTATTTCTTTGGTATTTGACTGACGATGTCAATGTGGCTAAGTTCTTAATGCATTTTGCTACAGAAATTAAATTTTCAATTGCTATTTAACTAGAGTAGATCAAATCGAGGATAGTCCAATAGTTAGAAGTAAAGAGAATTCAAGAAAAACTATGAGTTAAACCATTAAGAAGGATTTACATTTAAATAATTTTATCATTTAACATTATTCTAGATAAGATATTATTTGATCTATACAGCTGACCCCACTTGGTGGTAAAAGGCTTTTGTTGTTGTTTATTTACAAAAGACTTACCTGTTTATCTTTTACTCTTGGTGCATGCCCTTTACATTTTTTGTTCTACAAATAGTATGCCTAGGTTCATTCTTTCAGATGGATTTGGCTCCTCTAAAGTGAAGGGTTATCCTTAGAGGGAAAAGTGAAGGATTATAACCATTGATGAGAAAATCAAGATAGTGGATTTAAACAATTTCGTAGTGTGCATGCATTTTATCGCAATCTCAAGCATTGATTTCCAATCAACAATTATAACTCATCACTTTTCCCTTCCAAAGTAAATCTCGAGGAGGCAAATCTCTTTCGGACATAGGTTATTTATATTTATATATGTATAATTGCATGTGCTATGCAATTTATGTCTGTGAGTGCTGTGAGTAGCAGGTTTATTAATAAATAACAAGCCAATATAGGGTTGACATTGCTTCTTATAAGCTTAAAATGAAAATTAATCTTAGAGCAAATTGATTACAGTTCCTGGTGCAAACTGTTTAACATAAAACATTCAGCTTCGGTAGATTGAAACAGAAGGGAAAGAAGCTTGGTTCATTAACAAATTCCTTCAAGAAAAACTTGCTGATATAACAATAAGATGAAGCCCTAAAAGTGATGCTAGAATTCTAGCTTTCTATGTGATGGGTATAGATTACTAGAAATCAGAAATTCTTTTGAAAAGAGTAAATTGCAGTTTCTCACCATGTGCTTTGTCTCAAATTCACTTTGCTAGCCTTCTGTTAAAATAAGAAAATTAACGCTTCACCACTGTGTGGTTGGCTCTATTGTCACCATAGATATTTTTTTTTAGTTTTCCATCCACTTGCACCAGCTAGCTACAGGTGAGAGGAATATGATCTCACTTTGAATCAATTCATTCTAGATTATAGCATAGAGGATGGGATAAGAGAGTAAATCACAGTGTTGAATTGTTTCAATTTTTTGTTGAGGAAAAAGTAAATTCATTTCAAACCAGGGGTAGGAAACTGTGATAACTGATAATTTAGAGGTTGCCCACATGTAGCTTCCTGTTAAAAAAATGGATGGAAAACAACAGGGTTATATGATAATGGAGTAAATTGTGAATGGCGTAGTATCGACCATGGTGGGTAAAGTGAATCCAAGTCAAAATATAGGGTGGAGAACTTGAATTTACCACATTACAGAACACCTATAAGAAACCATAATATTTCCAATGGTTTTTAGAGAGTTGCAAATAAACCAATGTAAACTTGATTAGATTATTCTTTTGCTGTCTGATAACTCTACATGGGAAGAACAATATTGAAGTATAAAACTAAACAAAAGTTAAATTTCAACACAAGATAAGGTTGGCCTGTGCATTGTCCAGGCTTACCCAATGAGCTCTTGCATAAGGGGGCATGTTAGAAATACTGCTCTGGACTGATTTATAAGGAAATTTGAAGCCTGATTTGTTGATCCAAATTATAAGCAAATTTTAACTAAATCTATCATCCCCAAAATACCCTTTACTTTATTTCCAATGTTTTCTCGTAAAATTAACCACACAACTTTCAAAAGAAAGAGAGAGAAAGTTTCACACAAGTTCCCATAATATTATGAAGGGTAGTTTAGGAAATGAGATTTATTTATTAAATGAGATTAAGAAAATTAAATGAGATTAACTAATTTTCTTAATTAGTGTAAGGTAGTTATTTTTTGCTTATAAATCAGTCTGAAGGGTATATTAAAGTATAAAACCATTCATGTACCTTCACCTAGCAATTTTAACCTTTGGGATAATTGGTTCATGATAGGTTTTGTAATGACTCATCATGCCACTAAAACTGGAAGACTAATTCAAGCATCAGATTTTTATGTTAAAATATCATCCTTTTTATATTGAGAACTAGTGTCTGCTAGTTATAGAATTTCTTAGTGCTTGAATTTATGAAACAGTTAAGGGTGGCCTAGTCCATGAGGTTCCTTCCATTGTGGGATCTCGGAAGGGTCAGTGGATATACACACAACCTTACCTTAGTCAATGTCGGTGTGGGAAGGAAAAGAGAGGTTGCTAAGGGTCCGTTTACTTTGAGAAAACGTTTCCTGTTTTAATTTCCTGTTTCCTGTACAAATCTTTGAAAAATAGGAAACAGATTAAAAACAGGATGACAGTTTTGTAATTAAAAGTGAAAACAAGAAATAAAAACAAGGTGGCAGTTATCTTCGAGTATAAAGGGTGGTCCTGTCCACGAGGCTCCCACCATGTAGGACTTGGGGAGGGTAGACGTACGCAGCTTTACCCCCACAAGCGGAGAGGTTGTTTCCAGATTCGAACCCATGACCGTCAGGTCACAAGACAGCAACCTTACTGTTGAGCCAAGGCTTGCCCTCGGTTATCTTCGAGTGATTAATGAGAAAAATCCATGAAACAAGCTGTTTATTGCTACTTCCAAAATGCATATTCAAGAGATTTTACACCAATGTGTTGTGGAAAATAAATCTGCATTTGCACAATGCACTTCAAACTTCAAAGAGCAGTAAACTATTCCTAGATATGACCTTTGTATGTAACAAATGTCCACAACTTTTCTTCCCTCTAGACAAGTACTATTTTATTGGTTTCAACATTTCCCTTTTATTCATGGATCTTTTCTGGCTATTATAATGGATGTCTTTCCTCATTCTACTTTATTTGACTTGTACATTACATAATGGACTTTTTCCCCTATCAAACCTAGGACTGCTGGATAATGTGCTGAGTGATTACTTGTGGGCCAAGGCTGTTCTTCTTACATCAACCACAGTAGCCACAGCTGGACTTACAATTCAGGTCCCCTTGGCTGCCATTGTGGATACCTTGACTGGCAATTCTCCTCCTTTGATGGATTACCTTGGAGCAATAGCTGTCATGATCGGCTTCGCCGGAATTAACATTCCTTTCGAGGCTTTCAGTAAATCAAGAGAAGCCACTGTGGAATTGAAAAATGAGAACCTGAGTCTAAGGAATGAAGAGCATGCAGACGCCTTACCATAGCATACTACATTGCATTCTTAAGTGTTAGTTGAAGGGTGATCTTATTTTTTGTCACACTACCAAATTAGTTGCAATAAATGAAATGTGCTACTACAACCAAGGGTCTTTGCAGTTGCGCACGCGAAGGATGCTTTGGGAAACCAAAAAAAAAATGAAATGTGCTACTCTGTGTAAATAGAATAACAAGAACAAGGTAAGATAGTTTAAAAGGGAAATACACATTTTACATCTGGAGAGACATGTAAATTGCCTTGAGGTTTTGTAAGTTGCTCCTTGGATGAAATTTTCATTGGTGGTTGTTTTGTAATTGTAAAGTGTCTTTTACAGTGGACAACTAAAAGGAAGGGTCTCCTGGTAGAGTACTTCAGTGTACCTAGAACCAGTTTTGTATTGTATGATTTTAACCCTTTAAATTTCACGATTTTTTATTTTACTACTTCAAAGAAAAGCCTCATCTGTGTCTTCTTTTCATTCTCATAATTCCTATGTTTGGATAGAGTGTTCTGGAGAGGAAAAAAAAATGAAAGATAATTTTTTTTATTTTTGAATTAACAAAATTATACGATGTTTATTAAAATGCATAAGGAATTAGGATTTTCAGTTTCGTTTGATGAAAGTTATTATTTATAAGAATAATTTACTTAAAATGAATATTTGACCTCTTTTTTATGCCAAAAAATACACAATAAATATTAAAAAGTACTAATTTAAAGTATATCAATTACAATTTATTTAGACTTAGAGAACACTAATATCACGGTTCACAACTAACAATTCAAAAAAGAATATTTACTTGCTTATTTTATCTGTATTTTTTATTTTATTAATATCTTATAATATTTAATTTTTACACATTCTAATTTAACTTATTTTTTAATATAAAACACAAAATCTATAAAATAAAGAAAATATAAGACATGAAAATATATTTAAACTGGTTTAAGATTAATATAATTGTAATACATTAAAATAATAAGATATCATATAAATAATAAAATCATAAAAATAAATTACAGGTAATTTCATAATTATGTATATATATCAGATATAAGTTAAATGTGTAATTATGTATATATACAGATATAAGTTATATATGTAAATTCGATTTGGATTGGTGTCTGACAATCAATTGAATATAATAAAAAATCTGATTTTGGTTATTTTACATTTTTGTTTATAATTTTTCAATTCGTATTAAAATAATCAATTTATAAACATTCCTACTATATAAAATAAATAGATGATATCACAAAAAATAATATAATTATTTTTCTTGTGATATGCATTTTTACTCAGTATAAAAAAATAGCTTGATGTGAATTTCATATTATTTTCCTTTAGTTTTTTTAACCCGCGTGAAGGAGCAACTTTCCTAATGTTACTCCAGGAAACACAACAGAGCATTATATTCATTTGAATAGAACCCAAGACTTTGGAGTTCAATCCTGCTCATTGCCATTTTAAATATTTTTAGCCCTCTTGTTCTCCAAGCATACGTTTTATTTGACCGACATAATTTTTATTTTATATTAGTAAAAGTTAAGACAAAATGTGGTCTATCTTTTATATGGTGACACATACGGTGGTGAAGGCAATAAACTTCACTATCATGGTGAAGTTATGTCATTGCTGTGAATATTTTTATTTTATACATAATATTCACATCTTCGATAAAATTCCGTGGGGTCTCAGTATTTGAAAAAAATTTCCCTTGAATTTTTTTTGGTAATTATTTTTTTTGGTAACAAAATTTCGTGAGTCTTGGTATTGCATTTCATTGCTTGGGAGTAGGATGATGTACACGTGAAACTTATGAATATTATTTAGTGGCCCTATTTTGTCTTTTTGTGAGGAATTTTTTTAATGAATTTCACGATTTCTCCCTATCTCTCACTCTTTGAAAAACCTGTCCCTTGCTCTATCTCCCCCTCTCACTCTGAAGTATCTCCCCTATCTTTCGCTCTCTCTCCCTCTTGCTCCGCTTTTTAGCAAGAGGGAGAGCAAGAGAGAGGGACAAGTGGTGGGAGAGAGCAAGGGGGAGAGAGAGAGCGAGAGTTGGAGCAAGAGAGGGGGAGAGAATAGGAGAGAAATGGAGGAAAGAGAGGGAGGGAGAGAACGAGAGAGCGAGAGGGAGATAGTGAGGGAGAGAGGGAAATGCAGGAGAGAACAAGAGAGAGGGGGATAACGTGGGAGAGAGGTGGGAGATAGACCGAGAGAGAGGGGGAGAGCGAGAGAGGGGGAGAGAGGAGAGACCGAGATAGAGGGAGAGGGAGAGAGAGGGGAGATAGCAAGAGAGAAAGGGGGAGAGAGTTGGAGAGGGAGAGTGCAAAAGAGAGTAGGAGAGAGAGGTCAGAGCGAGAGAGTGAAAGGTGGAGAGAGAGAGAGAGAGCAGGGAATGAATTGTTAAATTTAAAGAACTCAAGTCCATTTTACAAATTCATAGAGTTAAGGGTCAAATTAATTATTACACATATCTAATGGGATAAATATCAAATTAGAAAAAAAAACTTGTTGACCTATTATAAGAGGTGAAGGGTCCACTTCACCACCATGGTGAAGTTTTGACAGTGGACCACCATATGTGTCACCCTTTTGTATTTCAGTAAAGAGCATATAATGTTGATTGGTCAAAATTTTGACTACTTATTTTATACCTTACGCTATCATGTGGGTGAAATTTGTGCTTCAAGTCAACCATCTTTTATTTGTATTTCATATATTTTTTAGTGTTTAAGATTATAATACACGGCTCGTTCAAAAAAAAAATTATAATACACGGCTTCCCTTAAAAAAAAGGATTATAAATAATACATGGCTTTGTCTATCATGCACCACCAACCTAATAGGTGCCACCAACCTGATAGGTGGTGCATGGTGCAAAAGGTTATTTTAGCCGTTAGATTTATGATAGTTAATGTGGACGATATACATTTAAGACATGGAACCATTGATGAATTTTTTTTTTTTAAAACAGATTTTATGTTATGTTAGTAAAAGAATTTGAAATTATAATCTTCTAGTTATTACTCTAACCCTTATGTCTCTCTTCTCAAACGGCCATATCACTCCACCACTTGATAGGTATTGCATTGTGGTCCTTGCTCTTGATGCCGACGCCATCGTTAGAGTCGGACCTCCTGCTGGCTAGTGCCTTTGACCCCATCGCCGTCATTACGAATAAAACGAAACACCCCCTTTTAGTTTTCAAAACATGCACATTATAGTGGATAGCATATAAAATTCATTGGTTTATGGTGCAACCAACACCTATCAAGTTGGTACACCATAGACACCGCCTATAATACATGATTAAGAAATATTTAATTCATGTAAATTTAGTCTAAAATATTTAGCTTAAACACATTTCAAGTCACTATCAATTTTGGTTTTAATCCCCGGAAAAAAAATTGTTTTTGATTCTTGAAAAATTCAAAGTCGTCTGTTTTAGTCCTTATTATCGGTTTCCATTTTTTGAAAAATTCAGAGTTGTCTGTCTTGAAAATTTCTTTTGTTTACGTGTCATTTGGCTTGCCACGTCAACATCCGTTTGTCACATATCAACATATAATTGGTTACCACTTGTGATAGAGATAGAAACCAAAATTATAAAAAAAAAGGATTAAAATAGGGGGAAAACACAGTTTTTGGTAAACATACTAAAAATTGTTATATTTACTGTGACTAAAAACAAGTCTTTACAACATCCAACTTCTAGTGGTTTTGTTTCCTAGTAGAAAAAGAAAGACCATGAAACAAAAGGATAATAAGAAATTGGATGGATAATACAACTTCTTTTTAACTCCATTTCCAATTTCCAACTCAAACCATTGCATAGTCACTTTAGACCAAAAAGAAAACCATTGCACTTTTATCAACAAAAAAAAAAAAACCATTACATACTCAAACAAAACATCACTTTAAAATCACGAGTTTGTGTCTGTATTCTTTCCTTTATTCCATTTGAAGCTTGTCCTCACAGTAAAGTTTCATTTTTTTTCTCCAATATGCACTATCAAACTCGAGAATTAGGTGAATGAGTTGACTTTGAATCTAGCTAATTTTGTCAACAGTATCAATACTCTTGATAAAGTTTTAAATTCTCAAAAAAGATTGTATAACAAAGTTGGCTTATGTTTCAAACCTCTTCAGCGAAAGCAAGTTCATAAGTATGAACCTTCTCACCATGAAAAGGTGCATAAAATCAAGTCTTATCAGAAAAGTAGGACATTTGGTTATGAAAAAAAATGAATCATGGGCATTTGAATTAGAGAATAAAGTTTCTATTTTGAATTGTGGATATTGAATCTTCAGCCTTATAGGGTTTTGGGTTAGCCGAGAAAATCTCATCTCAAATACAATCGTTTAGCAGAATATTTTTTTGATACCAAACTCTCATTTTCAAAACTTTCAAATAATGAACTTCATTCACTAAACTATATATCCTTATTAAAAAGGATTATTGAAATTAAAATTAAAATCTACAATCTTCATAATATTTTTCTTACCAATAAATCAAATAAAGATTAAATTAAAAATAACAAGATAAAATTATTCTAAAGTTATAAAAAGGATATAATAAAAATATTTTATTAAAAATCGACAGAAAAAGACGAATTATATCAAAATCAGTATTCCACTTGAGGCAACTTCAAATGCATTCCATTAGGGGGAAAGAAAAAATAATAAATGAACGAGGGATATATAAGATTTTCTGAAAGAGACTTGAGTTGCATATATCAGTACCAAAGAAAAAAAAATCCTCAAGCTTAATATAATAGTAGATTCAAGTAAAAAAATGAAAATGAAAAAAAGATTGTTTCTACTTTCTATAACAGAACAATCATTTATAAGAATCTTGTGATTAAGTATTGAACATTATATATAGAAAAGATAAACCAACAACAAATAAACAGGTTGGAATTGAAAAAACATACTAACTAAAACAAACTGCAAATGATGGTCATCACTTCTGTGACCAACTTACCATAAAAAAAATACTATCAAAACCATCTGTACTGCTAACTAACATATATAAAGAGTATAAAACAAGGAGTCAAAATATCCAGTCGATCAGTGACATACCAGAACATACTTTTAAAAAACAGAAACCAAGCTTTCCACATAATCCTTGGTAAAAGACCACAGTATTTTACTTGTTAGTCTAGTTCGCTCTACGGTATTATGTCTCCAATTGTAGAGAATTGCATCTTTTCGTCCATCATTTGCCAATAAAAGTGTATCGCCATTCTTAGAAAGGTACAATGGCAACCATGGAAATGCCGACAGATTCTGTCGACGAAAAGGATAGTCAAAATCACCATGAATGTCACCAATTATTTGAAGATCCTGCACATAACTAACTTTAAGCAATTGAGTCCAAGAATCTGCAACTCCAAACTCCTTCATTTGCCAAATGACAAAATGGGTTTTCTTGAAATCATGAGAGAAACAAAGGCAATCCATCAAAACCCCAATAACTGGCTCAACACGTGGCATTTCGCTAAAGTCGCTAAAACCCTGAGGCAGCAACAACTCCGTGTATGTCTCCGATGACAAATCAAGTGAAACAATCACAAGTTTCTCAACAGTGATATCCTCCGAATTAAGATCACTAAAACGGAAGTCATAATTATAACTTAAGTTATTGCAAAAGGCCAACCAGTTTATAGTGCCAGTCAAATGCACACCTTCATTATGCTCTGCAAAAAAACTACATTGGAGAGGAACCAGAGGGAAACTTTGGATATTTCTCCAATTATTATTATCATTATCACCACCCAAACTGAGAATATTTACCGTGTTTCTGTGTCTCCATAAACCTTCATCTTGGTCTTTATAGGAATCCACATGGAACGCCACCACCTTATAAATTTCCATTGAATTATCGTAGCCGAATGCGAACCTGCAAGGGCAACAAATATATTCTCTAGAATGTTCTGGAGGATGACGAAAAGACCCTAATTGTTTAGACATTGTTCGGGTGGCAGGGTTCCACAAACGAAGCCACATCTTTCCATAAGGGAGAGTTAAAGAATGACGTCCAAGCAAGCAGACCAATCCGTTACAGGAACCAATGACTTGGCAGTAGCCCTTGTCGTTCAGCCGGCAGCGAGGGTCGTTGACAAGGGTGGTGGTCGACTGGTGCGGGTTCTCAAGTAAACGACATACAGGGAACGGTACGACACTGATGGCGGCAGTTGGATTCCAAGTTAGTATGAGGTGCGGGTTTCGTGACGATATCTCGAGGTGCATTTTCACGAAGGTGCGGTTGGAGATGAGTGTGTTCCATGACTTGCTCACGCTCTTCAGTCGCGTGAGAGGTTTCACCGCAAGCAACAATAGGATCTCGTGGACGAGGTCATTAGGAAAGACCACCACCACCGGCGATGGCGCGTTGGGCTGATGCCGGGACATTGCGGGTGGGACGATATTCATGGGAGCAATGCCGTTATCAACGCTGAGAGACGGTACGTTGAAGAGTTACGGGATCTGCTGCCACCAATTTATTTATTATTAACATTTACAAAACCTAAACACAAGTACTCTCCAACACACACCTATCGTTAAATCTTTTTTTGATCAATGCCTTTCGTTAAAAAATAATACAAATCAAAAATATTTCACTTTATCCCTTTTTAACAATATCAATGAAAGAAGGAAACCTTTTTTTTTTTAATTTTTTACCACATACCAAAAATCAAATTTAAATTTTTTTATTTTTTACTTATTACCTAATCTTACATGATCGATAAATCCAAAATTTAAATTCTTACCGAATCATACATGGAGAAATCAAATTTGAAACAAGATAAAAATAAAATCTTTTTGATTTTTTCTAATGGTATTAACTAATCTTAAAACAAAGTCAAATCTCCTTGATGGATAGAGCTTGGACTGTTAAGCTTTACTCGTACACATAGCCATAGGGAATGCAATTTCAGTACTGACTTCCTTACTAAACTGGGAGTAAAGTAGGAGTCAGTCTTTGTATCCTCCGAATGGACTTACGAATTATCTCCTTGTGGATATGATGAGGGTTGCATTCCCTCGAGTTTAGTTTTACTCTTTATCTTTTTTCCTTTTTTTTCCAAGTCAATCTAAAACTTTTGAATTTAAATCTATGCATAACTCTAAAGAGATAAAATTTGAACAAAGACCAAAAAAAAATTTTATTACTTTTTGTCTAATCTCATATCTTACAACAAATCAAATTTACATTACCAACATGGTGTGCGTACGGGTGGTAGATACTCAATCCCTTAAGTATTATGTCGAAAGTTCAATCATGGCCATGTGTATGGAGAAGTATTGATTGAAGAGGTCAACCTCTTAAATGGGTCTCTTCAACTAAACCAAAAAATCAAATTATGATGAGAGAAAATATATTTTTGATTTTTTTATTCACTTCAAATTCGGATTTTTTGTATTTTTTAAATTTAAATTTATATGCTAAAAGTTAAATTCAAATTTACTAAGATGGGTGTATTGGATTGAGATTGTAAAGGACTACTTTGTCATAACAAAGTCTTGCAGATTTTGTAGATTTTAAAAGACTACGTATGAATATAATAACTTATCCGATTTTTTTTAAAAGTCTTGTGGATTTTTTTAAAAAATCTTGTAGATTTTAAATTATTTTATATATAAGAATTTACAAGATTTGAAATGACTTAATGGATTTATAAATGATCTCATGAATTTTTAACAAACTTTTAAAGCTATAAGAGTCCATAAAAACAAATAAAAATAAAGAAATTGGTTGTATCTTATCTCATCCTAAGTAATAATTCTCCACATAAGTCATACTAGCTGGTAATATTGAAGGCAATATTGAAGGTGAAGATTTGTCTGCTGGCTCAATTGAAAATTCATCAGAACGAAATTTTTTGCAAAAAAAGTTATGTAGTGCTGCACATGCTAACACAAATTCTTCTTGTATAAAGCACACAACATATATATATATATATATAAATGAAATAGTTTTTCGGTCTATAGTAATAATAAAATTATAAAAATAAATGAGAAATCAGTAAAAAAATACTTTTTATTTATCAAAAATAAAATTAAAGAAAGAATTTTTCACTAAAATTATTGAAATAAAAAATATGAATGAAACCAGTTAAGAAATGTTATTATATTTATCAAAAAAATAAAAAAAAATTATAGCTGAAAAATTATAGAAACAAAAAATACGAATGAAACCCGTTAAGAAAACTCTTATATTTATAAAATAAAAAGGAGGGTAACGAATGGAAAAATAATTAAAATTAAAAAAAGGATAAGTTTATTATATTAATTAAATTAGTAAATATAAAGAGTTTGTAAAAAAATGAAAAGATCGCATTTGATCAGAAACTGTAGCAGAAGATTATGAAATAAAAAGATGAAAAGATTAAGTTTGGTTATTATAGCATTTGGGGAGGTAAAGTACATAAAGAATGTACACACATATTTACAAGTTATCATCCAAGTATATTCAACGAAGAAAAACAATCGAAAAAAAGAACAAAAAGGAGAACTAATTGGTGTGTATGGCACTGCTGCAATGGTAGGGGGAAAATATGTGAAAGAATAGGAAAATTCTTGAAGGTTTGGACGATATTGTTGGATGAGTCTGATCTTTATATTTTACACTAAAAAGTTCCACGAAATCCACCATGTGAAATAATCTTTTAAAATCTGTATATTTTTTAATACTAGGAGACATTTTTTAAGTTATAAAAAATCTCAATTGAATACCACCGAATTTCATTGCCCTCTTTAATTTAAAAGTCATGATAGTTCTAATTGAATACTATTGGATTTTATTGCCCTCTTTACAAAAATCATGATAGTCCTAATTGAATACCACAAATTTTTTTTATATTATTAAAATGTCTTAATTGAATACCACAAAATTTTTTCGTCGCAAAAAAACCTATCAAAATTTTTTACAATCTCAATCCAATACACCCCCTAAACTGTACAAAAGATTAAACTAGCAAACTAAAGATTAGAGAAGTCCTCTGCGCGGCACTCCGTTATTAGAATTTATTTTTCTTAATATATTTAAATTGAGTTACATGTTATATATTTAGGGAATACTTTTATTTCGTTGGTTGTTTTAGTTAATTTAAGTATTAAAATAGTATTTTACATTTATTTTAGTGAAAACCATATATTGTTTAACTAAGATGTGAGTATGATTTTAAATTTTTAATTAGATCAGAGTGTGTAAAGAATATTAGTATGTAGATTACAATAAGTAAATGAAAAAAAGATTACAATAAGTAAACAGGAAAGGTTATTGGATTTAGACATAAATACTTACATCATATATGAATGTGCGTTTTATATGAAAACATTTTGGGAATACACTCATTTAAATGCAATTAATTTAATAAACATAATTTAGAAATTCACATAATTATTTTGTCAACTAATGTTATGATACAATAACTTTGCAACTAATAATGTAATAAAAAAATTTGCAACTAATAATTTTATTCCAATATAAAGTTATCTCATTGATAAAAAAAACAATTTGATTCACATAGTTTTTTTTTATGATTGGAAATGGGGTAACACCCCCTAAACACAGCAAACAAACAAAACTAGAAACCCCTGGAAAAAATAACCCCAGACTGGTCTGCCCAGAAAGCAATATGAACAAATAATGGAAGATTATCAAAGGTCATATAATTAGCATCCATGGAAAGACCATGTTTGACAAAGCCATGAGCCACTTGGTTGGCTTCACGTAAAGTGTGCACCAACTGGAACTCCTCCTCAGGCAGCATCAAGCTCTTTATCTCCCTGACCAAATTGAAGCTGGAGTGTAGGGGAGAGCACTCCATATTTATCAATCTAACTGCAGCCAACGAGTTAGACTCCACCTGGATCTTCACAAAGCTCTTCTCTTTAGCTAACTCCAAACCAATTTGATTCACATAGTCACACTCTAATATAATAAAGTCTTAAATAAAAACTTTAAAAATCTTCTTTTAATACTTGGCATAAAAAAAAGTTTATTGATTAAAGACCATTTTAATCCCTATAAAATGATGAATTTTGATTTTAGTGCTTATAAAAACTTTTCTGTGATTTTCATCACTCTAAAGTCTAAAATATTCTTTCCCACTAGCTAGCTGTTCTTTCTTGCACCGTTTCTTGCCTTGTTGCACCATTACACGCTATACATAGAGAATTGTGGCTATTATGGATGAAACTAGCGTATCATGTATTTTCTAAATATCATAAGAAGATGATATACTTTCGATTAGATCAAGCATTCAGGCGAAGATTAGAGGACAAAATCTCTGCAATCAATGACGACAAAATAAGGTCTCTAAAGCAAAGACAGAAAGATCTTATCATCTCACTGATAGATATCATCGCAGAGGAGGACAGAAAAACTTTTCTCGGGGTTTTCTTTTTCTATTTTGAATGCTCACCTTAAAAACTAATTTTTACGGGATTGTATTAGATTAGAAATCTAAATAAATATAAGATTTTCTTTCGTAATATCTGCAAAATAATATAATTTTATATCTTGTGTAAGACACAAGTTATTAAGCTAGTTTAATTTAATGATAACTAGATTGTGATCCACTGGTTGTGTAGATTGATTTTTTTTAATATGAAAAAGATGTATTCATTTTTTAAAATATATTTAATACTTATATTTGAAACATAGAAGCATATTGTAAAACACAAAGAAGTTTTAGTTACAAAAAATAAAACATTTATTTGAAACATTGAAATATAGCAAACAATTAGAGCTGGCAAGACGGGCTTTCCTGACCCACATCGGGTTCATGCTTTATTGGGCGGCGCAAAAAACTCAGATTGAAAATGGGCTCAAATTTGTGTGTCTGAGCCCTCTATTTTTTGGGCTTGGACTTTAGCCTATATTTTCAGGCTCGGGCTTTGTCGGGCTGGACAAAAATGTCTAGATTGAAAACGGGTTCAAATTTGTGTACATGAGCTCTCTATTTTTTGGGTTTTTTCACCCGACCTATTTTGTCATCTCTACATACAGTTATAATGAATATTTTTTTGTATAAACATTTTTTGAAATGTAAGGAAAGCTTTTTTTTGTAATTATATTTTTGCATATGACCAATCTCATTGTGATAACAATAATCAAAGATTTGAGAAATTGTAGAATAAGAAAATTGACAAAAATTGTGGAAACTATAATAAATGTGAGCATAGTGTAATATTGAAATAGCAATAACCTTGTTAATTACTAAAGATAAGTTGGGGATTTTATTAATATTGATTTTTAAATTTGTCAAATATAATGAATTTTTTGCATAAACAAATAAGTAAATTATTTTATTATTGTACAAGCATAATTTAAATTATCTTCTCATATCTAGCAAAATCTTTTCTAAGAAGATTATGATCTTACTCATTTTGTGGGTGCAAACATTTCACATGTGAATCACTTGGGCTATGTTTGGATTGATGGTATGAGATGGAATGGGAGGGAATGGAATAGAATGAGTCTATGTTTCATTGTTTGGATTACAAATAAAAGGATAGAATGGAGTGGAACTCAATGACATCTATTCCATCCCATTTCATCACTTACCCCCATTTTTCTTCCCCTCCAATTTGGGAGGAATGGGATGGAATGGCTTATGTATTTATTTTTATAATTATTAAATTACTGCTTTATCCTTATTTTATTATCTCCTTTTCAACTTATTTTATTTTCTCTTCGACTCGTCGTTGTGTCATCGCCTCATCGGAGCTTCTTACTGGTCCACTTCTTCTCCACCGACTTGGGTGTCATACCAAGGTGTGTTCTCCTCTTCTTTTTCTTCGCCATACATGCTGATTTTTGCTCTAATTCTTTTCCCTTCGAGGATAAAAACGAAGAAGACGACACCTTCATGCTGTCGTTTTGCTGGCTGCCAACTTTGGGATTGATTTGTCAATGCAACATCATCAGTATAATCTTGACTGAATGTGTAAATACCGGATAAAAGCATAGAAAAGCTTCAAAACATGAAACAAGGAAGAAAGAGATGTACTCCTCCATTGAATCAAACAGGGGGGCCTTGAAGTTGAAGGTTTTCGCTTGTACGTACGGGAGATATTTCGTTTTTGGATGTGATAAGGCAAATAAATAAATTTAGTATAAATTTAGTAGTAATTTTAATTTGATGAAAGTGTTAAATATAAAAATAAATTAATAATTACTATTGACTATTGTAAATATTTAATTATTAATTTTTTTATTTTATTATATTACAATCTAGTATATTTTTTTTACATCATAGTTTTCTTAAATAAGGGTCAAAAGGGGAATTAAAAAATTATAACACATTCCATTTCATTCACTTTCCAAACAATGGAGTGGAAACCTTGTTCCCCTCTGTCATAAAATATCCAAACAATGGAATGAAATATGTAATCCATTTCGCTCCATTCTGTTCCATTCTATTCCGCTCCGCTTATTTTAAAATATCCAAACATACCCTTAGACTTTAATAAACCTATCATCATGTTTAACATTTATATTTGGTAAAAAAAATTGTGTTCTATACGTGGTTATTAATGGTTGGAGGCTTTTTTTGGTGGATTAGAGATAATAGAGATTGTGAATGTGAGTCTAAAATATATATGTTTAGTTAGGTTGTGATTATTTATATAATTATTTGAAAAAGTTATTAACTATACTTCTCTTTTGCCATTCTTTTGACTCTATTATTTTTAAAATTTTATGAAATGTTCAATAGTTCAACACTATAGTGAAATATTGATATAAATACGGCATTTGATTTCTTTTAAATATCGAAATAAGAATTTCAAAATACATATAGACAATTTATATCTTGTAAATGTTATTAAAATGGAAGGTTAGTCATAGTTAGTAACGGGAAAAATAGGTGATTGGGTGGTGGACAATTAAGGGAAAGAAGAAGAAAATGGACTAATCCGGATAATATAAAGTAGATAAAATAAGTGAGAGTAGATAATGCTTTAGAGAGTGGCATCTCAAAATAAATATAATTTGGCAAAAATAGTATGATGTGGCATACAAAATAATGTAGTTTCAACATATAAAAACGTGGGTCAGTTTTAATATATTATTAGACATAAACCCCATGCATACCCATGCATATGCATGGGTGTGTGAAATAGTAAAAATTTAAATTTTATTAATATATTATTTTAAGATATTATATTGTGTAGAGTAAAAATATAAATTTTATTAATGGGTAAGGATTCACTTACTTTAGAAGTAACTCTTGTCAGAGTTGTTCCCTTGATGACTTTTTATAAATATTAAATTTTATTAATTCAGTCAAAAAAAAAATTTAATATAAAAAGTCATCAGTGCAATTGCAACATAATCTTCGTGAAGGTAATGAATGTGCAGATTGGATGGCTAAAGAAGGAGCGGCTGGTGTTTCTCCCTTGGTGATCTGGGATATTTGTCCTCCTCAGCTGAATTCTATTATTTTGGCTGATGCTCTAGGCATTGTTAGATTACGTTTGTAGTTTCCTCTTTTGTTTGTTTTTCTTTCTGTTTGATCAAAATTTTTTTTATTAATTCAGTCATTAAATTTTATCATATTATCTTAACTATTGTACACATCAAAATTTAGATGATTTGGACATTTGTAACAATATAATCTTATAGTCGAGATTTTATTTATATTTTAAAAAATATATTATACGTTGAAATTATTTGATAAAATATCAAAATATTTTAAATTTTATGTAAATTACATACTTGTCTACTCAATAATTTTTTTTAATTTGACAGTTAAATTGATAAAATCTAATGTCTATTATAGAGTAACGGACAAGAATTACTCTTAGAGTAAGTAAATTCCTTACTCATGAATTAATAATTATAACTGTCATCTTATTACAATATACAAATTGTAATTATTTATTTCCTTAATTATATCTTTTGACTCTTAATTTTGACTATTGTATTTTTTTAGTATAATCATTGAGTTTTACTAATTTGATTGATAATAATTCTCATAATTTCTACTTTGACATCAATAATGCAACAACAGCTCATTCTTTGATATCCCAAACCCTTTATGAATTTTGATGTAAGATTTTTTTTTTTAAGAAAAAAATCACTCATGATAATGCTAATTATGATTGTATCAATTTTAAGTGCGTATGTGATTATTGACATTTATTTTATTGACAGAATGACTCTACTTCCATTAAAGATTTATTTTTTAAATATTGAAATTCTTTTTCTTTTTGGTCGTTTACAGCAAATCATGAAATAGAAGCAAATTTGAAACTTGAAACTGCTGTACTCGTTGACCCAAAAAAAATGAAATTGCAGCACTCACTAACCGATGCACATTATTGGGAATTTTACTGCAAAACACTGTAGCAATCTGGACCACATTTAATTATACCATATAGAGATAGACTATAGATGAGAAGAATCCACCACAAACGTTGCAAGGACATTGTATTATAATAAATGTAAATTAAATAGGCACAATTGTCAATTGTTGTTAATTAATGATTAATGATTAATGATGAAACATAAAACCAAGTGTTGCTTGCTGCTAACTCTGTGACACAGCAATTTGGCCGTATCTTTGCATGACTCTTCTAGTAGCAAGTGCTGCAGCCTCACTAGCACGCATTGTCCCAGTTGCCATAATAGCAGCAAACTCTTTAATAATCTCGTCTTGAACCTTGTTTCTCGCATCACCAAGAGGATCTGCATTTGTAGTAACACCATTGTTATTTGCTGTCTTCTTTTCATCATCATCTTTTTTGTCTTTCACTTCTGTTGTCACACTTTTCTCAGTGGATGAGTTTGGTCCACTTGGATTCTTCTGGGTGTTGTTGACTGGGGCAGAATGTGGAGGATTCATTGTTGTTGTAGGCCTAAATTGTGGCACTTGTGGAACTCCACCAGATTTCATTGTTATCTCTAAATTCTGTATCATGGGCACTGTGAAAGGAAAAAGTTATAAATACATGGTGTCAGATGATGGCAAAAACCAAGCTCACATAAAAAGAAATGGAAGAAAAAAAGCTTCTTAAATAGGCATCTTTTTTTAAGGTCACAGGAACATTCTCTAATTAAATAACAATGTGCTTAAATGTGTTTGGATAAATAACTTAATTAAGCACTTATTGAATAAGTGCTTTTTGTATAAGGGAATGTAATTAAATTGTTTTGATATAAGCTATAAACTATTTTGATAAGCTAGTATAGAGAACTTACAAAAATAAGCCTAAAACAGTTTATCAGTCAATCATAAACTATTTTCATAAGTTCTCCCAAACACCCTCAAAGTGCTTATGCCAGTAGATAAGTCTGAAAAACCTATCCATAAACCAATCCAAATGCACCCTCAGTCTATACAAATTGTTCAACTTCCAGATAGGATTTTTTATATAAAAGTCTTGGAACTTATGCAGTACATGCCTGAAAAATATTTCTCACACACAGTCATCTATGGTTAAATAATTCTAAACAGGACATGAAGGCATAAATTTTTGTTATATCATTTTGTCAGAACATCATACCATATTAAAAAAATATCAATGTCTACAAGAAGAGGCGACCCAGAACAAATTTTGATTAGAGTGAAGTGTTGTAGGTGATAACTTACTTATAAGAGCCCCCATTGGGCTGCTCATAACTTCATTAGGGAGCTGAAGGATGTAATCAGGAATGGTTGCACCAACCAAGAATTGAGCAACTTCATTGGTGAAATTGTTGCAATTGTGGGTAAGCAAACTATAGGTTTCGGCCGTGTACCGCGGGCTGATTTCCTGCAAATACATTTCAAAGACATCCTTGGGAACATGTGTAACACCTAAATCTACCACTCTAAGTGGAGTTCCATACTGTGTTGATCCAGCAGGACAGTGTTGTATGCCTCCACCAAAGTAGTACTCGTTACCATAAACCACAATTCCAGTGTGCCTGATGCATAAAAAGAGTATCCAAAACTATAAACTTACAATATACCAACAAAAGAACAAAGAGCCAATTTAGAAAATCTTTTCTATAAGCACTTATAATATGAGTTTTCTAACTAATAGCTTCTCATATAAGTTAGAAATCAGCTTTTACACTTCAATTTTTTCAAAAGCTCTCTCATTTAACTTTTTCATGAGCACCTATATATTTAACAATGACTATTTATCCTCATTTCCATATATTAAAAAAAAATGCAAAGCAAATCTAACTTCTTCATAAGCTAGAAATTGAACTTCTAAACCCAAACAAAACCATAGAGTAGTTTAATGTTCTGAGTCAGTTCCATTTATACACTAGTTCAATAACTACGTAGTTATCTTACATTACACAAACAACAGATCATAGCATCAAAATTTCAACCCAACATAGACATAATACATCCCCCAAATCCATTGTTCTAGAATATAACAACAAGTAATTGTGGCATCAGATCAAGATCATTATGCTTTAGACCAACAACAAAAGAGAAGCACTCACCATATGCCTTCAATAGTTTTCCCCAAAAACGACATTGAAAGCTGTCGAGCAAGTCCTTGGCTTAGGTCATAAACATTAAGAGTAACCCTGTAACCCTCCTGCAATCAAATTGTAGTGATGAATGCCATGACAATTGAAAAGCACTACGAGTATAACAAATACCAAAACTAAATTAGGCAGAGAACATTAGTATCACATACCTCGGCCATCTGGTGCAGTTCAACGCAGAATTAGCAGCCGCTTAAGAACACTTGAGTGTTGTAATAAATACTAAATACTCAAATAGAACCGACCGTTAGAGCCTAAAGGAATATAAAATGAAACTTGATAAGAGGCTTATAAAAAACAACCACATGAGAGTAAAAACCATTATTAACTAGACGTAATAAGAAAAACATAGCAAATTCATGAGAATTATCTCCTATTGAGAAACACGTTTCTCAATTCATTGCATTCTTCCAACCCCGCTTTATGATACACAAAACAAATCCTCAAAATTTCCATCATTAATCAGAATCCCATCAGAACACATAAAATAAGATTCAATGATGTCCCCATTGCCAAAATACACCCCAAAACAAAAACAAAATTGATGAAAGAAAATAATTAAATTAAACAACAATTTAGCAACCACATCCTCTACAAAAGGCAATGTTTTCAAAGAGAAAACACGCCCATCTAAAACCCAGATAAGTTTTTTCTCTTCAAAATTCACCACCCCCCACCCCCACAATAAAAAGCTTTTACCCTCAATGTGGTACGACCCAATTGAGAACCCAACTCCAAAAATCCAAACCTCCAATCATTTCCAGATCCAATACAAACTGGGCACCCCGAATTCAAGAGCTATCTCGAGTTAAAAAAAAAAAACACTCTCATAAGATCACAGCCAATTCATAAAGACATAAACCACCCCATGGCAGAATCAATGAATCTCAACGAATCAGAGAGAGAGAGAGACAACTTACAAGGAGAAGAAAGGAACAATGAAGCAACGAAGAAGATAGCGAAAGTGGAAAAACACGTTTTTTGTGTTACAAGGAAAAAGGAACATGTGAAAGACGAAGTCTTAAATAGAGGTGATATGATGGGTTTGGAGATCTAGATTCTCTACGACCACCGCTTTCCCCTTCTCCTAGAGCTTCTATGACCTTCTAGAATCTGCTTACCACTAATTGATCGCCACGTGTTTTTAAATTTAAAATTCTTTTTCTATGTTTCTAGGCTCTGTTTTGGAAGAAAAAAAAAGCAAAAAGTGGATATGTTATAATGGATAACTTAGAGGATGAGTGTATAATGGATTATGGATGTATAAGATAGCATAATGAATTTAAAGTATTTGGTTAGTAGGTAATGGATAGCTTATAGTGTATAATGGATAATATAGTTGATAGTAAATGGATTTATAACGGATAAATTAACAAATTTAATTTAAAGTGTTTGGTCAGTAGACAGTAGATAGCTTATAGTGGACAATGGATAACATAGTTGATAACGGATGAGCTTATAGTGGATAAGTTAATAGATTGAATTTAAAGTATTTGATAAAATTAGCGGTTAAGTTCACTTATAAAGTTATAAATGTAAAATGACAAAATAAGACATTTTTTATTAATGTTTACATTTTCTTACAAAAATGCTTACATTTCTTATTTTTTTTTGACAAAAGAAAACTTAACTCATTTCATTAAAAACAATTGAAGCAATACAACTTGGAATGATACTAGTGGTCTGAGACCAAGCATGAGTAGCTGCTCTCCCAGCAAGGGTGTGAGCAACCATATTGGTTTGTCTCCTTACAAACTGGATAGTTAATCCTTGTTTCATACTAAGCAAATCCTTACAAGTATGAATTAAATCACCAAACTCAGTTAAATCTTTAGAGGAAGACTTAATGTTGTCCACAACTAGCTTGCAATCGGTCTCCACAATAGCAAAGTCCACTTGTAACTGATGCAACCACTTGATAGCCATCAACACAGCAATAGCTTCACCCTCTCTTACTCCCAACATTGGTGAAGAGTGATATGTCCTAGCCATAATAAATTGCCCCCCATGATCTCTAATACAAATTCCAAACCCGGTTGCACCTGTTGCTTCATGGAAAGAGGCGTCTACATTGCACTTTAACACACCTGTAGGAGGTTTCGACCAAGCAGTAGCTGTTTGTGTTTTAATCCTTTGATCCAAATTCTTCCTTGCAGCACTCCAAGAATTGAAAATCACTGCACCCCTATGAATGCACTGCAGGGCAGTCTCGTCCTTGTTATCCCAAAGCTTGGAGTTGCGCCTAGACCAAATGGCCCAAAGTGTCATGCAAAATTTGGACACATCCTCTTGAGGAATTGCGCTAACCAGGAAGAAAAAAATTTGAGCAAAACTGTCATGAAGCAACAGCTGTTGTTCTATTATGTGCCATAAGCCAATAGAAATCCAACACTCTTGTGCCATTGGACAAGTGAGCAAAGAATGCCAAGTGTTCTCCATATCAACACCGCACATGACACATAATGGAGAACAAGGAATACCTCTTGACTGCAGACGTGTACGATTAGGCAAACAATTCCTGCAGCACCGCCAAAGAAAACACTTGACTTTGGGTGGTAGCTTCAAATCCCATAATCTTGTCCAATTACCTTGAACCTTGAACACATCAACAGCAGCAAATTGGTCCATATATACCGATAGGCAGATTTGACAGTGTATAATCCTTGCTTATTAAATTTCCAAACTCTCCTATCCACATGGGTCTCCTTATAGATAGGAACATTCAGAATATCCGCAACCTGCTCTTCATCAAAAATGGCACCAACAACTTGCACATTCCAACATTGGTTAGTGGGTAACATAATATCACGGACACACAAATTGGGATAATCTGCAGCCGTATTAGAGTCACTACTGAGCATAGCCCCATTCCTTAGCCATGGCTCGCCCCAAAGAGGAATTTTGGCCCCATCTCCAATGATCCAACGCACACCACCTTTTAACAAATCTTGGGAACTCCAGATGCTCCTCCAAGTAAAGTTTGGGTTATGACCCACAGCTGCGTTTAGAAAATCCCCTCTTGGGAAGTATCTAGCTTTGAAAATTCTAGTAACAAGAGCATCATGGTCTGAAATAAATTTCCATCCCTGCTTTCCCAACAATGCCAAATTGAAAGCATAAAGATCACGGAAACCCAACCCTCCATCCTCCTTTCTCATAGTAAGCTTATCCCAAGCCATCCACCTTATACCTCTACCATTACCACCACTACACCCCCACCAAAAAGAATTAAGCATTTTTTGAATATCGTCACAAAGAGACTTGGGGATTTGGAAGACACTCATGCAATAAGACGGGATTGCCTAGGCCATAGATTTAATAAGCACCTCCCTCCCTGCCATAGATAAATTTCTAGCACCCCAAGAATTAATTTTCCTCCACACACGGTCTTTAATAAAAGCAAAAACAAATTTTTTACTCCTTCCCACCATAGATGGCAACCCAAGGTACTTCCCCGTTCCTAAGGTAACATTCACACCCAGAATATTTGCAATTGTGCCTTTAAGGTCATCCATAATATTCCTACTGAAAAAAACTTTAGACTTAGAATAATTTACCTCTTGACCAGAAGCCTCCCCATAAGTTTGCAGGATCTTCTTCATAGTGATTGCCTCCCCCTCATTTGCTCTCAAAAAGATGAAACAATCATCAGCAAAAAGAAGATGAGTAATAATAGGAGCACCCCTACAAATCTTAACACCATGGAGTTCTCCTTTCCGTTGAGCATCCTTAATAAGAGCAGTAAGAGCTTCAGCACAAATAATGAACAAATAAGGTGAGAGTGGATCCCCTTGCCTCAAGCCCCTAGAGGGGAAAATAGGTCCCACTTGGTCATCATTCAGCTAAACTTGGTAAATCACAGACTCAACACACATCATAATCCAATCAATCCAAGTAGTACTAAAACCAAGCCTGATCATCATACCTCTCAAAAAATGCCAATCAATTTTATCATAAGCCTTGCTAATATCAATTTTCAAAGCAACATCCCCTTTTTCCCCCTTGTTTTACACTTCATATAATGAACAATTTCAATAGCAATGAGAGCGTTATCCAAAATAGACCTACCCTCCACAAAAGCATATTGTTCCTCCGAAATGCACTTTGAAATAACTCTACGAAGCCTATTAGCAAGCACTTTAGAAACAATTTTATAAAGAACATTGCAAAGAGATATAGGCCTTAGATCTTTCATACTCCTAGGCTCATCACACTTAGGAATAAGCACCACATTAGTATCATTAAGGTGATCAGGAAATCTTCCCTTAGTCAACCAAGTACAACTAGCAGTATAAATATCCTTACCACACAGATGCCAAAACCGTTGATAGAAAGTCGGGTTCAAACCATTCGGCCCAGGAGCCTTGTCTGGGTGCATTTGGAACGTGGCAATTCTAAACTCTTCCTCCGTAAAAGGACATGTGAGTTGCTCATTGTCCTCACCCAAAATGCATGGATTCACCTTAGAGAGAACAGGTTCAAGAGTTGCATTCGTACCTACAAACAAATTCTGAAAATATGTAGAGGCCACGTGACATAACTCATGCGATTGGGACACTTCAACAGCATCATCATTAAGAAGCTTGTTAATTATGTTCCTCTTTTTTCTTTGGGTTGCAGCAATATGGAAAAAATGCGAGTTCTGGTCTCCATCACGCATCCAAAATTGTTTCGATCTCTGCTTCCAAAAAGTGTCCTCCTGCACCAACAAGTTGGTTAGTTGATGTTTCAAAACATCCATCTCCTGCTGATCAGCGACCTCATCAGAGCCTTGAATTTCACCAATGCGCCTCTTACATTGCTCTATGTCATCACGGAATCTAAGCCGCAGTCTTTTACTCCACACCATAAGCTCCTCCACAACCCATTAAAGAAATGCTTACATTTCTTTAATCAATATTAAATATGATAAAATATTTATAAGAAATTATTAAAAAATTTACAATAATCAAACTAATTATTATGATAGTTAGAGGTTAAAATTTTAAAATTTATATTTTAATGATCTAATTTTTTACTTATTTATTTATTATCATTAAAATAATTTTTATTGTTAAAAACATTACATTGAATTTTCTTCATTGTTCCAGGATCATGAGAGAATAGGTTGAGCCCAACATCTCTGGCCCAATATCCGCGAACGGCCCAAGACCTGCCTGAGGCCGACTCAGTTCGCGAGGACTTAAGGGCCCCAACCCGGGGCACGCAAAAGCTATGTCTTACGAGGACACGTAGTTTGACATAATCGTCACGTCCCAACAACCCATACAGAGGCGCGCAACATCAGGCGGGAGGGGATAGGATCAACGCCCTCTACACCAGGGATCGTACAGACGGATGAGTTGTCATCAAGAGGGGACCATGGACCCCTTATATATAGAGGAGATAACCCTAGCTCAAGGTATGTGTTCATTCTAACCGTTAAGTCTTAAACCTCAGTTGGGTCTCTCTCTAACTTGAGCGTCAGAATGCCTTTGTAGGCAAACCACCGTGAACCCACAGGCCCAGCAGGTCCAAGGCCTAAGGCCAAACATTTATATATACACACAAAAAGATATACTTAACAATATAGTGAAATATAATAGTAAACATATAACGATAACACATAACATTTGTATTATAATTAAAATAAAAATTAAAGATAATCTTCATTACATTGTATTGTATTATTCTAAAATAATAAACAAAATAAAGATAATATTAGTAATATCATCACGAGTCTTCTTTATCTTTGTAGATTTTTCCCGTAGGCTTTCACTTCTTGTATCACCATCACTAATATTCAGAATTTCACCACGAGGCATGCAATTTGAATGTTACTCGGGATAGTAGACATTGCATCATATTGTGAGTTCTTACGAATATAATTATGCAATGCAAATGCAGCCATTAGAACATCAATTTGAGTCTCTACACTAAACTGCGTCATTTTGTTAAGTGTTTTCCATCTTCTCTTCACTCCAAATGATCATTTCCAGCTGAGCAATGAAAACGGCACTGGAAGTCTGGAACGAATCATCACATAGCATTGGAGAACAAATGCACTACCCTTTGGGCAACAATGCCACTGTCCCATTGTCACTTTTCAATAGATTGAAACGGTGAGCTTATCTTGAGCCTGAGATTGCGAAGCCATGAATGACAGAGGTGAAATGCTTCTAACTTCTAAGCGAGGACTAGAAGTTTAGCTGGTACGAGGGCAACATCAGAGGAGGTCATGACTGAGGCGATCGATGAGGGAAGGGGTTGCTGGGGGAAGGGGAAGGGAGAAAGAGAATTAGAGGTGTTTGGGTTAGAATTGAAAATTGAAAACTAGGAGGGGAAAATTGAGATTTTTAAAATATTTTTTAATTTTAAAATATGACAATAAAGATATATGACACATTTAAATCAATGGGAAACTAAAAAAGGAAAAAATTGAGAGATTAAAAGTAAATATTTTCATATTTATAGGAACTGAAAATATATTTAACCTCTTTTTTTAATACACTCCAAACATCATGTTGCACTTACTCACACACCCGCGTGAAAACACAAGCATACATGATATATATATAGAGGAGGGATCAAATTACACCGATGTAACTCTTGGACGATGTTACACCGCTAATAACTATTCACCGGATAATTATATTCTAAAACTCACCGTTGGATTAAAAGATACTATCATGTAGATCATTCCTATAAAATTTCACATCAATCTAAAATCATTTGGTGTGTCATTAAGATACGTCAAGATTAATGTCTTTTAAAGTGTATGAATTTTGACATATCTCAATGACACATCAAACAATTTTAGATTGATGTGAAATTTTACAGGAATAATCTATATGATAATAACTTTTAATCTAACGGTGTGTTTTAGAATATAATTATCCACTGAAGAGTTATTAGTTGTGCAACATTGACCAAAGTATTACACCGGTATAATTTGATCCCTCCTCATTTATATATATATATATATATATAGTGGAAATAATAATCTTCTATATATAAAAGGGATACCAACTTTTAACTATTTTTTTGTGTCCTATTTTTGTTTCCATTTTTATCCTTTAATAACTGAGAAATTAAAATTAAATTTATTCAAAATTATGACTATCACGGAATGCCCACTCTCCACTGGTAATAGTAATAATAATAACTATAGTACCTTTCTTATATTGTGATAATATTAATGGCCAAACCATTTACACTCTGATAAAATTTTAGCAAAATTATTTAGTAGTCATATAACTACCTAAAAAAGTCATACAGATTTATATTATAATCTTAATTAAATAATCTAATTATTAAAATTTATTTCTTTCACCACCGCATAAGGACCCTCTTGTATACGTATTTGTAGAGAGAGAATATTTAGTGAGAATAGTTTTTTGGGAACAAAGTATTAACCATAAAACAGCACATCATAGTCAAAATTAATTATTCTCACAGTTTACTTGATTTATACATACCCAAAACAAGAGCTATAAATTTTCTACACAAATTTGGCTTTTAACATATTCTTTCATTTGAACCCAACTCCACTAGAGTGATATCAAATGCATATGCTTAATAAATCATTGTGTTCAAAGGTATTGTTTTAAAAACAGAACAAAAAAAAAGTATTCTTTTAATTTTCTAATTAACAGTTAGACTGTCTTACTTCCTCTTTAAAGTGGAGCCAATTCACTTAGTTGAATATTACAATGAATGGTACCCCAAACACTCCCTTCGTATTAAGGAGCCAACCAAATTTTGAAAATCATCCCGTTTTTGTATAAACCTTCGATTAAATCCGAGTTGAGCTTGGTGAACCCATATAAAGAGGCGAAGTTCTCCCAACGCCTATTTTTCCCCATTCACAAGACTCCAATTCGAAACCTTGTTTAAGAGATATCAAACTCCTTGTCACTTGGACTCCAATCTGAGACCTTGTTTAAGGGATATCAAACTCATTGCTACTTAGACCAATAGGTGTTGGTTTTGAAAACCATCTTTAATCTTTAATCTTTAATCACACACAAAACTATATCGAGCCTGCTCTTGTTTTGACAATAAAATGCTCTTCACCACCCAACCCATTCCCAGCATTCTTTCAATCAAATCAGAAACATCCCTCTCTGCAGACCTCTTGCCATCCTCAACAATTGCAGACCAATCCTCAAGTGCTGAGTTTGAAGCATTGTTCTCCCCTATACTACTAATCTCCCACCTACTACTGTTCACAAGAAGAGCCCTTCTGATGTAGCAAGCCTAGACATAGAAAAAAAAATTCAAAAGAAAAATGTCATATGAAAAGATCATTAGAATAAACAAAACAAGTTTCAGGCCAAAGTGTTTTTTTTTCCTCCCAAGCAAATGGAGATTATTCTATTCGAGCTAAACCATATTATAGTTGGATAAGGATCCTTTCATGTTCCTTCCTACATGTTTCATGTTGTGACTTGTGAGACAGAAAGATATAAATCAAGTTTAACAGACCCTGCCTGCACAAATAATTGTGTCCTACTACAATTGTTTTTCTTGTAATATTCATTTTTCAACAAGGTTTTATGTTGGCAGTCGATAACTTATAAAAACCGTCCTCTTTTCTCGATACTTGGAACCCACTATGATAGCATTAGAGAGAGTTTGAGCAGCAACTACTGTAGAAATGATGGTAAAGTTTTATAGGTGGTTTGAACATGTGGGCAGAAAACTTGTAGGAACACCAATAAGGAGAGTGAACCAAATGGCAGATAGAAGAACAGAAAAACTATAGTCAAAGCATCAAGAAAGATTTGGGGTAAAATGGTCTAACATTAGACATGATTCCTGACAAGACATTATAGCGTCATTTGATCCATGTAGGAAACTGCACCCAGTGAGAAAATGCTTTAGTTATTGTTGTTCTATGAACATGAGAGGATCCAATCAAATTAGCAAGTTCGATTTGGATCCTCTCAAGTCTCATACTCTCTCATGTGATGAGAAAGATACAAAATAAAGTTTAAGGAACCCTACACAAATAATCATCGGCCATGCTATAGTTGCTTTTCGTGTCTTTCTCCAACATATTATGAGAGAAGAAACATGAGAGGATCCAAATAAAATAAGCTAGCAGTAATGGTGCATTAAGCACAATATTGATATAGTTGAAAAAAATTAAGAAATAGTCTTATCACCTGCAACAAACCCATAATTATATGCACTGGTTCAGCTCCTTCACGTATGGAAAGAAGAATGCGATGCTAGAAGGTCACCATCAACAGAAACAAGCAAGATAAAATACAATTAGAATATAAAACTACCATATAGGAAGTTGAGAGGAAGAATAGTTCCACCAGGACACTCTCATTCATTATTACATTTACCTGCCCATTTCTTTTCAATCCTTTGAAGATCTCCATGCAAACAAAGTAATGATCATCATTGGTTATGCTTTGTATTGACTTCATTGACCACTTGAGTATTTGGTTCTTGGGATTTATGCACCCTATTCTAATTGGCAACAAGCTTTTACCTGAATCAAATCTCATTAGTTGACTATAAGCTCACCACTGAAGCGCACACGTTGGAAATTAAACACAGATACAAGAGTCTGCAGCATATTACCTTTAACTCCCAGAGAGTTAATTACTTCTTTCTCGCTCACCTCTGCAGGGGATGGCACATATCCACACTCAATCCAAGTGTTCAGAATAATTTCAAGCCTATCCTAAAACAATAAAACACCAACAAGACAGTATAATACGTACTCTCGACAAAAGTCCAATGCCATAAAACCAAAACCAGAGTTAAATAAAGGGAAAACAAAGTGAAGGTTTTATAAAAACAAAATAACAAGTAAAAGGGTGCTTCATTTATTCCCATTATACTATGTTTAGACCATTTTGACAAGGTTAGAGCCCATAGTTTCGTTCGCACTTTCACTCAGATTCAGTCTCAAAAGTATAAAATTAGAAAATTTCAATCAGTACAGAACTTCATAATTCAAGCCATCATAAAACCTACCTTAGCCAAGGTTTGCAGATGGACATGCTTTAGTCCTTGATAAATCCCGAAAAGGTCCATAGCAGCAAAAAAGGGATAAACAAAGAAATGGAGACCTGCTTGCTGTCTTGCAAGCCAGTAGATAGCTTAAGTTAAAAAACAAGGCAATTTATTTTTACAATAAAAACTAGAAAAATATATCATACAACTTTACAAGTCTACATGACAAGAAAAGCTAGTCGTAGTATACACTATCAAAATAAAAGCATTAAGCATAAATGCCCGGTCCTTTAACAGCATGTAAAGCTTTTTTCCTTTTATTCAGAAGGATAAGGTCATCAAATTCTGAAGGTAAATACACTACAGTCAGCTCTCAGTTCCACAGCTGGACAACTTATAGATCAAACAGAAAATAATAACATTTCATTATGGATGTAAATAGCAACCTTCGATGGTTCTCAATACACAGATTAACAAGGGCAGCAAGCATAAGACCAAGGATGTCAAAGCACACTGTTTGAATCTGCAACATATTAAATATTTAGAATATAATCCATGCATGATAAATATTGGGGAAAAAAGGAAAAGGCAAAAACACCCATGCTAACCTGTGCCTTAGCAGAAATTTCACCAAGGTTGTCTGCTATTGCAAAACTTTGGTGAACAGCTGACTGCACCAAAATTCACAGGAAAATAAAAGTATATCAATCATCATACAGATGACAAAGGCAGGGAACTTCTGCAATACACATCCTTTATGAATGATTTTATATCACAACTATCAAATGGACTATTGTTGCTACAGAAACACTCTATATTGAAGAATACAGAAAAGAAATTTTATTAGAAGTAAATATCATGAAGCGAATAGCTATAAACCAAGAAAGCATTTTGAAAACAAAAAGAAAAGAAAAAATTTAATAGAGAGCTTAATATATCATAGAGGTTTGATCCTTACCCGAGTTGCTAAGTAGCATGCCAGACTTATTTGTTTAGCAATATTGGCAATAGTTGCAAGCAACAGGAAGAATCGAGGAAATGTAGGAGTAAGTAACTCAAGTCCAATGCTTGCTACAAAAAGAACAGACGTACAAAACCTGACCCTCTTTGTACCGCAGTTACGAAGAGAGAGAGATGAAGAAAAAGATTAATCAGATTTCTTCATGTATGATTAGTACATGTCAAATGCAGTTTCAACTTTCAATTATCATCATGCACTTCACATCACTGTACTTTGGGAGTTCATGTGATTTTTTTTACCAAATGCCAAAATACAGTGCGGATAGAGTAAAATTGATTCCTTCGAAAATGGAAGTTAAAATACCTTTAAATTTGTATCAAAAGCAGATGCCAGACTAGCGGTGTATATGCATCTGCTTAGACGTCCGAGACCATCTTTTAAGACCCAATTAAGGGCAGCAGCTGATGGAAGGGAATTGGAGTATCCAACTCCTATGGCCGTAAACATTGCCTGAAATCAATCCATTGTAACATAGTAAGTTCTTATGCAAGATAAACCGCTACAATGAGAGACCTAGAAGAACTTTCACCATCACCACAGCTTAATGGAGGACACAAAGTGCAACACATGCATTGGTTGATGACTGATGAGGGTACTATTACAAAGAACCTTATTTAGCTTGCTCGCTTTTTCTCCCCTTGTGAAAATAAGCAAAGCACTTGACAATAGATAGATAAACCGAAGTTTCAATCTTTCCACATGAATTCATCTATCAGGGACTGTCAATTTTCAAAAGCAAGCAAATTCATCACATAACATGACACAAAACAACCTCTCAATCCCCATCTTCATTGCACATGGCAATAGACTGATAAACCAAATTTGAATTTTCCAACATGAATTCATGAGTCAGGGACTATCAATTTTCAAAATCAAACAAATCCATCACATAATATAACATAAAACAATTTCTCTCTCTCTCTCTCTCTCTCTCTCTCCCCCCCTCCCTCCTGATGATGTGAACAGCACATGTGACATGACAATAGACCGATAAACAAAGTTTGAATTTTCCCACATCAATTCTCAAAAGCAAAACCAATCCATCACACAACATGAAACAAAACAAATCACATGGAAGAAAAAAAACTCAAACCGACCAACAGTTTTAATTTGAGCAAAATTATAACCCCAAGAACACACAAAAACTAACACACATACACAATCTGCCAAGTACCTACCTGAGTGGCAAGAACTTGAAGTGCTGAGCTGAAAACACGATGGAGGAGCTTCCACTTCACATAATCCATGTAATTCCCTCTAACTTGTCTGGGAATGAAGAAGTCCCTAACAAGAGAACCACACACCCTAAACAATCCATCATCATCAGAAGCAGCACCACCACCATCGACAGTGACCAACTGCAAGGAGCTCCCATTCCAGAAGAACCTAGAGACCTTGGTGGGGCTCCTAACCACAAAGGGAAGTCGAATTGGAGAAGTGGGTTGTTGTTGTGAACCTTTCTCAGCCCCTCCTCCATCAGAGACACAGTCAAGGGAGGCTCTGAGAGAAGAAAATGCTGAGACTCTCCTCAAAAACAGATTTTGATGGCTGGGTATTGACTCTTTTGTTGTGGGGTTGGTTCCCAGAAGGTTCCATGATGTGGGGTAGGGATGATGATTAATGTGAAGAGAGAATGGCATGAGAATATGAGACTGCAACTTAATAGAACCATTCAAATAGTGGGGGAAACTGGTTTCACCCCCAGGTTTTTTTTTTTCTGCTATATGGTTTGAGACAAGTTCCAAAGAAGAGTCCTTCGGGTTTGAGTGGCAATTAGTTTGAGAAAATGCCAGAGAGAGAGAGAGAGAGAGAGTTGAGCGGCTCAAGTTGAAAGAGAAAAACTGTTGAGGTGTGAGTTCAGGAAAGTAAGAGGCAAAACAAAAGGATTGCGGGAGTTCACAGAGAAAAACGAATCCGATTCTTCTACTATGTATAAAAAATCGTGGCCGTTAAAAAATCAATTGGTAGATATAGAGTGGGTCTACGGTGAAGACGCACACACTAAATTACTACCTTGCACTCTGGTTGACAGTGCGCGTGCCTTTGTTAGCCACTTTCTCGGAGGGGAAGAGATATCGGTCTCCAGAAGCTTCCGACACCGGCGACGGAGGAAGCTTCCCTCAAGAGAAACACACCACAGAGAAAACCCATCTTTCTCTTTCGTCCTCCTAGACATAATCTACCGCTCCATTGACGAAGAAAGCTTTCGACCACAGAGATCCAAGTTGATGGATGGATAGGATGAAGAACAAAGCTTGAAATCGATGTGTGCTACACAGTGGCCATCGGAAACCTAAAATCCGGGAGGACAAGGGGGCGGTTAGATGGGACGATCCTGTGTGTGTGTTTTCACTGTAATCTTAATCTAACGGTTCCTGTTACCTTGCTCACGGCCTTCAACGGTTCAACAAAGGCCAAGCCTTCAAGTGTTTTTTTTTTAATTTTTTTATTTGATAGATGAATATTTAGTATATATAGATAGATATTTTTAAAAGAAATTGTAGTGAATGTATTCTAAAAAAATATTTTAATAGAACATTTTTGTGATGATTGAAATGTAAATGAAAACATTAATATACGTGTGATGTTAATTTTGAAAGATTTATCTTTTATAAAGTGAGTAATTTTTTCAGAGGAAACAATAATAATTTAAAATGTTGATAAAAAATTCAAAAGAATACATCTTCACAAATCTTTGTTATATGTCTGCACCAAATATTGACCCGCGTGCTCTGCACGGGTTTTTATGTGTAAAAAATAATAAATTTTATTTTATTAAAAATAATTTATATTTAAAATTGAAAATAATAACATAATTAAAAGAGTAAAAATATTAAAAATTTACTACACTCTTGAAGGGTAATTTTGACATTTAAATATAATTTATATCCCATTATTTTATTATTTGGTTAATCTCAAATACATAATAGGATAACATAATGTTATCTAGTTTGTTACTTAGTGTGCATCAAATACATCTTTATATATATAAAATAAGGCGCACTTGAAGTTATATTTTTTTTGCCTAAAATAAGGACAATTTGGGAATATGTAATTGTAATAATATTGAAAAATAAGTAGTTGAAGTTTTTTTTGTCATTAAATGCAATGAATTATTTCAACATGACTTAATTAATTATTTTGTATTTAATGTTGGAGTTGGTTAGTTGGGAGAGTTATTACTCCTTCTTTAAAGTTTTAAATATATAATAATTGTTGAAAAGATGATGAGTTTTATAATTTAATATTAAAATTATTTGGTGTAAAATAGCTATATTTGAATATATGTCACTATTGAATCTTACAATGAAAAATAAAATAGTGATGATAACAAGTTAAATATAATTCTAAAATAAGTATAAATAGTGTTATTTTCTTTTAAAAATAGCTAAGAGGGTCCTCTGTAACATCCCGAAATTTTTACTTATAAGACAAAGTATTAATTTCTAAGGATTAGAACTACTTTGAAGTTTTTCGGACAAAAACTTAGTAGTTTAGAGCTAAATATGGGAGTCAGAAAATTATATACGGATATTCTGATTATTAGGATAAATGATAAATGAATTTGGAAAATTCATACAACACTTCCAAAAGGTATTTAAGGGAAGATATATTAGTTTGAGGACATATAAAGGTTTTAGGAATTAAGTTGGGATTATTTGGAAAGGAAATAAAGTAATTACGGTTTTAGTCCCTTATAGACGAAACTCCGTAATCTGAAGTTAGGAAAAGAATATATACCAGAGATAGAAAAACAGAGAAAATAGGAATTACAGAGACTTGATAGAAACCTAAGAATGACTAATTTCCCGTTAAGTATTATAGTATGAATAGTGAAAATAGTTAAGTTTCTATTGACTTCTGTTTTCTGTATTTTCGTCTTTTGTCTGTTTTAAATGATCTGGTATGATCTAAGTTATAAGAAAATTATTTTAGACTTATAATGAAGATTTTAAAATACTTGTGAAATTATTTGATTAAAACAGTAATTTTTTCCTTACTATTTGACATCTGTATTTACCGTTATTGATGGAAAAGGGTTTTAATAACACAAGTATGTTAACTCAACTTTTTCAAACAAAATTCCTTCATAAAAGTTGGTTCTTTTAATATTTGTAATTTTCTGGAATTTTTTTAGAATTTTGGAAAACTTTTGAAATTACCGTTTTAACCCTGTTATTTGCGGAAAGCGTAAAACCCTGATTCAGAGACCGATTTAAGGTTAGAAAAAGATTTTGAGTAGCTGAATCATGTTTTTATAATTTTTAGGATTTTTGAAAATTATTTCATAATTTTCTGAAAAACGGATCAAAACGCTACTTTCCTGACGCTTACAAAATACGAAAAGCAGAGATTTCTGGTCCAAAATCGATTTATGTCGAACAATGAGGGCTCAAAATCAAATTTTAAGAGGACCATTAGTAATTAAATTCAATTTGCAAATTTTCTGGAATTTTTCTAGAATTTTCTGAAAAGGTGCTGTTTTACACTAACGGCGCGTCTGTTTTCCATTGTTTATACAAACTGTAAGGCTTACTCTTACTGTAAAATTTCCAAAATTCTTCCATAAGACTTTTATATGATATTTTCAAGATACCTCATTAATTCTTACTATTCTAAATTATTTTTGAGTATTAGATTAGTAAAAAGACTATTCTGACTCTTAATTGCGGAATAAGTCGAATTGGGGCAAATAGAGGTATAGTAGCTATAATATAGGAACTTAGGAACTTTTAGGGGTTCAAATACAATTCTAAGAAGTATCTAAGAGTGAGGAACATCATGATGGCCTTGAATAGTAAGGTGGGCAAGTAAAAAGACCATTTTGCCCTTAGTTCCCACTTAAAACTACATAAACCCTAGGTTTTTGTCCAAGCAATCCAATGGCTCTTTTTCCCTTCTTTTTGGTCGACATCAAGAGTGATTTAGGGGCCTTGGTTCAGATTTCTTCATGAGTCAACAATCCTTGTGAAGAGCTCTAAACCAATTAGAAAAAGGATTGATTAAACCTAATTAATAATTAAGCATTTTAGGAGTCATGGCTTACCTCACACATTTTCTTAATTCCTTTCTTCTCCCCAAGCTTGGGCAGCCCCCTCACCTATAAATAGACCCCCTTGGCTTCATAAATTTTCACTCATCACAAGTGGAAATCAAGAAGACAAACACTTTTCTCTCTTTTCTCCTAAATTTCTTACTTTGTGTTCTTGGTATTCTTGGTGTTCTTGGTTGTTCTTCATCATCTTAAGGCCAAGGTAAGGGGTTAATCTTTCAAAGTAATTTGTGAAGTATGAGTGTTTGATCTTTGTTTGTGTTTGAATTGCTTATTTTGGTGTTTATAGCTTTTATATGTTTTATGATTGTTTTATAGTCTTATTTTAATTGTTTTGTGCTATTGACGAATTGTAGAGTTATAATGCCCAATTTTAGTCTTAGAACCGTGTGAGTAGAAAGGTTATGCCAAAATAACTTTTGAGCTTTTGTAAACATACCGTTATAATAGCGAATTTTATACTACCGCAAACACAATTTTACCACAAAGGAAATACAAATTATTGTTTATGAAAACCCCGTTATTATCTGTTATTTATATACAAGGTGATGGTTAAGATAGGTGGTTTATCAGTATGGATCTGTCTAGAAAGGAAGTGAGACCTTTGAAGGGGCTAAAGCAGTCCGTCTCACTCTGGCCTGGGATCTGTATTGGTATGCTGTCTTCTCAACACTAGATACCCGGTATATACGTGGCATGATAAGATTGGGAAAGAAGTAGTTTCTTAATACCATATATATAAATAGATTGGATTGGATAAAAGAGTGTAACAGTAATGGATTCCCGGTGAATCCTATTGTTATAGCATCTGTCGGATAAAAGAGTGTAACAGTAATGGGTTCTCGGTAAATTCTACTGTTATAGCATCTTTCAGAATATAATGTAATGGTAATGGATTCTCGGTGAATTCTACTGTTATATTATTAGTGGAAAATACCGAGTGGGTATCCAATCTGTATATGTATGCACATAACTCAGTTTAATTTCCAATGTCTACGGCAGTGGAAATTAGTGAGATAGGCTTTCAACGGGCCTTTTTCCTGGAAGATAATTAGAGCTTAAATCTTTCTGAAAAAAAATAAATTGTCTACGTTCACTTAGTATATAGGATCGGTTTTACAGTGGGGTACTGGTTACCAAAGATGGCTCTGCCGTCGGGTAACCTTTTCATCTTCGAAAATAAACCTAAGCCGTGATTAATTAAACATAAATTCGATCACTAAGTCTATATTAAATTTTCAAGAAAACTGGACACTGATTACCGCAGTCGGCTCAGTCGCCGTGTAGTTATTCCATTTCCAAAGAGTTATCTAAAATCTGAAAGCAGACAACTATTAATCAGAAAGTGGACATAAGTTTAAATACTGTCAATCTCTTCTCTCTTGATCAATCCTAGGTGGTTATGCCCCGTTTTGATCTTCTTGTAATACAGTTAATAACTTTTTCATACCGATTCACTCAATGGAGCCACTTCAAATAAATAAAGCTGAGATAATAAATTAGCCCGTAATAAACAGTAAAACGAGACAAGAGTTTTATGATTTTTCAAGGTATACAGTGAAGAGAGAGTTTTTATGAGAAACAGTGACTTATAAACAGTTGTCTACTTATACTAGTGGTCTGTCCATAAAAGGATTTGACTTATTTCTTACAAAGAGTTTTAAGAGATTCTGAGATTTTTGAAAAAGAGAAGTTACAGTAAAACAGAGAGAGTTTTACAGAGAAAGAGATTTCAAGAGAAAAGGATTTGCAAATTTAGATGATCATTTGCATTATAGAGATGAGCATACAACCTTCAAGAGAACGGGGTTGCAAATAGGTTCTGTTGGACTACAATTGTCTACTGGGATTATCCAGGTTTCGAAAGTCTCAATGGCCTTGTCGGTGAATCCCCCTGAGCCGAGACGAGTCGTATACTCGACTTGGATAAATCTGACTGACAGATCTATTTAGGATTTGGTATTAAGTTTTAAATGCAGTATTTCCGAAGTATCTTCAGGGGTCCTGAAGGGATTTCCTATTTATGCTGTTAAGTTTACTGCAGCCGATCGCTCTATGATGTGAGGTTGGATAAGTCTCCCTGGGAGCAATACACCGGTGTGATTAGAGAGATATTGGTGTGTCATGCATATATATATGTGTAGTTAAGAAGATTGTGTTTTGTGAATGAGTATGGGATTGCAACACAAAGGTAAGTTCTGCTTAAACGAGATCTGTTTATAAGTCTTGATTGTTCTGATTGATTGATTGGTGTGCAAATTAATTTATCTGTTATCTTGGTTATGTGTCTTGAGGTGTGAATTGATTGGTACATAATCTATGCTTTGGTTGTGCTTGTACTTTTTTTATTACCTTGTTTAGAGTTTCACCCTTGCCTACTCTGTTGTGTTGATGCATGACGGAGTATATAGTTTGCCCAAGAAGTGGGTTAGCTCTTAGAAGAAGGATCTGAAGAAAGAAGCTAGATAGTTTGATAGAGATTACGAGAAGAATCTATATTTACTATTTTAGATTGGGTAGAGGTCTAAACAATGTTATAAAACTCGACTCGGTCATTGACTCGGTCAGGGCACTGGGTCACTGGGTCACTGGTCGGACCGGTGGGCCACTGGTTGGACCGCATGACTCGGTCCCTATTAAAAAAATAATTAAAAATTCATACCATATCCTAAAAAATCCCCAAAAAAAAAATACAACACAAATAGACATAATTTCACAAGCTCATTCAAATGGAAAAATCATGACCATGAAACAAGTACCTAATTAAACAAATAACAAAAGCTCACAAATAGATTCTAAACATAATAAAACAAGGGTTTTATAAATTATTTGATTACAACAGAATCGCACAAATAACAACACTATGGCAACCCATAATTTATTTATGCCCAAGGAGTCAAAGTTGTATCAAATTCAAGCTCCCTTCCTTCATCAAAGAAATCAGCATCTTCCCCAACATTGTTTTCATTTGGATTCACATTTCCCATGGTATTGTCTTGTGCATCTTCGTCCTCATCCTCATCATCTAAATCTAATTGATCTATGACAACATCATTGTGGAAATAAGTTAGCAATTAACATCCAATGATAATAAATGTGAAACAATGAATTATAATCACAGATCCACAATGTAATAAAAACATACCAATGTCATCTGAAAGTGGCTGGATAGTCATATTTGCAAGGTCATTACGTAATGCATCCACCTCCTCATTGGTTAAGAATGGTGGTGACTCCTCCAATACCCAACTAGAAAGGTCATCAGTTGTTTCGAAATTGATAGGGTCATAATTTTGTTTCCTCAACTGATTCCTTTGTTGCAGCCTCAAGTTGTAACGAACAAAGACAAGATCATTAAGCTTTTGATGCTCCAACCTATTTCTTTTATTTGAATGAATGTGCTCAAACACACTCCAATTTCGTTCACAACCCGAAGCACTACAAGTTTGGCTTAAGACACGAGCAGCCAAGTTTTGCAAATGTGGCACATTACATCCATAAGAATCCCACCATTGATCTAGAATATTGCATGTAATGGAAAATATCAATATAGATTTAAGGCCAATGATCACAAATAATGAAATATATCAATCACTAGTTTTACCTGGCATCACAGTATTCCGTTCACGTATAGCAGCTTGCCTTCCAAAATCTAACTCAGCATTTTTGTATATTCTCATTTCATTTGTCAACTTCGATTGCAATTCAGGATCTCCATGAGCATACCTTTCAATGACATCCAAAAGGCCTGATGTCGTCAACTTATGTTTTTCAAACTCTTCAACATTAAATCGACAAGATGGATTTAGCCAATAACCAGCTGCATGAAGATTTCTACGAAGCTGTGAATCCCAACGTTTATCTAAGATCATCAAATAAGGCTCCACCTTCTTCTTATTTCTTCGAAACCTTCTCACCATCTCCTCTCTAGCTTTATATATAGCTTGGTAAAGAAATCCCATAGCAGGTTTATCTTCACTATCAACAATACGTAGCACACGTACAAGTGGTTCAGTAACTTTCACAATATCAGCACATTTGTTCCAAAACCCAGAATCTAAGACTTGTTCCACAAGCCTTTTTGCCTTGACATCTTTGGCATAAGCTGAACTTGTCCATTCTCTAGATGTTACCATGGCTCTTAGCGCATCTTTTTGAGCCAAAATACTCTGCAATGCAATGAAATTAGTGGCAAAGCGGGTTGGAGCTGGACGGAGTATTTCTCTTCCCCCTGTATGCTTCCTCATCAAATACAATGAATAACAATGGTTATATATGTATTTGGTAATTTTTGAGGCATGTGACACAGTCTCACTTACTTCCTCTAATTTTCCAATGTCATGCAACATCAAATTGATGCAATGTGCTGCACAAGGAGACCAATATAACTTTGGAAACTCAGCTTCCAATAACTTGCCAGCAGCAACATAATTTGCCGCATTATCTGTCACTATGTGAACAATATTTTCAGGGCCAACATACAACACCACCTCTTTAAAAAGCTTAAACAATAAATCTGCAGTTTTAGAAGCATGAGAAGCATCAACTGACTTTAGAAAAACAGTCCCTTTAGGGCAATAAACTAAAAAGTTGATAAGAGTTCGCCTACACCGATCAGTCCACCCATCTGCCATAAGAGTACAACCAGTGCTCTTCCAAATAGCACGATAACTCTCTACAAGTTTCTTCACATCATCAACCCACTTATTTAACAAATAACCACGAACACTATAAAACTTTGGACCTTTATACCCTGGACCCATGCTACAAATAGCATCAATCATAGGCTGAAAATATGCTGAATTAACTGCATTGAATGGAACAAAAGCATCAATCATCCATTTTGAAATAGCAAGGTCACACTTTTCCACCACTTCTTTACTTTGCAACACACTTACAATGGTACGTTGAGCTCCAGGAGTTGTTCTAGGCTGAAAATAATCACCTATACGACCGGCATTCTTCCCTTTTTGAGCTCCTGTTGGATGTTCCACTTGATCTCCAATTATCCTCACTGGGTCTTCATCAGGTTGACAACTATCCTCACATTCTTCTTGGGTCTTTCTTTTTTTGTTCTTGCATTCATCAATATTTTTTTTCATTTGATAGCGAATATCTGCAGATACCTTCTTGCATTGTTCCACCTGCCCTTTTTCTCCAGCCAAGTGGCTCTTAAGCCTATTAATCCCACCTCCTCTAATAATTTTATCACAATAAAGACACAATAAAACAGTTTTTCCATTCTCTTCAACAAGTTGTTTACAATGTGCCCAAGCTGGATCAGTTTTCCCACGAATATGCACCCTAGATGAATTTTGAGTTGATGCATCTTGTGATTGTGGTGTTTGACTTTGATCTGCTGAAGACATCTCTAACTCTCTAACTCTAAAAAGAAAAATCAATAATGCAAACCGATTTTCAGTATGAAACTAACAACATAGACCAATTTTCAGTATCAGTAGAGTCATGGCATAAAAACAGTTGAAGCAAATTAGGGGAAAAATGGAAAAAAAAAAAAGAACCCGTGAAGGGCGAAGGACCTGCAGCGAGCGAGTGAGCGACGATGACGGACCTGCAGCGAGCGACAACGACCTGCTCCGGCGCGATGGAGACGGTTGCGCGGCTGGTGGCTGGCGTCTTGGCGACGTGCTGCTGCGACGGCGAATCCAGGAAAAAGAAGAGGACGAAGAGGCTGCGCAGCAAACCAAGGTCCAGATCTGCTTCTGTGCGTGAGGGATGCTGTGTTTGAAAGGGAAAAACGCGAAACGACGTCGTTTTACGCTCCTTAAATTTTTTTTAAAAAAATATGCACGAACCGGTCCGGTTCGATAAAACTCGCCGGGTCACCGGTTTTAACCTGAACCGGCCGGTTTTGACCGAGTGTCAACGGTTTAAGAGCATCCCCGATCGAACGCTCAGCTCGGACCGGCCAGGCCACCGGTTCCCGGTCCAACCGGTCCAACCGGCCGGGCCGAGCCGAGTTTTATAACATTGGGTCTAAAGACTCGACTGGCTCAGTGTTCACTGTATAAACCTCTGTTGTAAACTCTGATGATTTCATATATGTGATGAGGAATTTTTAAGTATAAAGCTGTGTTTTATTTCTTACATGAAAATATTTACAAAGAGAAAATCTTAAAGGGAATTATTCCCCATCCTTCCCATCTTCTTTAGAAAAAGCAAAAAAAATTTATCCGAATTTTGGAGAAGTATTACTAACTTTTATCAAATATTTTCTAAGTCTTTGCGAAACTTTTGGTTACTATGGTGTAATATCCTTTTTGGAGAAAGGGTGTTGCATTCTCATTCAGTTTTTTTATCTTTATGTATAATTAATTAAGGTGCACTTGAAGTTATATTTTTTTGGCCTAAAATAGAGAAAATTTGGGTCTATGTAATTATAATAATATTAAAAAATATGTAGTTGGGGTTTTTTTGTTTTTAATTGTTTTTAAATTTAAAAATATTAGTTCGCATAGATAATTCACCCGTTCACCCCGTGCATCGCACGAGATACAAGGTCTAGTGATAGGATAAATGCTTATTATGCATGTATTCTATTCTATTCTTATCCAACTCTCTTATCTTATTGTTGTGCTCCAAAATACGGACCCTTAATTCTATAAATTATAGAGTTTAAATATAACTAGAAAGGTACCCGTGCTATGCACCGGGGATTTCTAAAGTAATATGATTTGTATAAATTTTAATTAAGAGAGAACTACCAATATAGTCTTGAAATTGTAAGGCATATTATTAATATTCTAAAAGAACTACCAATATAGTCTTGAAATTGTATGACACTGTTAATTTAGTCCATAAAATTATTAATTTTCTAAATTAGTTCATTAAATTGAAAATTTTCAATTATTGTAGTCCTTTTAAGCCAGCCAATTTAGCTTTAAAATTATCCGATAAGGATTAATTTCTTCAAAATTTAAGGACTAATTTGAAATATTAATACTTTCATGGGCTAAATTGACAATGCCCTACAACTTTGGGGATCGAACTGGTTATTCACTCTTCAATCAATCATACAGAGTGCGCTAAAAAGAGTTTTTTTTAATAAAGCTAAAAAGAGTATCTTAAAAAGTATGTTAGCTATGAATTTTTTTATTTTTAATAAATAAATATATTAAAAATATATAATTAATTTAATTGGTAGAAAATAATTATTAGAGTGGTATAAATTAATTATATAATGAGTCAAAACAATTCATTGTCGTATAAAAATTGACTTTCATCCAAAAATAATCTTATAAAAATTGATACAACAAATGATCTCTACACGTGATTTCACTGTTGTAACCAATGTTATTAAACTCAAATCAATCATTGACTCAATCATAGTACTAAGTCAGTCAATCAGTTGTTTAACCAGTAGGTTACTAATTGAACCACAAGAACTAGTATTTATTAATATTTGTAGATAGTAAATCGTAAATTTTTGTATTAAATATTTATATATGGGGAGAGATCAAATTACAACGATGTAACAATTGGGCAATATTATGACACATCAAATGATTTTAAATTTATGTAAAAAATTTTAAGAACAATTTATGTGATAATAATCTTTAATCCAAAAGTAAATTTTATAATATGATTATCTAGCAAAAAATTATTAACGGTATTATATTTTCCAAAGTAGTACACTGGTGTAATTTGATATCTCACTTTTATATATAATATTGCTAAATATTAAGTAATAATTTGTTCAAAAATTATATATATATATTCCAAAGTAATACATTGGTGTAATTATATATAAGTGGTGGTGTATTTTGCAAACCCGTAAGATGAATGTTCATGTTTCGAACCTTCTGGACATCCTTTTAGATTTTTACAAATGCGCGTGAACAGGACAACACGCTACTGGCATGAATAGGACAACAGGTTAGTGTAGCATACTTTTGATTACTGTAGCGTCAGTTCATGAGTTTTAATATATCTATAGATTAGGCACTTACACAAAATCATATCTCACTCATAACATTGCATTTTTTAAAACTAACTTAATAACCCGTGTTATGCACGAGATATTATATATTTATTTTATATAATTTTTTTTAAATCAAAAAGTTTTTATTTAATATAGTATTATTTGATATAATTTTTATATGGCAAATTATATATTATTAAATTGAATTAATTAATTAGTAAAATAGTAGAAAAATCCTTTTTACTTTTAAATTTTGAGACAATGTTATACTTTAGTGTAGATTAAATTAAACTTTTTATGAATAATATAATTTTATATTAAAATATTTTTAGGGTGAATTTAGATATATACTCTTTCATACACATGGCCTGAAGATTGAATCCCTCAACATCATATTTGAGAGACCCAGGTATCTATAATTTATGCCACACCATGCTGAAATTTTGTATTCAAATAATATTATTAAGAGGAGGGATCAAATTACACCGGTGTAACACTTTGAGTAAAGTTACACTGCTAATAACTATTTACCTAATAATTATATTCTAAAACTCACCGGTGGATTAAAAGTTACTATCACATAGATAATTCTTGTAAAATTTCACATCAATCTAAAATCATTTGATGTATCATTGAAATACGTCAAAATTCATACACTTTTAAAGACGTTAATCTTGACGTGTCTCAATAACATATCAAATGATTTTAGATTGATGTGAAATTTTACAGGGATAATCTATGTGATAGTAAATTTTAATCTAACGGTGAGTTTTAGGATATAATTATCCAATGAAGAGTTATTAGCGGTGTAACTTTACCCAAAGTGTTACATCAGTGTAATTTGATCCCTCCTCTATTATTAATCGTTAAATTCATGGATTATAAAAGTTATAGTTGATTATATTAAAATAACCTTATAAATATAATTTTATTAGATTTAATTTTATATTAATACTTAGTAAATTAAATTTAGATATTTTGTTTAGCTGGATAATATTAATAATAGTATTTAATTAAGATATTTTATTTTATATTAATAATAGTAATTATATTTTTAATTATCATTCATTGAATTGTATTTTTTTTTATGAGAATGAACATTCATTGAATTGTTATTTTAGTTTTGCAAATATTTATTGTATATATGAATTATATAATTTTTTCATAAATGCTAATATTTGAATTCAAATCTACAATATTAATAATTTAATGTGAAACTTCATGTAAAAAAACTAATACACCCTTAATGTGAAACTTAATACACCCTTAATAATCTCATGTGTCATAATTTCATTTGAAAACTTAATGTAAAATTCTATTTTATTTTATACTTATTTCAATGTTTTAACAAGGACATATTAGATAAATGAATTCATTTGATAGGAAATGAATCTATTATATATTATAAAAATATGAATTTATTATACATACATGTTATAATAAATCAAATGGTCTTCTGGTAAGAAAATAAATAAATCAAAAGGTCTAAAGCAAATTATAAGCAAGAAGCATAAGAACACATTAAATGGCTAAATTGACACGGATATAAAATCAATTGAGCTATAAGAAAATAAAATTTAAAAATGGCATGAAGAAGTTGATGGCACCACATAGGATTGTAAATATGGAGCTACCATGTAAAATTATAATATCAGATTAAGGATGAAGAAATCACAATTCATTTAAACACCACATTGATTTCACTTGATGCCTAATCACAATCATTATTCATAGCACTCATATCCACTTAAAGCCAATATCAGGTTGTATATAGTAATGTCAATCGATAAGAAAACTATAGACGCATGAAATTGATTTGTCTCTTTTAAAATATACCGATAAGAAGAAGATGAATAATAAAAAAATATATAAAAAGAAGAAAATTCTTCCTACTTTTCAGATAACATTTATGCTCGAATTGATTTATTGAATTGTATTCATCAAATAAACCATAATCCAAGAGAAGAAAGAAGAAATAAAAAGATAGAGGAACATCTCAGTGCAACCACTACCATCATCATATGCAACAAATCCTATTGCCTTGTCAGGATCTTATTATAACCATCGTCGACACACCATTTCAAAGTTAATTGCATGGAAGTTGGCAATAGCAATATGATTGAATTGAGCAGTTGCGAGTGAAAACCAAGAGGGTGCTCGAATTGATTTATTGAATTATATTCATCAAATAAACTATAATTCAAGAGAATAAAGAAGAAATAAAAAGATAGAGGAACATTTCAGTGCAGCCACTACCATCATCGAATGTAACAAAGCTATTGTTTTGTCAAGATCCTATTATAACCATCGTTGACGCACCATTTCAAAGTAAATTGCATGAAAGTTGGCAATAGCAATATGATTGGATCGAGTAGTTGAGAGTGGAACCAAGAGGGTGCATGAAAAAATGTACAAAATGAGTGCTATGAGTGATAACTGTGATTGGGCGTCAAGTGAAATCAACATGGTGTTTAAATGAATTGTGATTCTTTCATCTTTAATCTGATATTACATGTTTACATGGTGATTCCACATTTACAATCCTATATCGTGTCATCAACTTCTTCATGCCGTTTTTGAATTTTATTTTCCTATGGCTCAATTGATTTTATGTCCGTGTCAATTTAACCATTTAACGTGTTTTTATGCTTCTTGCTTATAATTTGCTTCGGACCTTTTGATTTGTTTTTTTCTTACCAAAAGACCGTTTGATTCATTATAACATGTATGTATAATAGATTCATATTTTTATAATATATAATAGGTTCATTTCCAATCAAGTGAATTCATTTATCTAACATGTCTTTGATAAACATTGAAATCAGTATAAAACCAAATAGAATTAAGTTTTCATATGAAATTATGACACATGAGATTATTAAGGGTGTATTAGTTTCACATTAAGGGTGTATTAGTTTTTTTACATTAAGTTTCACGTTAAATTATTATTATTGTATATTTGAATTCAAATATTAGCATTTATGAAAAAATTATATAATTCATATATCAGCTTCTCATAAAATAATAATTCAATGAATGTTCCTTCTCATAAAAAAATACAATTCAATAAATGATAACTAAAAATATAATTATTATTATTAATATAAAATAAAATATCTTAATTAAATACTATTATTAATATTATCCCGTCAAACTAAGTATCTAAATTTAATTTAGTAAGTATTAATATAAAATTGAATCCAATAAAATTATATTTAGAAGGTTATTCTATATAAACAACTATAACTTTATAATACCTGAATTTAACAATTAATAATATTATTTGAATACAAAATTTCAGCATGGTGTGACATGAATTATAGATATTTAGGTTTCTCAAACATGATGTCCAGGGGTTCAATCTCCAAGTTATGTGTATGGAAGAGTATATATGATCTGGATTCACCCAAAAAATATTTTAATATAAAATTATGTGATTCATAAAAAGTTTGATTTAATTTACACTAAAGTATAATATTGTCTCAAAATTTAAAATTAAAAAAGTTTTTTCTACTATTTTACTAATTAATTAATTCAATCTAATTTTTATATAATTTGCCATATAAAAATTATATCAAATAATACTATATTAAATTGTAACCAAAAGAAAATAATAATACTATATTAAATAAAAAATATTTGATTTAAAAAAATTGTATATAATAAATGTATAATATCTCGGTTATTTTTTTTGATAACAATTATATCTCGGTTATTAAGCTAGTTATTTTTTGAAAGTAAAATATGGTTAGGAACCTAACTTATGTGTGATTACCTGTCCCTTTAAATATCTTTTTCTACGGTTTCTCTCTCCACCTATTCACCTTTTGAGGGAACTTTAGTGCGACTTCTTGTTGCACTTCAGTGACACTCCAAACAAGTTCCACTCCTCCTTCCTTTTTCCCGAGAAAATTGCGAATTTTTTTTTTTTGGCTGTTACATGCTTCGCCCCTTGTTTTCGCTCTCGCGAAGATTCCGATATCTTTCACTGTGTGAGACTTCTAGTCTATTTCTGTCTAAACATGTGGAAAAAAAAGAATTTATTTTATTGCTTCTCTTTGAATTGGGTTGAATTACTCGTTGATTTTGCTCAATTTCGGTTTTTATTACCTTGTCTTACGTTTTTGTGTGGTGGGACTTGTGGGGTGGTGTTTTAAGCTTTGATCCAATGAACTGGTATGGTTTCTCTTTCTGGTTCAATTGTGCAAGCTAACGTTAGTAGTAATGTAATTCGATTATGTTTTTCTGTTTGTTCTGTCCTCCTTCTGAGAATTGAAGGGAATCAGAAGGTGGGGGGTTTAAAGTTGCCAATAATTGTGAAAGTTGAATTCACCATAGTGTTTAAAAGGTTTAATTGACAAAGGAAAGAGAATTGTATGGAGTTTAATCGCTTGTATTATAGGGTTATTTTTTAATGTTTAATGGCTGCTAAAACCATGTTTTTCTTCTTTGCAGAAAAGAGCACAAGTCTCTGGGAAATTGGGTTTGCAGATATGAAGCCCAATTCGGCTCAGATTCCGAGTAATTGGGAAGCTGATAAAATGTGTGTCACTTGCTAAATACTTTGGCTTTTTTCCCACTCTAAAATCTTTTTTCTTTCCTTTTCTGTGCTTGATCCTGATTTATTAGATTTAAATTTATCTTTTTTTCTTCTGTTATGCTTCAGGCTTGACGTTTATATTCATGATTATTTTGTGAAAAGAAAATTACATAACGCTGCCAAAGCTTTTATGACAGAGGGCAAAGTTTCCACAGATCCAGTAGGTAAGATTGCTGGCCAATCATTACTATGTTGTATTGTAGCTTTCCTCACCACCATGGTGGTGAATTAGGTCAAAATGTTTGTTTATCATTAGTTTATTACTAGTCCAGTTCATTGGTTTAGGAGGGTTTTGTGTTAAACATGCAGAGAATTGGTTAACTTATCCTTTGGACTTGTGCTTCTTATTGTTTAAAATTTATATATCAGAAGTTCAAGTTCAAGTTTACGCTGGTATATATGCTGAAGGCAGTGTGGAACAATTGAGTATATACCTGAGTTGTATTGTTTGATATTTGACAGCAATTGATGCACCTGGAGGATTTCTTTTTGAGTGGTGGTCTGTCTTTTGGGACATATTCATCTCAAGGACAAATGAGAAACATTCCGAGGCTGCTGCGGCTTACATTGAGGTGATCTTATTGTGTAACACCTGTGGTTTTCTTTTCTTAGTTCTTTTAAATATTGGGTAGCAAACTGAATCTTATGTGGATTTGCATGTTAGTAGACCCAACAAACAAAAGCCAGAGAACAACACCAAATGCAGCAATTGCAACTAATACAGCAGCGCAATGCACAGTTACAGCGAAGAGATCCTAATCATCCCGCTCTGGGTGGTTCCTTAAATGCCATGAACTCTGAAGGAATGTTGGGGCAGCCACCGGCAAGTGTGTTGGCCATGAAAATGTATGAAGAACGAATGAAACACCCTCATTTAATGGATTCAGAGGCATCTCCAACTCATATTGATCCAAATAGGATGGCCCTTCTCAAGTCAGCAGCAAGTCATCAAGGGTAAATAAATTTGCCTAACTTTATAGATTAGAGTTACTGTCGGCGAGAGTATTACTATTAACTTCATCTTAGCAACATGGATTGGACTGCTAATATTTTGGGTTCTTTTTGCCGGCTCAGCCAATTGGTTCATGGTAATTCAGGGAATATGTCCACTGCATTGCAGCAAATTCAGGCACGGACTTCTTTGACCACTGTAACTACTTTAACCATATGCTAAGCTAGACATTACACATGCTTTTTCTACTATTTTGAAATCTCTCTATTTTCACCTCTACCTTGATTAGAAACTTGACACGTTAAGTTTACAGGACATCAAAGGAGAAGTTAACTTAGGTGCCAATCCAAAGAGTTTGCCTATGGATACATCAGTTTATCGACAAGCAATTTTGCAATCAAAATCTGGGCTAGGCAGTGCAGGTTTTATTACTGTGCCCCCTTCATGTTGTTACATCAAAAATTCAAAATTTCTACTTGTTATGGTGTGTGGATAGCATTTATGATCCCCTCTTTGTAATACAAGTTCTTATTTTACTGGTCAATTTATTTGAAATATCTCCTGTCATCATTCTCTCTCTCTCTCTCTCTCTCTCTCCCGGGTACTTATGACATTGTTGCGGTTTAGAGGGCCGGAGTGCTATTTCATGTGGCCTTCTATGTTTTTTGTGATGAAAAGAAAAGACACTTTTTCCCCTTGATTTTCATGACAATCTTTTTCATAAGTGTAAAATTATAATTCCCAACATATCTTCTTTAGTGATGAAGGAAACTCTTTATGGGAAGTGCAAGCTGATGTAATGTTGCAACTGGTACTTTCATGCATTAGTAGTGTGTGTTTTATTTGTAGTTTCGATGTTGCTCTCTTGCAGAGATATTCCTCATGGCTCGACATGATAATACTACATAAGTTTGTCTTCAGTTCCATTTTTATGATTCTTGTTTATTTAATTATCCCTCAGGACTAAATCAAGGAGTTACAAGTCTTCCATTGAAGGGCTGGCCTCTAACTGTAAGTTCAATGTTATCTTCACCAGTGTTGTTTCTCTGAAGCCTGTTAAACTCCTAGAAAGTGGAATATGACCCATTGCTTTTTACAGGGAATTGATCAACTAAGACCTAGTTTGGGTGTACAAGTTCAGAAGCCTAATTTAACAACCCAAAACCAATTTCTTTTGGCATCACAACAACAGCAGGTGTTGGCACAAGCTCAGGCTCAGGCTCAAAACAACCTTGGAAATTCTAATTATGGTGATATGGATCCACGTAGACTTTCTGGTCTTCCACGAGGTAGCTTAAATGCAAAGGATGGTCAGTCTACCAGGAATGATGGATCTATTTCCTCCCAAATGCAGTCAGGTTCACCTAAGGTAGCTGTTCAAATACCAAAAGGATATCAATTATCACAACCAATGGTTCACATGCATAGTATCTTTAAATTCAATGCATACCATCTACAGATATAATTAATCTGTCCAACAATATGCAGGAAATACAACTGCCAGATATGTGGCTGCTGTTTTCTTTGTTTATTAAAATTAGTTGTTGCTTTTTTGTTGATGAATGAACAATTTGTTCATTCTCCACGCGCTCGTGCTTTTGCACAGGCTGCACTCTATTATATATGTAATCAGTAATCACTTAAGAAACTTTAAGAATTAAGAATAAACTTATACAAATTTGGCAGAACTTCAGTGAATTGCCTGAGGGAAGCACTAAGCATTCCTTGATTCTTATATATACATAAAAAAATAAATGTATTTTAGATTTACAAGAACAATTTCAATAATAAAGAAACTATTTCCTATGACTCTAATCTTTCTAATGATACATTAATCCCCATAATTCCCAATGACATATTAGAGTATGTAGTTAGTCTCTGCTAACAATCTGTGTAAATAGCTGAAGCTTAACTGACTTCAGTTGAAGTCAGTTAAGCCTGGTCAGCAGAGTTAGTTATAGCTTATAAGCAACAGAATTAGTGTTAGTTGCAGAACAGAAACTGAATCAATTCAGTCTTCTGTGCACTGTATTAATACATCCGATTTTATCAGAATTATTCAGTCAATGAATTCTTCACCATTCAGAATTCTCTCTCGCGCACACACACAATTCTTCACAACTGAAGAATTTCAGTACATATTAATCACTACTGTTATTTTCAACTAATCAATGCTTTATTTAGCATTTGTCTAAGAGTGAATTTATTTTATAATCCTTTTAAAATTTTGATTTTGTAAACTATCATGAGGAATTTCTCCAGTGTCTGTCAACTACTTACTACAAAATTATTTAATTGGTTAACTCCTGATTCCCAAAATCATTGATGTCCAGAATTTATAAGAATAGACAACTAAAGTGTAAATGAATGGGTACCAATTACCAAAGTGGCTCCACTCCCTTGAGATTCCAAAAGTCCCAAGCAAATAGAAAGTCACTAAAAACATAAGTCTAGACCTGTGAAAACAGATTTCTCTTAACTTTTCAACATAAGAAGTGGAAAAAATTCATGAAAGCCCCTTTCACTGATATACATGAGAACCTAGGAAACTTTCCTGTCACCAAGTGGTTGTAATATGCTATTATCTTATTTCCTTCACGCTTGCTGTTGATTCAGAAATAAGATGTATCTCTGTAGTAGTGTAGTATGGACATGCTGTTCTGACCTCTTACTAATTGAAGAGAAAAGCAAGGAAAAATGTAGTAGTGTAGTATGGACATGCTGTTCTTACTTCTTACTAATTGAATAGAAAAGCAAGGAAAAATGTGCTTACCTTGTACATTTATCAGCTTTGTTCTGTACTTGATAAGTAAACCATATAAATTAGTTCTAAGATGGTAAATGTGTATGTTGTTCTTTCCTTTTTTGTTTAGTACAAATTGCAACAGAGTATGATCTCAGAGGTCATTTTTAATTTTTTTGATCTTTAATGGGTGTCATGTAGATGAAGATGACCCAGTCACAACATTCATTATCTCAGCAGCAGGAGCAATTGCAGCAGCAGCAACTGCAGCAGGTTGTGCTTAATGTCACTCTTCTTTTTTGCCTTCTTTCCCTTTTTATTTATATGGAATGTAAACAGATGAACAGGGTAACTTAGTGTCAATCCTACACTGTTTTACCCTTTTTTTGTTTTTTTTTTCCTTATGTGTTTGGAAGAGGGGAGGAATCTGAGAAGCATGATCATGTTAATATATACTACCTTAATACATCATGTGCTGCTGCACCTGTTAGATTTATTTTCTTATTTTGTCATTCTATCCCTCCCCAAATATCTTTGAAAGCATATTAACATACCACCTCTGCTTTGTCATCAGAATAACAGAAAAAGAAAACACCCTTCTTCTTCTGGAGCTGCCAACAGCACTGGTACTGGAAACACAGCTGGTCCTTCGCCTAATTCACCACCATCAACACACACACCTGGTGATGGATTAAATACAGCAAGCAGCATGCAGCATGCTAACAGTGTGCAAAAGAGCATGATGATGTATGGTACAGAGGGAACAGGAGGCCTCGCATCATCTTCAAATTTGCTGGTAAGTTGTTAATAATTATAGTTTGTATATGTCTCGGTGTGATCATAAATCATGTTGCATGCACATTTGATTTGCTTAATTTGTGTAACAGGTCTCTTGATTGTTGACTTGTATGTCATACTTTTCATATTTTGTACTTCTTGTAGCTCTCCGATCTATATGTTCAATTCAGTTATAATTAGTTGAAAATTCCTTACTAACCATTAATCTTGATGATGACATTTGAGTAACCATGTTTTTTGTGATGCTGAATTTATAAGTTAAACATATTATTGTGTTTTTCTGGCCCTATCATTTCATAAACCAGGATGACATAGAACGATTTGGAGATGTTGGTGCTTTAGATGATAATGTGGAGTCATTTCTATCAAATGATGGAGGAGATGGTGGGAATCTCTATGGATCAGTAAAACAAAGTCCGGCTGAGCAACAAAAAGAGTCTTCAAAAGGTAATCTTTATGGATACTTTTCTTCTCTATTTGCATAGTATTATGGGAAATTGTCATCAACCACACTATTCATTTCAGGTTTCACCTTTGCTGAATTCAGTTGCATAAGAACAAGGAACAGCACGGTTACTTGCTGTCACTTTTCTTCAGATGGAAAGTTGCTTGCCAGTGCTGGGGATGACAAGAAGGTAATTTGCTTACATAATATGATAATGAGGATACTGTGCCACATTCAAGGAACACTGGTGGTTAACATTAAAATGTTTTGTTCTTTTCATCTGAAAAGTAGCATTCTAAAGAATTTGCTATTCTATACAATTAATGCCTTTCTCTTTGTTTCAAATTAGTATATTCTGATCTCAAGCATCTCCCTTTGGTAACATTTTGTACTAATCCTTATAGCACCAGTATTTTCATGTTTGCGGTCTCATGAATTATCTCATTCTAGAGTTTCGCTTTTTTGACATATAATATGGGTCTGCTTGCTTAAGCTCAAGACAAAGTTAATCTATGGGACACATTATCTTAGACCAACATTTCGAAAGCTACTATGTTTAACTTCTGAGAAAAGCACTAAAAAAAATTTGAGGTTTTTTCTTTTCTTTTAAAAAAACTTACATAAATCATTATAATTTTTTTTAAACAAATCTTTCAATGAAAAAGTAGTTCTTAAAAAGAGCACAAACAGACAGGCCTTATAGAGGATAGTTGTGACTGATTTGATTGTGCACATAAATGATGGTTATTTACAGTAGGGCTGAGTCATTGATCTTTAATCTTAGTTTTAGTTTGCTAAACAGGTGACGTGAGCAAATTTTCATTCAATTTACAAATTCTAATAGTTATGTGTGTTACTTTTTTTGTGGGGGCTTGTATTAGGTTGTCCTCTGGAACATGGACACTTTAAAGACAGAGAGCACTCCTGAAGAACACAAATCAGTTATTTCAGATGCCCGTTTTAGACCAAATTCATCTCAGTTGGTGACAGCCTCATATGATAAATCTGTGCGCTTATGGGATGCAGCCAATGTAACATAACAGACTTTTCTCAGTTTGCCTATAAATTCTGTGTAACTTGTACACCTGGTCTTTAAGACTTGCAACCTAGATTCTAGCTTCTTCTTCCAGCTTTGTTTCCTGAGTTTGACAATCATTCATCTTTTGCAATTTTATTACACAAATTACAATTAACTTTTTTTCTCATCTTTCTTTCATTGCAGCCAACCTATTGTGTGCAAGAATATAGCGGGCACAGTTCAGCTATTAAGTCCCTTGATTTCCACCCCAAGAAGACTGATATTTTCTGCTCCTGCGATAATGAAAATGAAATTCGGTATTGGAACATTACTTCATTTTCTTGCACCCGAGTATCCAAGGTTGGTTAAATAAATGCATTCTGTCATTTCCTTTTTGAACATTTTCATGTGTCCCTAATATATTCATTATTACAATTGATTGTTTCAGGGAGGTAGTGCAAAAGTGAGGTTTCAGCCTAGACACGGACAATTACTGGCAGCAGCTTCTGATAAAGTAGTATCACTTTTTGATGTCGAAACTGACAGACAAATTTGCTCACTCCAGGTAAAATCTATATGCATACACTTGCTTATCTATAGTATAATATAATATAATCTCCTTTAAACAAAGATCAATGATATATTTTATACATATGTTGATGGTTACTCATGTTATTTGAGTTTCTTGTCAACTAATTCCTAAATTTTGGATGGAATTTGTTCCATTCTCTCTCTTGCCTATTTCTATTTTTTCATGATGTCCTTATATTCAATTTCTATGCCGAAGTTAAAATATCCAACTATTAGAATAGATAAAAAAGAAATTAACTGTGAGAATCAGCAAGCACACAGGACACTAGCATTTATGGGTGGAACAGAAGATGGGGTTGCCTTGATCTTTTGTATTTCAAGGTTTGCATCTTTGTGGATTTTGTAGTTAACTCATTTGTCTTTGTAGGGTCATCCTGAACCGGTGAACTACATTTGCTGGGATGCGGTTGGAGAAATCGTGGCGTCCGTGAGTCCAAATATGGTGAAGATTTGGAGTGTGGTCTCAGGAGAATGCATTCAGGAGCTCGGCTCCACCGGCAACCAGTTTTATTCCTGTGTCTTTCATCCAAGTTATTCAACTTTGTTAGTGATAGGAGGGTTTTCGGTAAGTTTTTTATTCACTATCTGCTGTAATGAACGGATGGATTGAGCCAGAAGTATTGTGAATGGAGCTATATGTCTGTCATGAATTGTCATGGATTATCTTACATCATTTCTGTGAGGGTGGTTAGCAAATCCTGGAAAATTTTCTACATCTCAACTTATGAAAAGGAAAAAACCCATTTATTTTGAGAAAACATTTTTTTGTTCATTTCTTGTTTTCTCTTTTAATTACAAAACTACCAACTTGTTTTAAATTTGTTTCATATTTTCAAAGATTTGTATATGAAACAATGAAAACAACTTTTTTTTTTTGTGGTTTTATCTGTTCTGTACAAATCTTTTGAAAACAGGAAACCAATTGAAAACTAGGTGGTAGTTTTGTAATTACAAGTGAAAAAAAACAGAAAATGAAATTAGAAGTAAACGGGCCCTCGAGTATGTTTTTGTTAGACATTTCACCCTTTTTATTTACTGTGTTGATTGGTTACTAATTCACTGTTTTACTTTTTTTTTTGGCTGTTGGTATGCAGTCCTTGGAGCTGTGGAACATGGCTGAGAACAAAAGCATGACAATTCCTGCACACGAGAATGTAATATCTGCTTTGGCTCAGTCTCCTGTCACTGGAATGGTTGCCTCTGCAAGTCATGACAACTCTGTGAAGTTGTGGAAATAAGTATCAGATTTTAGGTTCTAATATCTTCCCCCATATTCTTTAGTTACTCACCCTTTAATTTCTGAAAGAAATCAGAGATCCATGTCGAAAGCAAAAAGGGGTCTTTGAACTCGGTTTGCAATAAGGAATACTATACTACTAGCACACAAAAACAGTTTTGCATTATGTATAAAATCCCAAGTATTGCAACTTAGTTATTCCACTAATCTGCTACGTAATTTTTATTTTTGTCTAATATATTTATTTGGATTTATGAAAGTTCATATTTTATTACTGCTATACCTTGCTACTGTTATCGTCTCAGTCCCAACGCTTGATAATAGTTTCATGGGAATTTATATCCGCACATACATACTTTGCCATCTACACATACATGTCTGCGGAATTAATAGTTCCGTGGGTGTATTTTTTTTTCAACACACTCTGCGGAATTATTAGTTCCGTGGGTTATAATTCTCCGTGGAACTATTAGTTCCGCGGGTTGTATTTTTTTCAACACACTCTGTGGAACTATTAGTTCCGTGGGTTATAATTCTCTGCGGAACTATTAGTTCCGTAGGCACATATGTGTTAAATTACAACATGCAGAACTATTAGTTCCGCGGAGAATTACAACCCGCGGAACTATTAGTTCCGCGGAGTTCGCGGAACTAATAGTTCCACGGAGAATTATAACCCGCGGAACTATTAACTAATCGTTCCGCGGAATATGTGTGTTGAAAAAAAATACACCCGCGGAACTAATAGTTCCGCAGACATATATGTGCAGATAGCAAAGTATGTATGTGCGAATATAAATTGCCTAGATTCATTGGCTTTGTGTAACTCATTTGATCAGCATTAGCTGATAGAGATGATAATGAGTATGGTCTGGGTAGATTATTAGAGTACCCGTCCCCATACCCTACCTGGATCAACACCTAAGTGGGTAGCAACTTTAATCATCATATTTATATCCGCTGGGTACATAACTATCCGTACTTGCACCTGTATGGCATAGACTGTACATACTTGTTATCCACACTTTAATTAACTACATTTTCCTCATATCTCAAGGGGGAGAGGAAGCAGCATTTGGCATCTCAGATGCTTCATGTGTGATGAGGAGAAAAGGGTATTCGATCTTCTCCTTTTGTTGTATAAAATTAGAAAAAAATATATTATTGGCCCAAAAATTAAAAATATTTTCTGTTGTGTAAATCCAACAAATGCAAGCACCAGTCCTTCAATCCGCATCAAGTGGTATTTTTTTCCCCCTTTTGAACCAACTCCAATATTAATTGCTTAACTCAACTCAATGTTTAATGTTTTGGGATCAATACCGAGTCAAGTGATTTTAGTTGTCACATTAAAAAGTGAAAGATTAATATTTTACAGAATGGTAAGAAGAAACCCCTTCTTTTTTCAAAGTGAGCCAGCAGTTCATTGAAGTCCGCCATACAGCACCAGGGGATATTCCTTCCTATCCAATGGTACCATTGGATATTCTAGAAAAGCAACTTCAAGAACTGAAATAACCACCCAAAACCAGAAAGGTGAAATCAATTTGACCCGATCGGTTTCTTTTTCTCAAAACTGAAATTTAACCCAAAACCAGAATGGAATCAATTTACGTTTTCAAAAAACACAATGAGATGAGACCATTCAACACCGCAAATACTTCACATTATTAAAATTACTGGAATAAAATTAAGAATATATTTAATTATTCAGAACCTTGTTTGTGCAAGAGGATCAAATCAAGTCAGCTATGAACTCTCAAACAAAATCACAACTATGGTCTTGTCCACACATGAAAAGGAACATAACTCAAACAAATAAATCAAGAACAGAGGATCTGAAACCAAACCGAAAAGGATTGAAATCAAATCTACAGTGGAAAGACGGTTACCTGTTTGCGAAGACGAAGAACACGAACAATGAACAGCGACCGACGGCGAACAACGATGAACAGAGACGACGGCAAACGACGATGAACGATTATCGACAGCGAACGACGGCGATGGAGCGATGAGCAAGGTGCTTTGCGAGCTCAAGGTTCAGAGAGAGCTCTGCTAGGGTTTCAACCCATTGATTCCATCGTTCAATTTGTGAGGGGCATTGGTTGTCATTTTCGAAACTTGATGGGGGTATTTTTGTCCAATTAGAATTTTATTCACAGCTTCCCGAAAAGTTGCACTTGAGAAGCTGCTGGTGATAGCTTTAGCAAAAGCTCTTCTAGGAGCTTTTGAAAAAGTCAAAAGCTGATGAAGCCAATTCATCCAAACATCACTTCTAATTAAGAAAGGACTTTTGCTAGTAGAGAAGCTCCTAGAAGTTCTTCTACCTTGCATCCAAACAGGCTCATAGTTACGGTCAAAATCTTTACCTGAGTCCTTTGCGTGAACAGAAGTATGAATGAAATTCTGAGAGAACTTGAATATCTGGACTCTTCTTTCGAGAGCTCTAGTCTCCATTAGGAAACATGTGTATATACATTAAAAAGTGAAGAGTGCAATTACATTAATAAACCGTGGAGAAATTAAAGAAAATTAAAGTAAATAAATTAGGAAAGCATCAATTTTTAAAATAAGAACAATTTATATTTAAATTTATATAGTTCTAAACCTAACACAAATTAGTGGTAACGGGGGAAATTTTAGAAAGGAAAGGAAAAGAGAGATGGTATGGATAGGTGTGTCAACACTCTCATTCAACTTGTGGAAAAGAAATAGAGGGATCAAAACTTCATTTTTCTGTTTCATTTTGGTTTAGTTGTACTTTTGGTCCCAAATGTATATTAATTAATTAATTAATAAATTATTTTTTCATAATTATTCATTTTAACAAACTAAAAATTAGAAGACTATCTAAAATTTATTCATACAAAATAATAAAATATATACTATGGTTTATATTAAATAAATTTTGTTATAATCAACTTTGTTTATTATTATAAATAAATATTATATATATATATTATTTGACAATAATAAAGTTACAAAAATCATAGATTTATTTTTTAATATTTATAAATCTATTAAATATTATGGTTATATATATAAATTTTATTATTTTTTCATAAATCTTCTGTCAAAAAAAATCTGTAACCTATTGTAATGAAAAAAAAATAAATCTATGATATATAAACAATCGCAATTCTTAGTGGAAAAAAATAAAATACAATTAAATATCCTTTCATTTTCTGTCTCCCAACAGAAGTACAAAACCCATTTCCACTCTTTCAAATGATCCCACTGTGCGGGTGCTGGCAAATACACCCGCCATTTTGTCTATATACCCTATTATTTTATCCATATATTCTATTTTAAATGATATTTTACTTTTATATCTTCAATTTTTAGAATATATTTTTATATTTTTTTTTCTTAAAATTCAAGTTTCTAGCATACAAATGTGGATTTCGGAAACTCAAATTTTAATAATATATATATTTTTATTTCGAAAATTTAAATTTTTAAAATGTATAACAATTCAATTTTTTTTGCATATATTTTAGAAATTTGAGTTTCTGAAAAAAATATAAAAATGTATTTCAAAAATTGAATTTTCGGTAAAAATGAGAAACTAAAAAAAACCAAATCAATAAGGGTAATTGAAAAATTTACTAAATTAAGTGGGGTGTATGTCCAGAAATAGAGGTGTATTTACCAACACCCCACTATGCGGCTTCTCCTTTCAGAGTCCCAGAAAACAGAGCCCAGTAGTTCGTTCTGTTTCAATTGAGACGGGTAAGGAATTCATCATCTTCTTTCTTTTGCTCGCTCCTCTCTTTAGAAAAACGGTGCATGCATATGCATCTTGATTTCTCTCCCTTTACCACCATTCTTTTTTTTTTTCTGTACTAAATCAAAGTTACTACTACCTGAGAATAGTGGACCAATTACCTTATGGTGGGTTTCAAGGTAGAGACCGAAAATTAGTTGAACCAGAAAGCGCATTGAACCACAGAGCTTCAGTAAATTCACTTTCGTCAATTCTTCCCCTTAGATATTTGAATCCTTTATGAAAAGGAATTGGAGTTTTAAGCTAGAAGTAGCTCCTAGAGTAGAGGTTATCATTGTTATTGTTGTTGTTGTTGTTGCATCTTTTATTATTGGTTCGGTTAAATGATAAAATTACAGCAGAAAATCTTACTTGCTACAAAATCCTTTAGATGGATTATGGATAGGATCTCACCCTGTGAAATTGTCTTCTATTATGTTGTGTTTTGCTTCCATGTATAGATGCTGAAATTGTAGTTCAAGATGAATAATAATATTAAAGGGGTGGTCACAGTCAAGTTATCTTTTGCTGTATTTCCTGGTTACTACCGTGGGAGTTGCTCATAACATAAGTCCCTTTAGGATGGTATTTTGGATGTATATATGCTATAGTTAATGGGTTAGAGTATGTAGATGGAATATACCTTGTAATAGAAACTTACATATGAGATGGTTGTAGTTATGGATACGATACCGTTCTGTTACTTTGTCGGTGAGCACTGCTAGATATATCTTATGTATATAAACTAGTAACACTGTTCTGTATTGATAGCTTAGAATGCTCTTCTTCAAGGTTATTTGTAATTCTATTCTATAAGAGTTTGTGTTGTAATCAAATTATAAACCCCAGCTTATTTATAATTCTGTATGCTTAAACCGCAGCTTATTTATAATTCTATACGCTTATTTGATGCTTATCTATAATTCTGTACGAGTTTGTGTTGTAATCAAATTATAAAGCCATTGTGGTTTAATGCTTAAATTATTGTTTAAAACTTATTTGTGAGCTTCTGTTGTATGGAAACTCTTATTTGTTATTTGTTTAATTAGGAACTCATGTCATGGTAATGCTTTTGAATTTGAAGATTGAACTTGTGAAATTATGTTAATTTGTGTTGTGAATTTTTTGGGATTTTTTAAGGTGTGGTATAATTTTTTAAAATATGAAATTCACAGGTAATGATTTTTTTAGAATTTTTTAATATTTACTGGTTCATGCAGCTCTACCAGTGATTCACTAGCTCGACCAGTAACCAATTGACCCAATGCCCTGACTGAGTCGATGACCGGTGTGAGTCTAATAGCATTGATCGAGAAAGTGGGCCTTGGAGCAAAGGTAGAAATGGAGGATTTGCAGAGAGCCCTGGAGGACCGTAGTCTAGCAGTCTCCACCCTCCCAGAAAAGGGTCACTCTCTCTTTGCTACAAGGGATTTCTACCCAGGTATCTCTCTTTTCCTCCCTCTAACTAGTTTCAGCTGAGTTGTTGTTGAATGAAACACCAATATTGGAGAATAATGGAGACAAGTAAATGTTATATGTGATATTTCAGGGGAGGTGATTATTAGCCAAGAGCGTTATGTTTGTGTTCCAAATAACTCCTCAGTCTCAGCCCAGAAAAGGTGTGACGGGTGTTTCACAACAGCTAACCTTAGCAAATGCTCACGTTGCCAAGCTGTATGGTATTGTGGAACTGCATGTCAGGTGCTGCTTTTATTTTTATCTCTTTATAAGTTATAACCCCTGAAATTCTTGTTTCACCTTTTGTGGATTTTTATGTACTTTAACGTTGATATGGTGTTCAGAAAAAAATGCTAATGGGGGTTAATGTATCTACTCTGCGAGTATAACAGCTGTTGTTGTGTTTCTTTTGATGATATTCAGAAGTCGGAGTGGAAGTTGCATCGTCTTGAATGTGACGCCCTCACGATGCTAGACAACGACAAGAGAAAATCTGTCACACCATCCATACGGCTGATGGTGAAACTTTATATTCGAAGGAAGTTGCAAGATGAGAAGGCAAATTTAAAGAATAATGGATTGGTGCTATTAAGTAAGAACTATTCTTCTGCACTGTAAATTTTACTTCCTTTTCTTGTAGTATGAATATGCCTGTAAAGTCAATGCAAACATCTATCGATGTAATGCTACAAAAATCCAGACCTTGTCATTTTTCAGCCAATTAACAAATTTCATCGATATTCGGAAGTGGGAAGGAATCGTCAATGTAAATACTGAAAGGTTAATTTTGCAAAACCTATTTATATTTGATATACCTTTCCCCAAACCACCTTATTATTATTCTTTGGTTATCATTCTGTTGGACATATGCCTTCCTCGGTCCTTTTTTTATTTCTATATTCTGTTGCACTCATTTGGCCTCATAAAGTTTCTTTTGAGGGCATATTATCCTTAAAATTTCATTTTGTGGCTTTGAAATTTTTTGTGTATTTAGAAAGCTTTTTTCAACCATTGATGATTGATATGTACATTGAACAGCCATAAGAGAATTTTATTATTCATTTTATTGCCAGATCATCCCAAGCACTGCTATGGACAACTACAAGTTAGTGGAGGCATTAGTGGCTCGTATCCTTTTCACTAGTTCGTACATCGGTCTTAAGCTTTAATGTAATGAATATAGATATAGATTTTTGTCCATTTTCTTACATTTCCATGATGATTGTTCCTTTTAACATTCACCTCCATGAAGACATGTCTGACATCACTGAGGAGCTGCTGGTGCTGTATGCACAGATGGCTAATCTTGTACACTTAATACTACAATGGCCAGAAATCAATATAAAAGGGATTGCAGAAAATTTTTCTAAGGTGATATAACTGTTATAAATTGTTCTCATGTGAAATCACACACAGCACTCTCCATTGACAAAAAGGTTTTGTTTATGAGGATTTACACATTTGTTTTAGATATGGTCATGTTTTTGAGCCTCTATAAGGTATGATCTTTCTAATCCCAGTTTGCATGTAATGCACACACCATTTGTGACAGTGAGTTGAGACCTTTGGGAACTGGATTGTATCCTGTTATTTCCATTATCAATCACAGGTAACTACTTAACTTATTTTTTGTTCCCAAAAAAAAAAGTATTATTATCGTATTTCTTGTTAGTCTTATAATCATGGTTGTACCATATAGTTGCTTGCCCAATTCAGTGTTGATTTTTGAGGGAAGGTCTGCATTAGTACGTGCTGTACAGCATGTACCTAAAGGGACTGAGGTTTGTCTTTATTTCCTTCTTGCCTAAATAAAAATTTTAATTTGAATTATTTAGCTCACTTGTTTATAGAGCTAGAGATTTCATTAAAGATTAATCATGCAAACTCAGCAAAACTTGGGCAGAGCCAGAGAGTGATTTATATTAGTCTTGTCCTTTGGTATAGCTTGTTCTATATCTCTGCAAGTATAAAAATTCTTGTGATTAGCTTCATATATTTTGTGTACACCTCATCTTGTGGCGTTAATCTTTATTCTTTTCCACATGAAGTTTAATACTTGCTATTTTCTGTATTTTTTAAGATATTGATAAGTTATATAGAGACAGCTGGAGGTACCGTGACTCGGCAGAAGGCTCTCAAAGAGCAGTACCAATTCACTTGTGTTTGTCCCCGCTGTTCTAAAGTGGTACTTGTTATATTTCTTAATCTAGGATATCTTCTTATTGGCTTCACATCATGGTACTTGCTATTTCAGTAAAATTGGCATGCTGTCATTTGCTAATTCAATTAAGTTAGTTTTGAAGGGTCAGTATGATGATATCCCGGAGAACGCAATTCTAGAAGGATACAGATGCAAAAATGAAAAATGTGATGGTTTCTTGCTTCGTACAACTGGTATGTGACTGCCTATGGCTGCGGTAAATGTCAAGTAGCTAGAAAGGAACATTATAATCTTTAACTGGCTATTGATTTTGCAGTCTGATGGTACATCCCCCCTTTTATGAACAAGACAGATAAAAGATATACAACCCGCCAGGTGCTTTTATGTCTTACTAATGAACTTTTTTTTTTCTCTTTTTTAATCTGTTTAAATTAAAGATGAAAATGGATTCCAATGCCAAGAATGTGGACTAGTTAGGGACAAGGAAGAGATAAAGCAAAATGCAAACTGAAATAAAATCGCTATCAGAAGAAGATTCTAAGCCTTCTTCCAGTGGCAGTATCCTTTAATATTTCTAACAAGAACTTGTAACTGCAATTGCTATCACCTGAACCATTTATCTTTTGCATTCCAATCTTCTCTCTTTCTCACCCTTCATGATAGCCTCGATTCATATACAAATGACATTGATTTGCAGTTTATGTCAATGAAATCAAATCGTTGACTATTTTTAGATTATCAAGAAGCTATTTCCATATATAAAATGTCTGAGGAACTGCAGACAAAAATATATCATCCTTTCTCAATCAATTGGATGCAAACTCGAGAGAAGATTTTGAAGGTAAGCTCCTCCTTGTAGTTCTCTATCTATTATGTTATTATTTCCTGTTGGAGGTCAGCGCATATCAATCAAAATTATCTGATTCTGATTTGTACAACCCACAATATGATTTAATATTTAATGTATATAGGATCAGTTTTATTTCCTGTCCTTTCCTTATTTAGGCATAGCATTTATAGGGAGAATTATTTCCCTGATTTTCAGCACTAGATTAAATGCACAGATTTATTTCCTTGTATTCTATTTATACCTCTCTTGTATCAGTTTTCCAAATCAGAGAAATATACATCATATTTCCGCATTGTATCAGAGCCTATCCTAGAATATCGGGCCGCCCACCATATTATCCACGCACCAAGCCCAATAATGCTGGGCGTGAGGGGGCGTATTGGGAAAAACCCAAGTCCCACATTGCCTAGAGATAAGGCCATACAAGAGTATATAATGTAAAGGCATCCCTCACCTTATAAGTCGGTTTTGTAGGGATGAGTTAGACCCATAAATTCTAAGATGGTATCAGAGCTCGATCTGAGCCATCTCTAACCTAGTGCCGCCAACCATGGGAGAGAACAAGCCAGAAGGTTCGGCCACCAGTTTGGTCGAAGGGTCTGCCCTTCCTATCACTGGTCACAAAATCTTCCTCCAAGGAAAAGGGAAGGAAGGTTACATCACAGGAGACTGAGTCCAGAAAAGGGGAACCCCAACCTCAACAAATGGCAGTTGGAAAACAGTTTAGTCATGTCATGGCTGCTCAACACCATGACTAATGAGATTGGGGAAAACTTCTTGTACTATGACACCGCCAAGAAGGGCAGTGAGAATGTGGTGGTGGATCATTTATCAAGGCTGGAAAATGGAAAGGGAGGAGCGGAAATCATGGAGATTCAAGATGAATTTTCAGATGAGAAACTGTACATGGTGCAGGAAAGGCCATGGTTTGCTGACATGGCCAACTTCAAAGCTGCAAGTGTGGTCCCAGAGGATTTCACTTGGCAGCAGAAAAAGAAGCTCTTTAAGTACTCAAATTTTTACATATGGGATGATCCATACCTTTTAAAACAATGCTCAGATGGGTTGTTGAGAAGGTGTGTCAGTAATGAAGAAGCCAATGACATCCTATGGCATTGTCATGGATCACTAGGGCTGTGCATGGATAGGTTTTTTCAAAAAAAACCTATCCATATCCATTGATAACCATTTAACTGGTTTGGATATCAAATCTAAAACAATTTTTTCAACCAAAACCGGATTGATATCCAGATACAAAACCGGTTATGTTCAAAACCGGTTATGAAACCGGTTATGTCTAAAATCCGGTTTCAAATCCAGTTTTTCAGCCTAAAAAATCCGGTTTTAAATCCAATTTTTAATCTTCAAAATTTTGGTTTTAATATTAAAAAAATCTTATTTTAAAAACCATTACTTTAAAAAATTTGAAAATACGATAGTGAGAGCAAAATGTTAGAAGCAATTAATTAAATCAAGCTTGACAAATTCAAATTTGTATTGCCCAACCGAAATTGTAGAATTAATAGTTAAGAAAGAAGAATGGAGAACTTACAGCTATCAAATTAACATCCACCGCCATTTGTTTTACATAGTCATAGGGCCTATTTGGATTGGCTTATGCAGAGCTTATGAACACAGCTTATGATTAATTCATAAGCTGTTTTGGGCTTATTTTTCATAAGCTACCCAGGATAGCTTATCAAAACAGTTTATGGCTTATATAAAATAAGTTTTACTATAATTTTTCTTCGATTATAAAAGTAGCTTATACAGCTTATGTCATAAGCAGTAGATAAGCTTGTTATCCAAACAGGGCCATAGTCATTAAGGACAATCTCTTATTATTTTATTATAACCATAGCCCATGTACCGAGTTGCATTGTATCAGAGAATTAGTGAATTAAAATTGTTGAGTGAGAAAAACCTCCCCTCTCCCTTTTTAGTTTCGCAGCGCTGTGTGTGTGAGTTTAGAAAAATAATGTCACACTGATATCAAGCAACAGAGATAAAAAATAAGAAAAATATGGAAAGTGATTTCTTTGATATTGGCAGTTGCAGAAGGTTTATTGGAAGAGAGTGATTTCGATGGAGGCCGAAGCAAAGAACAGTGATTTCTTACACTCTTTGATATTCAATTGCAAAAGGTTCATTGAAAGAGAGTGATTTACTGATTATGCAGTATATCTCTGCAAGGATTGTGTAGAAAGCCTTCCCGACATTGGTTGCTTAGAGGGCGGAAGTCTCAACGAAGGAGAGCCCAGTGATGTTTGAGTGTGATTTTGGATTCAGATATCCAGCTTATAAAATCCATTTTAATGGATTAAAAACCAAAACTGAATTTAAAAAATAAAATGGACAGCTTAGTTAACCGGATTTACCAAACCTGGATTTTTTATAGATGGATACGGATATGGATCCGGTCAAGTTACTAGATCCGGATATTTTGAACAGCCCTACGGATCACCCTATGGAGGCCACTATGTGGAGAGCAGACTGCCAAGAAAGTGTTACAGTGTGGTTTTTATTGGGCCACAATCTTCAAGGATGCTCACAGTTTTGTGCAAAGATGTGACCATTGTCAAAGAACTGAGAGTATTTCAAGAAGAAATGAGATGCCTCTCAACAGTATCATTGAGGTTGAAGTATTTGATTGTTGGGGTATTGACTTCATGGGTCCATTTCCTTCATCTTTTTCAAATCTGTACATTTTAATGGCAGTGGATTATGTGTCAAAGTGGGTGGAGGCAGCTGCATGTCCAAAGAATGATGCCCAGACTGTTGTGAACTTCCTCAAGAACAACTTTTTCTCAAGGTTTGGAGTGCCAAGAGTGCTAATTTCTGATGGAGGAAGTCACTTTTGCAATACCTATTTGCAAAATGTTTTGAAGAAATATGATGTGAGGCATAAGGTGGCAACTCCATATCATCCACAAACAAGTGGCCAAGTGGAGGTTTCCAACAGGGAGATTAAGAGAATTCTGGAGAAAACAGTGAGTAGCTCAAGGAAAGATTGGGCCAAGAAGTTAGATGATGCGCTTTGGGCATACAGAACTGCTTACAAGATATCCTTGGGTCTCTCTCCTTTTCAGCTAGTCTATGGAAAAGTTTGCCATTTACCGGTTGAGTTGGAACATAAAGCCTTCTGAGCTATCAAGTTCTTAAATTTTGATTCCACTCTAACCGGTGAGAAGAGGCTTACACACTTGAATGAGTTGAATGAAATGAGGTTGACGGCTTATGAGAATGCAGTGATTTACAAGCAGAGGGTGAAAAGATATCATGACAAGCATATTCTACCAAGAACTTTTCATCCTGGTCAACAAGTCCTTTTGTTCAACTCCAGGCTCAAGCAATTTCCTGGGAAATTGAAATCTAAGTGGTCTGATCCATTTGTGGTTAAGGAAGTGGCTTCTCATGGAGCAGTTGAGGTAGAGGAACCAGCCACTAAAAGATCATTCAAGGTTAACGGCCAAAGGTTGAAGCCATATTTGGGAGAGATGATTGAGAGAGCTCAACAGGCGCTATTTTTAAAGGAGCTTTGATGTGACTTGTCCAGCTAATGACGTTAAAAAAATACTTATTGGGAGGTAACCCAACAAAAAAAAAACTAAAAATCAAACCGGCCAGAAGCTGCCCCTCCATGTGATTGGGCTCCCTCTTCTCTGGTCTCCATAAAGTCGGCAGTAGGAACAAAACCAGTCTGGTGAGTTCCCCATTGGGCTTGCAGCTGCATAAGCATCTCCCCGTGCCTCTACTGTGTTTGCATCATGGACTGAATGTCCTGCTGCATACCAGTGCCCATCAAACTGAGTTCCCTCTGCTCATCTCTCATCTCCCTTTGGTTGGTCAAAATGCTCTCCAGTAATGGCCTCAACTCACTCAAGGACATACTCTGGGGTTCCGAAGGTAGTGAAGAGGAAGAAGGACCAGGCTGGGGTCGCCTATCACGTGCATCTAACTGTTCTGCATGTCGCTTGCTCTAGTATTTTGCATTGATCCATTGAGCGGAGATGGATGCAGTTGGCTTCTCTCTTGGCTCAGAGGGGTTTTGTCTCACCTTTGCTTTCTCACAAAGCCACTGAATAAGAGCTGAATGGAGTTGCATTATTTCTTCATAAAATGCTTGTGTGAAGTTTGAAAATTTTCCTTCTCATTGTTACCCAATCAAAATGACTTATGTTGATTGTTATATACCTTGATTTTTTCTTGCATGTTGAGGTATTGAATGATTGGCTATATCTTTTTCTCTTGGGTCAACATCTATCTCAAAGATTGGACTGTGTACAACTTTGTTTTTCAGACAATGGGCAGAACAAAGATAACAGCCAACAGAAGGAGAATGGAAGAGCCTCGAGCTAAAATCATGGGTTCTCCAGAGAGGGAAGAATCTGAATCACCTTCCCCAAATCCACCCTTGGCCAAGAAGAAGAAGAGACCGGCTGGGGAATCTTTCTCGTCTTTTGATGCAGTCACATTTCGGTCTCTTGAACACCAAAAAAAAAATTGAGGCCATCATGGGAGATCGAACCCTTGTGATAGAAAAGGGGTTTGAATTGGAGGACATGTTTGAATACCGCTCTATTAAAGCTGAGGTTGACAGAAGAGGTTGGGGTCTCCTCATGACAGTGCCAAGGGTGGTGAACACACAGTTGATAAAAGAGTTCTATGTAAATGTGTTCTTTGAAAAAGAGGGGGAGGAAAGATATAGAAGCTTTGTGAGGGGCAAAACAATTAAATTTGATCCTAAGTCCCTCAACAAACTTCTGAAGACTCCAGAGGAGGAGAATGAGTACATAGAGTTGGACGGAACGAATATCCAACAAGAAGATGAAGAGGGGCAGACATTGGCGGAGGAAATGTTAGCAGTGTTGTGCAGAGGGGGAGTTAAGTGGAAGACTACTGCAGATGGAACTCCAAAAAAGGTTCAGAGCTTTGACCTCGATGTGCTCCCCTATGCGTGGAGCAATTTTGTTCACCACTCTCTCCTCCCATGTGCCAACGTCTCGGATGTCATTGTCTCCCGGGCTTACATGATTTATTGCATCCTCACTGGTAAAAAGATTAATGTTGGCAGCATCATTGCTAATAACATTTTAGCCACTGCTCAGAGCTCAAGAAATAATGCAGCTCTGGTCCATCCAGCTCTTATTTAGTGGCTTTGTGAGAAAGCAAAGGTGAGACAAAACCCCTCTGAGCCAAGAGAGAAGCCACTTGCATCCATCTCCGCTCAATGGATCAATGCAAAATACTAGAGCAAGCGACATGCAGAACAGTTAGATGCACGTGATAGGCGACCCCAGCCTGGTCCTTCTTCCTCTTCACTACCTCCGGAACCCCAGAGTATGTCCTTGAGTGAGTTGAGGCCATTACTGGAGAGCATTTTGACCAACCAAAGGGAGATGAGAGATGAGCAGAGGGAACTCAGTTTGATGGGCACTGGTATGCAGCAGGACATTCAGTCCATGATGCAAACACAGTAGAGGCATGGGGAGATGCTTATGCAGCTGCAAGCCCAATGGGGAACTCACCAGACTGGTTTTGTTCCTACTGCCGACTTTATGGAGACCAGAGAGGAGGGAGCCCAATCACATGGAGGGGTAGCTTCTGGCCGGTTTGATTTTTAGTTTGTTTTGTTTTTGTTGTTTGTTTTGTTTTTAGTGCTTTTAAGTGTGAAGCCCTGTTGATTACTTTCACTTGATGTGTTGATTGGTTTGGTGGAAGTGTTAAATTTGTAAGTGAATTGGATGTTAATGATTTCTATCTTTCACATGATCAGTCTTGCTTTCTTTCTAGCATGACCTTGAAATTGGGTGTGACATGATTGATGCTTACAGTAGTCTAAAGATTTGCTTGATTGTCAATCCTTGAGGCAACTTTTTGTAATAGTTTCATGATTGATCCTTGTGTGCCATGTTTTTCCTCACTATAATTTAACCATGTGAGCATTTGGGCTTAAACAGACAGATTTTTGTTCATGTGTGCATCCATCCTTTGCTTTCTTTCTTCAGAACTTGACCTTGTTCTTGTTTGCTCATGCTTGCTTGCACACACACACACATATGATTGAGGCAAATTTTTTTTTTATGAACTCAGTGCCTTTAATAAAGCCACCCGATTGATATTACCTTTGCTTAGCCCCTTTGAGCCTGAATCCCATTTTTGTTGTGAATAGCTCATTACAAGCCAAAAGTGTAAAACAAAAATTGTCCCTTTTAACTGGAGTTAGGGGTTGTCATTTAGTTTTCATGCTTGGTTGTAAATTAAGTTTGGGGTTGCTTGATGGCATGCAACATCTTTAAGTTTGGGGTGGGGATTGGCAATGTTGTCTTATTTTTCATGGTAATCTTTTTTAAAAAAAGAAAAAAAAATTGTTGTTGTGTACAGTTTGTTTTTTCATGTAAAGTTTTGTTGAGTAAAAAAAATGGTTGTTTAAGTGGGAAAGTGTACAGTTCTGAACAGAGAATATTGAGAATAGTTAGAGGGCATCTCTTAACTCCAGTTAAGTGAACTCAGAACTTAGAAATATCCACCTTGACCTAAGCCCAATTACAACCATGATAAAGACCTCTTGATGTGTGTGGACACTTGTTTTGCATGTTGTATGTTTTAGAACATTGTCAAGCTTATGGTTGATCGATTGCAATTGATGTGTTGAGTGTAAACAGCACCCTCTAAACACTTGAGTATGAGTGAAACACTTTCTATGAGGAGAGTGTGGGAGACCAGCCACTTTGGATGCTTTTCAAGTCTCTATTACTTTGAGTTGCTTGTTTGGAAGATTTGAAGGCCAAGTTGTAAGTAATTTGATTGTATCTTGATTGTCACATGTAATGGATTAGTCATGATAGTGATTGTGGTTTGACTGGATTGTGGAGTATAGTAAATTATGCTTTATTTTCACTCCAACCCCTATTTTGGTCACAATTGTTGCGTGAGGACAAACAAAGTTTGAAGTTTGGAGCTGTGATAAATCCACATCACATGTTGATTTAATAGTCCTTCAAGTGAGTAATTATACGTGGGTTGCGTAGTTTTGTTAGTTTTTAGGAGTGAAATAATGTAAATATAGTTGGTTGTTTTAAGTCCTAGATTTTCTTTAGTTTGGTGTAGTTGTTGTAGGAAATTAATCTGATTGGCATGCACAAGCCGGCATTGATGACAGTGGCAATGCTCAAGCTCCCATACCTGGCGCCCAGCGCCCTGTTGTTGTCCTTGATCGTGCGTTTCATCTTTTGAAAACAGAATGCCAGCGCCCAACGCCCTAGTTCTGGTCCTTACTGCGTGTTTCAACTTTTGAAGGTAGAATGATAGCACCCAGTACATGTCACCCAGCGCCCGAGACCATTACTGATGTATAAATGAGTGCATTCTAACCTATCTTTGGTAACTTTTGGATTGGAAAAGTGACGAGACAGCCTCCTGAGACCTCTCTGTGCCTTCTCCTTGGAGCTTCATCATTTGGAAACAAGTTTTGTTGCTCTATGGACCAATCTTCATCATTTTCTTTGTCTTTCTACTCATTAGCATGAGTTTCTAATTTCCTAAGTTAGGTTAGGTGGACTTTCTACAAATCTTTGATGTGATACACTTGGTTTTGTAAGTTTGATTCAATCTTATGCAATTTTATCTTCTTGATTCTGTTTTTAATGTTATCCCTTGTTTGATCATCATTGGATTGATATCAAATGCTAAATGAAATTGGAAAATTCTGTTTAGTATTGGAAATGAATCAAGGGAACTTGTATGTTAAATTTTAGGAATGAAATTTAACATACTTGACTTATAAAACGCTGCATTTTATGCTTGTTTCAGTTCTATTCACCTAAGGGATTAAGGTTTTTAATTGAGAACAAAGTGGTTTTTTTACCAAGGTGTTGAAATTAGCCTAGTTTTTGACATTTGAGTGTGAATTGCATAATTTGAATTGAACTTATCAAGTGTATTACATTAGGGTGAAATAGAGAGGATACCGATACCTAGCTGCTTTTATTCTTAATTCAAATCAAACTTCATTTTATTTACTTGTGTTTATTCTATTCAGAAAGAAAAATTACAAAAAAATGCTTTACTCATAATCTGTTTTTAATTTCAGTTGTAAACGATGATTTCTTTGATCCTTAACCATCTAACTAATAGTAATAATTTGCGTTAATAATTGAACAATAATCCTCATTGGGAACGACAACTCTCTCATCATTTTATTACTTGTAACGACCGGTACACTTGCCGTTTTCGTCTAACAGAGGATGCTGGATGAAATCAGAATTCCTATCAATCACACTATGAGGATATTATGCGACAACAAAGCTGCTATAAGCATTGCAAAGAACCCAGTCCACCATGATAGGACAAAACACGTGGAGATTGACTAACACTTCATTAAAGAGAAAATTGACCATGATATTATAAGTGTTGATGATGTTCCATCCTGCAGGCAGACAGCAGACATCCTGACAAAGGCTCTTCCAAGGAACACGTATGAAAACATCAGATCCAATTTGGGTATGATAGACATCTATCACCCAAATTGAGGGGGAGTGTTGGAGATTAACGCATATCTGATTCTCATTTGTACAACCCACAATATGATTTAATATTTAATGTATATATGATCAATTTTATTTCCTGTCCTTTCCTTATTTAGGCATAGCATTTATAGGGAGAATTATTTCCCTGATTTTCGGCACTAGATTAAGTGCACATATTTATTTTCTTGTATTCTATTTATACCTCTCTTGTATCAGTTTTCCAAATCAGAGAAATATACATCATATTTTCGCTCTGATACCATATTGGAAAAAACCGAAGTCGCATATTGCCTAGAGATAAGACCATACAAGAGTATATAATGTAAGGACATCCCTCATTTTACAAGTCGATTTTGTAAGGATGAGTTAGACCCATAAATTCTAAGATTTCCTTATTAATATGTCTTGCTTGATGATCAAACTCAACCTTTCCATACCTGTTTTACTTAGTCTAAGCCTAATTCCACTCGGACCAACGTAATGTAGGTAGACAGTTTAATATATTAGATACTAGTTAATAAATATGGATTGGTTTATATTCTGTGTCGGATGACCCTGCAATCGGTACACCACAAGACTTACTGGCAAAAATTGTCTCCATATGTTTCCAAAGTTTTCATAACTGCTCTCATTTTTCCTAAAATTTTCTCTTTACTGATTAAATACCCCGACTTGTTTTTTGCTGCTTCCTATCTTTGCATCATAGGCACATGGAAACAATGAAGAGTGTAGTCCATTTATGCAATAATTGATGTTTCAACTGTGAAAGAATGAATCTAAAGATGACATTTTGTCCTCTGCAGTCATTGATGAAGCTGGAACATTGGAGAGAAGCTTTAGCATATTGCAAATTGACCATACCAATCTATCAAAGTACGTTATACTAGAACTTTGGTCCTCAATAAATGACACAGTAATGAGCTTCCTTAGCATTGATTCTGTTGGTAGTTTCAGTTGTTGCTTCCATTTCAATGTCTATGTTGCTCTTACAATATTTTCTATTTTCACCTTTTCCTGGTTGAATCAGAAAATGAAAATTCCTATATTTAACAATAGTGATGTATGGTATTTTGGAGGTAAAGCAGATTAAACCACTAGGAAAAGGTGAAGGTTGCAAGTTAGGTGTTAACTGAACATTCCAAAACATTTCAATTACATCAGCGCTGGACACAATGCGTACCAAAACTTACCATTCATGTATTTAAGAAAAAGTTTTGCAAATGTTGCCGACATCTAGTGCTGGATGTTTTACTTCATAGCAGGAGCGTATCAAGCTGTTCACCCTCTGCTTGGCTTGCAATATTATACTCGTGGAAAACTTGAATGGTAAGCATCTGTCAAATGAAGTTTTTATCTGAGTAGTATTAAAATGGACAAAGGTTTTTATTAAATTCTTTTACTTAATGGAGCATTTGCGAGGACATAAAATATCGTGCTTTTGTTTGGCATAAGCACTTGTGACAGTGTTTGGAGAGTTTATGAAAATAGTTTATAGCTGATTTATAAGCTGTTTTAGACTTATTTTCATAAGCTTTCAAGAATAGCTTATCGAAAAGCTTACGACTTATATGAAATTAGTTTCATCGCATTCTCTCTTTGATTATAAAAATAGCTTGTACATAAACGCTTATATGATATGCGTTTATTCCGTAAGTGTTTAAATAAACTATTTATCCAAACAGACCCATAGTACACAAGTGTGTGTCTGTATATATGCACAATATCTACATCACATTCTATCAAAAAACTGAAGAAACTCACGAATATTGGTAACAGTACATGGTTGTTATTTTTGTTGTTTGAGTTTAATGGTTCTGGATATAGGTATCTTGGAGACACAGAGGAAGCTGTTAAATCACTGACCAAGGCAGTGAATATACTAAGGATTACTCATGGTTTCGTGAAGGAACTCTTGACTATGTTGGAAGAAGCCCGTGCAGAAGCGTCTTACAAATTGTCCTCCAAAGAGTAGTAGTAGAATGACAAGTCACTAGAGCTGGTTCACACTGGGAATTATTAGGTGTTATTTGCATACTTGCATTTGCTCAGTCACTTCAGTCACAAGTTCAATCGGGTAAATTGTTTTGGGAATTTCTAATCACACATACATCGTTTTCTATATACACATACATATCCGCGGAACTATTAGTTCCGCGAGTTTATTTTTTTTCAACACACACATGTCCGTGGAACTATTAGTTCCGCGAGTTGTAATTCTCCGCGGAACTAGTAGTTCCGCGGGTTAATTTTTTATCTAACACACACATGTCCGTGGAACTATTAGTTCCGCGAGTTGTAATTCTCCGCGGAACTATTAGTTCCGCGGGTTATAATTCTTCGCGGAATTAATAGTTCCGCGAAGAATTATAACTCGCGAAACTAATAGTTCCACGGACATGTGTGTGCTAAAAAAAATAAACCCGCGGAACTATTAGTTCCGCGGAGATGTATGTGCATATAGAAAACCATGTATGTGTTAATAGGAATTCCCATTGTTTTTAGTAGTTGTTAAAGAGACCCGGTTTGCTTTGTGTCTTACATTTTAGGGGCCGTGTGTACTTCAATGTAAGGGTCTTGGTAAATACACCCCCAAGAATTTGCCATCCACCCCCCTTAAAAATTTTAACACCATTTTACCCTCCGGAAATTGGTATTTCCGGGAAGTTTAAAAAATTTAATTTTCCGGAAATTCAAATTTCCGGTAAATAAAAAAATTAAATTTTTAACCAAAAATGTAAATTTCCGGAGAAAAATATATTTATATCTTACCGGAAATTCGAATTTCCGGTAGTACAAAAAGTGAAAATTTTGTACTACCGGAAATTCGAATTTCCGGTAGTACAAAGTGAAAAATTCGAAAATTTGAATTGGGAATTGGTAAATACACCAATTTTTTTGGACATACACCCCACATTTAAAAAAAAAATACCATTATATCCTCGTTGATTTTTTTTTTTTTTTCAATTTCGCGTTGTTACCGGAAACTTAGTTTCCGGAATGCATTATTGCATTCCAGAAACTCCAGGAAAAATTTACATTCCGGAAACTCCAGTTTCCGGAATGTAAATTTGCATTCCGGAAACTCCAGAAAAATTTACATTCCGGAAACTCCAGGAAAATCTAGTTTCCGGAATGTATTTTTGCATTCCGGAAACTCCAGGAAAAATTTACATTCCGGAAACTCCAGTTTCCGGAATGCAAATCTGTATTCCGGAAACTGGGGGTGTATGGCCAGTTTCCGGAAAAGAAGCAAAATCAGAAGAAAAAAAAAACCCAAACAATGAGGGTATAATAGTAATTTCCTGAATAAATGTGGGGTGTATGGCAAAAAACTGGGGTGTATTTACCAATTCCCTTTGAATTTCAGGTAGTACAAAATTTTCACCTTTTGTACTACCGGAAATTCGAATTTCCGGTAGTACAAAGTGAAAAATTTGTACTGTCGGAAATTTGCATTTTCGATTAAAAATTTAAATTTTTTATTTACCGGAAATTGGAATTTTCGGTAGTTTAAAAATTAAATTTTATAACTACCGAAAATTCTAATTTTCGAAAAAATAAATTTTTAAATTTTCCGGAAATTCCAATTTCCGGTAGTTATAAAAAGCTGTGAGGTGTATGCGGAAAATAAAAAAACAAAAAAGGGTATTTTTGTATTTTTACCCTTTAAATGGGGTGGATGGCAAAAATCTAGGGGTGTATTTACCAATTCCCGTATTCTTCATCAGTATGTCTGAAGGTTATCTAGGTCTTGTTTAGATTTAGAAGCTCACTTTCTAGCTCATGGAGAAATTGGTTTTATTTTACATTCTATGTTTCTAACTTTTTTTATTATAGAAAAGAAGAAAAACTGTTAAATAGTCACGGTTAAATAGAGATGTGTTTATGGAGAAGTTAAAAAAAAAATTTAAAAAAAATTGAATTGTAAAAAGTGATTTTAACTTATAAGATAATTAGTTAGAAAATTCATATCATAAGTACTTATAAAAAATGGTTAAATATGTTTTTAGTTTCTATAAACTACCACTTTTTCAATTTTAGTTTCTACTTAATTTTTTGTCTAACTTTAGTGCATAGTTTATTCCACATTTGCACAATTGGTCTCTCCCATTAGTCTGGTGTCATTATCCGATGACGTGAAAGACAGAACTCCACCTCAACATATGCCACGTGAGAAATCTTTAATGATATGGCATCTACATGATAGATACTCATTTTTAAGTGCCAACATGACAAAGGTTCAAATTTGTGCATTCCTTGTTTTAGAAATTAAACTTTGATATGTACAGTATTTTTTTCCCCAATGTATTCCCCTGTAGCACTTAAGGACGTTTTAAAATTAAAGATATACAATAACGACAATAACATGTGTAATTTGCTTTTGGAACACAATAATTGAACCTGGTGATTTTTTCTCACTTAAGATTTATACAAGACCTACACTAAATTGATTCACTTGTTACACACTGCACACATTAACCTTTTATGAACGATGGAAAAATGCACACAATGCCTAAGATTTATCATTCTGATATTCTTTTCTTAATGAATTATGTATATACTTTATTTTTTAGTAATATATATACTTTATGATTTTAAATACTTTTAATTTAGAGTTTAATTTATATGCTCTAGTAATAGTTGTTTTAAATATCTTTAAATTTAAGTTAAAATTTATACATATCTCTATCATCATTTTAAATATTTCTCTCATGATATTTCTAACATATTTTAAAAAGTTTCCCTTTTCAAGCTTGGATATTTTATGTTTCAGTAGTAATATTCTTTCCTTTTCATGAATCTAAATCTTTCCCTAATCGTTACTCAATTATTCGCGAGTTTATGCAAAACAAAAAGAAATGCTACAATTTTAAAGTGTCCACACTCCACCGTCAAGCAAGGAATTGATATAAAAAATAAATAAAAAACCTGATTAATTCCACATTTTCATTTTTTGATGTAATTAATTAAATTATTAATAATTAAATATATATTGTTTAACAGCTTGTACAATCCAGTAAAAAAAAAACAGCTTGTACAATCCTAGGAATTGATCTAAGAAAAAAAACCTGATTAAATCCACATTTTCATTTTTTGATGTAATTAATTAATTAATTAATAATTAAATATATATTGTGTACCAACAGCTTGTAGAATCCTGAATCCGCTGTGATACTCCATTCTCTCTCTGCGTTTCACCAACATTCAGAAAATGGAGAACAGCGCATTCAAAAATCGAAACTTTGGGGAGAATGAACAAGAAGAAATCCCTGATTCCTTTTGTTGCTGCGTTTGTCTGTAAGTCTCTTTCAATTTTCATGCGTTTGTTTCCTTGTGGGGTTCTTTTTTTTTTTTTTTGGTGAACAATTGTGGGGTTCTTCTGCCATGTGAGAGAAGAGAGGAAATTGAAACACCCTTTGATATGCTGTTTACCAAGGTTCAATTTTGTTCTTCAATTCTTATACATATTTCAAAAGGGTAATCGGGGATACCTTTATTTATTTATTTTTTAAAAAAAGGAAATTTATGCACGAATTAAGTTAAGCTGATGCGAACAATTGGATTTTTTTGGATCTGAAGTTGGTATGCAAGCATATAACTGTAAATTTTATCTCTTAAATTTAAATTGAACATCCAATTCATTGAACACGATGTAATTGTAATTAGAAGAGGAATAATTCAGTATGGGTTTTACAAAGTTGAAGTTATAATTCATCGATTATTTATTTTTATTTGAAAAATAAAAAAATTGACTCCAAACCCCAAAACATGCCTCTCGCTGATTATGGATTGCACATTCAAGAGTTTTGAAACTTAGATTCTATTGTTTGAAGTTAAAAGGATGAAGCTGGTTTTGGACCTTTTGCTTGTTGTGATCATTTTAAGTTGGTCTATGAGCTGCCTTATTTTCTTTTTCAAATTGTACTTACTGATTTTTTACTCTACTTTCATCTTGCAGGGATCTATTATACAAGCCCATTGTGCTATGTAAGCCAACATTAATTTCTTCAAATACATGTGAATATGTTAGTAGTGTGATAATTTTCAGTCTTTTTTCCTTCCTTTTTGCAGCTTGTGGTCACATATGCTGTTTCTGGTGTGTCCATAAATCAATGAATTGTCTGCGTGAGTCTCAGTGTCCAATATGTAGGCATCAATACTATCACTTTCCAACAGTCTGCCAAATGCTTCATTTCTTGCTTCTTAAGATCTATCCAGTTGCTTACAAGAGAAGGATAAATCAAACTATCGGTAGGTCTCTTTCTCTAATGGCTAATGCTTGAATATATTAAAATATACAATTGCGAAGTTCCTTATACAGTAAAAGCATTTTATTTTATGTCAGATTTCTGTCAAAGTAAGCTTTAGAGAGAGGAGTTAGTATGTTGTTTTTTGCTGATGTATTAAATATAACTTCACATTCACATTATCAGAAAAAAATATTTACAACTTTTTGTGATCTTTGGTTGCCGTGTATCGGGAAAAACCCAAGCCCCACATCAACTAGAGATAAGACCTAAATAGAGAGAGAGAGTTTAAAGAGACGAGAGAATTGTTTCTGAATGATTTTCCATTAGCAATGAATCCGACAGGCCAACAAGGTGAATGAACCCAACTCAGACGAGCTGAAACCTAGCTCTACTGAGCCGAGTCTAGCTCCATCGAGGGGAACCCACTCCCGCCATACATATTCTATGTAAGTAGTGAGTGCATAACTAAGCCACATCCAAACAAATACGACAGCATAGTTTTTAAAAAATACTATTCAAGTTTATCCTCCATTAAGTACCCATGTGTAGTCAACGAGTAGCCCTATCTTCTATGTACCTGATGCATAGGATTATCCTCCCAGACAAAAGCAGAATGGCATGGATAAAAATTTTGCAGCTTTGTTTTCAATTTTATTTTCTCATGTTTCATGGATATCTTAAACTATCATATGATTTTGTTTTTTTTCCCACTGTCTTCTGATTCCTGGCATTTATTGTATACTCCTCGAGAGTACAGTTTTGTCGTAATCTCCTCCCTTTCTTGACGTCATTTTCAAGTAAAGTTGAATTCACCATTGAAGTAATCCTTTTGTCTATTTATTGGGCTAAGTTTGACAATCATTATTCATTGATCTCTTGTTTTAGAGGAAGAAAAGAAATCGGGCTTCTACTCCCCTCAGTTGGATCCCGATACTTGTGAATCACAAGCCAAATTTGGTCATTCTGGTAGCCCTTCTTCCTCCTCTATGATAAATCAGGTGCCCAACTCATGCAATCTGGGAACTTCTGAATGTATGGAGCAACCAGGGTTCACTGCCCGTGAAGGAGATGAAGGCACCGTCTATTCTGAACGCACTTCTGATGGAGAACCTGAAATTATTGGGACTCCTGTTGATGAGAAAAAATTGCCTCAGAATGAGCTTTGTCTACAACAGAAAATATCAGTTGCAGATGTGATGTGTACAATGTGCAAGCAACTGCTTTTTCATCCTGTAGTTCTCAATTGTGGTCATGGTACTCAATGCGTTTAAGTTTACTTTCGATTATATCTGATCAAAACTATCAATATTAGAACACTTAATTGGCACATTGTTTTTGTTCTACTTTCCCTCGTTCTCTGCAGTATACTGCGAAACTTGTGTGTTGAAGTTAGCTGATGAGTTGCTTAGATGTCAAGTTTGTCAAAGTCCACATCCAAGAGGATTTCCAAAAGTATGTTTGGAGTTTGATCACTTTTTGGAGGAACAATTTCCTGAAGAATATGCGTGGCGAAGAGATGGTATTGAACTAAAGCAAATCAAAGTCAAACCCGAGACCCCTTCTTCTTGTATGTATATTTGGCTACATTATGTTTGATATCTCCAAACATACACTTTTACTGAAATCATTGGAATATACATTCTTCTTGTTGAGTGTTGTTGACTTCTTGTTGCATTGGAAGGCCAACTGACAGTTGAACTGTTGGAGAACATTTAGCATGTATTGTCTTATTGAAACGTTCTTGTTGGCTGCATATTCATTTTTATTATGTGTGGACTATGCATTTTACAACATAATCATCTTCTGCGTAATTGCTCATATGTTCATTCCATCCAACTTGTATTTGCTCCAGGCATGTTGCATTTCATCTATTTCTACTCTTTTGCTGAAGAGGAAAGTTGATCTTGGAGTTTCCTATGGCCCAAAACTAATTTCAATTGAGCTTAGTTTCTTGGCCTCTAAGTTAGGTTAGGGCTCTAAGCAAGCTAAAATTTAAAAAAATTAAGTAATTGGAACTTAGTTTTTAACTCTACTTAGACATTCGAAAGGAGTCCATTTTCCCCAAATCTCAATTTGAGATAGAATCCCGAGTTAGGCACAGATTGTTCCATCATTGAGAATCGAACACGGGTCCTAGCCGTGCCCGTCATCTTAGATGTAGCACATTAACCACTTGTGCTCAACCTCGTGGTTAGAATCCCGAGTTAGGCATCTGTTTGAATCCTAAATTTACATGATTTCTAATTTGACTTTTAATTGACTTAGACTTCTTAGACATCTAGGTTGGTTATGCTTCTAATTTAACTAACGTTCTAAGAGCACAAGAATTCTAAATGGAGTTGAACTTTGAAGAGTTGTTGAGAAAACTCTAGAAACTTTTGTCCTAAACCTTGGGCCCTAGGTAGAGTTATAAATTGATCTGCTTCTTATGAGGAATTATGTTGACTCTATTCCAAGTGTATGCAATACACAGATTGCTCAAGTCTTAGCTATAGGTACGGGCTCTAGACAATCATGTGTTTGAATGTTTGTATTTCTAACCTTGTGCCAGTTTGGTTAAACTTTTCAAAGAAGCACTTATGGAAAGAGGAATATTAAGAGAATCTTGAAATAACTGTGTTTTAGCTTCTGTATCCCAATTTTTTCAGAAGCTCTCTCATTTAACTTCTCCATAAACATCTATAAGCTTATAAGGGATTTTTTGTAAGTGACGAACCATAAACTTAATTTAATTGAAAAGCTCCCATAAGTCTCACTACCCAGTTTCTCTAAACTAGGTTTGCGATCAGTTGGCTTATTTTATCAGCTCCTTTTTAATATATGTTTTCTACGTTGAAATTATCTGATTTTAGGTAGGGAAGAAGGAAAAGAGAGAATAGAGACTGAATAGTCTGAAATTGATATCGATTTGACGTTATAAAAAATACGAAGCACTAACTCCTATATTTACTAATATTAGTCCCCGAATTCTAATTTAATGAGGAAACATTTTGAAATATAATAAAATATGAAAACCACTGAAAAGTGAAAACATATCATCTATGATACCCTAAAATATTCTAAAATATGCAAAATATATTATGAAATATTTTCTGGAAGTTCTAACTTCTAGAGTTACTATGTATTTCCTTCTTCAGGTTCATTGGATAATGGTAACAAAGGAGAAAATGTAGAATGGTGGTCTGATCCTGACTCAAAAGTTCACATTGCAGTTGGTTGCGACTTCTGCGGGGTAAAATCTCAAGTCCCTCATCTTGCATTTTTTGTTGATGTCCTGCTTTATTTTTTGTTTTTGTATCTTAGTTACCTTTTTTTGTGGGGTGGGGGTCTGGTCTGGGTTGGTGTGAGTGGAAATGAATGTGAATGTTGCTATAATAGGACATATCAAATTTCTGTTTCATTGACCTAGATAAGTAGTCACCATTTTATGTGGTTGTTGCCTGTCTTTGTTAACTGCTTGGTATTTTGACTGTAATGCATACCCTGTTCTAGCTGCAAACCTGTATCTGTAACACAACATTGCTAACTTACAATACTTGTACATATTGATATAGTTTACGACGATCACTAACAGTAATTTAATGATGCTTTCATAGCTATTCACCTCATAACAAGTTTCATTGGTATTGTTTTCAAGTTGATCTATTATTCTATGTCACTACTATTTGAGATGCCTAGCTTAGAAGTCTTATTTACTTTTCTTTATTTGTTTTGTATATGGTCTTGTTTGGGTGCAAAAGCTCTAGCTTTTAACTTATGGAGAAGTTAATCTTATTTTGCACTCTTATTTTTCTCATTTATACTAAAGATGAAAAGTTGTTAATAGATAGATAGGTACTTATGGAGAAGTTAAAAAACATAGCCTTTGAAAAAGGTAAAGAGCAAAAGTTAATTTCAACTTCTATGAGAAGTTATTAGATAAAAAACACATGTTAGAAGTGTTTATGGAAAAGTTTATCCAAACTAGGCCCATCTCTCAAACTTGTTGCGATTATGAGCTAGTTTGGATAATTTTTTCTATGAGAAAATGCTATATCCTCCTACAAATCCTCCTACATATCCTCTTCCTACTTTATAAAGTAAGAGAGAATACAATTAATATCTTGAAAACATAAAAAACATTTAGACATTCCTTCATTTAGTAATTAGGAGGATTTGTAGGAATACAATGTAGGAGGATTTAAAATTATTCTTTTTCTATAAACACTGTGAGTTATGAAGCCCGGATATGTAGTACAGATACGGGTATGATACGACATGGATACACGGATACGACAAATTTTAGAAATTCAAGATACGACACGGCCTAGATACATTAGCAAAATTTTATTAAAAAAACTTATATAGATGCAGAATACTTGTAAAAAAAAAAAAGAAAATTGATCATTTCTCAATAATATATAACTATAATGATCACAATTTACAAAAAAAGATACTTGTGATCATAACAGAAATGATAGTCAATAGAGTTTTCTTCACTTAATCACCTAAATCATAATATATCTTAACCCCTATGTCAGAATATCAACAAAAAGCATCATTAAAAGAACTCAAAACACCATCAGCTCTATGCAATAGCCAACCACTCAATAGTATCTTTAGCAATCTACTAGCCACAGTCTGAGTTTTTTGACTCATAGCTTCTTATATAAGCTGAAATTAGCTTTTACACTCCAATTTCTTTTCAAAAGTTATCTTCTTTAACTTCTTCATAAGCACCCATCTATTTAATAGTATTTCCTCTTTTCCATATATGAGAAAAGTAAAAACGCAAAGCAAAGCCAACTTTTCTATAAGCTAGAAGTTGGGCTCCTGATCGAAACAGGACCTATACTATATGTGGGTCAGTTGTCTGCAGTGTGATAATGTGTGGCATGTCTGTACAGATGTACCCTATCATTGGAGATAGATACAGATGCATTGACTGTAAGGAGAAGATGGGTTTTGATCTTTGTGGTGAATGCTACAACACCCAGTCCAAGCTTCCGGGCCGGTTCAATCAACAACACACCTCAGAGCACAGGTTCAAGCTCGTACCGCCCAATATTATTCGCAACATAATGTTGAGGCTGGTGACCGGACAGTTAGGGGACAGTTCCGTCGACAGCGAGTCTTTAGGAAACATAGAATTCACAACCGAAGTCTCTGGATTGTCTGATGATGGAGAAGATAACCAGAATGATCCTGAAGCTACAAATTGAAAAAAAGGGGGGGGGGGGGGGGGAGTTGAACTCAAGATGTCAATGGTCTTCTGTTGGTGTTGCTTCTTGTTGCTGATCTGGCAACAGATGCAAATAATGTTAATACTTGAAGCAAGTTTGCCAATCCAATTGGTTGGGGAATTCTCAAATAATCCACATGGTTTATGTGATTTTCCTTATTCATGCCATCAATCTTCTTGGCATTATTTTTACATCCCAACTGAATATTATGTCTCCAGCTTGTGGCAATCCATGACTTGTATGGATTGCAGGCAAATTCTGTTAGGCCTTGATGTTAAGAATCATATACTTGGGTATTTCAAGATATTCAGGAATGTACATATTCTAGGAGTTTGCCTGAAATACATGAAAATGTGTTTATTATAATAATCGGTTTTTATCATCCTATGTATGAGGGATGCACTATATGATTACAAGGGTCAAGTTTATCTTGTTTGGATAATTTTTTCTATAAGTATTTATAGTGAGCTTTCGAATTAATAACTTCTCATATAAGTTAAAATCAGTTTTTACACTTTATTTTTTTTAATTCTCCATAAACACCTATTTATTTAACTATAACTATTTAACAATTTATTTTTCATATATGAGAAAAATAGAAATGTAATATAAAGTTAACTTTTTCATAAATTAGAAATTAAACTTCTGAATACAAATAAGACCGATGTTACTTTTCAAAACAAGTTTACAAAGGTGCCCTTCATTTTTTTCCATTTGGAAGAACATTGAATGGCCAAACAGTTTCTTTAATGAGTTGTCTGCTAAGGGGCATCACATATGGTTCTGTTTGTATTGAATGAATGATCCATAGTATTAGTACCGATGTTGATAGCACCTTACTTTTGGTTTACCTCTCTTCCTTTCCCCTCGTTTTTCGAAGATGTTTGTCTACAAATGGTTTAGATTGCTAGGTTATAACCATGGAGAAGAGTATTATTGGCTCTCCTCTGTTTTGATCTGGCATCAAACTTTAACTTGTAGTTGTACCCATTGGAGGTGTAAAGAGGACATTTGTCCCTCTGTTTGTGTGTTTTCCATTTTTTCAATATAAAAATCATAAATTAATGTGTAAATTTTATTAATTATTAATAATATATGTTATACATAACTTATCTCATATGTAGAATTGAATAAAAATAAATATAAAATATGAAGTATTATAGAGTGTGTTAGAAAGATTTTGTCAGAGAGTGTGATATTAAAATTCAAAGTTTTATTAACTAATAACTAGGTAAATAATAACTAATAACTAAATATAATTTTATTAAAGTTTTATCCCTGTAAACGGGATCTAATAACTAAATATAATTTTATTAAAATTCAAAGTTAAAACGTTCAAAGTTTTAATAATTTCTTATAATTTTGTTTTTTTTTTTGGTCAAACTTATAATTTTGTTTAGTTATTAAATATTGACTCCATCCCTGATCCCTGTACACGGGCTCTAGTCCAATTGAGCACGCACTCCTTTTTTCGTTCTATTCTACTAAACCGGCGGTTTGTACTTTAGAAACATGGGACAGATTTTCATTTTTTGGGAAATGAATAAATAATGGTTTGCAAATTTATCTCATATTTATCCCCTAAATTTTAATTACAATTAATATTAAGTTATGTAAGGGCAAATTTGGAAAGAAAATATGACACCAAAATGGCAGTTATTCTCCATTATCTCCTTTATATATAGGTATATATTACACTTGAAACAAAAAAAAAATTCAGTGAAAATGGACAAAGAATTGGATAAATTAAGTCCTAAATATTAATTAGAGTACATTTTATTTTCTTTAGAGTAATTTAATTTCTTAGTATATTCCTTCTTAAAAGATGACACATGTTATTTTTAACTTTTTGTTTATATACATTTTAAATCTCTAATTTTGTAAATTTTTTTATTTTTCATTCTATTAAAGTTAGTTGTACTACACACTTATTTCATAACTTTAAATGTTTGTTTAATATTTTTATATTTTATTAATTTAAAAATACCAATATAATGTACGCACACCTGTTAATTAATAATGCAAATGTGAGTACTCTTGATATTATTTCATTGTTCTCGAGAATCTCAGTCTCGTCGATATTATAAAGTCTGTACTCACCCTATTATCAAATTCACTAGATAGAAGTGGTAGCTCAATAATATTCATTTTGGGTAGTTATGAAGTGGAAGCTTGGGACTTTCTCTCTAGTGTATATAGTGCACGTTAAAAGGTGACCATTCTTTTGTGCAGTATAGGCTGGCATGGAATATTACTTGTTCTGCTTTCCCATAGTGTCATGCAAAAGTAACCACCCAGGGTATGACGATGTTGATTATAATCATTCAGAATCTTAATTCATCGTTTTTTTTTTGAGTTGTATTTCGTTGCTTCTAGTTGTGCTATTAATTGAAGAGATTGCCGGTAAAGATTTTTTCTTTTTTAGTTGAAATAATATTTTTCTGCACTTTCTTGGATAAGTATTTGTTAACTAGAGTTAGTTTGCTTATTTGTAATAACTAATTGTGGTTAGTTAATTTAGTTAGATTAACTAGTACTTTCTGTTAGAGTTAATTGGAGTGGTACTCCTAACAGCTTGTGTATAAACTCATTGTAATGGTGTAATTATCTAGTTGATGAATATATTACTCAGCTTATTTCGTGATGGTGTTCATCTTTCTTCCTCATCTTTTTTTTTTATCACTGCCATTTTCACATTTTGTTTAGCAAAACGACAAGTCTCACATGGTTTATTATTTCTAGTACATACAATTAAAGGAAATATATCATGTAAGTGTGTAAGTTTCTCATGTGAAAGGTGTCCAAATCTAAGATGTCAAATATTACAAGTGGTAGAAATGGTAAAGTGTTTACAGTATATGTAGAGGGCAGTTGCAAGGTTTCAACAGTAAGGTAGTAAAGTCCACCCCTTGACTCAGTTGCACCAATCATCTTCAAGGTATTGATGTCATGTATCATACAAGAATCACCATTAAAAGTCAAATGACAATCAAGGGATTTAGCAAGTTTTGACACTGAGACCAAATTAAAAGTAAAAGCAGGAATATAAAGCACATCATGAAGATATAATTGTGTAGAGAAAACGATTGTTCCTGCCATGTGTGTTGTCATTTGAAAGCCATTGGGTAATTTTACCACAATTGGCTTTATTTTTCTGAGACAATGACAAACATGATCTGTTGTTCATATGTCATTCAGCTTCTTAAACTATCACACTGAGAGATAGCACAAACAATACCTTTATTGTTTTGCCTAGAAGTAGAAACTTGGTTAGTGGCATGAGATGATCTTTGGTTCTGCAAGATAGCCAAGAGTGCATCCCTCTGCTCAACTGTAAAGGTAAAACTGTCACTTCTAGCATCCTTAGAGTTGTCCTCATGCACAATGGATCCAGATTCATCATCATCCTCGAATTGGTCATTGTCTTGAGTACGATTATTGATCATTAAGCCTTCATTCTTCTTGAAATTAGGTGGATAACCATATTTCTGGTAGCAGCTATCAACTGTGTGTCCAATCTTCTCACAAAATGTGCACACTTTGGTGCTTTTGCCTCTTCCAGAACCAGTTTTTGTTCTAGAATTTGCATACTGACCACGGCCTCTGACTTTGGTATTTCCTGCCCTTGAGTCAGCAACATTAGCAATCACTCTAGGTTCTTGCATCTCAAACATTCATCTGCCTTTCTTGCTGAATCAACATACTAAAAGTAGTATTGATATCCGAATAGGTTTAGATAACATGATTTGAGAACAAATAGTTGAGTAGATCTCCTCTTGGACCTCACAGATACGAAACACATCACCTTGGTAGTATCTTTGGTGAAGTTCATACCACACTTCACTTGCAACATTCATCCACAAGAGTCAAGCGAATGCATGATCCATGATAGGACCATCGAAATACATCGGTACCATGCCAATGAATTCGCAAAGTTTGGTCCTGGACGCGGAATTGTTCCATCCACGAAGCCAATTTTGTGCTTTGTACTCGAAGAAACAGTCATAGATCTTGCCCAAGAATTGCAGTTTTCACCACTACTGGTCAAAACAGAAGTTACAAGCACTGTTGCAGGGCTCTCGTTCGGGTGAATGTAGAATTTAAGGATCGTCATCGTTGTTTGTCATGGATGTAGAGCAAGGATGAACAAGAAACATGCACAAACGAAATCAAAGATATGAATCGCAGCAAAAAAATGAAAAAGGATCTCTCGGATCAAATGGCAAAGATACCATGTGAAAATGGCAGAGATCAAAGAAAAAGATGAGGAAGAAAGATGAACACCATCACGAAATAAGCTGAGTAAATGTACTCAGGTACTGTATATTCATCAACTGGATAATTACATCATTACAATGAGTTTATGAAGAAGCGCTTAACTAAGCAAGCTTTTCATAATAACATTGATTAAGCGCTTAATCAAGCTATATAACCACAATGTACCCTTTTTTTTAATCATAACCTCAATTAATGTACCTAAATAATTAAGAATTATCTTGTAATCATATTCTCATTACGCAAGGTGTAAACTTTTCATCATTCCAAACTCACTACTGTGGACTTACAGCAAAAAAATTAAAATATGAAAATTTTCATATCCTTAACAAGATGTACGTACTTCTTGTTTCACCCATACAAGAACAATGACTTAAATATGTAAATGGTCTCTGTAAAAATTTGCATTTTGAATTTAGTCCATATTTTGAAAGTTAATAATTTTTTGTCCTCCAAATATCAAAGTCTTTGAATTTAGTCTCTATCTAGCGTTGACCCGTGACATAGCATTCTGATGTCACCCTAAAACGTCTACGTGACACATTTTTATGGCTACGTCAGCTGACACGTCATTTATTCATTAATTCCTATTTTCTTACCTGCTTGCATGTTTATTTATAGGAACTAAAATCAAAACATGTAATTTTTACAAGGACTAACTTAATAACTTAATACGATTAGAAGGACTACGTGACATCTCAGGTCATAATTACCCCCACCCTCCTTCACTCTCCTCCTCCACCACCACCACCACCACCTCCCTCCTCTCATGGCTTCCCCCTCTCCTCCACCACCCCCTCCTTCTCCTCCATCCTCTCATGGCTTCCCCCACCCCCACCTCTACCACCACCCCCTCCTTCTCTGCCCACCCACCACCCTCTCCTCTCCATCAATTTCCTTCTCCTTCAAGTGCTTGCCTTCAAAATCCTACTGCTTCGAAATCCATGATATTACAGAAGAATAATGAACAATAATGGTGAACAATAATTAAGAACCAGAAAAAAAAAAACAAAGAGGCGCTGCCACTGCAACAAAGCATGCTACACATTAATTTGAACCACCCCATAAACCTAATTGTAATTCCACTTTAAGAAAAAAACGTGAACTTTGAAATCAAATCTGTATTTAGTGTTGCATAGCAAGATCTTTTGTGAGTGCCCTTCCTTTGGGGGTGGAGGGAGAAGAGAGAGAGAGGTGGTGGTGGTGGGGGTGGGGGTGGGGGTGGAGGTGGAGAAGGGGGAAGACGGAAGGTGGTGGGGGTGGAGGGAGGAGAGAGAGAGAGGAGGTGGGGGTGGTGGTGGAGAAAGGGGAAGAAGGAAGGTGGGGGGTGGAGGGAGGAGGTGGAGGTGGAGAATGGGAGAGAAGAGGAGGGACTAAATTCAAAACACGTTTTTTTCATAAGGACTGAGTTAAAAACTTGATATTTTTATATGTATGTGTGACGTGTAAGCCACGTAGATTTAATGAGGTGTCACGTAGACATTTTATAATGACATCAGAATGTCATGTCAGCGGTCAACTGAAGATAGAGATTAAATTCAAAAACTTTGATATTGGAGAACCAAAAATTGTTAACTTTCAAAATAAAAACTAAACTCAAAATATGAATTTTTAGAGAGACCATTTACATATTTAAGCCAAGAACAATCAAGATGTACTACTTAAAAGAGGCGCAAGAATAAACAGAAATTTCATTCGAAGCAATATTATGTGACATATTTTCAAGGCTTATATATACTGAACTATAGCTGATTAATTAAATTGTACCTACGTTCTACTGTGGTCGGAGTCTTTAAGAGAGTTTTTTTTCCTTTAGGAGTCATAGCCAAATTAAACTTTGAATCAGAGACAATTCTTTTTATCAATTTTAGATTATGGCTCTCTTTAGCAAGTCTTATTCGCTAGCGGTTAGTGGACTTGAGTAGCGGATTTGAAAAAATAGAAGTGTTTGATAACGAATAGCGTTTATCGTTTTTCCAGTAGCGTTTAGCGTTTTTTAGACGCTATTTGAAGTAACGTTTGAGCTTATAGTGGATAGCGTATGATTTTTTCTCTCATTTTTACTCTCATCGTTTTTATTAAATTCCTTCTCTATCCTCTCTTAAATAAAATAAAAGATTATTATAATAATAATTAAATAAATAAATAAATTTTTTTAACCAATGAATAAATTATTTTAATGATAATAAATAAACAAGTAAATAAACACAACTATAAATAAAATAAAATAAATTTAAATATATTGTTTTTAACCAATAAGAATTATTTTAACGAGGTCACAGTAGATAATAAGTAAATAAATAAATAATATCATTAAGATACAAATTTTAAAATTTTAACTTCTAAATATAATAATAATTAGTTTATTATTTAGAAATATTTTATCATATTTAATATTTAATATAATATTGATTAAAGAAATATAAGCAATAATTAAATATATTATTTTATGTCATTTTATATTTATCAGCTAGTTTAATCGTTAATTTTACCAAACATTTTAAATTCAATTTAGTAGTTTATCCACTGTAAACTCATCTGCTATCTGCTACTAAATCTACTATACGCTAACTTATTCACTATCCACTATAAGTTATCTGCTGTTTTTTGTCACACCGAGCCTATATATGATTCAGTCATCATGTCATGTGCGCGCTATTAATTTAATTTGTATACTAGTTGAAGTGAATATTTAATTTCGACTTACTTTCTGATATAAAACTACTTTACATTTATATTATGCAATTATACGTTTAATGAACTCATTCCTAAATATTAAATTAGACTACACTTTCTTTGTTTATTCTTCCTTCAAAAATAAATGATATATGTCGTTTTCAAATTTTAAAAACATGTTTAAAATAATTAATGATGCATTTTTTATTTATAATTTTTTAAGATTTTACATGAGTTAATTCTACACATTTTTTTATAATTTTAAATATGTTTTCTTACAAATTTTTCTTTCACTTATATTTTTAATTAAATTTCCATGCTCTTACAGTACATGAGATCGATATATACTAATGAGTTTTTTTTTGGTACAATATACTAATGAGTTTAATTTTTGGTGGGCACTAATGAGTTTAATTTTGATATCTTATAACAAAAAATATTATTTAATTAATTATATGTTCGATCCGTCTGTGCGATCATTAAAGATTTGATATTTAAATTATTCTAATAACATTTTGAACATGATTGCTAGTACTCCACAAAGATAGTTTTAGTTTTTTTTATGTCCCAAATCTTTAATTGTTTTAGATTTTTAAGGTATAATTTATCTTTTTTTCCAACTATACCCCTAGAATTAATTAAAAAGATAAATTAATGAAATTATTTTTTTAATAAAAAATTTATGATAGATAATTAATTGTTATTGGTATTAGTATTGTGATTAATGAAATGCACCAATTATCAACAAGTGACTCTTGCCTTTTTCTTTTCTGATACAACAAAGTACACATTTCTATATCACCTTTTAATAAATTTAATAAAGAGCAATTAAAGTAATAATTAAATACTACAAAAAAAAATCTATAAAAAATGAAATAGGGGTAATATAGTCTAAAATTTACACATTTAATTATTTCTTAATCTGTGTGTCAAAATTTTAAACTATTTTTATTTTGGACAGGAGGAAGTAATAGGTTTTTAAGATAAGAAGTAAATACAAAAATAAATCCAATCGTGTGGTACTATTCCTGCAAGATCGATGTCCATACACTAACTTAAACCCTGCATTCAATGCAGAGACAGGAAATGCCCTGATTGAAGTGTAAGGACGAAATTATTGTGGCATTTCTCAGCTGGTATTCATCTCAGCCTCAGAAAAACGGATCGGGTTTGTGTGCAGTCACCGATGTGGTGCAGTCATGTAGTTAGCACTATCAAAACCGTCGAATTAAGATCGGACGGCTCACGATTTTAGTTTGTATTTTCAGCTCAGTTTATCCTCATCCATCCGATCTAAATCGACGGTCTCGATTGTGACTGCACTAAATCCAAATTCCAGAAAAACGTTAGAAATTACTACCTCTGTTTCAAAACTATAGCTGTTTTAGTATTTTATTTTTGTTTCAAAACTATTGCAGTTTTACAAGTTCAAAGTATCATTAATTATTTTTTTTCCACCTATACCTTTATTTAATAACTAGTAATAGGAGTAGTTGAAAGAAACAACTCCTTATTTAATAACTAGTAGTGGGAGTATAGAGGGTATTTTAGTCTATGTATAATAATATTTTACTTTCATTAAATGTTTCTTAATTTATATACAATAACCTTAAACTGCTATAGTTTTGAAATGGAGGGAGTAACGAACAATGAGGTCAACTAAGGTGAATTGGTTGTCAGAAACTGTGCCCTTATATCACTAGGGTTCATACGGATATCTGGATTCAAGTAATTAAGTTAGCTAGTATGCCCAAATGAAAATTTCTGGTAATAATTACTAATGATGTGGCATATGCTTACAAAGATGGACAAAATTAAAATTTAATGTAATGTACGTAGGAGGATTTGTAGGAAAATTTAATGTTACTTCTATTTTAAAGTTAGAGAATTTAAAATATTAATAAAAGGTTTAATATTTTAATGTTGACAATACATTCTCTGACATATTCGTTCAACATACTACTATGATTGAGTGTGGATTTCAATAAACATGAGGTCTTTATACTATAATTAGTGAGGCTCATTGCCAAAGTGACGTGATTCACATGAAATTTCACCACGTTACTCTAAGTAGGTTTGTTTAAGATTTTTCTCAAAATGGAAAAATGTGCTTCTCGAGACACTTTTTATTGAAGTAAGTTTTTACTGCTTTCACTGGAATCACTTCTATAAGACTTTGCAAAAGCTAAACTAAATAAGTGTTCAAGGTATCCCTACAAACTTTAACTCTTTGAGTCGACTATGGGACAATTAATCCCCAAGTTAGGGATTAATCACATTTAAAGTTCCTCACTCCTATGGGATTCGAACTGAATCCTATATCCTACAAGCTCATTATATATTACCAACTAAGTCATGCTCGTTAAGTAAAAATTTAATGATTCAAACCGTAATAGCACATATTTAATAGATTTTCATTTACTCAATGTGGTTTCGACACTCTTCGATGACGTACTTATGACTTTTACAAAGTCAAACCATTCACTCATATTAGGATAGTGGTCGAATATTATTATTTATTCAGTTACAAATGTTTGTAATTATTTGGAAAGTCAACCACCAGTTGATAAGATTATGATATATGTGAAGAATACTTCTTATAATGAGGGAAGTAATTATTAGATCATAATAAAATAAATGTTTAATTACACTTTTAGTCTCTTAGTTATTGCAATTGTGTAATTTGGATTTTTCAGTTCAATTGAGCGAACTGGGTCCCTCGATTATTTCAATTGTTATAATCAAATTGCTCTGTCATTATGTTGACCAATTTTTAACAACTAGAGCCTATGTGGCACACGTGGGGACGAATTTACATTAAATCGGGTCACCTTGCCATAATGTAGGTAGCCAGAAATTTTTTGAAGCAAGTCGGGTAACACGTGATGCAATACATGTTGCTTAAAATCTCTTACTTGTGAGATTCTTTGCATGTCATCAGTACCAAGATCTCTTGACTCAGTGCCAAGGTGGCCCGATTTAGTGTAAAATCAATCTCCCATGTGTGCCACGTAGACTCTAGGTGTTAAAGATTGGACGACATAGCGATAGGGAGACTTAATTGCAACAATTAGAATAATTGTGGGACACAATTCACACAATTGAAAACTATGGGACCCAAATCTCATAAACACGATAACTGGGGACCAAAAGTACAATTAAGCTTAATAAAATAAAAACTTCTTGAGTGTGCATAGCTATGATCTAATCATTACTTAACTAAGTTGTTCCACATGCAATGGTTTTGAAAGCTAAGATTTGCCGCGAAAGATCACTTCAAGCATAGAATGACGGCTTAGATAGCAGAAAACAGTGGTGGCCATGCAAACACTTCAACACTCAAGTCATTTTTTGCCTGAGAAGGTCTAGGGAGTATTTATTATATATACCTTAGCTAGCCTTCAAAAAGGAACGGTTGCAACGAGTTTCGTATTTTCCAAAATGCAAATTTTTTTTTGTCAAAGATCAAGAGATAAATTAAAAGGCATAAAGCCAAAGGCCGAAGCCTACAAACACAGGCCCAAATCAGCATAGGCTGGAGACAAATAACAGATAACAATTCTCAACTACTTCGCAGCTGTCAACCAACAAGGTTAGTAAATGCATTAACACTGTTCAGCTGAACCACCAATGGAAAAGAAGAGTCAGGCTCCAAAATGCAGTTGGAAGGCATGCTCGTGCATGCAAACCCCATCAAATGGGCTTTGGGGCTTGCTTTAGGCCGTGGACTAGATTGAGCCCAAACTCAGTCAAGAACATTATCTAATTCTTTTTCTACATGTGACAATAGTGTGATGTTCAAAAGACTATTCTGCTTTTGACCAAAAAAAAAAAAAAAAAAGACTATTCTGCTTAGAGATTTGTTGTGGGTTGGGTTGTCTCACGTAGGCATGTGTTGTTCCGAAAGGAATTAAAAAGAACAAAAAAAATAAAAGAAAGTTGATAACTCTATCAAGGTATAGGAGGATGTGCTTTTTCAATTTTTGGTGTTGTTTTAGGATGTCTAGCTAATCTGTTTACTTGGAGTATGTGTTTATTTGTTGTGCGTTGTTGTAATACTCTCATTTTAACATCCTTATTATGTAAGTTTCGTTGGACTTACTATATCAAAGATACTTAAGAAAAAGACTTATGTAAACAATATATCTATTAATCTATATGCGTATTTCAATATTAGATTTTTGCAATACGTACACCGAAACTGTGAATGAAATCAAACTAATTTTCTTAACAAATTTTGGGAGAAACCTGTTTTCTTGGTTGATAATAAGGATATCAGCATGACTTTGATTTGGTGCATATCACAATGTTCATGCATGCGTGGGACTTCATTCCTTCAAGTTTGGACCACCGTTCTATATGGTGTCCCAGTACTTTCTCCGCGCCAACACTCTTGCGGAAGATCCTACTTCTATGACACCTATTGAAAGAGTGAGATATTGGTTATCAACAAAAAAAAAAGAGTGAGATATTGGATTATTAATTTAATTAATTGTGGTGTGGTCCATTAATAATGTCCCCGTCCATGAGGAGGAGGAAGCCATCACTGCTGAAAATATTGAATTCAATTCAATGTACCCTTAATTAGGTTGGTTGCCGATTTTGGAAAAGCAGGCCCACATTTATATTATTCTTTTGGATATATTTTTTTTTCACAGGAAATCTTTCAAGCGCAACTGTAGAGACTGATTCATTCGAGGATCTAGAATGTATTTTAGGACTGTCTCTGTCGAATGATGAATTTCCACACATATAAGACAGGAATCGAACATTGACCACTTGCTATTCTTTTGGATATGAAATGCATTTGGGCATGCAGGAGCAGAAGTATTTATTATCTCAATTCTACATTTTTTTGGAGTCAACTTATATCAATTCTACTTGAAGCACACGGAGAAGCTACAAGATGTCGATCGAGCAAGGCCTGAAACTTGAATGCCAGTCTCTACACCGTACATAGCCGCGTGTTTCAGAAGTCATATATTCCCTCTGTTCATGTTAATTCTCAAGTTCAGAAAATAAAAAAATTGATTACTTTTTCAATACATTGTTAATTTTTTATATAATTTTGTTCATGCACAGTGTAATCTTAGAAAATATAGTTGTAGATTTTTTTTGGTAAGTATAAAGTTTAGATTAGGGCAAGGATTGACCTCATGTAATGTCAGAGCCAACCACCAACCTCAAAAGGATTTATAGTAGAATTTACCGATTGTCTATCCCAACCCACAATGTAAATTTGCATTAGATGGGTGAAAATCGTGAAAAAATGGGATTCAAACCCCTGTCCTAGCTAATAGGACAGAAGGCTCTAGCCAATTAGTTCACCCCATGGGGACCCAAAAAATATATAGTTGTAGGTAATGTAATTATTAATAAATTATAACAACAATTTGGTAAAATTGTACTATTTTTTGAATATATTTATTTATTGCATTTATTAATTATAGTAAAATAATCTTGGTGGGCAAATAATCTGAAATGGAGATAGTACATTTCTACTGAAAAATAAAAATTGAATGTTTATTAAATGAATGAAAGGAAAAAGAAAGAGGAGAAAGAAAAGAGGAGTGCTAACAAAACACTCTCTAACATACTCTTTTCAATACTGTCTCTATGATTAGTTGAAATTCACATGGATCTCATTAAATGATGTGGGTCCCACATCCTATTTAGTGAGACTCATTTTCAAAATCGTGAGACCTATATGTATTTCAACCAATCATAAAAAATGTATTGAAAAGAGTATATTAGAAAATGTGTTGTCAGTCCTCTCGAAAGAAAGTGAGAAATATTACAAGTGATGTAATGAAAAAGGAAAAAGAGAAATAGTCGCACTTATAAAAAACGAGAGAAACAGTAAATGTAAAAGTAATGATGAGAATAGGATACAAGAAAATCATAATAGTAAATAGATTATATATATCAGGAAGGGATCAAATTACACCGGTGTAACTATTGGACGATGTTACACCGCTAATAATTATTCACCGGATAATTATATTCTAAAACTCACCGTTGGATTAAAAGATACTATTATGTAGATCATTCCTATAAAATTTCACATCAATCTAAAATCATTTGATGTGTCATTGAGATACGTCAAGATTAATGTCTTTTAAAGTGTATGAATTTTGACGTATCTCAATGACACATCAAATTATTTTAGATTGATATGAAATTTTATAGGAATGATTTACATGATAGTATCTTTTAATCCAACGGTGAGTTTTAGAATATAATTATTCGGTGAATAGTTATTAGCGGTGTAACATTGACCAAAGTGTTACACCGGTGTAATTTGATCCCTCCTCTATATATATATATATATGGGTTCAATATATTTTGTGTTCTTTTTTTTAGCAATTTTTATTTTTAGTCTCGTATATTTAAATCACACCTTTTTGAGTTCTCTATTTTTAAAAATAGGTTACATTTAGTCCTTTAACCGACTTTGTTAAGCTAAATATTAACGTGACTAGCAAACTTACACTTTTAGATAAGTAAAATAGATGTCATGTAATTATGTGTAATTTAAATTTTATTAGTCACGTCAATACTTAATTTAACGAAGTTAAAGAAATTAAATATGACTTATTTTCAATAAAAAACAAAAAAATTATAAAATAAGAGATCAAAATTTTTTTTTTTGACTTAAAAGATCAAAAATATTTGTAACCCTATAAAAAAATGGATGGTGTGCTGTCAATGTGTATTGTGGTTGTTCCAATTAGAGCTGGGTAAGTGGGCCAGCCCGGCCCATTTAGGTCCGGTCTGCATTAGCCCGCGTTTTGAGTGGGTTGGGCTAGCCCGGTCAGCAATTTAAATGGGCTCATTTTATCAGGCCCGCGTCCGCACCGCTAAGTCTGCGGGCTAACGGGCCGGCCCGCAGACCGTAAATAAAAAAATGAAAAAAATAACTAAAAATGAGAAAAACATTAAAAATTCAAGGAAAATAAATATTTACAATTTAAGTACATGTTTTTATAAGCAAAATTATATATTATTAATACTAAAAGTTGATTTTCAAGAGCACAGGGTATGCCAAAAAAACACCACAAATGAATACAAGATAATATAAAATGCTAGCTAAAGGCAAGGGAATACAAGATCATAGATATAACTACTTCCCTTGAAGATAATCGCGTCCTGTAAAAAAAGCCACACCCGTGGTGTGGATACTGTTCTTGTCTTTTATATTGGACAGAACCGTTCACAAGTGTGACACGAAAACCCACCCCTGGTGTGAAAGTCCCAGTCGATGACTCATGGTTGTTTTCAGAACTGTTCACAGGTGTGATACCAAACCCACCATTGGTGTGAAACTCTCAGTCTGCGAGCCAGCCCGCAAAACCGCGGACCAAACCCGTTGGACCCGCGGGTTAAACGGACTGGGCCAAAAAAGCCCGCATTTAAACGGGCTACTATTTTCAAGGCCCTTAGCCCGCGCGAACTGCGGGTTAAACAGACCGTCCGTGAATCAAGGCTCGTATACCCAGCTCTAATTCCAATAAAATATGGAATCCGAAGAAAATGGCGGGAGGGCGCGAAAGAAAAATTGAATATGGTCTTGTGTGTGCGGCGCGAGGGAAAAGGCTAACGACACAACACGCTCCTTTTTCGTGAAAACAAAAAAAAAAGGAAAAGTTGAGAGAGAGAGAGAGCGAGCATGTGCGAGTGCGAGATTCCGGTTTTCGGGAGGGCCGTGATTGGTAGAGACTAGAGAGTGTCAGTCACAAACAACAACTCAGCAATGTTTTTTCTTTTTTTTTTAATAAAAACTCAGCAATGTTTTTATTGTTGTTATCATTGGCCTTGGGACTAGCACCACCACCATGGTAAAATCAACCAAATCAGAGTCAATAATGGCAGCGGGAATTTAGGCTTGCCCAATCTCTCAATAATCAATGCCTCCCAATTAGGCTGGTCAATGGGCCCGAACTCGTAGGTATCCATTCGAATTCGTCTCGATTTTGACAGGAAAAATCTGTTTTGATTGGGATCGGGGATGGGTTTGGATTTTTTCCGCATTTAAAAGTCGGGGTTGGGGTCGGGGTCGGGGTTAGGGAAACTAATACCCGCCCCGAACCCGCCCCCAAACTTGTCTCGTACATTTATTACACTTATAATATAATATTTAATGCATTAATATTATAAAAAATTACATTTTTAATTCTTTATTTCTTCATTATTATTTGTCTAACAAAATATATTAAAAAAATATCTTAAAAAGTAGAGTAGTAAATTTCTTTAATTCTATCAAAATTAAAATTCTAAAATAAAAATTTGGATTCTAAAATACTAGGTGCGGGGGCGGGGAAACCCGACACCCGCCGGGGGTGGGAATGGGTGTTGATTTTTTAACTCCGACCAAGATCGGGGGGCGGGGACGGGGAATGTAAAACCCGCCCCCGCCCTGCCCCGCCCCGTTGCCATGCCTACTCCCAATATATCCGTCACTCACAGGGTGCAATATTGCTTCAGCTTTAGGGCTGACTTGGTGGTAGATTTTTTTTTTCTAGACCAAGGTATCATCGTGTGCGTGATCAATCTCTTCAAGTCAAATAGAATTTTATAAACAACAAAGTTTCACCATGTGAGATTTAAAACTGTTATATTTATGTGATTTGAATTTGAATCCAAAACCTCTATTTAAACTAAAAGAGACATATATCATTTTACCCAAACTCTCAATGGCACTTGGTGATAGATTTGAACATTTGGTAGTGAGATTTGTGTTTTTTATTTTATTTTAAATATATTTTTCTTCTGTGTAATATATATGATTTTTTATTTTTCTTTCATTTTATTTCATCTTTATAATTTTTTTTATATGTTTTGGTCTCTTATCATTAGTGTTTTGTTGTTAAATATCATTAGTATTCTTTTTTTTTTGGGTGGACAAAGCAGGGGAAAACCCCTCAAACAAAACAACCAGAAACAAAGCTAAAAACCCCTTGGGAACACACTCCCAGTCATATCCGCACTGAAAGCAACGGAAGCAAAAGAAGGAAGGCAAGTAAAGATCCTGCTACACGAATTGAGGGACAATCCAAATTTGGCAAACAAATCAGCTACTTGGTTAGCCTCCCTGAGCGTGTGGCTAATGGTGCACTGATTTATCCGACGCATACAGTCTTGAATCTCTTTTGTCACAAGAAAACAGAGGTGCAAGTTAGAGCAACCACCTTGAATCATACGAACCGCAGTGAGAGAGTCAGAAGGTATCTCCACCTTCGAGTAGCCTTCCCCTCTCAAAAGCTTGACCCCTGTGAGAACGGCATGCAGCTTTGGCTCCTAAATTTTCAACCGTGGCATCACAGTTCATCTTCACCCACCCATCCGGTGGCGGCTCCTACTTGATGTTGCGATTCTGGTCCTGCACAGAGATCACTTTGATAACACTGGACATCTCGGAGGACTGCTTAATCCACATTGCATGGTTTCGTATACGGTGGACAAGCTCGTTGCCATTGATAACCAACCCTTGGAACACGTTCTTGTTCCGTCTCTGCCAGATATTTAGAACAGTGAGACCGAACCAGGTGCCCCATCCCACGCCATCCATTTGAAAATCATCATTGAGATTAACTTCCATCCACCTTATCCCTTCTTCGGTGAAGAACCGCGTAAGGACAATACCCTTGGAAATTTCCCACCACGCCATCCTTTGTCAAGCTCCACGCCACATGATCTGTGACATCATTGGAAGGGGGGCTCATTCTAAGGATACAATTCTTGATCTCTTTTGGAAGGAGTCCAGCAATTCGCGTTAGATCCCAGTGCCATCAAAGTTGACCAAGTCACAAACCTTGAGGAATTTCTCCGTGTCTCTCAAAGGCCTAGTAGTTTGGCTAATCAGTTTGGCTCCACTTGTAAGCCAAGTGTCATTCCAGCAATTAATATCTCTCCCTGACCCCACACGCCACTGAAGGTTTGGCTCAATGTGCTTCCACACATGGCTGATACCTTTCCAAAAATTTGACCCAGGGAATGAGTACTGAATTTTCGAGAGGATGTCCCTCCTACATTTGTACTTCGTCCTGATAACTTTGACCCGTGCACATATCTTTTCTTTGCTGGATCAATTGCCATCTTGCTTTCATAAGAGAAGCTTGATTCACATTCCTAGCCGATCTCAAGCCTAGCCCCCCAAGCTTTAGGGGTACAGATTCGTTGCCAGCTCACCAGATGCATCTGCCTTTCACCATCCGCTTCCCCCCAAATAAATTTCCTACATTTTTTTTATCTATTTCATCGCAAATATGTCTCGGGAGATGGACAAATTGCATGACGTACGTAGGGAGTGCTTGAAGCACCAATTGCGTCAGAGTGACCCTCCCGGCAAAGGAGAAAGTTTTTGCTTTCCAATTGCTAAGCCTTTTGTCAACTTTGTCCAAGATAAATAAAAAAGATCCCTGGTTCACCCGTTTATGAAGAATGGGCACCCCCAGGTACTTCCCAAGATCATCCGTCATTTGGTATCTTGCTATCTTGCATATGCTCTTCTAGACATGGTTGTCTACGTTCTTTGAAAAGTAAATCCTAGTCTTTGCCTCGCTTACTTTTTGCCCTGTACACCTGCAAAACAGATTTAACACATACTTCATCAATAGCATCTGGCCTTCACTTGCCTCTGCAAAAAGCAGAACGTCATCAGCGAAGGCCAAATGGGAAATTTTTGGTCCCCCTCTAACCAACTGGATGGGCTTCTAATGGTTGTGATCTACGATTAAGCTAATCATTTGGAAGAGTTTTTCAATGCATAAAACAAAAAGATAGGGAGAAAGAGGATCACCTTGTCTAATACCCCTCGTGGGGTAAAACTCGTCTAGAGTTTTGTCATTCCAGAGGACCCTCATACGAGACGTGGATATGCAATGCATAACTATTTGGATGAATCTCCTGGGTAGATCAATGTCTTCCATTGTTTCTTTGATACAACCCCAACTTAAGCTATCATACGCTTTCTCCAAGTCAATCTTGATGGCCATCCATCCTTTCTTGCCTTTCCTCTTGTGCATTGAGTGAAAAATTTCCTGCGCAATAATAATATTGTCCCGGCTCTGCCTATTTGGGATAAAACTGCTTTGACAGGGGTTAGTCAACATACCCATCACTGTTCTCAAGCGTTGGGCTAAAATTTTAGTGATAATCTTATAGGACACATTGCAAAGGCTAATAGGTCTAAAATCTTTCACATTGCAGACTTGATCCACTTTAGGAATGAGAGTAAGGAAAGTATTATTTACCTCACTTACCTGGGATGGATCGTTAAAAATGCTTTTAACAAGGTTACAGATAGACTTACCAATCACTGTCCATTGACTCTGGTAAAAGGCTGCCTGGAGGCCATCTGGACCTGGCGCTTTGAAAGCTCCCATGTGGTGGATTACATTGAAGATCTAACTGGTGCTAGCATCCCGCCCAAGCATGATTTTATCCTCCTCCCCAAGGGGTGGCAATGCTCCTGAAATGCAAGCTGGCTCTCGATTCCCTTCTTCAGTGAAAAGAGTGTTAAAATAGTTTGTTACCATCGCTTTAAGCTGATCCTGATCACCAACCCAGTTACCCTCATCATCTTCGAGGATATCATATTTATTCTTCCTTCTTCTAACCACAGTGGTGCCATGGAAGAATCTAGTGTTATGGTCTCCAAATTGAAGCCATTTTGCTATAGACTTCTGATACCAAAGCACCTCCTCTTGAAACAAAACACATTCATATTGATGCCACACCTCTCTCTGCTTGTTTTCCAGCACCGGAGATGGGTTACTAGTTAGGCGATGAGCAAGCTCTTTCAATTGGCTAACCAAGTCTCTCTTACGTTGGAAGCCCAAAAACATCTTTGTTCCACTTTATCAGGGCTTGATAAATTTTGGGAATCTATTGGCACCACGGAGCACCTCTCTTCCAAGAGCTTCTCATCAGGTTGAGGAAGTCCTCATGAGTTAGCCAAGACGCTAGGAATCTGAAAGGTCTTATTCTCTTGATTACTCATTTGGACAAGCACCGCCCTATGGTCAGACTTGAAAAATGGGAGATGAAAGACAGCTGCCTCCTGAATTTGATTCTCCACTGTATATTGACCAACACCCTGTCCAAACACTGGAAGAGGTTTCCATGTTTCCACGTAAATGGGCTACCCTGGAAACCTGCATCAATCAAATCACAATCATAAATCATATTATTAAAAGCCATGGAGCTTCTAATAAAAGGGTTAGCAGAACCTCCCTTTCTCTCATGAGACCTACAGATGGTAATGAAGTCTCCTAAGACCACCCAAGGCTCATCAACCCCTTTAGAGAGTCTAATGAAGTCAGCCCAAAGCTGGTTTCATTTAATGTAGTTAGGACTTGCATACATTGCCGTTATGAGCCACTTGATATTTCCTTTCCAGGTTACCCTAGTATCCACGAACTGATTTGAGCTTTCAACAATGTCCACCTTCCAAGAGCCAGTGTCCCACAGACACCAAATACCACCCGCCTGACCTCTGGAGTCCACAATATAATTTTCGGATAGGCCAGTGTGCTTGGCTTGCTGAGGGGCCCGTTGACCACTTGAGTGGGTTTCCATTAGGAGCATCAATGACGCATCATAATTACGTCTAATATCCTTAATCAAAGAAGTGAAGCCTTTGGCTCTGGTACTCCTGCAATTCCAGGAAACAAAATTCATTAGAACTATATGGTTAAAATTGGCTCTGAGAGCCCTTTACCATTCTCGGCCTTTACATGGGCACTATATGAATCATCCCCTGTACCATTGACTTTGGGGTTGGATTGCTCTTTTATGTCCTTAATGAAACCCAATAGAGGATTCGGATCCACAAACTCCATATGTAACACCCTCATTTTTATATAGTTTTTATTGACTTTTAATCTGCTTTAAATTAATTAAAATTATTTAATTAATGAATTTTAGATCTTGGGGGTGAGAATAAGGATATTAACATCTTAGATTTATTTTAGAAGAGTCAAGAGTAGACAAGTTCGCAAAACTGAGTTTTTGCGGGAACCGCATTCTCTCCTGATGCGGGGATAGGGTCCAGTATTTTTCTGGAGGTCATTTTTACTCCAAAATAATATTTTAACGAACCAAAAGTCATTCTTATAATATTTGTGATTTTTAGAAATTTTTCTAGTAATTTTTCAGAAAAACTTTATTTTACCTGCGTTTGGAGCTTTACGGGTAAACCGGGCGCAATCGGGACATGAAAAATAGTCCAAAAATTTAGTTTTGGGTTTCTAAATTTTTCTATATCATATTCAAGTCATAAAATTCATTTCTCATGATTTTACCCATTTTAGAAAAATATTTATCTAAAAAGGGGTTCGAAAACTACGCGTTTTTACTACTTCGAACTACCGATTAAACCCTAACTTGGTGGAATTAAATCCCACAATTTTCCAGTCAGCCATGGGCGCATATGAAGGTCTGATTTCACTCTCTAAAACATTCCAAAAGTCAATTGGGTCAAATGGGGTTAATATTTGAATTTTTCCAAATTAGGTGAGAGAGGTATGACTCCCAACCACCAAAAACATGCAAGCCCATACCTCCCCCATACTCTTCTTGGGTCAGCTGAATTCATGTAGGGCAAGGGAGGAGAGAGAATTCATTTCTTCTTCACTTCATTTTCTCCAAGTTCCAAACTCCATTTTTCTCTCATATTCTCAAGCATTCCTACACACCAAAAGGCTAAGTTTTATTGAGTTTTTGGCCACCAAAGCTTTAAAAAAAAGGTTTGGATCATCATTCTAATCCATAAACTTCTTTCATTTTTTCATTTCCACCACTTTCATTTTTTCATGAAAGCTTGAGTTCTTCATTTCACTAAAAGTAAGCTTTTTCTTGGTTTAGGACTCCATTGGAACCTACAAGCTTGAAAACTACCTTGGATCTATTTTCCTTCAAGATTTGAGTAAGTATTCCTCTACTCAAATTTCTATACCTTAGGGTTTGGTGATTTTCATAAAACTCATATTTTTATGGTTTGATTTTGGTGTATTTTGTGAAAGGTTAATTTTTCTAAGTGTGGGAACATCAAGACTTCAAGGAGGCCACTTGGTGATTGTGTAGAGGGAAGGTGATTTGTGGTGTTTGCCCATTTTCATAGTCTTCAAGAGGTAAGGGGATTTTCTCAATAAGTTGGGAAGGTTGTATATGTGTGTGGCTATGTGTTGTATGTTTCATGAAAAACTCAAAGACTTGAGTTTTCATATTGGTTGTTGAATGAGTTATCATTCTCTTAGTAATATGTATTTTTATATATTTATGTATATGAGTGAAAGTATGATTTTGGTTGATGAATGATAATTTTTGAAAAGCCTATGTGTGTTTAGAAAAATCATATGTATGATTTGGAGTGATTTGGAATGCCTAAGTGTATGCTTGATGAAATATGTTTTATGCTATGTTCATGATGTATGTTCATATGCTATAGATGGTCACTTTGAGTGGATGTATAGTTTATGGCTTGATTGTGTTCTTGCCTAATTGATGTATGTTGCTTTCTTTGAATATTCTATATACCTTGATTTCCTTGTGATTGGGATTGGTTTGGAAATATTTGACTAAGTGTGGTAAGAGGAGTTAAAAGCTTTAATGAAAAAGTTGTCTAAAAGAAATCAAATAAGTTAATTGGGATTCAAGTTAATACATACTTAGATAAATTTCATAAAATTGCTAAGTATAAGTCTCAAGTCAATTTCATATTAAGTCATTTTTATCCATAAAATTCTAAGTAAGTTAGAAAATTAATTAATGAGGGAGAAAAATCAAATTTCTAATTTTTAGGGGTCAAAAACGAAAATTGCATGTGTTGGGGTTAAAAATGCAAAATTCTAGAATTCTGGGCTTAAATTCAAAATCTGGGCATTTTGGGCCAAAATTATAATTTACGAAAGTTTGGAGCAAAAATGCGAAGTCTGGGCATTTTGGCCAAAAACATAATTTACGAAAGTTTTGGGGCAGAAAATGCAAAGTCTGGGCATTTTGCGCCAGAAATCTAATTTTCCAGATAATTAGGGGCTGAACTGCGAAACTGAACTTCTTAGGGGGTAAGAATTGTCAATACTTAAAAGTAAAGGAGATTAAGTAAAATTATCAAAGAATCTACTCAAGCTTTTAATTAAACCTTTTATAATGAAAAGTGAGAAGAAAAATTAATAAAGTGGGTTTTAAATAAAAGATAATTCTTTTATTACAAACAAATGAAGATTAAATATTTTAGAGTTAAAAGAAAACTTAAGAATTCAAACAGGAATTTCTTCTAAAAACTTATGGTTTCAAATAACGTTTTAAAACGGCATTGAAGAGGATCAAAACGTGGCGACGATGAAGTCTTGAGGACAATAATGCTACACGGTGTTGGAAGAGAGCTAACACGTGACGACGAAAATCATAACGTGAAGGATTGCATTATTCTCTCGTATGTGGGTGTAAATATAGATGTCATTGCTACAATCCAGCTTGGAGGATTGTGCAATAAATGTAGATGTCGTTGCTACAATCCAGCTTGGAGGATTGTGCAATAAATGTAGATGTCGTTGCTACAATCCAGCTTGGAGGATTGTGCAATATATATATATATATATATATATAGATGTCAGTTGCATTTGGTGTTTGGCTTTGCCAAAATTGAGCTACAATCCAGCTTAGAGGATTGTGCAATCCAACTTGGGGGATTGCGAATGGAGTGCGGTTTGAGCTGTATTGAAAGATGTTGAAGTGACATGCATTATGCTAGAGTGCTATGTGTGTTTGACTGTGTGTTTAACTTGATGATGTGTTCTCTTTTGGTGTGTGATTATCTTAGGGGAAGATTTGTGAAAGAGTAATTATACATATATTCTTGGGAAGTATTATGTAGTACTTTATTTTTCATATACATCCTTTCAGTGGATTTCAACTTGTGCAAAGAAATTCACCCTTGCATGTCTTTCTATTATCCTTATGTACGTTATGCGAAGATGTCCACTTCGAGACCTCTGGTAGCCCGAGTGAGGGAGAGTTTTCCGGCCTCTTGAGGCCGATTGTTGGGGATGGACTTATGATCCCATCTCTCAATGGGCCACGGTGTCTGGACTTGCTGTCAAAAATAGAGGGAAGAGGAAGATCAGAGACGAGCCTGAATGCGGTTAACTTGAGGAGTCTGAGTCCGAGGAGGAGGAGAATTCCGAGGAGGACCCGAGGAAACGACGTCTTCTTAGTTCTCTAGGTGTGGGGCGGATAGTGCTAGGTTGTGGGTTGTCAGTTAGCCGACCAGCTTAGGTTTTGGGTAGTAGATATTCATGTCGTGGATTCGACACATATTTTGTTTTACTGTTTTCCTAGGTTTAGTTTACCGTTTAATTTTCTTTTATGACAGGATGATGTATCGTGACGTGGAGATATATATATATATATATATATATATATGTAAGATGTATGTTTTCTTCTTCTGAGTTTCTGGATGGCTAAATGAGATGTGTGTAATCTTTTCGTAAAAGACTTCTTTTAAAAAAAAATTAGCCACCAATTTCGATAACTTTGATTTATGAAAGACGATTTTCCGCATTAAGTTTTAGTTTTTCATGTGACGTTCCTTGTGGGAAAAAGGGGCGTTACACCATAGGCCGCAGGTTAATTGTAGGTTTGTTTGGCTCCACGGCAACAGGAATGGAACTATTTCCAAACAACTCTAAATCCCTTCGGCTAGAGGTGTCAAAATGGCTCGGCCCGACGGGCTGACCCGGTTGGCCGACCCGGTTGGCCTGTGTTTGAGGTCGGGCTGGGCTCCGTAATCGTAGACCCGAAATAGACCCGGCCATTTTGGCCGGCCTGACGGGTCGGGCCTAATTTTTTTGCACTTTCATGGTATTTGTGTGTTTTTTCCTTTGTAAAAGACGCGGGCTAGGCCCGACCCGGTGTGTTTTAGGCCAGGCTGGCCACTAAATATGTAGCCTATGGAAAATATGGGATGACCCGACCCGGCCCGGTTTTGAAATTTGGCCAGGCTGGGTGGCCTGTTTTGACAGCTCTACCTTCGGCGGAGTCTTGCGCAATCTCTTCGAAGTCCCTTACGGGGGAAAGGGTCTTTTTGCTAGCCTTGTTATTGGGGTTTAAATTTTCCTTTCTCGGGACCCCTTTTGGCCCCTTCGTTCTGCTGACCACTTGCTAGAAGTGGGCTCCTCCCCTCGCAGCCTTTTTCACGTCCCTGATCCTTGGGCCAAGTTGGGGGTTTTCCCCCCTAATTTATTACGGAACGTAACAGTGGTGGTCCCATTCTTTTTGGCTTGGATTTCTGTCGTTGTGGGCCGCTTCGTAGCAGTCTGCTTGGTCTCGAGCTCAGCACTTAGCATCATTTGTTCGCTTGTGTCCTGCCCCTGAGCATCCGTATCTTCGTCCATGTCATCTTCTCTTAGTGGGCCATAACACGATCCCGAGTATCCCCCTGTGTTCGCTATTTAGCCTACTTGTTCATGTGGTCTGTCCCTCCATTGGCTTGCCTGTTTCTGCTGGCCCACCTTAGCCTTCCCCTTAGCCTGCTTTTTGGAAAGCATCCAGGGGCCGTAAGTCACTTGGTTTCCTGTATCTTCATTATCCACCTTTCGCATATCTGTACTTTCCTCAAAAGTGGGATTCTCTTTTAATGCCAAGATCACGACTTCCTGATTTCCAACTGCGCTCTCAATGGATTGAATCTTAGCCACCGCCATGCCCTTGCTCGCTTCTTCCTCTGGTTGCCTCGTCGGAACCACCGTGCTAGGGGTTGGGTACTTGCAAGCGGAAGCACGGTGCCCATAGACACCACAGTTGAAGCAAACTGAATGTAGGCCTTTATATTCTAAATTAATCAATTCTCCTCTGACCTCTACTTGCGGTACCAACGGCTTGGTGAGATCAACCTCAACGCAGATCCTCGCGAATTGACCCCGTGAATGGATAGAGGTTAATTTGTCAACCTTCAAGAGAGTACCCAGGGTTGCACCCAATCTTTTGAAGAAAATATCATTGTACAGCTCTAGTGGTAACTCTGGGACGCGGATCCAAATGGCCACTCTGCTTTGGACCCTCGCACTTTTCAAAAAGTTTAGCCGCCACCATTGAATAAGCATGTAGTGGTCTGCCACCATCCACAGACCCTCAAAGAGCACATGCCGATAGTCCTCGACAGACTCGAAATTCACCACATAGAAACCCCTCGGTAGGTCCGTGATCGTGACTGCCCCCTACTTCGCCCAATCGCGGTTGATCTTGTTCTCTAATACCCGAAAGTTGACCTTTTTCCCCAAGACATTAACGACCAAGGCTTGACTCCATTGATCGCACCATTCTGCCAGTTCATCATCTGAGACTTGCACCACAGGTACCCTTCCCTCCTTCCATTGAGCATCCCGGATTTCATCTTCTGGGTCCTTATACTAAAGATTCTCAGGAAGATCACCCTCATTCCAGTCCTCCACATTTATCTCGCCAACCCTGGACAGACCTAGGCTTGTCATCAGAGCTTCTCGATAGTTTGCTTGACCACTGGTTTCACTCTGCCCACCTACAGGGTCCCCCGGTGGATCACCCTCATCCTCATGTGTTTTGACTTTTCGTTGCTCTTGTTCTCAGATCCTCCTCCACTGGAGAAGAAACCCTAGCAGAGGTCGTAGCTACCATTGTTAAGAAACCCTAGCAGAGGTCAGTACCATCATATGAGAAATTTATCATCATTAGCATTCTGTTGTTAAATATTGTGATGAAATATTGTGACGATGATTCATAGAAGTTCATCCAGCATTCCACCACGTGTGATGTAAATCACACATCACACGCCAAGTTAGATTATAGATTAAATATGATAAAATAAAAAAATAGCTATTAAAAGTTGAATTCAACTCAATGAAAAAAACATTCATAATTATGGGCCTGATCGGAAAAATAGTTTATTTAAACACTTATGATATAAACGCTTATATATAAGTTATTTTTATAATCGAATAAAAAATGTGATGAAATTGATTTCATATAAACTGTAAGCTATTTTGATAAACTATCTTGGGTAGTTTATGAACTAGTCATAAGCTATTTCTATAAGCTCTGCTAAACATACTGACAAAAGTTTATGCCAGTAGATAAGCCCAGATAAGCTCTACATAAGCAAATCCAAACAGACCCTATATTTCTTTATGAATTTTGATAAATTGATTGTCTCAAATTTTGATAGTTTAATATGCATGTTTGAGCATTTGAAGGAATTATTATGATTTTATTATAAAGGGACAAAGGGGTATGCAATCTCTCATGGAGTTCTGTTTTGTTTCTATATTTTTTTTAGATTTGATAGCTATTAATATTATTCTTTATTTGAGTTGAAGCTATAATAAAGTATTCTTTCCGTTTCTTTTTATCTGTAATTTAAAGTTGTTTAAGACTGATCAAAGAATAGTTTTATTGACAAATTTTTTTTTTGTTGTACCATTGTCTTTTTACTATCTCACTTTTTTCATTTACTCTTTTTACATTAAGGATACAATTGACAAATTGTAACTTTAAATTATTAAAAGAACAAATAAATAGAAATAAATTTTTGTTCTAAAAATTGGCAGTTAAAATAACAGAGGAAGTATATATCAATCTTAGGGAAATTATGTTAGGTAGTTTTTATCTTTATCTGTTGTTTATATATATATATTGTGATGATATGATTAATTTGTTAAATAAAAGGGAGGATGATGTTAGCAGTGTGAATGTATCTTATTGCATAATTGGAAGTAGAACAACTTTTTGGCCTCCATGTATTGTGGATGATGTAGTAAGTTAAATTCTGCAAGTGTGGTGCGAAATTGTTGCACAATATAAAGGTAAAAATTGTTAAATTTTTAAGAACTAATTGTAACTTTGTAAGCATTCCATGGTATATGTAACACCTCGACTATTTTTCGGATGGACGACTGTTCCTACAGACCAACACGTGTCTTTTCAACATGTTTTGTCCTCATTCATATGCTTCTTAAGAAACTTTCCAAGAGGTCACCCATCCCGAAATCGCTTCATACTTGCACAGTCTCAGAATTCCTCTCATTCGGGTATGAGTTCGGTTCATTCATGCACCCTTTCGCCTAGAAGCCTACCAAAAGTTGCACCTTGTCCCCGAACCATACCGTACTAGGAGAGGATCGACTCTGATACCATTCTGTAACGCCCTGGCTGCTTTTTTAGATTGATGACTGTCCCTATAGACTAACAAGTGTATTTCCAACATGTTTTGTCCTTACTCACATGCTTCCTAAAAAACTTCACAGGAGGTCACCGGTCTCGAAATTGCTTCAAGCCAAGCACACTTAAATGTAGAGTTCTTAAGTGATGGGATATTGAAAAGATGATGCATCTGTTGGGGAGAAAAGTACACGCACACACACACAGTTTCACAGTGAAGAGAGTAGAGAATATTGAGAGAGATAGAGATATATGATCATTGAACAAGAGTTTTATTCAACTGATACTGCACATTACACATTGGCTATTTATAGCTAGTTACACAAACTGATCAACATTAACAAACTGACAAACTCTAACTGTCACAACTAACTTGAATTCCAACATATCACAACTAACACTTTTCAATATTTGAATTACACCACACAACACTCCCCCTGAATTTAAATATCTATGAACACCAAGCCCAACATCTCTCTTAGCTTCTTAAAACGATCAATCCTCAAAGACTTTGTAAGCACATCTGCAATCTGCATTTCAGTACAGCAGTACACCAGCTCAAGCCTTCCTTTATTCACTTGGTCTCTAAGGAAGTGAAACTTTTTCTCTATATGCTTATTTCTTCCATGGGCAACTGGATTCTTTGCTAAACTAATAGAGGATTTGTTATCTACCAGCAGTTGTACTGGCTTCTTGTAGTTCACTCGAAGTTCTTCCAGCAAGGACTCCAACCAAAGAACTTGGCAAGCTGCCTGTGATGTAGCCATGTACTCTGCCTCGCAGGAAGAAAGGGCTATCACATTCTGTTTCTTAGAGCACCAGGAAATAGAAGCATTTAGAAATTTGAACATGTAACCCGAGGTGCTCTTTCTCTCCGCCTTATCACCACTCCAGTCAGAATCTGAGTAGGCTTCAAGCTCTGCACACTGTCCAGGCCCTTTAGGAAACAACAAGCCTGCATATTGAGTACTCTTCAAGTACCTCAAAATCCTCTTAGCAGCAGTCATATGTGACACCTTGGGATCACTCATAAATCTGCTCACTAGGCCCACTGCAAAGGCAATATCAGGCCTGTTGTTGCATAGGAACCTCAAAGTGCCAATCATCTGTTTAAAGAGAGTGCCATCAACTGATTTTCAAGCTCTCCCTTTGTCAACTTCACATTTACTTCTACTGGTGTGGCTTCTTCATTACAATTCTGCATCTGAAACCTTTTGAGCACTTCCTGTGTATACTTGCTCTGATGTAGGATGATTCCACCATCTGTATAGAGAAATTCCAAACCCAAGAAATAGGTGAGAGTACCTAAATCAGTCATTTCAAACTTTGAATGCATCTTCCCCTTAAATTTCTCTATTTCGGAGTTGTTGTTGCCTGTGACCAACAAGTCATCCATATAGAGGCAAACAATGAATAGGTCAGTCCCACTCACTTTGACATAGACCCCAAACTCAACGGTACATTTGACAAAGCCTTGCTACAGCAAGAAGGTGTCAATTCTTCTATTCCAGGCCCATGGAGCCTGTTTTAGGCCATACAAGGCCTTGTGAAGCTTGTACACTTTATCTTTTTTGCCTTGTACTTCAAACCCAAGTGGCTGTAGGACATACACTTCTTCTGCTAGTGGACTATTTAAGAATGCCGATTTGACATCCATTTGGAACAAGGACCAGCCTCTTGAACTCGCCACTGCAAGCACTAGTCTGATAGTTTCCACCCTTGCTACTAGGGCAAAAACTTTAGTATAGTCCACTCCATGTTGTTGTAGGAAACCCCTTGCAATAAGCCTTGCCTTATGCTATGCAATTGTGCCATCTGGTTTCAGTTTGGTTTTGAAAACCCAATTTACACTTATGGGATGCTTAGTAGCAGGTAGATCTACTAGTTCCCATGTATGATTTCTTTCTATGGCATTGATTTCTTCCTGCATAGCAATCCTCCAAACCTCCTCCTCAAACGCCTGCTCCCAATTTATAGGTTCTGAGTCTGCTAGGAATGCAAAATGCATTAGATCACCCTCATCAGAAATAGCATTATCAGAATATACCTCACAACCAGCAAGCCTTGTAGATGGCTGCCTTTGCCTAGTTGACCTCCTCTCTGAATTTGGCACTGGAGTTGCTGTGTTCTCAGCTGATGCAGTCGGCTCCTCTTCATTAGGAAACATAAAAGAGACCAGAAATTGGCTTTCCTGGCTCCTCATTCCGGTTCCATGATGCTAATTCATCTATGATCACAAATCTGCTGAAGACAATTTTTTGCTGAATTGGACTATGCAGTTTGTAGGCACCTGTGGGATGGTAACCTACTAGCACCATGACTTCACTTTTATCCTCCAATTTACTCCTCTTTTCATCTGGGACATGCCTATAACACAAGGACCCGAAGATCCTTAAGTGGCCAGTAGCAGGCTTCTTTGCTGACCAAGCTTCTTCTGGAGTCACCAATTTGAGTCTCTTGGTAGGGCACCTGTTTAATACATAGGTAGCAGTGGATACTGCCTCACCCCAGTAATTATGTGGCATTCCCTTCCCCTTTAACATGCATCTAGCCATATTCAATAAGGTTCTGTTTCTTCTCTCTGCTAACCCATTATGTTGGGGTGTATATGGTGCGGTTACTTCATGCTCAATGCCTTTCTTTTCACAAAATTCTCTGAACTCCTTAGAATTGTACTCTCCCCCCCCCCCCCATCAGTTCTAAGGATTTTAAGTTTATTCCCACATTGTCTTTCAGCCATTACAAGGAATTTTTGGAACATAGGCAACACCCCACTTTTCACTTTGATCAAATAAAGCCAAATCTTCCTAGTGTACTCATCAACAAATGTCACAAAGTACAGGTTATCGCCTAAGGATGGAGTCTGAATTGGGCCACAGACATCAGAGTGAACTACATGCAATGTCGCAGGTGCTCTTGAAGGGGCATATTTTTTGAAAGTTGATCTCGGCTGCTTGCTCACCAAGCATCCTTCACAGACTTTTTCTGGTGGCTGGATGGAGGGCAATCCCAGCACCATTTGCTTGCTTCCCAGCTAATGCAAGCTTCGAAAATTGAGGTGGCCAAATCGATAGTGCCATAGCCATCTATCATCTGTAGTGACTGTGGTGCAAAGACATTGAATTTCTGCAACATTCAAGTTTACCTTGAATGTTCTATTTTTGGCCAAAGGAGCCTGAAACACCTTCCTTTGTTTGCAGTCAAACACCTCAATATAGTTATTCTGCATAGTCATGGAAAACCCATTTTCAAGGAGTTGTCCAAGACTTAACAGATTGGTTTTCATGGATGGCACATAAAGGACATCAGTAACATATGTAGGTTCTCCATTCTTTCTTTTGATCACAATCTTCCCAATGCCCTCAGCTGCAATAGTGCTATTATCAGCAAATTTTACTTTGCTTTTCACCCTTGAATCGAAATCAATCAACCAATCTTTATGCCCAGTCATATGGTTACTGCAACCGGTGTCAAGATACCATGATTCTGAATTAACAGGATCAGAACCATTAGTCACCATCAACATCACTTCATTTGAATCAGACCCTTCCTCTTGAGCAACGTGTGCTTCATCATTAGAATTTGCCCTTTTCACCTTAGGCCCCCTGCACTCATCAACAAAATGACCATATTTTTGACAGTTGAAGCACTGAATCTTGCTTCTATCAAATTTTTTCTTTCCCCCTTTTTGATGAGATGAATCTCCCTTCTTTTTGTATGAAGGCTCTCCCTTTTCATAATGACTCTGAGCCTTATGACTGGAATAAGAACCTGCTGAACTGTTGCCATGTTGCTTGCCTTTTCCTTTCCACCCTTTTCCCTTGTCACCATGCTTTGGCTTCTGCACTTTGGCCTGCAAAGCCCGATCAGTAGGCCTATCACTGCTTCTCTCATTGAGCCTCTGCTCATGTGCCTCCAATGAACCCTGTAGTTCTTCCACTTTCATCACATCAAGATTCTTGGACTCCTCGATTGCAGTTGTAATGTAATCGAATCTTGGAGTCAAGGTATGCATGATCTTCTCCACGATCAATTTTTCAGACACTTTCTCACCACAACCTTGCATAAGATTTGTGAGGTTCTTCACCCTGGTGAAATAGTCAGCAACAGTTTCAAGATTCTCCATTTGTAGCAGCTCAAATTGCCGGCGCAACGTCTGAAGTTTCACCTTCTTGAGTTTTTCATCACCCGCATAATAGTTCTCCAATGCATCCCACGCTTCTTTTGCAGATACAGCAGAAGCAATCCACACACTGGTGAAGGAAAAACAGCGCCTTGTAATCCCTCTTCTTGGCATCACGATGAGCAGCACGTTGGGCATCAGTTGGGTTGTCTCCGAGTTCTTAAACTCCACCAGTAACAACCTCCATCACCTCTTGAAACCCAAAGATTACTTGCATCTGAATCTTCCATTTGCCAAAATTCTTCCCATCAAGAATTGCCAAGTTGCTAGGGAAATTGCCATTGGATCCAGTCATTGTGTCACTGCGTCTCTGAAGAGATGGGCACCAACACGATCACACGCACAAGTCCATAGGTCTCCGGATAGATGGAGCTCTGGATACCAGTTTGTTGGGGAGAAAAGTACACACACACACATAGTTTCACAGTGAAGAGAGTAGAGAATATTGAGAGAGAGAGAGATGAGCATTGAACAAGAGTTTTATTCAACTGATACTGCACATTACACATTTGCTATTTATAGCTAGTTACACAAACTGATCAACATTAACAAACTAAGAAACTCTAACTGTCACAACTAACTTGAATTACAACATATCACAACTAACACTTTTCAATATTTGAATTACACCACACAACAACATCTTGCTGGTATGGGTAGTACCAATCAATTCTATTAAACTTTTCCCAACTTTACAGTCTCACCTGCACAGTCTCAGAATTCCTCTCATTCAGATATGAGTTCGGTTCATTCATGTACCCCTTCACCTAGAAACCTGCTAGGAGCTTCTCCTTATCCATATCTCTCTGCACCGGCGAATAACTCTCCGCCCTCGTTGGCCTCATGTTGTCACAATATTGCCATATATCTATTTAAAGTTGTCTTATTATTGTGGTATTGACATTGAGTGATGAACATTCTTGATAATGGCCTTTTGGATATCAAAAGGGGATTATTATTTTTTGTCAAAGAATATCAAAAGGGGTTGAGTCATATGTCTTATGATGTATGGGGTTTACAGGCCTTGAGGTTAATATTGTTTCATGTAATGCCACTAGTTCTGTTTAGTCCATCTATAGATAAGAGATTGATCATTAGAGAGCAATTCTCTTATGTGCGTGACCAATTTCTCGGGCATTTTTTCTTTGTTGCATGACCACTTTTCCCTATAACTGCAAGCCCTGGGACAATGTGAATTGCCTATACCAAGCCTCTCGGAGTAGAATCTTTCGGTTAATTAAGCAGGTTCTTAACCAATAATTTAATGTGGCCATCTCCAGTTCTATTGCATATCTGATTGAATAAGATGAGTGGACCAATCATAGGTTCAATTTCAGTTGAACCAATCAAATCGATTAGTCCGGTCCAAATTTAGTAACACTGGTAATTTGCACCATCTTTCTGTTAGTGACCCAAATATAAATCCTAGCATTTTTATTATAAAATCATAAATAATTAATTCACAATCAAGGTTTTTTTAAAAAAATCATTTTTCGAATCAAAACAAAACTATTAAATCTATCTTGTGACATAGTAGATAGCAAACAAATTTTAACGATTTCAATTTAGAAAAAACTTCTCTCAGTAGATGCAATAACTACATGAATAGTTAATATTATTCTATAAGGTATGCATACATTAGAAAGACAAGTAGGGCCCTAAAAAATATTGTATAATAAGTAAAATTTTACATATTAATTAGCACCCCTCTAAAAATGGGGCCTTGTGCGGTTGCACATCTCAAAGATGCTCAGGGCTACCATTGAATAATTGACCCTTATTAATTTATCCAACTTGATAATCCAAAGAAAATGATTATCCTCAATATCAGTACCTTAATTTGCTTGATCATTGTTCTAATATGATATTTATTTATTTTGTTTTGTTAATAGGACAATGAACCACTTGTAGGTTGTATTAGTTATGAAGAACAATTGTTGAACTTGTAATGTCAAAATAAAATGTTTATCTTTATACCTCACCCTATAAAGGTCCACTTGCATTACACACAAATAAATTATAAAAAATTAAAAAAATAATAGAATATACAAAAGACGTGTAAAGATTCAGATAAAAGACAATTGAGATTAATTAGTTAAGATTTCAGTATTAATATAACAAGAAAAAATTATAGCTTTCAGATTTCTATATATTTTTTCTTATATTAAGAGAAATCATGGATTCATATGATTAAGTTAAGAAGTTTAAGACCTTCTACTACACATATTTGTTTCCAAAACCAATATTTGAGTATTTTTCTTTTATGCATGTGTCTTGTACATACGTCTGGAAGACACACAAAGCAAAGATGGCCAATATACATAATCAAATTCAAGATATATATGCAAGTAACAAGGACAAGATGGGCGGCTAAAGAAAGCACAAATTAAAAATGTTGCATCTCATATGACATGAAGTCAACATCTTATCAACTCAAAGTCTAGATTTCATCTAGAAGACTATATTGAAGAAGTCTTTTGGTTAGTGGATAAAAGTCTTTTTCTAAGAAAATTAAACCTCGTGATTCGGAGCATACCAACTTCAGATTAGACAAGAAGGACATTCTAAAAAAATGTTGTACTTGCTAAGAGCAAGAAAGAAAGATTTGGCTACACACGTCATCAAAAGTGCAATTTTTGAAAAAGAGCCACTTTGCTATTCTACAAAGGCTATATTTTGTTATCTTACAACGACATTTATTTTGAAGACTATAAATACAAGAACCTCAGAGAAGAAATGACTAACGATTCTTTCATTTATTGAAGAACATTCTTTGAAAGCCATTGAATTCAAGCTCAATCAATTGCATCAAATCCTCATTTTTTTGAGTTATTTCTAGAGCTACCAAATACATTTTCCTCATTTTCTCACTTGTGTGAGTTGATTTGTGTGTAATTCACCAACCTTATTTATTGTTGTAAAGTCCCGAGAGGCTAGTTTAAAGAATACTTAGTTGAAGTTAATACTTGGTGATAGGTATTGTACGACACTCAGTCAGGTGGACCGTAGTTTGCATATTGGCCATGTAAAGATAGATCCTTCAGGTGGAAGGGACTCAACGTAGCTCCTGAGTTAAGGGTGAACCATGATAAATTGCTTGAGTGTTCTCTTATCTTTTATTTTGAGCAAGTCATTTGTTCAAAACTAACCTAGGGATTAAAAATTGTTTTCTTAAGTAACTCTTTTAAAAATAATTTTCAAAGCAACATAAGACGCAAGTGTTTCTGTGTCTCAGTGAAACTAGGCACTGAAAGTGTTATACCTGCGCCTTATAACCTTTTGTGTTTCTTGTGAAAAAGATTTATGTAAATCTTAAAAACACAATTCAACTGTCCTTTTTGTGTTTTCCCTATTCACTTTCAAAAATCTCTTGATTAAAACATGTTTATAAACCAAAGAAACTTGACTAATATAATATATCCTCATTTTCTTCATTTTGTAACAAGATTCAAATCCCTTTTTAAAGATTAAAACTAGACATAGATTCTTGTAACAAAAAAACTAGACATAGATTCTCATATGAAACTTTGAAAGAAGGGGCATAGATGTAAAGAAAGTTTATCAAATTTAGAATGATGCAAGATGACAAGCTTAACAATAGGAGAAAAATAGAAATAAACCCTGGGCTTTTTTTTTTCTAAAAGTGAAATAGTATAAATGTACCTATACCATAATGTAATAAACATTTAAGTACAAACTAATAATCCCCATGTTTGTTCAAAAAAACTTTTTTTTTTGGTCTAGTATGAATGGTAATCCACACACACACACACACAAATGGGAAATCCCGGGATCGAGCCCCGGTCAACCGATATCTAACCTAGCAGTGGAAGATGGGTACTAGCTATTTGTGCTAGGCTTTACGGATATGTTTGTTCAAAAAAAAACTAGGTAAAGCAAATGGCTCTTTGTACCAATGTGGCGCCAATCTATGGGTACATAATTTGAATAGGCTAATCATACTATGGCATTGGACCTTTACGCCCAAAAATGTGGTGAGAATATTTGGCTCCATACTAGTAGAAGCTCATCTCTTGATTTTTTTTTGTCACGGGGGGGATTGGGGAGGAGGGGGATCGAACTCTCACCCTTGAACATATCACTCCAAGCTCTAACCACTTAAGCTACTAGTGGCGGTTCTCATCTCTTGAGTTCAAAATTTGTAACATTGCCATTTGGGCTAGAAAACCAAGTCCAGCTTTTAGTTTTGCACATTAATGAAGTGTCAAAACAATATTGCATTTCATTAGAAAATTGAGTAAAAACCTTACACCTTTCAATAAAAATAGTAAGGCTTTAATTAAGTAAAACTACCACGGAAAAAAGGACAAAGATGACACAAGTAATTAATTAAAGCACAAGTTTCAGCAAGTAGGAGATTCTCATTTATTATAAAACTCATTGTAATGATACATGACATGATCAACAATATCTCTTTATACATGGCAAGAGATTTCAATTAGTACAAAAATCATTACAAGACTTTGTATAAAAAAAAATCATTACAAAACTCATTGTAATGATACATGACATGATCAACAATATCTCTTTATACATGGCAAGAGATTTCAATTAGTACAAAAATCATTACAAAGATGCATAACATGACCCACAATTATGCCTCTTTACATTAAAGTCACTATAAATATAGACAAATTCATCAAGCAACATTCTGAACAACAACATTATTGCTGCACCTTATAATGGCATCTTTGAGCTCGAGATTTCAATGACTAGTTGAAACATCTCGAAGTAAACATGTTAAAGCTTCTTTTATATTTATTTTTATGAGAAGAATGTATTAAAGCTTCTAAACGTATAACAAGCCGAAAGCACAAAAGCTTACCTAGTTGGGAGGGTCCTAAACTTTAATTAACGATGCATTTAGATAAGAATACTCAAGGTACGTACTCCTTGAGCTTATTAGTTAAAAGGAAAACTAGGAATTCCCCGTTACCTTCAAACCCCCTGCCAAAAAGTTTTATGCTCACAAATATATGTATATGTATGAAATCATATTAAGTGAAAGGGATTTTATTATGAGTGAGGAGAGAGAATTTTTGTTATGAAAAGTGACTTTTAACTAGTGATCAAGGTGAATTCTAAGGTGAGGGGTCAACTAAGTCCCAGTGAGGAGAATGTTTCGACCCTAGGATATATTGATAAAGAGTTTGAATGAATGAGATTTATTTCATTTACCTGGTAATCCAGGTTGTAAGAAAATTTTCTATTTGGTCCCTCGATTTTGGTAAATTTATGTGTAAATATGGCAAGAGTATCCAGTTGAGCATCAAAGCCTTGAAAACATTTGAAGAATGGTGTTACCCTGTTCTATTGCGGTCATAGATTCGAGTTCAGCAAGGCGTTGGGAGCAATGCTCGCCGCAAATGGCTGCAGTGGCCAGTGAGAGTCACTGGAGATCTTCATCGTTGCCGGCAAGTGTCAGCCATTTAGGGGATACTTGAGCTTTTTTGGTTGTTGAAATGCTTTAAAACAACAACACAGAGATATAGAGAGGGGAGACAAAAAAATCTGGGTCTGAAGTTATGGGGCATTACAAGTGCATCGATTGGTGGCACTACGAGTGCATTTGTTCGTATCCTCTATAACATCCACTTTCTTCTTCCCAACATATGTATCATAGAGCATCTTTTGCAATAGTGATTGGAATATGCACCATTTGTGTGGTCGGGAGTTCAATTTCTGGCTCATGTAAATGGAAATGCACCTTTTGGAAAAGAAAACCTTTAAATGCACTCCAAATCCTCGAAGGGATTTGTAACATCCATATTTTTTACTCTATAAGACAAAGTGCTTAAGATTGAAAATCTAAAGTTATATTCAGAGGTTTTTATATTTATATGAGGTAGCTGATCAAATTTGGAAGAAAAACAGAATGTTGACGGAAAACTTGATTCACGTTTTCTGGACATCAGAAATGGATTTAGGCCGAACTGGTGACAATAGAAGGTCCAGAAAATATATGAGAAGCCAAATGGTATTTTTATATTATTTGAGGATTTTAGAAATTTATTTAAAAATTTTTAGAGAAGAGGATAAAAATGTTACTATTTTAGAAGATGAATGACGTGACACATGGTTAATTGGGGAACGGATAAATACCCGGAGACTAGAAAATGATCAAGATAAAAATTACATGGACAAATAGAGTTTTTCCTAGTATAGAGAATTCTTAAGGTTGAAAAGGATATTTAATTTGGCAAGTTTTTGAGAAAAACAGGACATTTCACACCCCTGGTGTGATTTTGTCTTAATAGCTGTAAAATATTGAGTACTGTTTTAATAACAGAAAAATGAAAAAAGATCATTTCACAACCGAGATGTGAAACTTTCCGCAACTGTGAAAGTGTCAGGGGTCTTTATGAAATTTTATAAATTCGAATTTCTTCAAAATCATGCTTAAAAGCTTCCAAAATAATGTCTTTTTAGGGGAAAAATTCTTATTTTGGGTTTACATTACCAAAGGTACTTTATTCTAATTTTTAGAGATAAACGTTAAATACGGAATACAGTGTTTTATAAAATGGTGAAATGTTTTTTGGTTAGGATAACAAAAACTTGAGAAAAATTATTGAGTTGAAGAGAGTTTAATCTAACCGCGAGATAGGTTATATACGATGTGATTGAGAAAATGACAAGTTTAAATATAATCATGAGATAGGTTATAAGCAAGGTAGTCAGAACCAGACCGGTCATTGAACCGGTGAGGGCAGGGGTTCAAGGTTTAGAGGTTCGACTGGTTAAACTAGAATATAATTAAATAATATTATTTTAATTATAAATATAATATATAATACTATATATAACATATAATATTATTTTAAACCCTAAACTCTATACAATATTGAGCAAAAATTAACATAAAAGTCATAACTTTATAAAGAAAACTTAAACTTCACTACTAAATGTCATAATTCATAATATAAAATATTCAAAATTACAAATAATTGAAGAAAATGATATTTATTTCTTTAAAAAAAATAAAAAAATTGATTTTTTTTTTATTTTTTAAAAAAAACTAAAAAAAAGTACGAACTGGTCCAAACTGATTTTTATCCAGTTTTTGATCGGTTCTTGCGTAGTCTGATTTTCAAGGCGTATCGAACCGGACCCCGGTCCGGTTCCCGGTCCGGTTTTGACTACCTTGGTTATAAGTGATGTGATTGAGAAAGTGGTAAAAAGCTAAATGTTTTACAAGATAAATTGACGTGTTGTTTGCAAAAGAAAATATTATTTGCATTCGAGTGATATAACTTATGAGAAGAGTTTCACCTTTTCTATGTGTGTTTGTTTTCTTTCTTTGAATATATTTTCTTAGAGGGTTTTCTTTCGACCTATGGAATGCTTTAGAATGATGTGTATAGGGTTCTGTACAGTGAAGATGGCGTATGATGGAACATCCACCTTACATCCCAGAGGATTATGATTTCCGCATGTTGGGGTCGACGATTGTAAGGGTGACTGTGGTTCCGTAGGCACTCTATTAACGGAAGAGGTATCTCTCTCTGAAGTATTGGTGGATAAGTCACAATAGGTATTTCTAGGCTCGACCAACAGTGTTATTTTGGGTAGAGTCTAAGAGTAATTACAGTTCTTTTAGTTGGTTGTTAAAAGTCTGTAATTGTAATTTTTGGATTTTCGAATTTAGGTTTTTAGTTTAGAGGAAAACTTAAAAATTTTATATTAAGTGATAAATACACTTTGAGATATTTATGAAGAGATGTAATTTTCAAGTGAGAGTTCACTTCTTATTTACGGAGCTAAGTTTTACCTTTTCAAGTTATTTCTTAAAATGGTTTCATGTGATTTCAACCGTCTCTTCTTAGAAAAAAAATATAAACCACCTTTTCGGGAAAGGAAAAAAATAAGACAGATTATTTCCCAAAAGAAAATCAAGTAGTAGTATTTTATTCTGAAAAAGTGTTAGTTACGAAGTGTGATATCCTTTGAAAAAAGAGATGTTACAAGATTAGTCTCCACAACTGCGCTTGGATGATAGCCTCAAAAACCAAAAAATAGCATCTTTTGCAGTAGTGATTGGTAGCCAATTTCTAATGCTCAAGTTTCTATATTCGAACCTAGGTTGCAACCAAATTGGTCTCATCTCGTTTTTCATAACATTGATAAATAAACTAGTTTAATCATTGATGAATAGGTTGATTCTTTATTTTCTTTTAGTTGTAGAAAAATTTGCTCTAAAACATGCATTTAGTTCCAAATGAATTTGAAGTAAATTTCATTAGTAAAAGAACTAAATTAAGAATAATTTTAGGTAGTTTGAAAACAATTATATTAGTGAAGTACCCAAATAAGATTTTTGTCTATAACTAACAAGAAATTTGTCAAAAAAAGAAGGTTTTATAGCACGGCTTCACTGGAATAAAACGGCTTTTTGATCACTATAGCACTATTTTTTTTATTATTTCACAATCTAGTACTCTTTTTTTTTATTTCCTAAACTAGCACCTTTTTCATTAAAAATATTTATTTTTACTAATTATCAATTAATTAAATATTAAATATTAGTTTAAAATTGCAATTAAATTGTTAATTGTTAATTAATTGAATATTTAATTGTTAAATATTTATTAACCCGATTTGTTAACTAATTAATAATATAATTATAGAAAATAGCTCATATTGATTTAAAATTTAAAAATACAAATACAAAAGTGATAAAAATAGAAATGATACAAAAGTGAACTAAATGCAAATTATAGAAATTTTTTACTGTTGTGTATTAGCTCCAGAACGGTAAGGGCAGTTTTTCTTGTTATGTCCTTCATTTCGACAGAGTCCACATCTCTTGGGATGACGACTCCTTTCCGTTTGATCCATTTCAGTACCAATCCTTGTGGATTGTGGACGGCCATTCGGATCTCTCTGCATTGCTGGATTGTGGCACAACTTAATTCCATTGTATTCTGGCCAATATGAACGGTGAGACACCGGTTTGAACTCTTTGCGGTAAACATTGTATACATTTTGCAATTTGTACTAGGGAAGCACATATATCACGTAGCCGTGGTGAATTTGGGAACAAGCAGCGATGACATGCGAACATGGATAGTGTAGAGCCTGAAATTCACCACAGTCACACCACTGTCTATGTAGGTCTACTTTAAATTTTAAATCAATGTGAGCTATTTTATATAATTATATTATTAGTTAGTTAACAAATCGGGTTAATAAATATTTAATTAATTGATAATTAATAAAAATAAATATTTTAATAAAAAGGGTACTAGTTTGGAAAATAAAAAAAAAGAGTGCTAGATTAAAAAATAATAAAAAAATGGTGCTATAGTGATCAAAAACCCGAATAAAATAGCTTCAGAAAAGCTAAAATTATTAAAAGTTGCAAAAGGTAATACTTATTGAACTTATTTTTTGACAACAATACTTATTGAACTTATAAAAAGAATGGATACACTTTTTGTTTGTAACTGAAGATAAAAGTTCAAAAGTGTCACCCAAAAAATACAAATTTTACAGTCTGAACAAAGCAACAATGTAGAAAAATGCATTCAAAATTAACCAACTTTTTGTGCCCAAAAAACACCACTTTACATATTATTTTCAGAAGAAAAAAAAAGTTTAGATTAGAGACAATAATTTGCGTATAAGTGTATAACACGTGGATTTTTTTTAATTTATCTGCGCAACCTATCGACAAAATCGTGTTTTGTTTGCATCAAGATCGACAGCAGTTGGTTTTTAAACTACAGGGATTTTAACCCTTAAAATTCATTTTGAGTTTAATAAAATATTGATTAAAGAATTTTTATTCAGAGACACGTAACTGCATTTACCCAGTTACATTGGATCCTCCCCGAGGTTTTTTTTTTATAATTTTAGAAATTTCATAAGAGAGTTTATTTTAATGTAAGCACTTTTTTTAAAATAAATAAATACTCAATCAATCATGTAATAAATCTCCACCTCATAATTTAAGCTAGTATTAAATTTAAAAATTATAGTAATACAGTTTTTAATACATTCTTGTCATTTTCAATAGATAAATTTTGTGAGTATAAAATGAAATTCACATCTTCTAATACACTTCACATGAAAATCATATAAAATTGATATTGCTTGAAAACCAATATAACACTTAAATTGACATTATTTGAGATAAAATTTTAAAAAATAACTAATGTTTCGTTGAAAAATAAAATGACAATTAATTTTAAACATTTTTACTTTGCTAAAAACTATTATTATGAGATTGAATAAGTAAAAAAATAATTCATTATATTTTTACAGATTTTTTTTTATTATTGACACACAACAAGGTTTTTTATTTTTATTTTCTTCTTTTTTATTACAATTTTTTTGAATTTTTTTTATAAAAACATTTTTTTTAATTTCCTTTGGATTCTTATCTTACACCGTTATTCAATAAATTTGAATTTTCTTTGGATTCCTATCTTCTTATCTTACAATTAAAAAGATTCCCGTTATTAAATCCTTTAAAATAATAATAATAATAATAATAATAAACAATAATATAAATAGGTGGGGGAGAGAGAAGAGAAGAGAGAGATGCACTGCACACTGCCCCCTAAAACCCCAACCCTAAAATTCACAATCTTCCCCCCACTTTTGCCCCTCAATACAAATTGGCTCCTCTTTCCCTCCCTTTCCCTCTCTCTCTCTCTCTCTCTCTCTCTTCGCGCATGCCATCAACCACCACCTTCATTTGATTTCTTCAGCTCTTCACTCTTCACACACAAAAACCTTTACAACCAAAAAAAAAATACCTTCTTTTTTGTTATTTTCGTTTACCCAAGAGTGAATAAGGAAAGGAATCGCCAATGGGAAAGTACATGAAGAAATCGAAAATCGCCGGTGATGTCGCCGCCGTGATCATGGACGCTCCGTCTCACACCCCCGCTGCCGCCTCCGGCGTCCGGACGAGGGCCAAGACGCTTGCTCTTCAGAAATCGTCGCCTTCGTCGCCGCAAAGCCCGGACTCCTCCGCCTACCTCCAGCTCCGGAGCCGCCGTCTCCGAAAGGTCCCTCCGCCGTCTCGCACCGCCGCCAATTCGAGGCTCCGGGAGAGCTCTGCCAAAACGGCATCGTCTCAGGGCGCCGAAAAGTTGGGACCTTTCATTAAGGAAGAGGAGAATGATGTTGATGTCGCTATGGAAGGTTCTTTCGGAGAAAATATCCTCGAGATTAAAGGCAGAGATAGGTATATAGTTCAATTCCTTCATTTTTTTCTCTCTGTTTTTTATTCAATTTCTTCTTCAGAGTTTTTTTTAATTGTAGATTTTGTGTTGTTTTTATATATTTAAAAAAAAAAGCTTTCATGGTGTTATTTGGTCGTTATTTATGTTGTTTTTTTAGTTGCATGTAAGTGTTGCTTGGTTTTGTGAATTTTCATGTGCTTTTTTTGTGTGTGGAGGAATGTGGAAAAGGAATGGTAGAGAAGAGGGTTTTTAGAATTGTTATGTTACTTCTAAAAAAAGTCACAACTCTGGCTTCATTCTTCTACTTTTTAATCTTTTTAAAAAAAAAAAATCCATGCGTGCTCTTAGCCCTGAATTTCTTGTTTATGCATTTTCAATTTGACGTGGTTGCTATGATTTTTTTATATTATTAAAATTAAAATTGTTATGTTTTTACTTTTTAGTGGAGTGAGAGAGTCATGAGAATTTCTCGAATAATAAGAGGGTTTTAGAATTTTTATATTTTATTTTTATGCCTCTGTTGTGATGATATATTGATTATATTCCCTCTCAATCAAAAGTCACAACTCTTTTGCTTCTTCTACTTTTTTATACTTATTGTTATTATTCATTATTATTATTGAACCTTGTGAGGTCTTAATCCATGGATTTTTTGTGTATGTATTTTTAACTTTCATGTGATTGTTATTCTGCCAAATCTGGTACTGAGGTAAAGGTCTGTTGGTACGAAGGATTGCTCAAATTTGTAACTTCTGTGACTTGTGATAGGTTCTGCAACTTGCATGCCCCCTCAGTATAGTTATTTACTGCAAGTTGTATTTTTCTGCTGTATTGATATCTGTGTCTTTCTTCAATTGCACCGTTTCTCGGTACATAAATTTATTATTGGTAAAATTTATTTGCTATAAGTCTATAACTATCTCTGTATATTAATGAATGGTATTGTAGTACCAATAATGTAGTGGGGTTTGATAAATTTTCCATCTTTTTCAAATTTCAAGTGTATTATAGAATCAGAACCAACAAAATGGAAAATAAGTTCCTTGAACTTGAGTGTGTTTGGGTGCATTAGCTTTCTCTGCAGGTGTGGGTATTGCTAATGCTGACTAATTGTGATTTAACAATCTTCATGCAGTCATATTTTGAGGCCATGAACTTGAAAAAAAAAATAAAACTGGGTAATTTGAAATGTTTATGTCATGACTTGAAAAATGCATTTAACCTTGATTGTCCTTGTTTACTTTTGAACTGCAAGAACCTGCCTGAAGCTTATAGCGGTTCATAATGGTCAAGTTGAAAATTTTTGGACTTTAGTAATAAGGGCAGCTATAACTCTCATCCCATGACTTGTGTTAGCAATGATGTGTCATGTACATGGGGCCTAGTTGCAGATTGATGTGTTTTGGATTCCTGTTTGGGTTTTACAGTGAAATGAGAAAGATTTTGGCCGTCTCTTTCTTTGTATTTTTTTTATTGCTTGAGCCCACTGAGTCAGAACTTGTCCCAATAAACGCTAGTTACTTTTTTAGAGTATGAGTTTGTCTCTAGTTACTTCCATGCTGAAGAGATCCTTGTGGGAAGAAAAAACCATCCTTTTTATTTCCCACTTATTTTGCTGTCAGCAGTTAGCATGCAGTTCTGGTACAGAAACTTTTGATAACAAGCCAATATTTGTATTTTCCGTGGCTGCCATTTTTTTCTCACTCTTTTTCTATTAGATTCTTCTGCTAAGCTATTTTTATTTTATTATTACAATTATTACAATTTCAATTTTTTTTTTTGGTTAACAGAAGCACCAGGGAAAGCACACCATGCAGTTTAATAAGGGATTCCAGTGCCATTCATACCCCTGGTTCAACCACAAGGCAAAGGACACACCAAAGAATCCATGAACACATGCAAAGAAACATTCCAACTGCTTATGAAATGGAGGAGTTCTTTGCTTATGCAGAGAAGCAGCAACAAGCAATATTCATGGACAAGTGCGTATTCTTTTATATATTGTACTTTATTATTTGGATCTCTTCCCCATTGTACTTTATTATTTGGATTTCTTCCCCATTTATACTATTAATATTAATTATGCAATATGCTTATGTCTATATCTACATTGTCTATATTTTGCAGGTATAATTTCGACATTGTCAATGATGTACCCATGCCAGGACGGTACGAATGGGTCCCTGTACTTCACTAGGATAAAGCTTATAGCCATGTGGATTTCAAGCTGAGCTACTATATTAGACTTGTAATTTAACAGCTAGCAGCTTTCACTAACCATTTAGATTGGTCGAGGTCTTTGTTTAACAACAAAGCTATAAAGGAATGAAGGGGATCTCTTTAGAAGACATTTCTGAAATATGGGTAGTTTAGAATTAAGGGTATTTTCTGATTTCTGATTTGTAGGGGTAGGTGAGGTATATCTGGGGTCATCTTTTTTTTTTTTTTTCCTTCTGTAGTTTCGTTAACTTCTGTCTATATAGTTCTCTAGGAGTTAATGTAGAGAGAGTAATTGTCCTTCTATATGCCCTCAAGCTGGCTGGAATTTTAGAGCAGTGAAGTTTTAACCTTTGGAGAGACCATTTTACTGTTCTATGACCCACAAGGGGTGCGTCTTTAATGATTTAAACTGAAGTTGCATAACAACCAGACAATACCTGCAGAATAGTACAAAATAAAATTAAAAAGTAAAATACATGGATTGCATTTTTGTTTTGAAATTTACATTGAATTTAAATAGTAATAGATGGCATTACCAAACAAATAAAATAAAATAAAGAAACAAACAAGGAAGGTAAAATATAATACAGTTCTTAAATTTGGTTTCTCGCTGTCAAAAGTGATTATTAAGGTGCCGTTTAGCATGGTCAGCTAAAAGATTGGTGCAAGTTGCACCGGTTAAAGTCTGATCGTTGATTTAATAATATTTTAATAGCGACGGTTCAGATCATCGATAGGCAATCTGTACAAAAGATATGGTATCCAATTTAATATTATTTGCACAAAACGGCTGGGAGGTTGTTGATATTGTAGTTTGTGGGGTAAGATTATAAAATTTATAATTATGACCCAAGTTTAAAAATAATTATGAATTAGGTTTATATTAAAAAAATTAATTTTTTTGTATTTGGATAATAGTATTTGCTTTTAGTAACCTAAAATAATAGAAAATTATTTTTTGAAAGGCACCTCTAGTTAGTACAAATTTGTTGTCAAAATCTATGGATGTTGTGTAAATGGCAGATATGAAGCGATATCGAACACAAATGAGACATGGTGGGTGCTTCTTCATGTAATCTTGACTTCAAAATAGCTTTAAAAAGAAGTTGTTAGATTAGACAAAATTAGTAAACTGGTCACTTATCTTTATTTATTTTTTTAATTTGGTTCCTTATTAAAAAATTTCAACAACAAAGTCCCTTATGTTTATTTATTTTTTCAATTTGGTTCTTTTGATGACATGTCAGTTACTGATTAATCTTATGTGAAGGTCTTCAGTGAATCAGAGCAAATTAGAAATGGACACGTCATCAAAAAATGAAAAAAATGACCAAATTGAAAAATTAAATAAACATAAGGACTTTGTCGTTGAAAAAATTTAATAAAAGATCAAATTGAAAAAATAAATAAAGATAAGAGATCAGTTTACTAATTTTACGTACTTTTTTTTTGAATTTTAATTAATTACAACTTGTGGGTAATTACTGAAAAATTATGAATTTTAATGTCATTACTGGATCTAAAGTGGTATAATTTATAAACATGAAAAAACTTGCATTAACTTGCTATTACAGGTCAGACTTCAAGTGGTACAACTTACACCAATCTTTTACCTGACCATGCTAAATGCCACCAGTTCTTAAATAAAAGGAGAACTTAGTGATGTCTTCTTTTCGTAAGCGTAAGAGAAAAACTTAAGTTTACCTTTTTCTTTCGTCTTTAGTTTTTTAAATTGAAAAATGAAATTAAAATCCTGACACTAACATAAGAAGAGAGCATACAATTTTGTCAAAGCATACAAGCTGATTCTGCGATGAAAAAGAAAAAATGAAGGAATGGGCATCCTTGTGTTTTTTTTTTGTTAACTATATTACTGGTGCGAAGTATTTACCAATTTTATTGATGACTAATCTCCGTCAATAAGGCTCGAATTCGAGATCTTATTTAAGTGATCCAAATTCAATGTCACTCGAACTAATGAAATGTAGGTGATCTTGTGTTTGTTGTAAGGTTGAAAATTTTGAACTTTTGGGCATAAATGATTTTCAGGAAAAAAAATTCATTAAAATGGTTCTCATTCCCAAGGCTGGTTGGGATTTGGGAAAATAGATTCTCATAAGAGGAGAATAAAATTTCCTTTTTTTTCCTTCTTTACCAAAAAAATTATATGTGTGAAGCTTTCTTTTATTTCTACCCTTACTTAGATTCTCATTGGCTGAGAATAAAATTATGTGTGAAACTTTTTTTTTTATCCAAACACAGGTGGTTTCTATGATGCGATCATCACAAGTCGCTCACCGTGAATAACTTTATTATTGTATTTTTTTCTATAGTTTTACAACTTTTTAAAATTACAGAATCAGCCCCAAAAATTTTAAGGTACAAAAAATCAGACCCAAAACTATCGCATGTACTTCTGTCATGCGCAACTCTGCTCTGCCACATACAATCTCAAATGTTTGGCCCCAAACTTTGTTACAGTCTCACTGTCCCAACTCACCGTCACAACTGGAAAGCTATGCAGTAAAAAATTATTTGAATGTTGGGCGTTAAAAAGTTAACAAGAAAGTAAATTCAATATTGCTGTATTATAGATGAGTAGTTGTACAAGACAAGTTAGGATTAGGAATATAATCATTAAAGAAAAATTGTTGTAGCTCCACATATAGAATGGTTGGTAGAGTTTTGTCTTAGTTGATTTGAGATTTGAGCATGTGTGAAAAAAACATGAAGAAACATTGGTGTTGGTACAAGTGTGAGTATTCAAATCCCAAATTGACTAGGTTAATTGATGGATATATATATATATATAAGATAAGATCTATATACTCATTGTCTTAGGCTATGTTTGGATGGAGGATTTTGGAGGGGAAGGGAGGGGAGGGGAGTAGAGGAGAGGACTTAGAATTCCTAATTACCTTGTTTAGCTTTAATAGGACAAATGAAATATTATTTTAGAAGGTAGCAGACACCAAGATGTAAAACTTTTTTTTAATTTTAAAAACTCCCAAACAAGAAAATTGAAGATTATAAATTTTCCCCTCCCCTCCCTTCCCCTCCAAAAACCCCCATCCAAACATAGCCTTAAGGTTTTAGATAAAAATATGGTGTCAAAATCTTTTAGAGTTCCTGTTATTAGCCCAAGAGGCCCGAGGTCGCTCTCGCATGTCCCCGAGTTCTCCCCAACAATTGTCAACTGGTATGGAGGATTGACTAGATAGAGGATAGTCGAACACTTAAGAGATAAAGGGAGACCAAGAAAAACCATACATCAAACCATTAGAAAAGATTTAACAATAAATTATCTATCTTTAAACTTAATATAAAAAGAGCATTATAGAATCCTTTTATGTATGTAGCTGATGTAGTTGTGAATCAAGCATTACTTGCTCATTTAAGTCAATTATTAACTGGTTTAAGAAAATCCAGTGAAATATCCTAATCAAGCTACGCAAAGTTGTGGAGTTGTTTTAAACAAGGTACAAAAATCGTTGAATTCATAAACAAAGGTTTGGCTTTTATTGACACGTCTTATAAAATTATAAAAAAAAAAATCAAAAAAGTAGAAGCCCCTCCTTCCAAATTCCTCCAAATCCAGTGAATTTTACCAAAAATGAAGTCTATCTTTTGGCCTTTTTGAGTTAGATTCACCGACACAGTTGTGAAACTTGTTCGGCAGACATTCTGAATTTTGAGAAATTTTGCTAAGTAGATACTGGTTGAAAAACTTCTGTCACACTTAAGGAGGAAATTTATCAAAAATCAAGGCTCTAAGTTGCTTCAAATACAGAGATCCTACACCAAAACACCAAAATACGTGTTAAAATATTTATGGTAAACTTCCATTTTATTATGTTGGGAATATCATAGTCAAATGATATTTCTCAATCAGTACATAAAACAAAGAAAAAAACAAGGAATTGTGTTGATAGAATGAATCTAGCATATACTTTTAAGTATCAGAATATGCTTTCGATCTATCAATTCAAATGGGATGATTGTCACGTTTACATAATTCCTATAAACGTTAACAATACAATCTTTGACGGTCACTCTATAATTGGATGGGTCTTTTGTTGCCTTGAGTGGCTCAAGTCCCTATTTTTAATAAGATTCATAAAAAGTTGAAGTTTTATTCAATAATAACAAGTGTGTTAAAAAGTGAGTGGCGTACTGATTCTCAAATGCTTTGTTATCCATCCTGCCCCTATGTTTCCAACAATTTTCCTAGTTTATCTTCCAGCTAAAGCAAGACATTAGCATCACATTGATGAGTAGACCTGTCAAAACGGGCCACCGGGCCCACCATGCCAAATTGCAAAATTGGGCCGGGCCATATTTTCCATAGGCCACATATTTAGTGGCTCAACCTGGCCTAAAACATACCAGGCCGGCCCGGCCTAGACCGCATCTTTTACAAAGGAAAAAAAATACCCAAATACCATAAAAATACAAAAAAGGGGGCCCAGCCCACCAAGCCAGGCCAAAACGTTAACTGTAAGATAAATAATTTACATGACCAAAAAAAAAAAGATAAATAATTTACATAATAATTTAGAAAACCATTTTGCAACCATTCCTTTTAATTCCAAGCCACTTGGTCATACTAGTCTTGCTTATACAATCACCTTCAGCACTTACAATTATAAATAATGCTGAAACATTAGATGGTGAGATAGAATACATCATGTTTCATTCCATTATCATGTTTTGAAAAATCTAGGAAATGGGAGCTCTTCAGATTCAATCACATTCCACTTCATTCTATCCATTTCCATAAATCCAAACATTGCCTAGAAGTGCCATTTCTGAAGCTATATTATTCAACCAAAAGGAAGAAAAAATGCTACACCAATTAACAACATACAGGACAAAGGACAACTAGTACACAAGACTGAAAAAACTGAGGCAAGGACTAAGGACTTTTGTTACGTATGAATTATGTGATGGGTGTATATTAGGTCAGCATAGTCAATGTAAAGTAAGGACTACGCAATATAAAGAATGTCTCAATGAGTAAATTTTATACAATTACATGAAAACTGAGCAAATGAGAAAATACGACAGATTTTTGTCCTGATTAACGTATGAATTAGTAATAATGGTGCTAAAGAGTATAAACAATAGAATCTATGCAATATACAATAGCAATTAGCTACCATAGTAAATATTAAGTTTTCACACAAGTTCTTTTCTAATGGAAAAATGCATTGAGCCATTTTAATCAATTTGAAACTGAAGATCTGTAAACAGTGCTTCTAATGATTGAGTAAAATAAAACCGTCACAAAACTTTGGAAGGAAAAGAATATTGAGATTTAACTTTTAACAATGTTATGAAAGCACAATATAGTTTGAGGACTTCCTCCAATGATTCAGTTGATTAGAGGAACCAAAAAATAAATCTTATTTCAAGCCCAACACAACCATGGTCCTATAGAGAAGTGATATTGGTGGCAGTAAACTAGATTACCTGCCTTTGTTAACTGGTAAGGACTATTTGGACTGTAGTAGGCTACTTGGAAGGCTTTTCAGAAGATTTGGAACCCTTTTCAACCCCTTTGGCAGAATTGGCAGATTTTTCAGCTTCGACAAGCTGACGTAGTCTTTCTTGAAGACCTCGTACTCTGTCCTCGGTCTTGCGAAGCTTTCTATATCTATAGGCAGTCCAGAGAGCAAAGCCACCATATACAACAATATAGGATGCCCATACATAAGGATAAGTTTCTGCATGCTCTTTGATCTTTTGATACCGTTTTTCCAATGAATCTATCAAGCCCACAGCAGAAGGGCCAGTGACTACTTGATCCTCCTCGGTTTTCGGGATAGGTGGTGCAGAACTTGATGCTTGCTGGCTTTCATTTTTTGGCTGATTTGCCATGTCCTCCGCGGCTTGATTGTTCCAGTTATCAACAATTTATAAGAACTGCATAATCCAATGACATTTTTAAGTACCACATTATTTGAGAAAATAGAAGGCAATAACATTCATAGCCAGATACAATTTGCATCGCGGCATTGAGTAACATTCAGAGGAGAAAAGATTTTATTCTGCACTTGCTAATCAAGAGTCAACTCTCATTAATGACAACATCTAAACCATATATACATGTACATGAAACCACATCCAATATATGCTATATTTAATTAGATGACCTAATTTTCATTTTTTTTCAGACAAGACCATATGATGAAGGCAAGTAAATTTTGAGTATGGTGCACATAGAAGTTTGTTATATGATGAGGGATCTCACCCTCTCAATGTGATAGCTTTTCTCCCATTATTGAAACATCAACAAAAATTATATCATAGGATCAATAAAATGCAAGACACTATACAAGTTTCTTGGTATAACATAGGTTAGATAATGTCTTCAAAATGCATGTTGGTAACGGTAGGAGCAAAACGGTTTTCCTATTATGAGTGCTTAAGGAATTATGATAAAGGGCAACTGTAAACAGTGAGTGGTCCAACATTTTGTGAATGAAGTGAAAGCATTACTCCGTAATGGATTCCAATGTCTACTCTAGAAGTATAGGATCCAAGACAAATTACCATGTGCTCAAAAGCCCCAGTGCCTAAAGGAGAGAATATATACATCATGATAAACAGTGTGTTGATTTTAACGAGATTTAGAGTAACGTGCTTAGGAACTCAATCCTCTTGAATTTTGATGGTTCGAAAGGGATTATCTTTTCTTAATATACTCAATTTTTTGTGACATTTTGTCTTGTGTCTGAATGGAGAAAGTAGCAAGGATGTCATACTCAAGAGTTTACGTAAAACTCTAAGTAAACTCAACCGATAAATTTGCGAGTTAATCTATTTCAACAATAATAAACAAACATATTTTAGTAACACGTCAAGTTTCAACATTCTTACTCAATGAAAAAAGCAAACAAAATAACGAAGAATGAAAATACAACAGACAGGAAGCAAAGAACTAAGCAGAAGTATGTACAGAAGCCAGCAACAGCAAGAACAGAGCAAGCATTCAAGCAAGCACGGATCAGAACCCAACAAGCAAGAAGAGAACCTGCAACAAGCTTGCAATTTTTGGGGCCTATAACAGAACAGAAAAACAGAGAATGGGGGCAAGCACAGGAACCTGCATTCTGGCATAGTACAAAGAGAGGCCTAGCATAGTTGGGGTCAAAAACAGGGCCAAACCTGGAACGCATACATGCAACAGAGCCCTGACAGAGACTGAGCTTCACCTGTGTGCAGTTTGGAGAACAAGGGCTGCTATGATTTGGAGAAAAAGTGACAATTTTGGAAGCCCCAGCCAGAGGAAGGTTTGACTTTTGCAACAATTTGGAGAAAAAGATTCGATTTTTGGAGTCCATGAGCTGGGTGTTATGATTCTCACAATGAAATGTTGAATTTTTTACCAAATTGGCAAATTAGAGTCAGTTTGTGAACTCACCAGCACATTCCTAAACTCATGATTTCACATGAGTTCATCCAGTACTAGGGATGGGCAAGGTTTGTTTTGGAATGGAAAGAGTAACATGTTTCAATTTGGAAATTGAACCGGTTTTAACTTTTTATGAACCAGTTCAAAACCAGACTTTAGCCAGTGAACCAGTTCAAATCCAGTTCAAAACTGATGTTCAACCGGTAAATTGGTTTTTCCATGTAACCAGTCCAAAAACTAGTTAAACATACACAATTATGTATATACTTGTTTATTATCAGTTGGTATGTATCATCAACAAAGAAAATGAACAATGAAGTGACTGCTGAAAGCTAAAGTCAAAGCCATTACCAAAATCTGAGTATGTAGGATATATGCAATATGGTATCTTGCATCAGTGTTATTTTCATTGTTTAATTAGAGCTTGGAAATTATCTGTAGGATATATGCAATATGTTATAGTTGAACATCCATATGTGCTACTGCACATACACCATTAAGGTTATGAACCAAAATAAAGTTATTCAAACGTAAATTGTATGATGACAGTTCTTAGTTAGAAACGAAAGAGACACTACGCTGTTGCCAAAAGAACCAACAAAATTATCTCAAGGTCACTGGAAACTTAGTTTTATGCTCAGATTTTGATCATTAAACAGTTGTATATGTATTTTAGTACTTACATTGAAGGTATACGATAGCCTCGGAAGGTCTTGTACAAGCAATAAATGGGAGAGCATTTTTTCCTAAGAGATATTGGCTCACTTATCCAATCTAATCATATATGTCTGGAACACATATTATGCTAGTCTTAAGTCCTCAACCCAGTGCTTCTGTACGGCAAGCCCTATATTTGTGCTTACAAACACTACTAAAACCATCAGTTTTAATGTTGCAGACACTGTTAGTGGTTGATTAAGATTTAAGAAGGAAATTCAATTGAGGGAGAGGAGTTCATAGCTACTGTTCAGAAAAATGGAAATCTGGTTCAAATAGAAAAGTTTCTATGATCTAGGACACAGGGAACAGCTTTGGAGAGGTTTATGATCTACGATCTGTGTTCCTATAAGATCATCCCAGTGAATATACACAGTTAGACTCGTCATCTTCCAAGAAAAATTGAGGAACAGATTAAGCTTAAAAACTAGTTAATCAGCCTGTTAATTATTGACCCTTCAAATTTTCAATGTTATCCAGTGTACCAGAATCCTCAGATTCCTATTAATAGAGTCTCATATATCATATACAGTAGCATCATTAATTATCACCTTTTAGGTTAACCATCTAGTTTGCTGATGCAAGATACAAAACATAGTAATATCACATCTAGCACAATCCTTTAAATGTTCTTCACGGCAACACAATCAAATTGAATTATGATATGCCATATTCAACAGAAATATGGAATAAAAAGAACTAGCAATATTCGCAAAATCTAACAGTATGAATGGAAATATCATATGCATATCAAAGGGCTGAATAAACCCTTGGATGCATAAACTCATAGTTATTTACACAAATGGCTAAAAGACACAGAGATTAATAAATACACAACCATTAATTATATGATATTTCCTGAGTCTAAAACTATAGCAAGAGAAAGAGGGTTTATAATATTTGTATTGAGTGAGTTTTGTTGTTGTCAATACCTGAGCAGCACAATGTCGACCTTTTTGGTTTAGCGACGGATAGAGAGAGAGAGAGAGAGAGAGGCCGCCGACTAAACTTGGTTAGGGCTGCACTGCGCGCCGTCCAGGTCCAGCCACCGTGGCTGTAGTGTTATTCAGTTATGCGTATCTTTCTGAAAAACCAAAAGCGTGATTGATTGAAGTGTTAATTTTTCGTCAAGTACGGCAACATAAATAACTAATTATAATTTTTTGAAGAGAAAATAACTAATTGTAATTAATTCTTATTCTTAATTATTATTAATTTTTTTTTGAGAAATTTTGGGCTGAATTCTTACGCCATCTCCAACGGCCTCACATGTACAACTTATTCATTTTTATTTTTTCAAATACAAATATTCTCTTTAGTTCAAATTTTTAGTGGATTTAGTTTTTTATTTTTGTCCCAAAACTTTGGTTATTTTAGGATTTCAAGAGATAATGTATCAACTTTTTTCAACTATACCCTTAATATAATTAATAAGTTTTGAGTGGAGAAATAATTAGAATAGTTGAGAATGATGAATAATAAATTAGGTCATTTTAGTCTAAAATTTATCTAATTAATTATTTCTTAATCTATGTGTCAAAACCTTAAACAACCAAAGATTTGGATAGGAGGGAGTACCCAATAAGTATTCAATTTTTGCAATTCAACAAATTTTATTAAATAGATTCCACCAATAACTCCACATTCAATTAAAATCTACAAATACATGTGAGACTCGCTAGGAGAGAGAAGAGAGAGAGTATTTGTGCAATTATCACTCCCTATTAAATACTCACAATTTTTTTACAATATAAGTACTTAATAAACATCCAATAAACACTCATTAAGCACCCATCGGAGTCGCCCTTATTCTTATTGGAAACTCATTTTCTTTTTTTTTCTTTTTTTTGGTCTACAGGGGAGGGAGGATATTTGGGGTGGGGGGAAGGGGGGTGGGGCGTGTGAGGATCGAACTCCTCACCCCAAGATGTCCAGCCCGAGGCTCTACCACATGAGCTACTGGTGGACATTTTCTTATATTTTCTCATCAAAGTATCCCACATGTCTGGGCCGAGACTGGGCTCGGGTCATATGTCTGGGCCGTAGTTTCACTTCTTTTTTCTGTTTTTGTCTTTCTCTTTTTTTTTAAATAAACTTCGAAATACTTAACATTATATGATATAAAAGTATAATTAAATAAAGTTATGTGATTTAAAATACATTTATATTTTTATAATATTATATTTAATGTTAAATTTAAACATATTATTATTATTTTGATTGTGAATACATATACTTTCATTAGTATTTTTGTTTTGGTTTTTTTTAAAAAAAAATTTAAGTGTGAACGTTGAGTTATAATTTTTTTTTAATTTTTGATATATACCTGTTCGACTGGTCTAAACAGTGATATTCCATTGACAGAATTTTATAACAGTATTTATAGCTATTAATTTAATTTAATGCGCTATACAAACCGAAACATCTTCGGCAATTCTGTCACTACCAATTGCTCTACGAGTGAGTCTACTACACTCTATGTCATTGACCCGAGGATTCCTCATCAGATACTTAATGGGCCAAAACCATGGCATTGCTTGAGACAATCACATCCTATATATGTTAATGATGCAGAAAAATGAGGGAACAACATTTCGTGACTACATCAATAGGAGACACTTTTTTTGTTTCATTTTTCTTTTTTTTGGTTACACATCAATAGGAGAGACTGCTCTATATCCTAGAAATTAAATCAGAAGAAATGTTAATGTCTGGACTAACATGAGCAGCGATTTCAAAAATCAATGACTTTTTTCAATTTTTTTTTTAATTCTTAGGACTAATTTGACAATGCCGTACAATTTAAGGTATTAGTTCAATTATTTACTTTAATTTAAAACATGGGAGAATCTCATTGTGCTCCTCCTTCTTAGTCTAATCAACAGTCAGATTAAATCAAATCTAGAAGGGGACCATATTCCTTGAAGATGGATATATATATATATATATATATATGAGAAACAAAATTATGTACATAGTCATTAGGAAAACTTGTGTAGCAAATAGCAATAATTAAGTACATGTGCAGCATCGATTTTTTAAAAACAAAATATTTATTTCTTGCGCAACTATATATATAATTAAGCTATGCTCGTGATGGTGACATGTTTTACTTCATTTGGTTTATTACTATTCCTTTTTGCCACCTTGTGGTTGCCAATGTTATTTGGAGCTGGATCCTCTTGCCTGCAGGTTCAACTTTTTGGTGATTGCTGCAATATTAGCTTTGGAAATAATTCTTTGACTGACATATATAGTGAAATAACATTATATGGCTATGTATAAGAGTACTGCTATGAATCCTGTTAGTTAGACAGACAAACAAAACAAAACAGACAAAAGAATATTTTATTCAAGCTGCTATAGAAATACATACTTGTGCTACAATAATAACAAGAATCTCTCCAAACCCCCCCCCCCTCTCTCTATCTCCATCCTCTATGTGTGTGGGACCTAGATTTCCTACGGTAGAAAAAATGTGTAGTTGCCGCAGTCAATTATCTTGGACCGTTAGACTTAGATTAGACGGCTCACGTTATGAGTTTGAATTCTAAATCCGATTTACGAAGTCCAAACGTGAGCCATCCAATCTCAATCCAATGGTCAGAGATGCCTGACTGTAGCAACTATGTGCTTTTTTTACCGCAGGGAATCCAGTTCCATGTGTGTGCACGCACATGCGTGCGCCTGCTATATGCAGGTAATACCGAATTATCGAATAAGAAAACTTTGCCTTAAAGGCTTAAACTCAGTGAATATCATTTGTCCTCATCTTTCTCAATTGGTATGTTGAATAACACCTTAAGATTAAGCGACTTACGAATGCTATTGGGTCTCCTTAAACAGGATTTCAACATAGTAACTTGTTCATTAGGCACACAATCTTGATTGACATCTTTCTTGTGCATTTCCAACCTTATGTCTTCATAGCTAATCACATTATTAGACCATAGCTCAACAGTTTCTTCCCAATCAGAACTACACATTATTGTCTTACTTAGACAATTTGGGCTTGTTTGGGAGAAAGGGAAAAGGAAGGAAAATGGAAGGAAAATCTTATTTAACATATGAAGCTTTCCTTTCACAAATTCCCTCTCTTCCTCTTCTTTTTCCATTCTCTTATTGGGAGATGATTGATGTTGTTGTGAAAAGGATGGTGGTGAGTGGTTATTATTGATTTGCCCTTTGCCTTTTAACAAGTGATAGATTGTGTGATTGGGGACAATGAGGAACACACTACCAGGAAGCAAAACAGACTCAGGTTTAACCACAATCCATGGGAACTTGAAAACATCTGGCCTGGTAATGCTGTGCCTGGGGTTCCTTCTCATAACCTCTGCTGCTCTTATTGGTTCTCTATGAATCTCAACATATCTACCAGGGTGCACCAATTTTAGCACACCCCTCTCCCTTTTGATACTTCTCATTACTCTCTCTGTTTCTCTCTATAGTTGAAATTGAAAAGAATATACAAGATTTCTGAAAGAGGGAAGTATTAGGTTGCTCAATCTTTTCCTTATATTGGTAACAAATATTACTTCATGACATAAAGTGGTGAAAATTCCTAGGAAATGGTCTTTGGAGAAGAAAATTCTTGTTCTAAGAATTAATTTGGTCTCATTCTAATTTCGTATATAGAATGGGACTGTTTAGGGGCTTAATTTTGTTTGGTGGTAATTTGTTTCTTCCCCTTTTATTTTGTGCTATTATTGTATTTCCTTCCAGAGTGGTTTCACGTTTGATTATGATCTGAAATGGCAAAGATATTTTTTGGCTTAAAAAAAAATCTTTTGCCATATGAATACATCTCAGAATCCTGCCATGGTTGTTTAGTCTTGATACGGTATACAGAAAAAAAAAATTCAATAGGATATTCAAATGGGTCATGTCCTAAAACTATATAGAGACACACACATACACACAAACACACACCATAGCTCAATATTTATGTATTAATCTCTGTAATTGAACACATGCTGTTATCGCTAATTTTAGGATCAGAATAAACGTTATACATTACGGTTGTGTTTGGTAAAGTCATATCCATTGGCGGATATTGGATTTGACTAACGGATTAAAAAATATAGAGGTATTTGCTAATAGATAACTAAATTTTCAAATGCTACTTTAAGTAATGTTTGAGCTTATAGCGTATAATATTTTCTCTCATTCTTATCTTCATTATTTTTGTTAAATTCGTCCACTATCCTCTATGAAATAAAATAAAATAGTCCCTTTTTCTTCATAAAAAAATAAATTAAATCCTACTATATCACTCTCACTTCTCATTTCTCACCTCTATTAAATAAAATAACTTATTATTTTGGAAGAAATATAATACAATGTAATGAAAATTATCTTTAAATATTTTTTTAATTATAATACTATTATTATATGTCTATCATTATATTAATTAAAGAATAAGCACTTAATTAAAATATCCCTTTGTCATTTGGCTAATTTTAAGCTACCTGCTCACCATCCGCTAACTTATCTTCTATCCACAACTTTTTGCTAAAAAAGAACCTATATGTGTGTTTATATTTCTCATGATATATTTTACGAGAATAATGGGGTGACTTTTCTTCATATATAAGTTTTAATTTTTGGTGAAAACAAAGGTTAACCCTTTGTATTTCTGCTTTTTTATTCGAAACTGAAGAAAATGTGAATGATGATACTATTTCAATTCATATTGTATGCATTCTTATAATCCAGCGCAAGACAAATTGTGGTAAAAAACTTAATAACTCCAATCATAAGTGAAAATTAAGCTAAACATTTAATAACTCCAAATGATAAATCATAAATGAAAATGGAAGCAGCTGTGGAACATATTTTATTTTTCTAGTTTCTTCCTCTGCACTACTGCAGGGTTATACAATAAATAACAATAATAATAGTGTGGTTTACTTCAATTAGTTCTTCATACAACAACAAACAGCATATCCCATACACCTTCCTCCTTTCTTAAAGCCTTGGCCAATGCATGTGTTGTTGCAATCTGCGCATGACCCATGCCCATTACAATCTATTTCTATATCATCCAAACCCAAACCTGTTGCTGCTGGTCCTGCTATACCAAACAATATACTTAATTAAACCCAAATTGAAAATTCAATAAAAAAAATAACAAAAGATTAAATAATAGACTAAGCAGAAACAAATACTAAAAGAATAAATTAATAATATCAGTTTCTTCTTACCTGAAGCTAGGACCAACGCAATGCATAAAATTCCTAAGAGAAAAGGTTGATAGTTGCGCAAAGCCATTTTAATTGTGGGAATTTCGCCTTGAAATTCTATTGTCCTTCGTTTTTGTGATCTGGACAGCAAATTTCATGTTCATTATATAGTAGTCAGCAGATGAGAATTTCGAGAAATAAAATTAATTAAGAGGGAATTAAAATAAAAGCTACAAATTAATGTATTAATTTGGGAATCTTCAAGATATTTCACAATACGATTCAATCATTTTCTTTGCTTCAACATTAATCAACAATATCTGATTTGATATTTTATTTGGACTAATTCTGATTTGATGATATATTATTGATATCGACACTATATGTGCATTAATTTTGATTTCAACCAACAATACATGTGTTGAAATTCAAAAATTGATTTTCGCAAAGTCCAGGACACGTTGTTAACAATGAACCAACTGCTAAGTCAAAAAAAAAAACAATGAATCAACTGCAATTTTTTTTGATCAAAATGAATCAACTGCTAATGAAATTGGATAACCTTGCAGATAATTCATATGCAAATAATAAAACGAAGGATTCTAATTGTAACAAATTTGTCCTTTTTTCACATGGATCCTTTTTTGTATAATTTTTTCTTGGATTCAGCAGCTCTTCGAAAATACAATATAAAAAATTGGCCCCTTTTGCTGTCATAAAAAAAAAAGGGATTATCGATCTTTCACATAACCATTTATTTAATTTCTTCAAAATTGATCAACAATCTGATTTGATATTTCCTTCAATCATGGGATTAATTTGATTTATTATATATAATTGACTAACAAAATATAAATTCTGAAATCAACACACAATCAAGGTTCAAATTCAAAATTGATTTTCACAATTATAAAAAAAATTGATTTTCACAAATTAAGTCCACGCCAGATCACGTTGTTAACAATGAATGTCCGCTGCAAATGAAATTAGATAACCGAGCAAATAATTATATGCAAATAATAAACTGCGGATTCTGAAATTCTTGGAACAAATTTGTCCTCTCTGTGTTTTTTTTTAACTTGAATCCTCTTGATTTGTGTATACTCTTTTGTTTGGATTCAGCAGCTCTTTTAAAACACAGTGTAAATTAGCTTTGTAACCCGTGCTTTATAAATTTTCCAGTAGAATAACCCGTGCACGAGTAATGAGTATACAAATTTAACATTTTTTTATGAGGTTTATGAACTTATTTTTCGAAATAAATGATGGCTTAATTTTATTTTTTGTCTAAGAGACGAACGAACATGATTGTGAGATATTTGGTAACTTATTTTCCACAACTAAAATATACCAGATAAAAATTGTATAATCTTAAAAGGGACTAAAAGTGTAATGTAGCTATAAATTTGTAGCTCTACAAATAGATCTTTAATTTAATATTTATAAATTTATAAATAAATGTTGGTATTGATATAAAATTAACTAATCTTAACTTTATAAACATGCTATGTTATTATTGTTAATTATATTGTTTTTTTAAAAGAGTTATTTTAAAAAAAAAGGTTTTATATATTTATTAGTATTTATATGAGTTATACGATTCTATAGTAAGAGAAAAAGATTATGTGACCTTTGTATTATAAAAGATTATAATATAATATTATATTTCAGATAGTTAAAGAAAAAGTTCAATTATGATTTCTTGGATGGATTTAAATTTTAGTTTATAGGAAAAAGGAAAAAGATTATAATTAATTATAATATAATAAAAAACAAATATTATTTACAATATATAAAAAAGTAAGTTGCATGACAGATTGCAACCACATTTTTCTTCTCTCTAATAAAAAAAATCACTAACTCACCGTATGGAAAAAAGTAAGATAATAAAGGCAGAATCATTGTTTCCACTAGATAACTTTTTTTTTTTCTTTGACAACTGTTTCCAGATAACTTGTCAAATTTTATTCCTATCTCTTTGTTTCCCATACATTATTTTTTGTTGTATATCTCTTCACAATGAATCACCTCATCCAATCTTCAACGAACTTTTATTTTGGAGTTCTTAAATTTAACTTCAGCATAAAAGCTCAAAAATTGATAAATTGGGAGTAATAAAGATAGCAGGATATAATAGTTACACAGGGTAGTTCTCTTATTTCGTCATGGTTATTGCCATGTGTTAAAGTTTGTGGAGGGGGTGTTTGTTTGCTTTAGTATTTGACCGTTTCATCAAATACTCTTTCCCACCAGCTAGCTATTCTTTCTTGCACCGTTTCTTGCCTTGTTGCACCATTCACTCCATTAGTATCATGGAAGACCTTAGGGGCACACTCAGATTACACGCTTGCATAGAAGAATTCTGGCTATTATGGATGAAACTAGACGTATCAGGTATTTTCTAAATAGCATAAGAGGAGGATACTTTCGATTAGATCAAACATTCAGGTGAAGATTAGAGGACAAAATCTCTACAATTAATGACGAGAAAATAAGGTCTCTAAAGCAAAGACGGCAGGAGATTATCATCTCGTTGATAGAGAGAAATCATCGCAGAGGAGGACAGTACCCATGCAATAGAGGATTATTCATTCATTATTGTTGATTCTCCTTGTTAAGAGTTTTGTGAAAAATGATATAGAACAATGCATTTCAATGAAGTTAATATACTAATAGTAATTAATGAAATGATTAGTGATGGATCAATGAAGCAATTGTTGATGACCAATAAAATGTGCTTAAATAAGCTTTATTCAGATGTCTACTTTGCAAATATGGAAAAATTTAAACATTTCTACCAAGACATCAAATTTGGTAGGCTCTGCTTCAATTTTAAGATATGTAATTAGATTAGCAAGTGGACAAGCTGTACCCAAAAAAATGAAAAAGAACATACATGATATGATACATTAGGAAAAAAACAACCGGATCCCTTCTCGCATAAGCACGTCGTGCATTCTGTGAAAATATAGTTTTTACTTTTTAATTACCAAAGAGGATCTTCGATCTCTACGTGTATTTGAAGTTTTTTTAATGAAATTATAGTGTAAAATATCTGCCTGCAGATAACTTTGATCTATAAACAAGCTCCCACGAATTAATTAGGTAAGATGACTTGAACAGATCTGTTTTATTCTGAAGTAGCTTCATTTAAACAGTAAGATTTTTAGTCCATTGATACCAGGCTCCATGGTTACTCCTAGCTGTATAATTTCTTTATGTCATCCGATCACTCTCACTCATCTCGTTCCCAATCCCAACAACCCAGTTCCAAACCAAACCTGCTGGTTCTTCCCGTTCAACACGATGCTTCCACGGGACTCCATTGGACCAACATCCACAAGAGAACCCCTCTAATATGCAAGTCCCTGTCCTCGTGGACCTCAACGGGAAGCACCTGTGGGTTAACTGTGACAAACACTAATCCTCTTCGACATACCAGGCAGGCATTCGTGGACCTCAACGGGAAGCACCAGCGCCGACGTCGAGTCCGAAAGCCTGGGAGCATTTGTGGTCATGAATGCCCTGTTACGGTGGAGGACGGATCTCGTTGCGGTGGAGGACGGAGCTCAACTTGCTGTTCCTGGGGACATTGGCTCTCTCAACTTGCTGCTGCCGAAAAATAGAGTGCGATTCTTCGTTTTGTCGTTCCCCTCTAAAACCCGAAAATTGTTTTTTCTGATCCTCTGTTTCGTTCAATCTGTTGTGTTGGCAAAGTGATTGGTTGAAATGGAACTGTCATGGTTGAGTGCCATTTTGGTGGGTGCTGGTTACCTTGCTTTGGGTTACTTCATTGGTTCTCAGTACCCTCCTCGTTTCCTCTTCTCACCTAATAGATTATTGCCTAAAGACAAAGATGCTTCTCTTAACAGTAACAATAGTAGTAAGAAGAACAATGGCAGCAAGTCCAAACTCAAAGACTTGGGAGGGTGGAATTGATGGCGGTGGCGGTGGCGGTGGTTTGGAGGTCGACGTTGGGGTCTTCTATGGAGGCCGGAAGTCGCAATGTCGGCGCTACTGGGAAGGTGTTGGTGGGAGTGAAGGTGGAGGAATTGGGTGTGGCAGGATTCACATGTTCTTATGTTTTTTCAATTGATCTGGGCCATTATGTTTTTTGTTACCAAATCTAAGGGCTATAAAAACTATGATAAAACAATGATAAAACTATTCCACCCATACATCACTGATTAACAATTCCACCGAAGCCTGACCCACACTCCACGTGTTGTTCAATTACAAATTTGTTGTTCGTCTCCTCCTGCATCACCCCTACTTTGCTTTTTCCCCCTATTTATTTTCTCTGATTTTAACTCATTTTTTCTATTAATTTTTTTAGGATTCACTTTAAACCTGAGGTCGCGAGAAATTCCTTAATTAGCAAGGTACCCGTGCTGTCGCACGAGTTCGGTTGGTTGACACGCAATTTTTTAACATGAAAATTTTCAAAAACAAAAAAAGATGAATTCATAAGTAAATCATTTTATTGAACATAAATAAATAAAAATTTTATCAAACAATAAAATAGAACAAAGAAAATTAATTATAAAAACATAGTGATGGTTGCAGAAGAAAAAAAATTTATAGCCCGTAAAAGTTACTGGAACAAATGAATGAGTGAAACACGTAAGCAAACACTATTTTGTTGATCAAAAATAAAATTGAAAAAAAAAATTTATAGCTCGTAGAAAGTTATTTGAACAAATAAATGAGTGAAATTACAGTAGCAAAAATAAAATCGAAAGAAAAATAAATTTATACACCGTAGAGAGTTATTTGAATAAATAAATGAGTGAAAATACTGAACTGAAATTACTGGAACAAAAATAAAATCGAAATAAAGAAAATAATAGCCTGTAGGTAGTTATTGGAACAAATAAATGAGTAAAATGCTGTAGCAATTTACTGTAGCGAAAATAAAATTGAAAGAAAAATAAATTTATACCCCGTAGAAAATTATTGAAACAAATAAATAAGTGAAATTGCTGTAAAAAAATTAAAATCGAAATAAAAAAAACTATAGCTCATAGGATGTTATTGGAATAAATAAATTAGTGAAATACTATAGCGATTTACTGTAGCGAAAATAAAATCGAAAGAAAAAGTAAATTTATACTTTGTAGAAAATTATTGAAACAAGTAAATGAGTGAAATTACTATAGTGAAAATCAAATCGAAATAAAAAACATTATAGGCTGTAGGAATTTATTATAATAAATAAATGAGTGAAATTACTGTAGCAAAAATAAAATCATAATATAAATATTGTAGCCCGTAGGAAGTTATTGGAACAAATAAATAAGTTATATACTGTAGCGAAAATAAAATTGAAAGAAAAATAAATTGTACTCCGTAGAAAATTATTGGAACAAATAAATGAGTGAAATTACTATAGCGAAAATAAAATTGAAATAAAAAAAAATTATAGCTGATAGGAAGTTATTGGAACAAATAAATAAGTGAAATATTGTAGCGATTTACTGTAGTGAAAATAAATTCAAAAGAAAAATAAATTTATATCCTATAGAAAATTATTAGAACAAATTAATCAGTGAAATTACAGTAGCATAAATAAAATCTAAATAAAAAAAATTATAGACTGTAAAAATTTATTAGAACAAATAAATGAGTAAACTACTATAGCGATTTACTCTATCGAAGTACTGTAGCGGGCACTGTAGTGATTTACTTATTGAAGCATTGTAGCAATTTTAGCACGTGTCAAACAAATAAACGTGACATATGTCGAATGGGGAGCAATTTACGGTCTTGGGGGCAAGTTTTCTTATATTATTATATTATATATTATAAAATACTATAGCGATTTACTCTATCGAAGCACTGTAGTGGGTACTGTAGTGATTTACTTATTGAAGCATTGTAGCAATTTTAACATCTGTCAAACAAAAAAACGTGACACATGTCGAATGGGGAGCAATTTACTATTTTGGGGGCAAGTTTTCTTATATTAGTAAATAGATATTAGTAAATAGAAGTAAATAGAATAGAAGAATAGAATAGATAGAAGTGCCAAAAGGGACGCAACTAATCAAACGTGTTATTAGCAGTGTTAAAATTTTTTAATCATAATACCGATGATTAAACATTACTCGAGAACTTATATTTCTTATATTCATAATCATAGAAGTAAATAGAATAGAAGAATAGAATAGATAGAAGTGCCAAAAGGGACGCAACTAATCAAACGTGTTATTAGCAGTGTTAAAATTTTTTAATCATAATACCGATGATTAAACATTACTCGAGAACTTATATTTCTTATATTCATAATCATAGAAGTAAATAGAATAGAAGAATAGAATAGATAGAAGTGCCAAAAGGGACGCAACTAATCAAACGTGTTATTAGCCGTGTTAAATTTTTTTAATCATAATACCCATGATTAAACATTACTCGAGAACTTATATTTCTTATATTCATAATCATAATTAAAATTAAAATATTTACTCATAAAGCAAATTACTAATAATGTTAATTTTTAACTATTACTTTTTGAGAAAAAATGTGTAAACAAATAAATTCCACTATATATATTATTAAATATCAATTATCAAATATAAACTTTTTTTTTTTTTTTACTTTTCTTAAGTAACACCAAACTAAGGATATTTGAAATATCAATATAGTGACAGTAAGGAAATATAAAAAAAAAAAGAGTTAAAATACAAAAAAAAGTAACAGTAAGGATATATTGAATTTAGTTGAGTGAGTGTACCTGATACCCTAGCGCTGTTTCTTCTTCCCCATTCAGCTTTCCATCTTCGTTTGCCAGTGCCACCATCTTCCTCACAGTTTGACACTTCACATCTTCAGTTCTTCGCAGTCTTCCACCCTTCCTTCCTTCCCTCTTCAGCTCTTCGCAGTCACACGAAGCCGTTCGCAGTTCGCCGTGCTCCGCCGTTCGCAGTTCGCTCTTCGCCGTGGCCGAGCTCACTGCTCCCATCTTCCTCATCGCAGTTCTTCCTCCGCTCACCGAAGGGGCCCTTCGCCTCTCTCTTTCTCTGAGTCTCAGTTTTTTCTTTCATTTAATCAAACAGAGAGAGCGCAATCGAAGAAGAGACCCCAAAATGCATTCCTTCGGGTACAGAGCCAACGCTTTGCTAACCTTTGCGGTTACGATTCTTGCGCTTTTGTGCGCCATGGCCTCTCTCTCCGACACCCTCAATTCCCCCTCTCCCTCTGCGCAAGTCCAGGTATCTATCTCCCTTAATTTCCCCTTTTATTACAGATCTGTCAGTCAATAAACCCTGCCTCTGTGATTCATACTGTTCTTGTGTTTGTGGATGTAGGTGTTGAACATCAACTGGTTTCAGAAACAGCCCAACGGCAATGACGAGGTAATTCCTGTTTATCTTACCACTCCATGGTTGATGCCTCTTTGTATCGTCTTTAGATGCTATCATTTTTGTCGGTTTTTTCGCTGTATACTTAATCAACATTACAGGCGGTATTTAGTTTTGTTTCATTTTTTTGAGTGGTTACAAACTGGGCATGGATGTTGTTGCTTAGGCAGTTTATTCTGCAATTAGGTTTAATGGTAAATCTCATGTGTCTAGCAACTTAAGTTGTTGCTGTTAGTCCATGCGTTTGAATGATGTAGGAAAGATCTGATCAATCCAGCCTTTAATACTTAAAATATGAGTAAGTTACCACTGTATAATCGATGGTTGCAGCAACTTGCAAGAATATGCAGTTAAAACGTGGCATGCTGTGGTTGCTTTCATTTCATTTCGTATCTTGTGGAATGTCTTCAGTACATTGGAGAAATTTTGATAATAATGCTGAAGAAATGAATATTTGTAGTCATTGTCTTTCAGCATCATCTATAGTCTGGAATTACTTATGAAACAGTGACAGGAGCAGAACTTTGAAGCAGTTGAATAAACAAGTTTTTTTTAAGGATTGTTTTTTCATCTGTATAGTCACTCCTCTTGGAGTCTTGGTCAACATCTTATTAGGTTCATACTGTTAGTAGGACTAGGAGGTTTTACCAAAAGATGTTACTGGTTGAATCTTTCCTCATTAAATCATGGTAGGTTTTAGTCTCACCTAGATGAGCCTACTAGCCAAGTGTTGTGAATTGGTAAAACATACACACAATCCTAGGACAGTGAAATTTGCTTGTGCAACTAATTGGATAGTGAAATGATTAACATATGTGATCATGATGACTGATGGGGCCTGACAGAATTTCTAATTCTTTGGTTACTTATTCAAGAGTATGAATATTTGGTAAAGGTATCATTGCCTTGTTATCTGAACCAAAATTGAACAAACTAATTTGTGGAATCTTATTTTAACAATATGCCTGTTGAAATGAATGTGTTTTGATGAAGAACTCACAAAAAGGTCATCAAATTGCTTTCGAATTCGTGGGCTTTGGATGTAATTGCTTTAGATGCTTGTTGGGATCTCAATGTTTTCAAATACAGCATACAAGGGATAGTTGTGTGTGCTTGAAACAAGTCAAGATCAAAGCTAGCTAGAAATAATTGGAAACATCATGCTGGTTCTAGTCCATAGAAACAAATTTTAAACTGGCCTAGCATGGCAAAATTTATAATTACTTATATTGGGCATATATTTCTCTGCTCATGCACTAAATTTCATCCCACAAACCACATTATGATCTGAATATCATGTTGTGTCATGTACCAGCTCGTTGGGATCCCTTTCTCTGATATTCAAATGTCTCTTTATTCATTGTTCAATCTGAAGCAGAAGTCTTTCTATTCTTGCAGGTCAGCATGACACTGAATATATCAGCAGATTTACAGTCTCTTTTCACATGGAACACAAAACAGGTTCTTGACTTCAATTTACATTTTTCATTATAATTTGTTTTATTGCCTTTTCCTTCTGAAAGGCATAGATACTCTTAGTAATTAGTAAAATATCAGGACTGGATGGGGAAGAATGAAAACTAATGTATTAGGATGGTCTGCATGGCTTGTTGTATTGTCAATTTAATATGTACTTTGATTTCTCCCATCTTAGTGTCGTAATGTTTAAGGTGCCTTACCTGTTGTTATATCTTGTTTGATTTCGTCAAATATATATTTCTGTTCTTGCCCGTTGCATTTTTATGTTGCGTACAATTGTACTTTTATGGAAGTGTTGGAACTGCTTCATATTACATATCCACGAGATCCTTAATTCTAATCAATTCACAAGATCCTTAATTCTAATCAATTATTCTAAACTGTTTGGAAGCTTGAATTTCAGGGCTGTCCAGGTTCTTAGTTTTGCTTCTTTTCTATGCTTGCAGGTTTTTGTATTTTTAGCTGCTGAATATGAAACTCCGAAGAATTCCTTGAACCAGGTACGGTTTGTTTAGTTTGTTTGCATCTTCATTTGAAATTTAAGCACTTAAATTGTAAGCTTGCCATCTCCTTTTTGTAAAAGGAATAAAAGGAAGCCATGGTAATAGTGGGTTGGTGGATCTCGAATTTCCATTATTAAGGCAGCAGCTTCAGAGTTTGTTTACAAACTATTCGTGATTTCATGTCACTCAGAGCTGTGCCCATTGCACGTTATGCTGCATCTCTGTCATCTTTGGTATATGTTGTGTCATAGATGTTGCTTAGGTTATTGAGATGCCATTTTACAGATATCCCTGTGGGATGGTATCATTCCCTCTAAAGAGCATGCAAAGTTTTGGATTCATACATCAAATAAATACCGCTTCATCGATCAGGTATACAACTCTTCAAGGATGTTATGACTAATATGAATTGCTTAAGATTTCTTTAGGCCTTAATTTTGCCTCTCTTTTTTTTCGTGTCCAGGGAAGCAATTTGCGTGGTAAAGAATATAACTTGACTTTGCACTGGCATGTTATGCCAAAGACTGGCAAAATGTTCGCAGATAAAATAGTCATGCCAGGTTACCGATTGCCCGGGGAATATAGATGATGCCCTTCTTGTCATGTTAATGTTTTTTGTTGTAACTTCAGCCTTTTCTATAACGGATATATAAGGTTACATCAAAGAACTAGAATAAGGGAAAAGGAATTCATGTTTTGGATAGTGGAAATGAATAGCGTTCAACTACTTGAATATCCGAAATTTGTTTGTGGTGTGGCTTCAATTTTCTCGAGTTTTTTTTGTTCCTCCACTAAAAACATATCATGCCCTAACGAATCCTTGAGGATTTTGCTATTAAAAATTACTAACCACTGTTCCTCTGGAAAAGTTTAAAATTGTTGTGGGCGAGTTTTCTGGTGATTAAAAGCGATGTGTCTCTTTTCCCCTTGAAGAAAATTAACAGCTTTGTCCGGCCGGGCAACAGGTAGAAAATTTTACTCATTAGATTAGATCAATGGATCAATAAAAATGTTAAGAGTTTTTGTTTCCTATTTTTTAGTTTTGGGTTACATTATTTTTATAGCATTTTGATCCCGTGGACTTAGTAATGGAATAAGGAAAGTTTGCTTAAATTAGAAGTGAGTAAAAATGGGTACAAAATTCATGATTTGTTATCTGAGAGTTATCGTAAAGGAAAAAGGGTGCGCAATAAAAATCTTGATAAAATGAACCGGATCGTGACGTCAAAGCATACGAGGAAGAGAAACGCAACTCTGGATTGTGTGGAGCTTTTCGTTTGGTATGTTTCAAACTTTCAATTAGTCTTGTCGGATTTCATAATTTATGTGGTAATTGAATCTGGTATCTTCACTTCAGTCCTTTACAATTTGAGCACACAACCATGATTTAGTTCATTCCTAGCATTGCCTAGTGTTATAGTATTACTTGATTGATTACTTTCATCTTGTATGGTTCAGCTAACTAACTGATGCATTAGTTAACTTGCTTGCCTTTGCTAAAATTGGTTTACTGAATAGGATGTACAACAAGAACACAAGATTCCTTGGATAATGTAACAACATTTCATATTAAATTTTCGTTTAATAATAACAAAAGGTACCAGATGCAGCACCAGCTTAACCATTTTAAACCTTGGAACGAAGGCCTTGAAGCTATTGATTGATTCGATGCATGGATCCTTCTGAAAATGATTAAAAGAACATTGTTATTCTCCATCTTTTCTTATTAATAATAACTAGACTATTGACCCGTGCATCTGCACGGGTTGATAGGTCACATTGATTTTTACAAATAATATAAAATAACTTATTTATATGGTAATAACTTGATATGATATATTCTAAATTAATAATAGTGTTGGTTATGCGACATTGAGATTTTACATCTTAGTTAAATATGAAAACTTCATGTTATAAGCATTCAATAATTGCTCATATCGATAAAAATGAAGTCCAAATAAGATAAACAAAATAAATAAAAAAATAATTAAAATAATTTTGTAGTCTATAAAGAAAACATAAATGAAATCAGTAAGCAAATACTATTTTATTTATAAAAATAAATTTCAAAAAAAATACTTTGCAACATAAAAATTTATAAAAAAAACAATGAATGAAACTCAAGCAAAAACTTGTTATTCATAGAAAATAAAATTGAAGGGAATATAATTTTGTAACATGAAAATATAGGAACAAAAACTTGAATAGAACTCGTAAGTAGAAACTAATTTATCTATTGAAAAAGATTAAAAGAAAAATAATTTTGTAACATAAAAATTCACATGAACAAAAAAAAATGAATGAAACTTATATGTAAATACAATTTCATTTATAAAAAATAAGATTAAATTTTTTTTTGCAACCTAATAATTTACAGGAACAAAAAAATGAGTAAAACACGTAAATAAATATTAATTTATTTATTTATAAAAATAACAAAAAGAAAAATAGTTTTGCAATCTGATAATTTATAGGAACAAAAAACTTGAACGAAACTCGTATGCAAATAATATTTTATTTATCAAAAAATAAAATTAAATAAAAAATAATTTTGTAACTTGAAATTTACTGGACCATAAACTTGAATAAAACCTACAGGCATGCACTAAAAAAGACCAGATACAATATTGTGATATTGAGGCAACAATGCAATGTTGAAAAAGAAGTGAGAAATTGGGAGATATAAAATTTGACCCGTGTTCTGGCGGATTCAATTTTTTTAAATAGGTAATAGATATAATAAATGATTAATTAATTAAAAAAGAATTGAAAATTAACAAAAAAATTAGAAATTTAAAACAGAAAGGATTGCTAGTGCAGGAATTCTGTACCGATAGTTAACTTGAAATTATCTAAGAATTTTAATTAGTATGCATTGAAATTATAAAAATATTTTGCACAAACTTCTAATCATATTTCACCATTTAGATATTTGTATAGATATTTTAAAAATTATTATTATGAGATAACACTATAATAAGATATAATTAAATGTCTTTTTTAAAGTGAAATAAATAATTTTTTGGTAATAAAATAAAAAAAATCAAACTGCAAAATTTGAAGGGAAAAGATTATAATACATTGATGATCCTTTTTTTTAATACAGTAACCGATATTTTTTTAATTTGTAATGCTAATATGATATGACTATTGTTGCTCAACTAATGATCATTAGTTGAGGGTTGAGGGCGGGAACAATGTTCCCTTGATTTGACATTACCCTGTTATTATATAGTTATAGATAATAATTTCGCAAACTAGGTTGTATTCTTGACTGATTGACATAATTTTGATTTAGTAACTAAGTAGTTGAAATGTCAGTAAAAAAGATGGTGAAGATAAATTATTAAATGCTCACATGTTGACTAACTATTTCCAAGATGTGCTTGCTTAAAACTGGGGATGATGGAATAGTTCCAGTGATTCCTGTGTAAAAATAATATTGCTGTGCATTGCATGGATAGATTTATTTTTAGTAATATTATTGAATTGAATGTATTTGCAGATTTCTAAAGCATGGGAGCTTCCTATCGCAACTCTCTTTAAGATTGACAATCCCTCAACCAGCACCATCGCAATGGAACAGATTTTATTTATGCATCAGCCAATATTGCTCTTTGTCCACTAGCCCTCTTGTATGCCTGCAACTCATTCATGCCATTTAATCATTCCTATAGTTTTAGTTTTCCTCCTTCCTAATACTTATAATTTGCCCCTCTGGTCAGTAGTAGTGCTCATGACAAGCTTCTCTCTTGCATTTTGTAATTGAAAAAGAACCCCCCCCAAAAACACAGCATTTGCCTGTGGTGGTCGTGCCATTTGTGATGAGCGTGGCTTTGCTAAGGGGAAATTAACTTTCTGGTAACATGTACCAATAGACGATAATTACGTCCTTTGAAAACAATTCTACTAGAAGAATCTCGCTTTGTTATTCTAGTGTTTATGTGGGTTTTTTTATTTATTTATTTGGCACATGCTATTCTCTATTTAATGAGACTTTTTTTTGACGGTATCTATTTAGTGAGACTTAAAGAACATATTGTTAATATTTTTCATAAATTTCATTTAATAATAAAATTTATGTTAAAGAATATTGGATACCATGGTGTTGACAGGAGTATCCTCCGACTTATCTCCCTCGGGACCTTGGCTGCATTAAGGTTATCCCTCCCAGAACTTTTTTTTTTTTTTATCAAACTCAAGACTCGAATTCAAGACCTTGGGATAAAAGCCAACCATGGTAGCCAATCGGGCTAACGGACGTTAGTCATTTGACTAATTTGAAAACTGGAAATCCTCCTTGACAAAGCTCTTCATTCGTTGATACTTGTTTCATTTTCATAGATTGATATATATATGCTCTCAAATATGATGTTTTAAAAATTAGATCAGTTCAATGGTATACATTTCAATGAAGCAAGTAATAAATTGTTTTAAAGTATTTAGAAATTTAGATAAATCAAATTTTAAATTAACATAAAATGGTATATTATTTATAAAAAATAATAATAAAATGATAAATAGTAAAAAATCTATGTTTATGGGTTTTATAACTTGCCGTTTGAACTTTTATTCTGGAAGTTACTATTGACAAGTTAGTCTCTAATTGTTCTATCCTTTGTGTTCACCGCCGAACACACTCAATTTTAACAACTCCCACAGCAAATAACACTTTACAAAAGGGCTTGGAATTATCATCCCTTTCTAACTACAATTTTTTTTTTGAACTATGGTTGAGTGAAGAGAATATAAAGCTCTTGGCATAAAACCCTTGGCTTTAATATGTTTTTGGTCTCTCTAAATAGGGGTGTTCGTTGCTCGGTTCTGCTCAGTTTTGAGGCAAAAAGCCATCCGATCCAAAGTTTTAAAAGGCATGTTGTTCGGTTCGGTTGGCTTTCTAAAAAATCCAATCCAATTTGATCCAAAATAAGCGCGGTTAAGATTGGATCGGTTTTCAGTTTTTTCGCGGTTCAAATACTATTAATCACGGACATTAATTTAATAAGTTTTGTTCATTTAGTGCCATTGCAATAGTAAAAAAGAAAAATACATAGATAACCTCCCTCACTCTCATAAGTCATATAATCACGCCAAACATTCAAGTGTGACAGAGACAACAGTAGTGCAAGACAAAGAAAAGAAAATGCAAAGACAACACCACATTCCACAATACAACATAAAGTTTGAAGACTCTGTAAACAACATGACAGGAATTCAGGAAATAAAGACAACTATTAGTCTATTACAACATTCAAATGGACTTGATAACTTGCTCCCAACATTCAATTGAGTTACAATTTCTTACAATCTGCATCCCTGTACAATAAGTTCAAGTTCAGCAATAAAATGAGAATGAAACTCAATATTATCATTAGAATCAGCTCATACCATTTCAATAGAATCAGCTCCAAGTGCAGCAACTAATCAGAGTCAATATCAGATGCCTCCTCATTAAGTTGTGGGATTGGGGCAAGATCTAAAAATGTATAAATAAAAAATATTAATCAATATTAATCAACTTCAATTGAATTTAATAAATAAAATACAATAAAAAATACCTAGTTTCATCTTTTCTAATTCCTCCACGAGCTCTTCAACATCCATTGACACTGCGGAGGATCGACACCAATTTTGAGTACAAATTAAAGCTTCAACCATCTTTGGTGTAAGAGAGCTCCTATAGCAATTAAGCACTCTACCTCCAGTACTGAATGCAGACTCCGAAGCAACAGTAGACACAGGCATGGCCAATACATCTCTGGCTATTTGACCAAGAATAGGATATTTGGCGGAATTCACCTTCCACCAATTCAAGATGTCAAAACTAATTTGTTTATTTGTTTTCTCCAATTTTTCCGTCAGATACAAATCCACTTCATTTTCATTCATATTCTCATTAAGATTCATGTCCTTCTCAAATTCTAAAGCAAATGTGTGACATCCATTTTTTTGAGTTTCCGTTTAAAATCCGTTTTATATGAAATTTTGTGATCTGCGTTTGTTTAAGTGCTTGTACTTTTCTTATTAAGTTGTTTAGAGTTTAACCCTTGCCTGCTTTGTTGTGTTGATGCATGACGGAGTAGATGTTTTACCCAAGAAGTGGTCTAGCTCTTAGAAGAAGCTAATCTGAAGGATGTTGCTGTATAGATGAGTATGGCTTCCAAGAAGAATAGATCGTTACTGTATTGTTTTGGGTAGAGGTTAAGACCAGACTGACTCAGATGTTCACTGTATCATTTTCATTCTCTCATTGTAAAAACTCTGATGTTTATATGAATTGATATTACATTCATACAAGTTTTATTTATGCTTCCGCATTGAAAACCTTTTCGAAAACATTTAAAAAGAAATCAAGGGAACATATTCCCCATCCTTCCCTTTGTTTAAAAGAAGAAAAAAATTTACACACATTTTCGGAGAAGGAATGTTGAGCTTTCACTAAATATTTTCTAAGTTATTTTTAAATTCTTGGTAACTATGGTGTAATATCATTTTTGGAGAAAAGATGTTACAAAATGAATCCTCTGGTGCATCAAGTTCCACCATTTCCATTTCACAAGAGGATTGTGTAGCATTTCTTGCTGATCTTTATTAATGAAAAACCTATAGCTATCAAACATTTTGTATAATGTCTCCTGTATCTTGTCACACAAAAAATCAACAACATCCCTCTCATAAGCCTTTCTCAAACCCCACCAAATAAAATGAAACTTATGTCGAGGATCAAGCACTATAGCAATAAAGATCAACATATTCATATTTTTAGCATTCCCCCAATACTTATCATATTTATCTTTCATTTTTACAGCCATGGTACTAAGCAAATAATCGGAATTCCCTATCCAAGTCTTCAATGTGGTCAATATCAAACAATGCTCATTGAAATATTGAGAAGAAGTTACAACAGTTGAACCGGACACCTTGTTAGTGATATCATAAAAAAATTTCAGGAACTTAACAAAGCATCTCGCTTGATCCCAATCATCATTATTTGGGATACCACCCGTGATCACAAAATCAGCACAGTTCTCACTTAATCTCTTAAATGCCTTCTAAAACTTCAATGCACTTTCAAGCATAAGGTAGGTGGAGTTCCACCTAGTGGGAACATCCAATTGCAAAGAATACTTGAATTGTATCCTAGCTTCCTGAATGCAAGTTCTAAAAAGGTGCATACGACCAGGAGATGCACGAACATATCTAACTGCATTCCTAATCTTTGTAATCGAAGGATCCATGTCCTTTAGTCGATCATTGACCACAGATTTAAAATATGCGCACAACACCTAACATGCATATGTTCCCCTTTTAATGGATGTGAATTCCAATCCTCCATTCTACTTTTTAGGTAAGAGATAGCAACATCATTTGAACTAGCATTGTCAACTGTGATGGTGAAAACTCTACCTATTAGCCAACCCTCCAAACATTTTTCAATTTTCCTACCAATTGTCTCTCCCTTGTGATTCGAAATTGGACAAAAATTAAGAATCCTTTTATGCAAGTTCCAATCTTGATCAATGAAATGTGCAGTAAGACAAAGATAACTCAAATTTTGCACAGAAGTCCAGCAATCAGTTGTGAGACTGACACTTTGATTTGAATTATTAAACATACTTTTTAGCTTGTGTCTCTCACTCTTGTAAATACTCCAACAATCCCTAGCAATTGTAATCCTTCCCGGAATTGAAAGTTTAGGTTGCACAACACTCATAAAATAACGAAATCCCTCTCCGTCAACAAACTTAAAAGGCAACTCATCCACAATTATCATCCTAGCTAAAGCTTGCCTACATGCCTCAACATCAAAATGGACACCAGCAAGAGCACTACCAATTCCTTTCCCATCTTCTTTTTTTAACTGTTGAAGTATAAGAGTCTGTTGAGTAGGATCAAGAGACTCTTTGGGAAACTTTCTACATTGATGTAGCAAATGGTTTCTTAGATTGCTTGTACCATTTTTATGTGAACCAGTAGCATAGGTTGCCCCACACCAATTACACTTAGCTCTAGGTTTAGATTTAGATGAAACATCTTTTGTAAAATGATCCCAAGCCCAAGATCTAGGCCTAATAGCTTTTCTATTACCTGAATCTTCATCATTAGATTTAGGATCATTAGTTGCGGATGCTTCTTCTCCAACTTTCCTTTTCTTCTGAGCCTGGGAACCTTCATCATTATTCAAATCATGTTGTTGCCCTCCATATTCGGTGCCAGTGATTCAGTTGTAGAGGGAGTGGATTGAACATTTGAGGTGATGATTCTCTCACCATTTTGACAGTTTTCAGCCTACAAAATAATAGAAAAGCATATTAAAATGAATTCAAAATAACAATACTACCATTTTAAGAACAAGAATCAATACCAAAATAACAATATTACCTTTTTCAGTAAAAGTAAAAGAAACATTAATCAAACACAACTTTAATCAAGTTAATTATAAATCACGCTTCTCTGTTCCTGTTATTCCTATTATTATAATTTGTGCCCCATTTGACAAACTTTAATCAAGTTAAAATGAATGTTGCATAAGTAAATTAAAAATATAACATTTTAATTGTTATATGTAGATCAACAGATCCTCAAATCAACAAATCCACACTCCCTTCACCCCGAAAGACATCCATAGTGCAAAATCTCAGATCAACCAAGCAACCAACACCTCATAAAAGAGTTAAAGTAGAAGACAATTACGAAAAATAGTTTGATCAGAAAAGAAGCTGTGTTGGTAATTAATTTGAGAAAGGGGTTTACCTCCATGGAGACAGTGACACTATGGAACGCGAAGGCGGAGGTTCGCGGTGGCTCGAGGCTGGGTGAACAGAGGGATGCGGAGGTTCGCGGTGGCTAGAGGCTGTGAACAGAGGGAACTCAGTGGCAGACGACAGTGCGACGACGGAGGCGGTATGTGACGACGGAGGCTGTGATGGAGACTTGGAGAGGAATAGGGTTTCTAATTTCGGCTGCTGAAGAGTGAAGAGTGAAGTGTGAAGAGTGAAGTGTGAAGAGTGAGGGACTAAAGTCTGAGACGCGAGGGTTTCATTTCGTGAGGACTGAGGCGTAAGGACCGTGTGTCCATGGTCTTATCGTGTACCACATGCAGGGTATAAAAACTCTATAAGTAACATTTAATTAATAAGCAGTCCGGTTCCTGAGAAGCCAACTGCAAACCGAACCGCTCGGTTCTCCAAAACAAAAATCCAAAAAAAAAATTAAAAAAAATTGATTCTTCGCGGTTTTCAATTTTTTGGATCGTTTTCTTATTTGGATCGGTTCGGTTTTGAACACCCCTACGACTCTAAATATTCGCGTTTTGAATTTAGTCATTCTATAAAAAGGCCAAGTTTTTTGGTCCCTCAAGAAATAAAGTTTTTGATTTAGGTCTCTAATTTGAGTTGACGCTGACATGACACACTGAAGTCCCTATAAAAATCTTACGTTGCACCTCATTAAACCTACGTGGCTTATATGTCACCTGACACATACCTATAATAATATTCAGTTTTTAACTTAGTTCCTGTAAAAATTATGTTTTGAATTTAGTCCCTCTCCCTCCTCCCCCTCTCCTCCACCTCTCATGGCTTCCACCACCACCATCACCCCCCTCCTTCTCCCCCTCCTTTCATGGCTTTCCCTCCCTCCACTCATGGCTTTCCCTTTTTTCTAATGTGGTGAGACGTGTGCATATTCCCTGTGTTCAACAGAGATATATCTCACCTTCTTCCCTCTCCTCTTTTCCACCGACAAACTCATCAACATTCTTATAGTGATCAATTTCCTTGAAGGAACCATATTTGTAAGATTCCCTCCTCCCCGAAACACTTTTTCGCCCTGTCGCCATGGGATTGACGAAGCACAACAAGTCCTCTCAATAATAATTAAGAATCGTATTTGAAAACCCAAAACCCCACCCAAAAAAATTGCAAATTTCAAAACCCAAACCTTAGATATTCGCTATACCAACGATTCACACAACCATAATCAACAATCGAAATAAAAAATCTGGAAAACAAGAATCAATTCATAGAGTTTTGTTTCCACTACTAGAAAATAATTAAATGGCGACAGAAATGAAATTATCAAAAGAAATTTTTGAAATAATCAAAACATTAGAAGAAATGAATAAAAACATAGTTTTATTAACAGAAAATACTAATAAAATTATGGAATATACATATATGAGAATATCAAAAGGACATAATGATATCAAAATTATAAGAGAAACTTTAGATAATATAAATGATGAAAAAGAAATTGAGGAAAATAATGAAATTGAAAGAATTAAAGAAATTCTCCAACAACTTGAAAATCTATTAGAATACGAAGAAAACAATAGATGTATAACAAGAAAGGATTTAGAAGATTTATTAAAAATGAGAGAACAAAAATCTATAAATTTTAATAAACCTTTATCTACATGGAAGAATTAAAAGAGGAATATTTGGAAAATCTAAAGAAATCAAATGATATAGAAGAAATTCAACAATTGTTAGAACAATTAAAAATAATAGAATATGACAATAATAATCAAGTACAAAAAATTGAACAAAAAGAAAATCCTAAAGAAAATGAAGAAATAATCCTAGCTTACACTAGTTCATCAGATTCTGAATATGGTGAAATATTTATGGAAAAAGGTGAAACAAGTAGAGTAAAATAAGAAAAAAGAAAATGGGATGAATATTATTATAATAAAGATGGTGCATGAGATAAATATGAAGAAGAAACAATGAAAAATAAAGGATATGTTAGAAAAGATAGAAAATGGTCAAAAAATACCAGATGAATTTAAACCTCATCATGAATATACTAAAGCAGGAAATATATTAAACCTAGATTGTGTTAGAAATAAAGAAGATGCAATTATAGAATGGGTTAATGAAATAATATTATTAATTTCAACAGATGATAGATTTAAGAATCTTTCTTTAGATAACATAAAATGATTAATTCTAATGAAAACAGCAGGAAATGTTAGACAATATTTAACAACTATCAGTGATGAAATGTGGTATAGATATGCAGCTACTGTAAATACTAACCAAGATTTTGCTACTAATTTCTAGAGAATTTACTAGACATGAATATCTTCATAATAAAATAGGAGTAAATAACTTATTACATGAAAATGCAAAGTCACATTTAAATAAAATGCAAATATGTGATATGTGTCAGATAGGGAGTTTTATCTGCGAATATCAAAAATATTATTATCAACTAGATAATGCATCAAAGGATACGTACAAAGAATTATTTATTGATAAGTTACCATACTCTCTCAATAAAGATAAAAGACATTTGGAAAACAAGAATAGGAGAAATAGCTAATACCTTAGGAGGAATTATACAAATAGTGTATGAAGAATTAACAAATCAATGCCTAGCTAGAGAATCAATTAGACAATTAAATAGGGGAAGAAATGAAATATGTTGTGACCTACCAGAATTAGAATTACCAGGAAACTATGGATGCAAACAACCTAGAAAAAGGAAAAAATATTATAGGAAGAAACCTAAGCTAAGAAAGACATATCCAAAGAAAAGAGCTTATAAAAATAGAAATAGAAAATATTTTAGAAAGAAAAGACAAATCCCTAGAAAATATTGTCCAAAAGGAAAGAAAAAATGTATGTATTTGTTATGTAACCAAGAAGACCACTATGCTAATGAGTGTCCAAAAAGAAAAGAGAAAAGACGTAAAAGAAAAGTCAAAACTAATAGAAAGAATATATCAAATATATGATTTAGAACCATTAGAAGAAGAATTAAGTAATTCTGAAGAGAGTATATATGAATATTCAGAAGATGAATTATCTTCACAGACAGAATCAGAATAGTACTTATATTAAAATAATAATAAAATAATGATAGAGAAACTGAAGCTTACATAGATACTGGAGCAAGTATTTGTATAGCAACAAAAGCATTATTTGATAAATGGAAAAAAGTAAGAAACCCAGCAAGAGTTTCAATTGCAGATGGATCTGTACATTCTCTAAGATGGATAGTAAAGAAAACAACTTTGATAATGGAAAAAAATTTATTTATGATACCTATAATATATCAACAACAAACAGGTGTAGATATAATATTAGGAAATAATTTTCTTAGATTATATGCACCATTTTGCCAATACTTAGATTATATGACTTTAAGGACCCCTTATATTAGAGGAAAGTAAATAAGAGAGATAATTAGGATACCAATCCTTCACTATACAAAGTGTCAATACTCAGAGTTTAGTCAGCTGAAACGTGGTGAGATAATAGGAATAGTATGTAAAAAAATGCGACATGTTTTAATGAATGCAGAAGAAGGTAGAATTATTCCAGCAAATATTGAAGAACTTTTAGATAAGGTATGTAGTGAAAACCCATTAGATCCAAAAATTAATAATAAAAACACAGAGTTAGTAGAATTAAAATTAAAAGACCGTATAAAAGAAATAAAATGTAAACCTATGATTTATACAAAATAGGATAGAGATGAGTTTGCAGAAGATATTAAACAGATGTGTGAAAAAGGATTAGTAAGACCATCAAAAAGTAAACATTCAGCACCAGCATTTTATGTTGAAAACCGTAATGAAATTAAGAGAGCAAAAAGGAGAATGGTAATAAATTATAAACAAATGAATGATGCTATGGAAGGAGATGCATATTTTTTGCCTAAAAAAAACTTAGTTATTGAAAAAGTTAGGAATATGAATTGATTTAGTACTTTTGATTGTAAGTCAGGATTTTATCAGATAAGACTTACAGAAGAGTCAAAAGCATTAACATCGTTTAGTTGTCCCCAAGGACAATATGAATGGAATGTGTTACCAATGGGAATGAAACAATCACCAGGTATTTTCCAAAGAAGAATGGATTCCGTGCTTAAGGATTATAAAGATTTTTGCCTTATATATATTGATGATATATTAGTTTTTACTAATATGGATTTAAATGATCATTTTAATAAGATAAAATTAGTTCTTAAAAGATGTTTAGAAAATGGAGTGATTTTAAGTAGGAAAAAAGCAGTTCTAGCCCAGACCAAAATTAACTACTTAGGATTAAAAATAGAAAGAGGAAAGATAGTAATGCAAAAACATGTGTTAGAAAAACCTCAAAATTTTCCAACCAAATTAAAGGATAAAAATGAATTACAAAGATTTCTTGGATTACTAACTTATATTTCAAATGAAGGTTTTATAAAGAATCTTGTAGTTGAAAGGAGAAAACTCCAGCAGAAGTTAAAAAAGGATGCTCTTTGGCCATGGACCGAAGAAGATGAAGAAATTATTACAAAATTAAAGCACTTATGTCAGGATTTTCCTGAATTATATCATCCTTCAGATGATGATTTAATTATTATTGAAACAGATGCATCTAATGAATGTTGGGGAGGTGTTCTGAAGGCAAAACTCCCTGGACAAAAGAAAGAATTACTGTGTCGATACATGTCTGGAACCTTTTCAGACAGTGAAATTAATTATCCTACTCATAAAAAGAAACATTGGCCTTAATTCGAATGTTAGAAAAGCATCGAATTTATGTGCTAGATAAAAAATTTATTGTCAGATCTGATAGTACTTATGTTGCAGGTTTTAAAAATATTAACCATAAAGACACTTATAAACAGGGAAGACTAATAAGATGGCAGATGAAGTTAGCTGAATATAATTATACAATATCTCATATTAAAGGTGAAAAGAATGTTCTTACAGATATACTGTCAAAAGAATGGAGCAGGATTTGAAGAAATTGGAGAGCAAATTAAAAATGCAACATGCACTCTTTGGACAAAAGATGCAAGAAGCAGAATTACTCAAAAGAGACATGGAAGTAACAGAGCTACAAATTGAAGAATTAAGATTATTGATGGAAGAAGTTCCAGCAAACTTGAAGAATCAAGACGAAGAAGAAAATAAAAAATGGTACGTAATTTTTAATGGACCATTTCCAGGAATTTATGATGACTGGTACAAAGCAGCACCACACTGCACAAAAATCCCAGGAATCATCCACAAATCATACTCATCAGAAGAAAAAGCAAAAAAGGCTCTAGAGGAATGCTATGATGAAGAAAGAAAGAAAAAAGGGAAAGAGATTTATCTTGGACCCAAAACTTTTTCAGAAACAGCAAAAAGTTCACCACCAATTAAATCAGGCATGAAAATACTAGGAAGAATTCCTTCTTCCTTAGATGATTTTCAAATAATTAGTCGAAATGATCATGAACTTCGAACTCAATTTTCTCAAGAAAAATTCGAAGAACATTTCCAAAGATTAATTAATTGGAATGAATATGAAAAAATCAACTGTTTTTATATAGTTGATAGAAATATTTATGGTGTTAAAGCAATTATTACGCCAGGAGCACCTCAATTACTGGTATTCAATTTATTCCAATTTGGGATAATTGAATGTCTTTATTTAAGTACTAATCTTGAAGAAATCAGTTTGTTTCCACATGGTTTCAAAGATACAGTTCAGACTTTCAAGAGAAATATTGCCCGAAAAATGACTATTTACTTGAAGTTCTACTCAGCCTATCCAGATTTCTCAACTGGACAGCAAGCAAAACATTTTGTGTATATAGAAATCAGCAACAATAATTTTCCTTTGTTGGATGATCCAAAGAAGGAAGCATATACTGAGGAGTTATGAAGGAAATAATTGCAAGCCAGTTGGCAAGCATTTACAACTAGTGTCAGGGCATTGGAAAAGGCACTTGCGTCAGAATGATGTACAAAGGACCTCATCTAATATTAGTAAACAAAACAAATGGAAAGATAATTAGAGAAAAAGATATGAAGACATTAACAGAGAATGAATACCCATACTATGCACATGAGGGACCCACGATGGAGTACCATCCGGATATACTCAACCAACTCTGCAAAAAGATAAGCAGGCAGTATGGAAATCATGCATGTGAAAGATGCACTACAAAGACAAAGATAGAAATCCAGAAAGAAAATAAGGACAATAGCTCAGATGAAATAATTGTAGAAGAACAGCTGACGTAAGTATGTAAGGCCCCTTGTGAAAAACCATTGTAAATATGCTACGTAAAAACAAAAAAAAAAAGTTTACGTGTCAAGTAAAAAAAAAGTTTGAAAAGTCAAAGACATAATTGTAGCAGAGACATATGCCCAGAGGAGACGTAAAGAAAAGGTTGCGTGAAGAAAAGAAGATAAGCGAGACGAACCGATGTAGCGTAAGATAAGAACCAATTATATGTACATTACTGTAGCGTAGGATCAGACTTTGTGAATAGTAGGTTTTATGTATCTATAAATAGAAGGACGAATGCACAAAGAAGAGCACGGCGAAAAGAAGAAAGTTGTCAACCTTCTCTTTGAGAGAAAAGTTTCCATAGGAAACACTTGTGCTAGTCCTGTAGGATTAGTCGAGCATTTGAGAGCGTGTCCAACAACCCCTTTGTACTCAGTATTACTCAGAAATAAAATCACTACTTATTTTAGTTTATACACTTCAATTATTTCAATTTTTAGACTTCAATTATTACACTACTCAGTCTGTTCGCGGAAGCAGCATTGGGCACAAGATTCACTAAACTAAGTCAGGTATATTGTTATTTTACATCTAATTTATTTATTTGTCATGGAATGTGAAAAAATTAGTAATAATGATATAGAACATTTACAAATTAGTGAACAAAATGGTTACTATGAAGGAAGTATTTTAATTGATTCAGCTTTGTTTAGAAAAATACAAAAGGAAGATTTAAATTTAACTAAAGATGTTAATATGAAAAATTGGGAAAAATTATGCAAAGAAACGAAAATTTAGAAATAATGACAGAATAGATGTACCAAGTTTATTTGAAAATATAGAAAAAATTTATTATCCTAAAAGAAACGAAATAACAGAATTAGGAACTTTTATAAATAAACCAAATTTATTAATGTGTAAATTACCATTACTAGCAAATATTTCTGAAAAGAAATAGAAGAAGATAAAATTAATAAATTAGCAAATCAAGTAAATGATTTAACTCAGTATTTGAAAAATAAGATATGAGTAAAAATATCGCGAAATTTAATATAAAAAATAAAATTATTAACATATGGGTAAAAGAACGAAATCCCTTTCAAAAAAAAAATATATGGAATATATGAAAAATATTGATAAAGATTTTATTGAAAAACTAAAACATATTTGGAAATTAGATTTACCAAAAGAAAAAAAAATAAAATTATGTGAAAATTATGGAAAAATATGTGGACAAATTGCACTATATAAAGATGAAATGAATTATGTTTTAACTACAACTTTAATAAAATTAGAACTAGTAGAAGAACAAGAAGAGTTAGAAAGAAGTTTTAAGTTAGGAAGAAATCTAAATATTTTTGAAGAACTATTAAATTCTTTAGAAAATAATGAATTTTCAGAATAAGATATGAATAAGGTAGATAGAAATATTGCTAAGGTTATAATAAAAGATAAACCAGATAAAAATATTGCTAAGTTTATAATAAAAGATAAAACTATTACAACATGGGTAAAAATAAAAGATTTTTGCAACGTAATATATATAGATGAAATAAAAAACCATGAAAAATATTTTTATGAAAAACTAGAATGTATATGGAAATTAAACCTACCAAAAGAATTAAAAAGAGTTATATGTCAGGAATATGCAAAATTATGCGCACAAACAATAACTTATAATAATGAATTAGATCATGAATTTGATTTAGCATTAAGTAGGATGCAAATAGATGAAACTTATGAACAATTAATGAAAAGTATAGAAAATAATAACCTTGATGAATTCGGAAAATACACCCCCTCCGAATTGGTATCAGAGCACTAAGATCTTTTAAATAATTTTAGAAAAAAAATGTCGAGCACTAAGATCACTAAAATAAGAAAAACTATAATAACTACTAAAATTATCGAAACTGAAATAATGTTTGAAAACCTAATAATTAGGATTGTTGAGATTAAAAGAAAAATTCAAATTTTTGAATGGATATTATAGAAATACAAATTAAAATAATTGAAACAGAAAATAAAATAAATGAATTAAAAGATAAAATTAACATAACTAGAGAAAATGTAAGATTAATTTGTAGACATTTAGATTATCATATAGAATATGGAAATACAAATGAAATTGATAGAGTGTCAAAATTTCTTATAAAACTTCAAAATAAATTAAATAAAAGAGAAAAAAGATATATAAGATTAGAGAATGAATTACGAGAAATATATGAAATTTATAACCGTCTCTAAAACTGTGTCCATTAAAATAGTGACAAATAATGAACTTTCTGACACTAAAATCTGTCAATAAATTAATAATTATTAACAGTGTTCCTTCCCCCTTTCACAATAATCATTAATGGGGGATCCTATTTTTTTTCACGGTGTTCTTTTGTTGTTGTGTAATTGATGTTTTTGGGCCATTAAAATTCCAGGAAGAATTTTTGTTTCAGAAGAATGGGAAGGTGGGGGTGGAAGCCATGAGAAGAGAGGGTGGTGGTGGTGGTGGAAGCCATGAGAGGAAGAAAGAGGAGGAGAGGGGAAATGTAACGTCCGTAATTTTGGGATTTTTGTATTAATTATATTTTAATATATGCATAGGTGATTCAGGTGTATTAAATATATTTTAGGAAATATAATTTCATAGATAAAATTTTCCTGAGCTCAGAAAATAGTAGTTTAAGTTCGACGTCAAAATACAGTGGATATCAGTTCACGTCTTTAACTGATGGAACGACTGTATTATGAGATAGAAACCCTAAATTGAAGTCAGAAAAGGGATTTGAGGATTCCAATAATGATTTTACAATATTTGAATATTTTAGAATTTTAATTGGGAATTTTCTGAGAAACAGATAAGAAATAGTACCGGTTTTGGTCCCTATAGTATGACTAGGATGAACTGCGAGTGGGTTTGGAGACCACAACACCTTAGAAAAATATTTAACCAAGCCAAATAATGTTTTTACATTATTTTAGAATTATAAGAATTATTTTGAAAATTTTTAGAATAGCATATTAAAAATTGTTGTTTTGGTCCCTGTAGAATGAAGAACAGGGTAAACGGGAGAGCAAATGGATCCCAGAAAGTTAGGACATGATCAAAATCAAACATAAGAGTAACCATTAGTGTTCTTATAAGGTTTATGATTTTTAGGAATTTTCTGGGAATTTTCAGGGAAAAGTCAGTTTAACCGTAGTTTACGTGTTACCGGGGGAACCGAAAAATTACCGTTTTACTTCTAAGCTTGATTCCTATCTACTAAGACCATTTTGGCACATAAATTTCGTGGTCTTGACTAACCATATGAGTCTTGAGAGTCAATTATTTCAATAGGTCATGTTTAGATAGTTTTAATCACGAAACGCAAAAGTTACCGTATTTTACTACCGTAATTTACCTTTTATTATGGTTAAGAGTGAAAATTTATTTACCTCATTCCTTGAACCGTCCTGGACTGCCTGGAAGCTAGGAGGAGAGTTTAGAATTTTCTACCATTTCCATCTCATGGGAAAATACCATTTTACCCTTCGCCTAAATAACTAATTACCAAGAGAGGAAATGACCACTTTGTCCCTTCGGTTTTGCCCTCAAGTTTGCTCCGAACTACCAAAGAGCCATGCATCCCTCTTGTTCAATTTGGACCCTTGATTAAGCACTCCATTTGATGAAGAGAACATCTTGGCCATTGATTTAATTTAACTACACAAATCATAGTTAAAACTTAACCTAGTCTAGTTTCTTTCTAACCAAGCTTTAACCATAGTTGGTTTTGAACTTATCCTCTCCTTTTCCCTCAAGCTGGCCGCCCCCTTTATCACATGGCATAATTTGGATTTCATCTCACTCAAAGTTGGATACAATTCCATTTTAGGTCCACACATCATAGCCTAACATTTGCAAGGATTTTATTTGTCTTTCACTTAACTTCATGGAGTGTAAGGTGATCTTAGGAAAATTTAATCTCCAAGTCTCCTTGAGAGTGTGTAGGCGTGAATCATAGGAAGAGGAAAAGAGGATTTCATTTCATTTGGCAAGACAACTTCTCTCTCTTCAAGCCAATTCTCCAACTTCTCTCTAAGTTCTTCTTCTTCCTTCAAGCTTTTTCTTCCATTTCCATGGAAGTTCTTCACCATCTTCAACCTTATTTTTGATCCTCTATACAATAATCAAGTGTAGAGCATCTCTTTTATACACTTTCTAAACACTAGCCTTCACCAAATCATCAAGATTTCCATATATGTTCTTCAAGGTGTTCTTCATCACCTTCTTGGATTTTTGAGCTTGAATCTTCAAGATACCAAGGTTGGTTTCTTATTTCAATCCATTAAATCATCTTCTTGGCTCATGATCTTTTTGTTCATATGATTAAAAGTGGGTTTCTTCAATTTTTTCTTGAAGGGACTTTGTGCTTGGAACCAAGTTTTCATTTTTCTTCACTTTGGTTCATATGTAACAAGGGTATGATAAATATCCTTTCATCTCTAGTTTTCCTTTGGATTTTAAGGTTGTCTCATGAAGGAGAAGGATCTTACTTTAGTATTTTATGGTGTGTTATGCTTGCTTTTGAAAGGTAAGTGATCAACAAGTGGTGGAAATCCTAGAAGTGAGGATTTTTCCTCAAGAGGCTAGAAGACAAGGTAAGGGGAAATCTCTCTTTTTGTGAGTTGTAGGATTCATGGAGTGTTATGTGTTGTCTATGATATTTTTAAAAGCTTGAAAATCTTACTATAAACAAAAGAGGACTTGATTCTTCTAAAAGTTTGATCTTTATGAAAAGATCTATATTTTTGTTCAAGAAATAATCTTTATGGAAAATCAATGATTTTTACCTAAGTAATAATCATGATCAAGTGGTGATTGGTTTGAAAAGTATAAACTTTCATGAAGAAGCAATCTTTCTTGGAAAGTCATAATTTTTATTTCAAAGAAATGATCTTTTTGAAAAAGACATGATTCTTTAATCAAAAAGAGATTATTTTTATTAATGGATCATTGGGTAAAAAGTATTGGATGATGACCTCTTTGTATTTGTAACTTTGTCTTTAAGATTGAAATTCATATTGTTCTATGTGTGATTGTGATATTATTTTATGCTTGATGTGGATGTATTCCTTTGCTTGATGGTGATGCTTTGCTATGTTTGACTGTGATGTATTTTGTGCTTGATGTCCTTTGGCTTGTGAGGATTGCCTTCTAGCTATCCTCTATGTCCTATGTTTCTTTTCTTGTTTCTATTCAATTTTTGGGAATGTAATATTTAAAGTAGGTTATTGCTTTGTTATTATTATGCTTGGTGATTGGTGATTAATTGATGATTGATGATTGAGGAAGAGTATGAAAGATTAAAGTATGGCAAATTGGCTAATGACCCAAGCATTATGGAGTGTGGTGAGAAGGACATGGACATGGACAAAAAGGAATTTTTCATGATGAATTAATTAGAATCAAAGTCCAAAGCTTTGTTAGGATTCATTAAGCAAAGAGTTTTCAAATAAATAAGTCTCCAATGGACTTTTTAAATGAAGTTTTAATAATAAATTACCAAGTTACAAATAAACTTTTAGAAGGAAATTCATATTTAAGAGCCAAATGCTTTGTTATTATTCTAATTAATTCAAATAAGAGGTAGGGTGTTTTCAAAATTAAAATGAAGTTTCTAATCTAATGAACTTTGGCAAAAACAGACCAGATACTCCTCTGGTGTGAATTTCAGAAAAAAGGATGTGAAAATCGGATTTTTGTATAGAAATCAGAAAACAGAGAAACAGAATCGTTCACACCCGCGCTGTGATTTTCCTCACACCTGTGAAAGTGTTAGGGTTTTTAAAATTCAAAATTTATAAAATTTATGCTTAAAGGCTCATAAATTAATGTCTTTTTAAGGAAAAAATATTTGTTTTGAATTTACCTTAGTCTAAGTATTTTATTTCAATTTTTGAAGTAAATACGGTAAACTAATTTTTGGGAAACAAAGATATATTTTGGACTGAGATAACCAAAGAGAAGCATATATAATATATTGTGGTTAAAATAACCAAAGAGAAGACTATATATTATTTTGGTAGAGATAACCAATGAGGAGTGAATTTATAAGATGACAAAGAGAATTAAATAAAAGAGAAAGAGATATTTTGATGGAGACAATAAAAAGAGATTAGTATTACATAATCAAGAGAGAAGGTTATGTGGTGATTGTTACAAGTGGTAATGTAACATCCGCTTTTATGACTAACTATTTATTTTCGTCTTATTTGAATTTTGCGATATAATTGTTTTGAGATTTATTTTTGGCTTAAAAATAGTAGTTAAATATACATATTTTAGAATACTTCTGAAAGTGGTTGATTTATAGCTTCTGTCAGGTCTAGTTTCAACATCCATTTCTTTGCGCTTTCTATTTTTTTTCTGTTTTATATGAATTTTTGTTCCATAAATATTGTGTGATTTAATTTTGGGTTAAAATTAGTAATAAAATACACTTGTTCCGAAATACTTCTGAAACGGTGGTTTTTCAATCAATATCGAGTCTTTTTACAGAAAATGGTTTACGTCTGACTGAAGGAAGAGTTTTAAATAGCTTAAAAATATTTGAAAAATCCAATAAATCAACTTCCTTCACAAAAGTTGTTTTTTTTTATTATTTTAGATTTTCTGAAATTTTTCTGGAATTTTTAGAGAACTTTCAAAAAATACCGAAAACTACGCTACCCGGGAGCATTTAAACGCAAAAACCTTGTTTCACAGGTATAATTTCGAGTAAAAGGTCCATAAGCATTTTATATTTTATTTTTAATTATTTATTTCATTATTTTTAAAATTATTTATGTGTAAGTTTTGAAAACCCTATTTTTCTGTATTTTTCGGGGGTTTTACCTGTGAAACGATGAAAATCGAAGAGTTTGCACTATCTATAAATTTCAAAAATGATGCCACGAAATTATTTAGACTTCTTATGGCATTTTCTAGCATTCTCATTGGTTCTCATCATTTTTAACTAATTATTTCAATTTTTGATTTATGAAAAGACCAAAATACCCTTGATTTTCACTCTTTTTCATCCAAACCCTAGGGGTATTTTTGGAATTTCACATCCTCTCTTTCTAGCCCTGATTCTGGCCGCCTCACCCATGCCCTAGAGGAGTCTTGAAGCTTCTCAAGTGTTCTAGGCCTTAGATCTTTTGTTAGATATTTTTAATATTAGGGTTTTTGCATTTTTATGAAAAATAGAAAAAAGAAAATATCTCCCCCTCTCTTCCCTCTTCTTGGGCGTGACCCTCCCCTATAAATAGGGAGGGGGATGCTCTTCATTTTCTCACAACTCTCACTTGAAGAGTTCCTCACAAATCTCACTTCCAAAATCCTTTTCTTTCTCTTTTATTTCCTTTAAGCTTTCCTTTGTTTCCTAATCAAGTTCTTTGTGTTGTTCTTGTTGTTCTTAGCTTGTTCTTCCATCTTCATAAGGCTAAGGTATGGGGAAATCCTTTCCAAGTTAGTTTGATCTTTGTTGTGATGGATTAATGTGTTTTGGGTGTTTGTGTGTTAAATAATTGTTTTTATTTGTAAAATGGTTTTAAAAATTATACTATGCTTTTTTTTATTTAAAATATGATTTTTCAAATAGTAAAGTTATAATGCCTAATTTAATTATAAAGTTTAATAATTGTACCGTTACGCTGGCGAAATTTTATCTATAAAGGCTTAATCACTCTGTGGGCTATGCCTCCGTGATCAACAAATCTAAGAATTTGTAAAATTGAACCTCTGTAGTTCTTTTGACGGATATGGATGGGGTGCTTTGGTCAGGCGTAAGAATACATCTTCGGTGTACTCATGCGGTCGGGCTCAGGGGCCGTATCTCTGTTACGCCATTAGGACCTGAGCAAGTGACTAAATATGTTAATAATTCCTAAACCAGTGTTTTTCTTCCATTTCCATGTTCTTTTCAAAAATATATAAAGCTTGTGATTTTTACTGTTTATATACAGACTGATGATGGGTTAAGGTAGTTCATTTGTATGGATCTGTCTAGCAAAGACCTTACAAAGGTCTTTGAAGGAGCCCAAAAGTTCACCAAGATCTTTCTTGGGAACCATACCAATGCGCTATTTTTCCTATCTTAATAAATTTGTATGTACGCGGCGAAGATTACTTGACTAGCTTCCAAAGGGCTTTCCCAAAAAGAGAATAAACTTAAGTAATGATTCCCGTTAATATTATTCCGATTAAGTTCGTTACTGCGTTTGACTCTGTCATAGTGTAATTATTATTAAAATAAATGAGTACAGCCGAAAAGAGTAATAAAATGGTTAAGTTTTCAAGAGTATTTCTGTGGTGATAGAATAAGTGTATTCTATGTGGTTTTGTATTAAGAGATTTAATACAGTAAAACAGATAAGGTTTTACAAGAGAAACCAAAGTGATTTTATGCAATGTTTGAGTGATCATTTGCATAAAGGTTTTTGAGCAGTACAACCCAGAGAGGGTTGAGAATAGAGTTGCGTTGGACTACAATTGCCTTCTGGGATTATCCAGGTTTCGAAAGTCTCAATAGCCTTGCATGGTGAATACCCTTGAGCTGAGACGAGTCGTATACCCGGCTTGGATAAATCTAACTGACGGACCTATTTCATGACATGGATGTGAATGCGCATTTCTGAATGACTGCCACGGGATCTGAGGGGGATTACCTGGTTGTTCTGTTAAGTCTTGTCGCAGGCCTATCGCTCAACGGAGTTTGGTGGGAAAAGTCTCCTTGGAGCAGCACACCGGTGTATTATCAAAGAGATTGAAGTGTCATGCATAAATATATCTGTGGTTGATGATATAGATGTGACTGATAATACATCTGTGATTGACATTACTTTGTGATTGATGATTTATTCTTGATTGTTTCTTGGTTTACGGTGTTTTACTTCCAGGTGTGATCTGTGTTTGTATGGTTCAGAAAATATACTGTATAAGTGTTGTATGTATACTTTTTACTATCATTCTAATCTTGTGCAAGTTTTTCACCCTGCCTACTTTCCATGTTGTTTTGTATGTGGTTGAGTAGATGAGTTATCCTCAGACAGGATTGGATCCAGTGAGACGTCTTAGCATCATCCCGTTGGGGGGTGCGAATGCGATCTGGGATATAGATCACATCTCTCAGTGGGGTACGTTCGTAGGGAGGATATGTGTCACTGGTGGCACTGTTGATGGACGCTGTAGGGAGTGGCATGAGCAGGTGGTACTTCACGTGAAGTTACCACTTAGACAGATCAGGGAGGGATCTACCAACTCAGAGAGTGGGCCGGAGTACATACCTAGGCATCCAGCAGCTAGGCGTGTCTATGGTAGCTGGGGAAGGTACTACGGGAGGATGCAGAGGTCAGCTTTTAGGACTCCGTCTTCACACCCGAGTAGAGAGGTCTATGCAGTTGATGGATCTTCTGAGGAGGAGCCGAGGACTTACACGCCTCGATCACCACCTGTAGAGGCACAGAGTGGAGTTAGAGCAACCAGTGTGGAGAGGTATTACCCTACCTCGACAGGGATTTCTGGAGAGACAAGTGTCTCGAATAGGTCTCTTGAGGCTCAAGATAGGATTTGGGAGCGTCTCTGCAAGGGCAAGGGGAAGATATTTGAGGAGCATGAGGGTGATGTTCCTGGAGGCTCAGCTGCTGAGTCTCACCATCATGAGTAGTTTAGATTGGACCTGGCTTTAATATTACTTAGTAGCTTTTTATTTCAGTCTTTTTATTTCAGAGTTTTTACTACTTTTGATGTATAGTAGTTTCAGAAAACTCCTTGCTTGTACCGATGCAAGCTTTTGATTATATACATACTTGAGGAGGTTGTTTTTACTTCAGTGTTTCTTCTATTACTGTTCTTATTTTACCACACAATAGAAAAGGGAAGTATGGACTCCCCATCCTTCTCATCTTTTAAAAAGGCAAAAATTTTATCCACATTTTTTGGAACTTAACTTGTTTTAAATCAAAGATTTCTTAGAAAATTATTACGAAAATACTTGTTACTATGGTGTAATATCCTTTTTGGAGAAAGGGTGTTGCAGGTAACATAGAGAGGTGATTGTGATTGATTGTGTATGTGCAATATGTCATGCCATTTGCATAAAGAGATTTTCTTGGCTTTGCCAAGTGGTCATACCCAGAGAGGGTTGTGACGTGAGCTACAACCCAGAGAGGGGTTGGAAATAAGGTATGGTTGGGCTACAATTGTCTACTGTGATTATCCAGGTTTCAAAAAGTCTCAATGGCCGCGTGGTGACTCCCAGTGAGTCGATATCGAGTAGAGCACCCGGCTTGGATAAATCTGACTGGCTGACCTATTTGTGATATGGTGTCACCGAGTGCATTAAATAATTGTTACTTGGACTTTACTGTTTGTTTAGCCTTGAACAATTGTGACTTAAACATGGCTTTCCTGAATACTGTCTTGGACTTTACTGGAGGTTTAGCCTTGAATTAGTATGTAAAGGATTGACTGTGGCCTATCGCTCAAATGTTGTTGAGGAAGAGAAAAATCTCCATGGAGCATTACACCGGTGTTTGAGAGGGAAATAGAAGTGACATGCATTATGATATGCCTTGTTTGTTGATGGATCGTTTGGTGAGGATATAAATGATATGTGCTATGAGATAGTAACAGTGTATGTTATGCATGATTCTTTCTTAATTTCTTGATTTATATCTGTTGTCTGTGATATCTTTATGACTTGCATAAGGAGTATTTTTCACCATTGCCTTTATGTTTTGTGGTCTTTGGAACATGATTCATATAGATGAGCCACCAACTTGGTAGACTAGCAAGGACTTGAAGAAAAAGGACGGAGACCATCCCTTAAAGGGTGTTTTGAGACTCGACCGGCTTAGACTCGTTTTAGGTAGGCTGTGATTACAGTCTTTGCTAGAGGATGGTAGTAAGTTATTAATTCTTGTTTGACTATGTGGTCTGTTGTGAATATGTACCATGTAATATAAATATGATACATAAGTCTGAAAGAAAGTGTTTATGTAATTCCTTTTTTAGAAGAATTTTTATTTAATGTTTTCCCCACTCTTCTCATCTTGTTTAAAGAAAAAAAAATTTACTCACAATTTTGAATAGCAAATAAGTTAATTAAAATTAATTTTTATAATTATTTTATAAAATATTTTATTACCTTGCAATATCCTTTTATGAGAAATGGTGTTGCAGGAAGAGGGAAGGGGTCACATCGTGATTTGATTGGTGTCACATGGTCCTTCTAAATATATTAAGTTTTGATTTTAGTTCCTATAAATAACCATCCAAGCAGGCCATGTAGTCCCTACAAATATATAATGTTTTGGATCCAGTCCCTACAAAAATTACTATGAATCAGATGGGTTGGGTAAATCCAGGTAAGAAAATAGGGAAAAAAAATCATAAAAGATGTGTCAGCTGACTTGACAATGTATGTAAGTCACGTAAGATTTTTACAGGGACCTCAGTGTGCCATGTCAGTGGTCAACTCAAATTAGGGACCTAAATCAAAAACTTTATTTCTTGAGGGACCAAAAAACTTTGACTATTTATAGAAAGACTAAATTCAAAACACGAATATTTATAGGGACCAAAATCATGTGAGTAAAGGGTCATTTTAGTACCTGAGAGATATTGGCGGTGTCACATTGGTCCCTGAGAGTTAGGAAATTAAAATTTCGTCCCTGAGAGAGACAAACGGTCCCTACCGTCATATCTCCGTTTGCACTGCTTAATTGTCACGTTAAATGCCACGTATACATCCACGTGCGGCTCCATCTGTACACCACGTGGACAGGGACCAAAATGAAAACCTTGTCTTCTCTCTTCATCTCCTCTCTCCCACCACCACCGCACACCCCACCGCCATTGCCACCCTCACCGTCACCCCACCCCTTATCTTCTCTCTCCCACCACCACCACCCAAGCCATGGCCACCACAACCCCAACCCCCACCGAAGGTCAACCGACTTGTCTTCATCAAACAAGCACAATAACAATAACGTTACTGATTCATCCACTTTCCCATTCCACTGATGAAAAAAAACAGAGGAGATTGCAAGGTGGGAAAGGATAGGAGTGTTATGGTTCATACTTTGTGGTTTGAATAAAATTTATAGTACCTATCTTTTTCAATTTCTCTTCTTCTTATAGGGACTGCTATTTCACTACTCCAACGCTCATTTTGCTTTTTTCTTTTTACTTTCCAACGGATCCCTAGTTTGTTTTCCTTTCTTGGCGTACAGAGATCTAATTTTCAAGAAAAACCAAGTAAATCCCAACTTTACTCTGCATAACAGATCAAAAATCATTGTCTATAGCACAACACAATATTTTTTTGCTTAAAATGGGGAGAAAAAAAAGAAGAAGAAAAAGATTTATAGTGCTTTTGATTTAATGACTATTTCCTTTGTTGAAAAAGGTGTTTTTGGGTTGTCTTCTACTTCGCTTTCCATCTTTTTGGTGGGGGTTGTGGTGGCCATGGCTTGGGTGGTGGTGGTGGTGGGAGAGAGAAGATAGGGGGTGGGTGAGGGTGGCAATGGCGGTGGGGTGTGCGGTGGTAGTGGGACAGAGGAGATGAAGAGAGAAGACAAGGTTTTCATTTTGGCCCCTGGCCACGTGGTGTACAGATGGAGCCATAAGTGGATGTATACGTGGCATTTAACGTGACAACTAAGCAGTGCAAACGGAGATATGACGGTAGGGACCAAACTGAAAAACGTTTATCTCTCTCAGGGACGAAATTTTAATTTCCTAACTCTCAGGGATCAATGTGACACCGCTAATATCTCTCAGGGACTAAATTGACCATTTACTCAAAATCATGTTAAAACCAAAACTTTTTCTAGCCACTGTTTAAAAGGTTCCCTTGGAAAAGTACAATTATACAAACTACCTATTCTCATGTTTTTTACAACAAAAATTATCCCCCTAAACCCAATTTCATTCTTAATTGAATTTAATCCTTATTAGACAGAGCTCAATGTGGATACTAGTGTGTGGAAACAAATCATATCCCTCGCCACAAGGTAGATGTAACATTCTTTAATAAATTTAACCCTGTATATAAATTAGTATTATATTCTTTAATATTTTGTTCATACATCCAACGGTATGTAGACGTTATGTTTTCATAAGGAAAATTTAATCTCCTCCACTCTATAGACAGCACCAGTGTTCAAATCCTGTTTTATACTTACCGTGTGTGGCTATTAAATGAATAAGAAATGTTATATCTTCCTACAAATCCTCCTACATATCTTTCTACTATTTTATAAAGTAAGAAAGAGAATGCAATTAATATTTTGAAAACATAAAAAACATATAATATTTTCTCTATTTAGTAAGTAAGAGGATTTATAGAAATAAAAAATAAAAAAATTTAGAATTATTCTAAATGGATTCGTTGACATGGAATCTTAGCCATTTCAACCGACCGAGGTTCGAGTAATTGTTTAATTTAAAACAAAAGTTCATCGTGGGTATAAAAAATTCCACACTGAGTGGAGTTAAAAGAGTAAATGGTCAAATTGCCCCCTGAAAGATGCAGGGATTTGCAAGTAGGTCCCTGGAAGATGGAAATAAAAAAACCCGTCCCTGAAAGGCACCCTTCGCTGTCAAATTGCCCCCTGACCACACTTCCGTTAGGCAGCTCCGTTTCCGTTGATGACGTGGCACGTTATGTGACAGCTTGGCTCAGTTACTGTTGCCAACGTGTACTGCCACGTAGACAGGGACCAAAATGACAGAATTAAAGACTTCCCCCCAAATCCCCCTCTACCCCCAATTTAATCCCTGAAACCCTAAATCCCATCAACCCCCAAATTCCACCATTGTTGTGATTTTGAAGCTGTGGAAGAAGAATAGAGCTCAAAACAGAACAAGGGGATGACAATGGGAGGGGGCTCGCAGTCACAGGCTCGAGGTGGAAGCAGAAGAAGAAATACCAGTGGAACGTGTAGCGAATCTGCAACATCAATGGCGGCTGTGCGTTGGTGTTTCTATTATTGAGTGTTTTTTATTTTCTTCCACTGTGTTTTTGCTTCTGTTACTGCAGGATTTACAGTGCGAATATTTTACTTGGGCAAACGAAGGGGATGATGTTGGGGTTGTTGATGCAAATGGAAGAGATGAAATGTGGAAGCAAGGGTTTGCTGTGAACATGGCTGAAGTGCTATTTGAAGTGAAGATGATAAAAACCATTGGGGGTGTAATGTTGATGTTTGTAATTTTGTTGTTATTATTGTTGTTGTTGTTGAATGGGGGTAATCAAAGAGTTGGATAGGGATTGAGATTGTGTTTAGATTTCTGGTTTAGTATATTATGGAGCACTTTGAATGGGATGGATTATTCTAATTGTGTATTGTAATGTGAAATATGTGACCAGACTAACTAAAGTATGTTGATTTATTTACCAGATTGTGTCTCATCGCTTTGTTTACCAATTTGTTTTAAAAAGTAAATTGTACTATTGTTAGCAAATGTTGGTTCGATTGTGCAGAAATAGAACGAATCCTACGATCAAGCAATAAAGAAAACGCGAGTAGAACGGACAATGGAACAAAAACGAACTTGCAGTAATTTTGATCTTCACGCAATTGAACACTAGAACAATTAAACGTAAAAATTCAAAAAACAGAGATTAAGATAGAAGAGAGATGAACACCAGGATTTACGTGGTTCGGCCAGTGTAGCCTACATCCACGGGAGAGAGCAACCAAATTCTTCACTATGATCAATGAGATACAAGTACAACTGAGTTAACCTCTTAGCAATTCGATCTCAGTGGTTCCTATGTGTTCACGCAAGAACATTACCCTTGAAACCCGCCTTGCTAATCACTCTTGAATCTTCTCTCAATCCCAATTGATCCTCACAGGTGTTTTCCCCAATACAGGAAACCCTAGCAGAGCTCACAACTCACTTTCTTCGTGTTTCAAACCCTCAGAGCAAGTGTCTCATCCACCCCCCTTGCGAAACTGCTTTATAACGAACTTAAAACTGATTCTGTTACAAGCTGCACGCTTAGCCAACTTATAACCGTTTTTTGCAAGCTGCTCGCTTAACCTGGGAACCTCGCTTAAGCGAATTTGAGCCAGTGAAGGACCCCTGCACGTCTGCGTCCAATGCCTGCGTCCAACAGTCTGCGTCCAATGCGTCCAACAGTCTGCGTCCAATGTCTGAGTACAGCTCCTGCGTCCAATGTCTGAGTACAGCTCCTGCGTCCAATGTCCGAGTGAGACGCCTGCGTCCAATGTCCGAGTGAGACGCCTGCGTCCAATGTCTAAGTGAGACGCCTGCGTCCAATATTCTGCGTCCAATATTCTGCGTCCAGTAAAACTCCTGCGTCCAGTAAGGCTTGATTTTGAGTCACCAACTTACAGTAAACAATGAATCAGTAAAATGCCAAAAAATGAGGTAGAAATAGTTTGTTAACCATTCATAAGTAATCCCAAAATGGGTACATAAGAAGCACTCATAAGTGCACAAGATCTGGATACATTAACCATTGTCTTACTGCAAATGCATAATTACATAACCAAAAAAAAAACATATGCATAATTGCATAATAACATCATAACTTCCTACATAAACAACATACTGCATAACTATGACCATTCTGCCCAAAAAAAAACATTGGCACTCTGTTGTGCATTTATATCATATTCAGAACTATGAACATCAGTCTCAAAAAAACTTTCTAAAATATAAATAAAAAGTGGTGTACATCTTCATTCCCTTCATGGATTATTTGCACCATGAGGTCCCTGCTTAGAATTTGGATCTGCTATTGGCTTCACTCGGGGGGGCCTAAACTGCCCAGTAGGTGCTGGCATGAATGATGGTGCCATGAACAAGTTGCTGGTAGTGGGTGCCCTGACTTGTGGCCTAAAATGCCCAGGAGTTGGAACAAATGTCATGTTGTTGTGAGTGCCTACTGGTGGTGTGCCAAAATGCCCAGGAGTTTGGATAGAGGTAATGTTGCTAGTATTGGGTGCCCTGACTGGTGGTGGCCTAAAACGTCCTGTTGTAGGCCCTCTAGGAAATGCACCATCATTTGTAGGTAGAGGACCTCCTAAATTGATATCCTGAAACAATAATATTAAAGGTTGTTAAGTAAACATTCATATTGAAATAAGAGAATAAAAATAAAAGTAAAGTTCAGTGAGTTTTACAGTTGCTGGTGCATCTTGTGATTGGTTAGGTTGGGACATTGGCTGAGATTGTGACAAATTAATCTCAGTTTGTCCTTGTTCTTCCCTTGGTGGTGGTGGTGGTACCCAGTCAGCTGGCATTGGAGACACCCATGGGGTACGACAACCTTGGATATTATGACCCTTGTGACCACATTTTGAGCAAGTCACAGGTGGGTATTTCCTTTTAACCTTAGTGCTACTGACTTGCTCCTCATTTTGATCCTTCCTCCTCTGTTTCTTTGGTCTCCCTGCACGACTCTTCAATGGAGGTGGAACTGGCTTCAAATATGGAGTTTCCTCCCAAAATTCCATTCCTTGTGTTGGTTGTATAAAGAAATTGTATGTTTCATTGTATGCTCCTATAGTAAGCCATGCATGACAAAAGTCCTCTGGCCTATGATGCTTAAAGGCAATTGCAGCCACAGCATGTGCACAAGGCATACCTAAGCAAATCAAACACATGACATCAATGTAGGCTTTCTAACAGGAAGCATATGACAAGTAATTACATGAGAAAAAGAACCTCTAAAACTGAATCCAAACATGACAAGCATATGACAAGTGGAATTAAACATGAATTAAACCAAAATTAAGTCCAAACAGAATTAAGTCCAGCAGAATTAAGTCCAAACAGAATTAAACCAGTCCAAACAGAATAACGCTGTTGGACGCAAGTCCCGGTATTGGACGCACGAACCTCCTGCACTGCGTTGGACGCAGAACACTGGACGCAGAACACTGGACGCAGCGTTGGACGCAGGACACTGGACGCAGAACACTGGACGCAGCGTTGGACGCAGGAGAGAAATAACACACACACAAGGATTGAACAGATGAAGAATTATGTAAAACTGATTGCATTATTGAATAACCAAACTGATACAAAGCTTTTATATGCAAGGACTCGGAGATACAACAAACGGATTAGTTTCTTAACCCGCCAACTAACTAACACTTAACAACTAACTAACTTCACTAACAGAAAACTAACTGATCACACTTGATCACAACTAAACCAATATTACAAATCAATCAACTTGAATTACATCACAACAAACGCCAGTCCAAACAGAACTAACCCAGTCCAAACAGAATTAAACCAGAAATAAACCAGTCCTAACAAAATAAAACAGAATACCAGAATAAAACCAGTCCAAACAACAACCAGTCCAAACAGAAATAAAACCGATAATTGCATAACCAAACAGCAACAAGCAACTAAGCCAAACTGACCTGTTAATTGCCAGAACCTACATGTACAGGTATGGGTTGTGAGGTTGACATCCATCTTGTCCTGCCATTTCTGCACCTCAAACCTCATCCCATCTGCATCTCCAGCCCAGACAGGTGTCCATTTGTTACTTTCCAATTTCTCCCTGTCCAGCCTACTTTGCTGCATTGGGACCAAAGGTCCTGTTCTTCCTGCTAACTTCATCTTGTTTGTGCTCATGGTCTTCATAATGTAACACCTTATTTCTTCAGCCATGGTCAATATAGGCTTACTCCTGAACTTGACAATTTTTGCATTAAACACCTCACAGGTGTTGTTACAAATGTTGTCCACCTTTGGCCATTCACTAAAATATGCCTTAGTCCATGACTCTGCAGGCCACTTAGCCAAGTATTCCCATGCCTTTTGACATTTGACCTTCACTCTCTCCATATTGTGTTTAAATTGGGCCTCTGTTGTTGATTTAGCACATTCCCATACAAGGCCCTTCAGCTCCTTATCCTTCCATTGTTTGGTGAAATTCCTCCAAAGGTGCATAACACAGAACCTATGATGCACACCAGGCATCACTTCTTGCATAGCTGGAATTAGACCCTGAAAATAGATAACATCATTAATGTCATAGTAGTCCCTGCTATATACTAAGTTAATACTGTCAATTAGGTCCCTGCTAATTGATAATTTAATACTATCAATTAGGTCCCTGTTAGATACGAAGTTATTACTGTCAATTAGGTCCCTGCTAAATACTAACACCTTATTACTGTCATGCAGGTCCCTGTTAATTAGTACAGCAATATTGTCAATTAGGTCCATGTTAAATACTAACATATTACTAGCATGCAAGTCCCTATAAAATTTAAACAGTGGAGAAAGAGTACCTTCTGCATGTCACTCATGAAGTTCCAACCATGCTGTTTGTAGTCACCAAGGTCTTCCTCTAGCAGGGTTAGGAACCACTTCCAGTTATCCTTGTTCTCCACATCAACTAGGGCATAAGCAATGACAAATATTTGGTTATTTGCATCTTGACCAACAGCAGACAGCAGCTGGCCACCATAGTATCCTTTCAAAAAGCAACCATCCAGACCAATGAATGGCCTGCACCCAGCCTTGAATCCTCTTTTGCAGGCATCCAAACAGACATAAAACCTTTGGAATTGTGGTGGTGCATCAGGTACTGGAATGGTGTTAATCTTTGTTGTTGAGCCCGGGTTGCTCCTCAATAACTCATGGGCATAGTCCCATATCCTTCCATATTGCTCCTTAAAACGTCCTTCAATAGCCTGTCTAGCCTCCTTGATGGATCTAAACAACTTTGAGTCATCAACATGCAGTCCAAAATCCCTCTTCAAATAGTCAAATGCTTCCACATAGGTCATATTTGGGTGCAACCGTAATTTTTCCTTAAGTTGCTTCACAACCCACTTCCTTCTTGCTTGTTTGTTTCTAAACCCCCTGCAACAAGTGTGCTCAGATTTAAATGTCTTGACCTGGAAACTACTCAAAGTTTTAGCCCAAGCACAATATATTTCCCACTTACACTCCTCATCCTTGCACTTAGCTCTTGCCCTGTTCTTTTCATTCTTTGCCCACCATATCTCCCTCCCATGGTAAATGGTGTAGTCCCTAACAGCATCCTTAAAGGTGGAAATGGTAGCAAATTCCATCCCAAGCTCCAAGTGCACTTGGCCAAATGTTGAACATTCTCTAAATTGAGGAAAAACATTTCTGCCATTTCCTTCATTTTCACTATCAGTACTAATAGGACTTCTGAGCTGCTCAGAATGATAATTTTCAGATTCATTCTCACTTGCCACAACATCATGCTGGTGGCTACTTTCATCCCCCATATAGCCGCCATAATTCTGCCTATGACCCACACCATGAGCATCAGAACCAATATCATCATCAGAGGATGAGTCATCACGTGACACTCTCTTACAGCTGCTTCTCTTCACTCTACCCCTGCTAACACTCCCTTCTTCCACACTCCCTCTTGCAGAGTTGGCCTTCTCTTTCCCTTTACCTTTCTCTTTCCCTTTCCCTTTCCGTTTACCTTTCCCTTTCCCTTTGACAGCAGAAAAGTCTTCCTCTTCAAGGGACACATCATCAAGAGAGTCATCATCATCACCATCATCAAGAAAGGTAGATGGCCCATATAGCCAGTCCTCCTCACTATCACTATCACCATAACTGTCCTCATCCTCATTTTGATCTCTAGCACCATGGTCTTCAAACTCTGCTTGCATCTCAGGTTGCACATCAGTTCCAGTCTCAGGTTGTACCTCGGGCTCCATCTCTGCTTGCATCTCAGGTTGCACCTCAGTTTCAGTCTCTAGTTGGACCTCGGGTTCCATCTCAAGTTGCACCTCGGGTTCCATCTCTGCTTGCATCTCAAGTTGCACCTCGTGTTCCATCTCTGGTTGCACCTCGGGTTGCACCTCTTCATTCATCCACTCAAGATCAGGTTGCACCTCGGGTTCCATCTCGGGCTGCATATCTGCATCTCCATTAATAGGCACTGTCTCATCATCCTCATTTTTCTCTTCTTCATCATCAGCATTGTCTTCTTCATCATCAGAGCGTTCAATGAAAATAACTTCCTCAAATCGAGGCACAGGTGGTGGAGGTGGGCGAACAATTTCTGGTTCATGTATAGGGTGCTCATAGTACAGGTGGAGCTCCTTGTCATTGCGATGCGCAGTGTGGCCCATATCAACTATGTCTTGATCAGTCTCTACTGGAATCAGACCTGTTTCCAAACCTCTCTCAGGCACAAGATAATATATGGCCCCTACCTTATGATAATTCTTGCATGCCTTCACTAAGTCTTCCAGCAAAAATCTGTTGTAGTAATCTTTGTCCATGTCCTCCCACACACATATTTCACCACCCTCATACTCCACCTCACCCCTCTCATTTCTTTTGAACCTTCCTCCATGGTGCAAAATCAAAGTGTATTCAAACACCATCCTGCAAATACAAATACACACATCAATAAATACACCAAACATATTAACCCCACCCATACCCACATCATCATTCAATAAAGAAAATGTATTAACCCTTAAAACAGAAAAACAGAAAAATAGAAAAATAGAGACACTAATCAACCTTCAAAAACACGGTTTTGACAATAACAGAGTAACAAACACCCATCCTAAACCCTATAGACACACAGAAAAGGGAAAATGGCAAAAAAAAATCCTAAAAACATAGGTTTTACACTCTATTACGGGCAAATAAGGTACGATCATGCATAAAACAGGGGCAAACTCAAAGAAGCAACAACATTTGCTGAAGAACAACAAAAAAAACGAGTAAATGCCTTACCTTTCGCGAGAATGGTCCAAAACCCCTTGATCAGAAGTTTCTTCGTGATTTTTTTTCGTTCTTCGTGACAGAGACGGCGGCGCTCACGGTGGCGCTAGTGGTGGCCTCCGATGGTGGGGGAAGATGGCGCCAAGGACCAAGGCGGAGGGCTCACTGCACTGTTAAGGCTCAGATCATTTTTTTGGGGGGAAATGAGTAAGTGAAAGGGACTGGGATGCTATATATGCACACCACTCAAATTCTGTCATTTTGGTCCCTGTCTACGTGGCAGTACACGTTGGCAACAGTAACTGAGCCAAGCTGTCACATAACGTGCCACGTCATCAACGGAAACGGAACTGCCTAACGGAAGTGTGGTCAGGGGGCAATTTGACAGCGAAGGGTGCCTTTCAGGGACGGGTTTTTTTATTTCCATCTTCCAGGGACCTACTTGCAAATCCCTGCATCTTTCAGGGGGCAATTTGACCATTTACTCGGAGTTAAAAGTAGGGAGAAAGGCTTTGGGCTGGGAGGGAAGAAACTTGTGCCACTAACTTCGTAGGGGTTTTTTTATTCACACATACACTATTTGTTAAATACACATACACTAAAAATGAAAAAGACTAAACTATCTCTCACAGGTTTTTTTTCCACACATACACTATTCGTTGTCTCTCGTGGAACTATTAGTTCCGCGTGTGCATTTTTACGTGGAACTAATAGTTCCGCGTAAAAATACACACGTGGAACTATTAGTTCCACGTAAAAAATGTACACGCATTTTTTACGTGGAACTATTAGTTCCGCGTGTGCATTTTTACGTGGAACTAATAGTTCCGCGTAAAAATATACACGCGGAACTATTAGTTCCGCGAGTGTATTTTTTACGCAGAACTAATAGTTCCACACACAATACGTATGTGTCGTTTTTTATATACGCGGAACTAATAATTCCGCGAGGTCCTTAAAATGCGAAAAGTGAGGGGTAGTTTGGGTATTTTAAATGTGTGTATGTGTATTTAAAAAAAAGTGTATGTGTGAATAAAAAAAACCACTTCGTAGCTTACTTGTGGGTTTGCCATGTGGAAAGAGCTTCCTCTGGTTTGTTGTTTTGGCCTTTGAGGGTTGAAAAACGTTACTTGTAACTATATCATTACTGACTTGTCCAGTGGCTCTATCTCAGTGAAGGGGCAATAGATTGCGTTTTGAATTATGCCACTCACAAATTTCATATTAAAAGAAAATCTACAATCCATCTCATTAAAGTTGACTAACAATTAAAATAAAATAGGAATTCTAAAAGGATAAAATAATATAAAATATAAAATAAACATAAGATCTTTAAAACTCTCGAGTTATCAAATATTTTTTATGTTTTATTCTATTAAGAAATGTTGATAGATACGTAAGTATACAAATACACTTGCATCCCTTCATCATTTTTTTTTTGTTTTTCAAAATATTTCTTTAGGAAAAGTGAAATTCAAGTATCGAAGATGGAAACCATTCTCAAAAGGATTCATTAAAGCCATAAATCAAAATTGGAACAACAGATATCGGTGTCCCTCTACTTTATGATTTTTTTTAAGAAATATTCAACTTATAATTTCATTTTTTATAAATAACATTTTAAGAAAATAAAGTGGGCACAATCATTTATAAATTATAATTTTTTTTAATGTATGTTTGAACTCTCATGCGATAACCAATATTTTTACCCAAAAAAAATTTCTATAAATTCAAAATGTATTATATTATTATTATTATTTAACTTATGCTCGCCTTACACAAGTCATTTTTTGTGTGTGCACCTTATGTAACATCCCAAAATTTCACTCTATGAGATAGAGTATTAATTTTGGAGGATTAGAACTAATCTTAGGATTTTCAAATTAAGTATAGATAGTTTAGAGTTGACGTAGACGTCAAACAGTAAGTTATGGATATTCTGACAGTCAGAATAAATAGATATATGAATATGGAAAATTCATACTAGTTCCAAAAAGTATTAGAAGATAGATTATGAGTCATTTGGATGTTCAAAAAGGTTTTAGAAACTAAGTTTGAATTTTAGTAGAAGAGATAAAAGGAAAATACGGTTTTTGTCCCTTTAGGAGAAACTCCGTATTCAGTAAATAAAAAAGAGTTAGATACTGGAGAAAGAAAGATAGTTGAGGTATAGACATTAGGATCTTGTATATTCAGAATAGTATAGAAATAAAAAGGTTTGTGTGATATTTTAGTTCACAACGGTAAGATAGTTAAAGTCTTATATATGTTGGAACCAAATTGGTTAAAAGCATTTCTAATGCAAAAATTCCCTAAGTGGTTTTGATGATAACAAAGCTTATTAAGGTTTTCACAAAGTATAACAAAGTTTATTAAGGATGTTACAAAGTCTGCTGACAAGCTCTTGTAGGTACAACAATGATAAGTCCATCGTCCAATATGACATTGGCAATATACACACAGTCTGAGAGCTTTGCGTCCAATGATCAGTAAAGCAATACAGTTAGTTCTGCGTCCAATGATCAGTTATGAGTCCAATAATCAGAATAAGGGAATACTGCTCATCGTCCAGAATACTGCTCATCGTCCAATAAATCAGTATAAGGCAAATACTGTTCATCGTCCCATGTTCAGTATAAGGCAATACGCTTCTGCGTCCAATGTTCAATACAGATAGTACCACTCTGCGTCCAATAGAGCAAAATGGCAAAAGTTCATCAGTCAACTATGGAGAGTGAAATGAAACAGAATTACAAAAGTCCAATAATAAGCTTGAGGCAATATGTACAACACTGCCTGCGTCCAATGATGCAGAATGGAAAAGTCCAACAGCATAAGGCAATACATACAATGCTGCCCTGCGTCCAATGAAGCAGAATGGGACAGGTCCATCAGTCAACTGTTCTGCGTCCAATGAAGAAGAATGACAAAAGACTGTTCTGCGTCCAATGGAACAGAATTGGAAAAGGCCAACAATCAACTGCTCTGCGTCCAATGGAATAGAATGGGAAAAATCCAACAGTCAACTGTTCTGCGTCCATTGAAGCAGAATTGACAAAAATCCAACAAATACTTCCCTGCGTCCAATGGAACAGAAAGGCAATGGCATAAGTCCAATTATCAGCATGAGGCAATACATCCAATACTGCCTTGCGTCCAATGGAATAGAATGGTAAGCATGAGGATGCGTCCAATGGATGAATGAATATCATGTGCAAATGGTAAGTACAAGGTATGCGTCCATTTGCTAAAAGGACTGAAAGTCCAACTTTATTCTACATGCTGCGTCCAATAAATTCTACTTGCTGCGTCCAAAATGCAGAGTCCATAACATTCTATTTATTGCTCTTGCATTTAATATGAAACATATTCATTGAGCAAATGATTTGAAATAAATAGCTGTATGCAATGCTTTTCTGTACAAACTATTGTCAACGTTTTTGAACGTGCATTAAATGAAAAGCATAAAGCACTGTGGAAAGTGTACTAAGAGAGAGAATGTACTCTTATATCTCTGAACACATCTTTCTGCTTTACACAGTGTATTCTCTCTGTCTCAATAAAATATTACTATTAACCACTGTACAATTGAGACTTTGAGTATAGGTTGCTTCTGTTTAGGAGAAAGAAACGCAGACATACTCACTGAAGTAGATCTCCTCAGAGCAACGGAAAAATAGCATTTAATGCTATTAGAGAACGGTAACATTTATGAAGGTTGAAGCTAAGCTATTCGAAGAACAAGTCTGAAGCTTCATCAAAGCATATAAATACCGTGAACAAGAAGAAGAATACAAGCGACTGAACAACGAAAAAGAAAGAGCAAAAACGATGTGCAAATTGTTACACTCTGTATAGAAAGTCTTGTATATTTTCTATCTTCTTGTAAAAGAGAGTTTGCTTAACTCTCGAAGTGCTTAAGTTTTTCATATTCTCACTTGTGTGAGTTAGACAGCACTTAAAGCAAAAACACTCTGCTGAGTTGTTTGAGCCTGGAGAGGCTTGACTGTAAAAGAATACTTGTTTGAGCCTGGAGAGGCTTGTCTGTAAAAGAATACTTGATTGAGCCTGGAGAGGCTTGACTGTAAAAGAATACTTGGTTGAGCCTGGAGAGGCTTGACTGTAAAAGAATACTTGTTGTAAGGCCTGGAGAGGCTGCTGAAGAATACTTGTATTCTATCTGGTTTGATAGTGAAATCTCTCTAGTTTGAGGGGACTGGACGTAGCTCTTAGGAAAGGGTGAACCAGGATAAAAACTTGTGTTATTCCTTCTTTCCCTTAACTCTTATTATTTCTGTGCTTTTTCTAACCGTGGGGATTGAATTGATTTTTATTCAACAAGTTTTTCATACACTTTAAATCGCACAAAGAAAACAAGTTTTTAACTTAGCAGAAGCCTCTGCGTCCAATCTTTTTGTGCGTCCGTTATTTCACAACTTTGTGCGTCCAGTGTTTCAAAACTCTTGTGCGTCCAATATTTTGAAACTCTGTGCGTCCGATATTTTAGTACGCAGTGCGTCCAACGTTTTCACAAGCCAGCGTCCAACATTGCGAAAAGTTTTTAAAAGCCTAGAAACACAATTCAACTCCCCCTTCTTGTGTTTCATCCTGTTACCTACAATATAGACTTCTGTATGTTATTTTCCGTCAATTATCTGTTTTTAATGAATCTATATGAACTAAGTGCTAAGAATTTTATGTTAGTCTTAGAATCATGATATTAGAATACTTATCAAATTACTTTATTGAAACAGACGCTTTTTCTTTAACGTTTGAGTTTTTACGGAAAATCATATTTTACCGTTATTGACGGATAAGATTTTAAATAGAGAAAGTTTGCCAAACCAACCCAGAATTTTATCTCCCTTCACAAAAGTTTCTTCTTTTAATATTTTTGATTTTCTGGATTTTTTCTGGAATTTTTGGAAAAATTTCAAAAAATACCGAAATATACCGCAAATTGGTCTGTATAGCGTATAGAACTTGCTATACAGTATAAGTAAAGTTCGAAAAAAGGTCCCAAACAATTTTTATTTTATTTTTTATTCTTTATTTCATGATTTTTAAAAATATTTCCAGATAAGATTATTTTTCTATTGTTTTGATTATTTTATGCGGTATTTCTGCCGTATAAAAGCGTATAAAAAGAAAATGGGATTGAAAGATGAACTGTGAAAATTCAAAGGACCTTGGAATAATTTTATAAAGTCTAAAATAGTATTTTTGACGCAGCCACAAGCCTTAGTCAAGAAGGATTGGAATAAAGACTATGTAATCATTTATTTTACATCATATTTACAAAAACATAAAGCTTTTGGTATTTTAATCCAATGGTCCCCTCTTGCTACCATCTTGGCCGACCTCACCATCTTCTTAGGGGCCTTAGATGTACTTTTTGTTCTTTGAGTCATGAGCATAGTCATGGGTTTGGACCAATTAGAATAAATCATGTTTTAACGTATTTATTAATTGGTTAATTAAAATGTCATGGCTTACATCACCAATGTTTTTAATCCCTCCCTTATCCCTCCTTCATGGCTGATCCCTTGGCTATAAATAGAGGCCTTGGCATCATAAAAATTCTTACACCAAGCTAAATGATTCAAGAAGCATACACTCTCTCTTTTTCTCTCTTAAGTCTAAAATTTCTTTATTGGTGTTCTTGGAGTTCTTGCCTTGTTCTTCATAGGTAATAGGTAATTTGGCTAAGGTAAGGGAACCTCTTGCAAAATAATTTAAGAAGTATGTGTATGATCTTTGGTTCTGTTTGATTTGTGTGCCTTGGCAATTTAAATGGTTGTTTATGCTTTATAAATTGTTTTATTGTTATAAAATGATTATTTTGTGATAATTATAATTTGGAGTGTGATGATGCCAAAAAAAAATCCTTAGATTTTCGTGGGAATGAGGTGAGGAGATAAGAATTTATTTTTAAGTATAGTAAACATACCGTTATAATGGCGAATTTTAGTTTACTGCAAATATGATTTTACCATAAAGAAAATACGTTTTATTCTTTGTGAAAAACCCTGATATTATCTAACATGTATATATTCAAAGGTGATGGTTAAGATTTGATTGGTTTATTAGTATGGATCTGTCTAGAAAGGAAAGAGACCTTTGAAGGGGTTTTTATAAAGTCCGTCTCTTTCTAGCCTGGAATCTGTATTGATGCGCTATTTAAAAATCTTAACACTAGGGACCAGGTATATACGTGCCTAAGATAATCTGGGAAAGAAGTGATTTATTAATAACGTATATATAAATAGATTAGGTTGGATAAAAGAGTATAGCAGTAATGGATTCTCGGTGAATTCTACTGTTATAGCATCTTTCGGAAGTGAAAATAACAGTAATGGGTTCTCGGTGAATTCTACTGTTATATTAACAAGTGGGAAATATTGAGCTGGTATCCAATCTTTTTTTATATGCAAAGAACTCGGTGTAATTTCCAATGTTTAAGACAGTGAAAATTAGTGAGATAGGCTTCTAACGGGGCTTTTTCCTGGAAGATAATCAGTGTTTAAATATTTCCAAAGAGAAGTAATTGGATTGCGTTCACTTAGTTTAAGTTTCATCGATTTTTGAAAATGGGTACTGATCACCAAAGATGGCTCTGCCGTCATGTGATCATTTCATCTTTTTAAGCTAAGTAAGCCGATAAAAGGAAATAGTTGAATTTCGTTCATCAAGTTTATATCAAGTTTTTAGAAAACTGGACACTGATTACCGCAGTCGGCTCAGCCGCCGTGTAATTATTCCATTCCCTAAGATTGACTTAAAAACAAAGAACAGACGTTATTGGATTAAAAAGCAGACGTAAGTTTAATTACTGTTACTCTCTTCTTTCTTGATTAAATACAGAGAGGCTCTGCCCCGCTTTGATCTTCTTAAATGAGTTAATAAAGTTAAGATTATATATCGAATCACTCTGTTGGGCTGTTCATCTCAGTTTGGCTCTGCCACGGTTTGATCAGTCATAAATTGAATTAATAAAGCCGGTAGAATAATTAAAGTGGCGATAATTGAGTAACAAAGGCAAGAATAAAATGACCACAAGAGATGGGCTAGATTTATAGATGGTATTAAAGAGAAGCTATAGTAAAGCTATGAGATAGTTTTTACCCAAGAGAAAGATGGAAAGAGTTTATGAAGGAAATAAAAATAGACGAGCATGTGCATTATACAACCCACAAGACGGGGTTGAGAATAGGGTTTAGTTGGGCTACAATTGCCTTCTGGGATTATTCAGGTTTCGATAGTCTTATGTGGCCGAGTGAGTGAATACCCTCGAGTCGAGATGAATCGTATATCTGGCTTGAATAAATCTGACTGACTGACCTATTCATGATTTGGTAATCATTTTAAATGCGGTATTCCCTGATTATTATGTTAAGTTTATCGCAGCCGATCGCTCAAGAAGTTGGGAAGTTGAGAAAATCTCCTTGGAGCATTACACCAGTGTGAATAGAGAAATATTGAAGTGACATGCATAACAATGCTTTGATGTGAGAATATAAATTGTGAATGAGTTATTTATGGATTTATGATGTGCAAGGTAAGGTTTACTTGGTTATAATATATTTGACTTGTGTGAAAGATTGAATACCTGATTGAATGTTTTGAGTGTCTCTGGTAATTATCGGTTTGAATGAAGAAATTGGGTGTTGTGTGATAGGAATTTTCTAAGCTTATATTACTTTCATTATTTGTATTAGAGTTTCACCTTGCCTGCTTTGTTGTGTTAATGCATGACTAAGTAGATGGACCCACAAGACAGAGGATTGGGAACCGTCCAACACTTACTTATAGAACCTTTGGGTGGAGATACTGTATGGTGGAAAATAGGTCCTAGTACACAGTGGGGAAGATTTGTAGGAAATGTGGAAACCTTAGATACTGGAGGTAGGGCGTCACCAAACGCACGACTCATTCAGGAACAAATTATATTAGATGTTAAGTTACCATGGCAACAATTAAGACCTTTAGGAACTATCTCAGACAGCCTAACCTTTGATAATGACAATAGTGGGGATAGTGGTGGAGGCACCTCACATCCATCCGGACAAGATGACGGAGGGTCATATCACGAAAACCAGAAACCGAGGAGCAGGACTGCAAGCACAAAGCGAAACAGGTCATCGGAGAAGACATCAGCTGTTGCAACTGTAGAAGTCGAGGGTTCTGTAGGGTATACTCCAGCTTCACCTTTAGGAGAGGAAGAACCAACTATGTATACCCCTTGTTCTCATCAGTCTGAGTCGGAGGATATCATATGGTTATCCGAGACTCTCTCTGATGATGAAGTTGAAGAGATACCCAATGTGTCCATCGACACTTGGGATACCTCTGACTTAACCACATCATCTTCATATCATCCAGATCTAGCCAGGTTTGGGATCGAATGGGTTCCGGTGACTCAGGCCCAGAATCTTGATTCTAGTCTTCTGGGGGTAGGGGGATCTACCTGGTCCTGCCCTTAGAAGTAGTTAAGTTTAGAGTTTGAAATAATAGATCCTTTTCGGGTAGATGATGGGATCATGGCTCGACTGTACATTGTAGTGTGCTTTTCTTTTTCCACTTTTGTACTCTTTGTTTTAGAGTAGTATTAACTTTCTTTTGCTTTGCAGTGTCAGAAAACGTATTTTGCCTTAGTGCAAACCTTTTGTAAAATATCATGGTACATATATAAGAGATGACGTACTTTTCAGATATCTTGCATCCATTTTATATTTCGAAAACAGTTAAAAAGGAATGTAGGGGAGCACATTCCCCGTCCTTCTCATCTTCTTTAAAGGAACGAAAAATTTTAGCCGCATTTTCGTAAAATGAAATACAAATCTATTTACAAATATTTTCTAAGTTTTCCAAAACTTTTAGTTACTATGGTGTAATATCCTTTTTGGAGAAAGGGTATTACACCTTATACAAGTCATTGGCATTTCATAATTTCAAAGGAAAAAATCTCTTTACTTATGAGAAAGTTTATAGTGCATCTCTTTAATTCAGGTGCATCAGTCAAATATGATATAAAATATTAAACTAGAGGTTAAATTAATTTGTGAATTTCTACAATTTTAAATAAATAAATAAAAAGTAAATGATTTTTTATAGTTGTAATCAAATAATGAAAACAACTTTTGCTTTATATTAAATTTCCAAAAAATAAATAATTTTTATACAACTTCATTTTTTTTATAAAAAAATGCTTTATAGTTCTCAAATAAACTTATAAATAAACATTTATACCTACTTGTAAGCTCTTGATACTTATTTCAACAAGATGTTACAATAACACAACAAGAAAAAGCTGTATTACCAACGAATTTTACCGACAAAAAATATTCTGTCGGTAAATTTGACGTTTCCGATGGAATTTTTTCGTTGGTAAAAAAGTGTGTCCGTCGGTAAATGGATTTTTTTTGCCGTAGACAGCTTTTAATTTATTTTTTGTTTTGGATTTTTTTATCATTACCGACGGTATTATTCCGTCGGGAAAGGAAAGATTTTGAATTTACCGACCGAATTTTCCGTAGGTAAAGGCACGGTTTTTAAAAAAATTTGAAATTCATGTTACCAACGAAATTTCCGTCGAAAATATCTAAATACCGACAGACTTTTTCGTCGAAAACAAGAAATATAGTCATTTTCTCTCTCCCTGCTCGATCTCTTTCTCTCTCGCGACCTTATCTCTCTCTCTCTGCCGCGACTGCTCCTTCTTCTCTCTCTCTCAGTCGCGTCCAGCCACCACCATGACTGCCATCACCGCTCGTCTCTCTCTCAGCCGCGACAGCTACCACTACGCTTCTCTGTCTCGTCCCCTCGTCGTGACTGCCTCGGAAGCTCTTCTCTCTCTTAGCCGCGCCTCCATCTCCTACGGCCACCTCCTCCTCCACTGGAGTCCATGTCCCTTACCACACCTCCACAGCTCTCCACTACTCCAAACTCGACCCTAAAGCCTCTCTCCCTCTCACCCTCTCACCCATACCCTTCACTCACTTACACACTCAAATGAAGAAAGAAAGAGAAGAAAAATGTGAGAGTGTGCTGGTGTGTGTGTGTGCCGAGAAAGAGAGGAGAAATGGGAAGAAAGAAGAAAAAGAAAAGAAGAGACAAAAGAGAAGAGAAAGGAGAGAAAGAAGAAGAGGAAAATGGTGTGTGCTATGTGCATGTGTGTGTCGTGAGAAGAAGGGGAAGAGAAGGAGAGCCATGGAAGAAAGCAAGAAGATAAAGACAAGAGGAGGAAGCCAAGGCCAAGAGGAGAAGCAAAGAGAGTTTCTTCTCCTACTCAAAGGGAAAATCGGCCAAGGTGAGTCCTTTTCCCTAAGTGGTTGGTGTTTGAGCACCACCATAGTTTATGGTCTGAGTTAGGATTAGGTTTCTGAAGGGTTCACATGTCTTGCATGTCATATATGAGAACACTTTTGAGGGTTTAAGCTGAGATAATGTTTGCATGTTCATATAAGAGATGAATTTCGTGCTATTGGAATTACGTAGTATCGCTGATTGATTTTTCTGGTTTTCAGTTCTGGCAGTAGGTAGTAAATCGTGTCTATCTATTTGGATATTTACTTAAATTCTGTGAACTCTATGCCATATGAAAATAGACAAAACTATCTTCAATTTAGCATTTGTATTGACTCAATTTGGACATAAATTGAATTAGAAATCTTCATTAATGTTTCAGTTGAGATAACAAAATCCTGACATGAATTTCTGTAATTTTGTTATGAACAACCCCTGATAAACTGTGAATAACTGAAGGTGTATTTATCCATTTGTTCTGATTTCTATGGAATGTTAAAATAGACATAAAATGAATTAGTTTAGCCTTTGGAATCACCTGATTTGGAGGTGTATAAGTAGAGTAATTAATTTTACAAGTTTCAGTTTTATAAAACTTTCTTGTTGCTGCTCTGCATTTTTGTGATTCTGGCAATGTGTATTGATCTGTTTGATTCTCTCTACCTATATGTCCAATTGCTCTCATTTTTGGGGAATATGAAACTACAAATAAAATGGAACAACTTTGATTTTGTAAGTATCTGAATTGGATGTTTGTAAGAAGAGATATGAATGCTATAAGTTCGAACTAGGAAATATTTTCCTGATGCTGTGGATAAAAAACTGAAATCTGGCAGTGGTCAGTGTTAAGAATGTAACTCTCTGTGTTGTTGTCCAATTGCTCTGATTCTTGTTCCATATTAAACTAGATATAAAATGGGGAAACTTTGTTTTTGGAAGCATTCTAATTGGATGTGTGCATAGAGAAATATGAATGCTACAAGTTTCGGATTGGACAATAAATTCCTGATACTGTTTTGAACATATTGTATTAGGGCAGTATGTAGTAAAATATCTATAACTCTATGATTATTTATCCAATTGAGTTGATTTTGTGTCATATGGAAATAGACATAAATGGAACACCTTAGGCTTTGGAAGCACAAGAATTGGATTTGTGAAGGATGAGTATTTAACTTTACAAGTTTCAGTTGGATTGGTGTGATTTCACCTTACATGAGTAGTAGTGAATCATACTTATAGTCTTAGAGATGATTGAGATATGCTAAATGGTTATGTATATGCCTACAGAATGATATCCAGATTATGGTAAGATTGAAGACCTAGTTAAAGGTAGAATCTTATAGTTGTATTGGCATTATATAACAATTAATTAATAAACTTATGTTTACATTCTTACATTGAAAGGGTGTCATTGAAATCATGTTTACATTCTTTAATAGACAATAATGTCATTGCTACGGTATTTCATGGTGAGATGGGACGCCACTTATGGATTAAAGACATTTAATCACTTATGTCGTAGATCATGGCGTCGGTCCGGTGATCTTCAGACCCGGCGGCGTAGTTCAGGGCGTCGGTCCAGTGACCTTCAGGCCCTGCAACGTAGTTCTCGGTTTATGATAGTCATAAACCCTAAGGGAAATCACGGATACTGAGTTAGTATAAAATCATACTACACCTATGCTTATTTTATTTTAAATCATGTCATGGATTAAAGGTTAAGTTCATCTGGTTATAAATTCATATTTGTATCATCGTGTCAGGCTGAGAGTATATTACTGTTAGTATGAAATTGAGAATGAAATAGTTGCTTGAAGAACTAAGTGTTGTTTTGCAAGTATGAAAAATTACAGGAAATGATAAGGTGACCATAAATCCTTATCATGGAATAATTTAGTATAGAGGACTCATTGAGATAATTTTTATCTCACCAATTTAAGTTTTGTTACAGGTGCATTACAGAGAAGAGTATTTGGATAGCAATCCATGAGGATGCTCATTCAAGAGAGTCAAGACTGGATCATGGCTAGATTTACGAGTTTAAGTTTTATTAATTATGTATTTATATTGCCTTTACTTTTGGATGTAATCATATCCTAGGGATATTAGAATATAATCTCTAACTTTTAAGTATCTTTTTAATACTGTATTAATTTTGAGAAATCATTTATGAAAGGCTTTTAATTTTTCGTTGTTACCTTATCATATTTTAATAAGAGATATGAATTAAAGTTAGATAAAAGTCTGTAATTACTCTGATATGAATCGGGGTGTTACATGAAGGGTTTAGATGACAATCTCTATAGGGATTATAGGGATTATAGGGATTATTAGATAATTTTATGTTTGTTATTTCAGTTATGTATAATTTTTCAAGTTTTATTTGAATTCTGTATCTTTTACGTATTTATGTTATGAATTGTAATAACTTTTTGATATAAAATTCTGTTTACTTTTAATTATGTTATAAATTTCTTTTTTTTTGACATATTAATTTAAAAAAATATTAAATTAATAATTAAAATAAAATATTAAATTAATTTATTTATTTATTGATAATAATTAAACTAAAAATAATTTGAATTAAAAAATTATATAATTAATAATTAATAATTATATTAGTATAATTTTATATTATTTAGTGACGGTAAAATTTCGTCGGTAAAGCTATCTGTAATAATACCAACGAGCGAATTACAGATGAGCTTCTGCTGTCGAAAATTTCATCGTAAATCATTGGCAACACTCGATTTTCTTGTAGTGTATAAGTTTATGAATAAGTGGATTTCAAAAAAAAGTTTATGAATAAGTGATAATGTAAATAAGTAAAGTTTAATAAATAAATTTAAAGAGCCTTCTAGATGATCTTATATTTAATTTATATTTTGGGCCAAGGCATCTTTCCACCTCGAAACACTCAAAGTGACAACTAAGCTTTGAATGTGGTGGTTACTTTGCATTCATTACGAGGATGTCGTGCAAGCGAAAAAACTGAAGTAACAATATAAGCAAGAAACAACTTTTGAGAGTACAAAAAAAAACCTTAAATCCTATAAAAAGTCTTTCTCTTTCTTGTTTGTACAATGTCTTCTTTCAAACCAAACGGTCACGAGTCCCCCACTCTCCTCGAATTTCCTCCCTCTTTAAATTTTGAATTCACACATGAATTTCTATCTAGTTAATTTTTTTCAATTGAAATTTTAGCAATTTTTAATACTTTTTTGGGTCTCAAAACTTTGTTGGTTTTAACTTTTGTTTTTTACTACAAAATTTTGATTATTTTAGAATTTTAAGATATAATTTAATATTTATTTCCAACTATATTCTTATATTTAATTAAGAGAATAGAGTAATATTCCCAAAAAAAAAAGAGAATAGAGTAATAATAAAAGTAGTTGAGAATAATAAAAAATAATAAATAAAAATATTTTAGTCTATATTTTATTCAATTAATTAAATATTTATTAACCTGTGTGTCAAAACATTAAAACACCAAAATTTTGGGATGGAGGAAGTAATCATCCACGAGATTCCAAATTTAATTGTAAGTATTTATAAATATGAATGAATCAGTACAAATAAAAAAATATTGTTTATGAAATACCCAAAAGATCCACTCAATTGTTTGCATTTAGTATATAATAATATAATTATGACTTAAATATGAAAATTGTCTCTCTAAAAATTTACGTTTTAAATTTAGTCTCTATTTTGAAAGTTAATAGTTTTTTGTTCCTCTAAAAATTGGTGTTTTGAATTTAGTCTCTATTTTGAGTTGACCGCTGACATGGCATTCTGATGTCACCCTAAAACGCCTACATGGCACATTTCCATGAGCACGTCAGCTGACATGTCATTTATTCATTAATTCCTATTTGGCTTAAATAAGTTTTAAGTCCTTTTAAATTTTGGCGTTTTGAGTTTGGTCCTTGCAAAAAAAAGTCAAATTTTTTTTGTCCAATAAATATTTTTTTTATTTTAATCATTTTATTGATTTGGAGGTGATGTGGCACGGACACATCATCTCATTAATCTGACGTGTCATATTTCAGTTCTACATCAACATGACACGTCATTTTAAATTTAGAGGACCTCTGGTTGGAAAATAAATTTATAGGGACCTCCTGTACCACCCTCAATCCATCTCCCCCACCACCACCACCACCATCATCACCATCCTTCTCCCCCCACTCCTCCACCACGTACCCCCCATCCTTCTCCCTCACCACCACACCACCACCACCACCACCCCCACCACCACCCTTCTCCGCTCACATAACACAGTACAGCAAAAAATCTCATAAAAGAGCAATTACAGTAGTACCTTAGAAAGAGCTGCAAGTGCTGCTTTCCACCCACAACAGCATTCAAATCCCTAACCTCACCAAACCCCATAAACCCCCACGCCACCTCATCACCATTATTCCCTTCTCCCTTCGAATTCACCTCCAACCCCCAACATGGTCAACATCATTGCCCTCATATATTATTAACAAAACAACAATCGAATCTAAACCCAGATAGGAATCAATTCCTCTTCCACTTTCCAACTATGAAAAACTGAATTTTTCTTTGGAAAAACACGCACCCCACAAAGCAGAATCGAGAGAACAACACAACCGGTTCCGATTTCAAAATTACAGCCAAAAAAAAAAAGAATGAGAAGAAGAAGATTTGGGCGAATGTCCTCATCGGAGATTTGGGCGTGATAACGAGCGGGGACAGCGACTTCAGAACCTCGGTGGCGGTGTTGCGGGGCTCGCCGTGCTCCGGTCTGAGAACCTCCTTTAGAACCCGCGAGCATAGGTTGACCAATTTGTTGTTGTTGCTCGTGTTTGCTGTACTGTGTCATGGGGGGTGGTGGAAGAGGGAGAAGAAGGGGTGGTGGTGGCGGCGGCGGTGGTGGTGGGGGAGAAGGATTGGGGGTGGTAGAGGAGGTCCCCATAAATTTATTTTCCAATCAGAGGTCCTTCCAAATTTAAAATGACGTGCCATGCTGATGTGGAAGTGGAATATGACAAGTCAAATTAATGAGATGATGTATCGTGCCACATCACCCTAAAATCACTAAAAGGACTAAAATAATAAAAAAAATTATTAGACTAAGAAAGTTTGACATTTTTTTGCAATGACCAAACTCAAAATGCCAAAATTTAAAAGGACTTAAAACTTATTTAAGCCTTCCTATTTTCTTATCTCTTGCATGTTTATTTATTGGGACTAAAATCAAAACATATAATTTTTACAGTAACTAACTTAATAACTTAATATGATTAAAAGGACCATGTGACATCACAGGTCACAATTACCCCCACCTTCCTCCACTCTCCTCCGCCACCACCCCCTCCTTCTCCCCCCCTCTCCACTCTCCTCCACCACCAGCCCCTCGTTCTCCCCCGTCCTCCACCCGAAAACCTCTGTGTTCTTCACCCCAATGTCTCTCTTCTTGATTTTCTCTCAACCCTAACTTCAAGCCCTTCTCCATTTCCTCTACTTCTCTTCGTCGAACGTTGTCGCTGTCGTGTCATTTCGTCCTCCTGTGTCGCACTTTCCTCTGAATTCGACCAGGAAGAGGATACCTTCAACGATGGAGACACCCCCAACTACTCTCGTGACCTTAGGTTCTTCGTTGGGAACCTTCCTTTCAGTGTTGACAGTGCTCAACTCGCTGAGCTCTTCAAAAACGCTGGGAATGTTGAGATGGTTGAGGTAATCACACAGAAGTTTTAATTTTGATGCTTTAATCAGATACCCTTTTGGAAGATAAAAAATGGGTCACGTTAATTTAAACTTGGGCTGGCTTCAAATTGTCTTTTTTTTCCTTCCTAGTTGCGAAAGGGGTGGTGGTGGAGGAGAGAGGAGGAGGGAAAAGGAGGAGAGAGAAGGAGGGAAAAGGAGGGGAGAGAGGGGGTGGGGGTGGTGGAGAAGGGGGGAGGAGGAGGGACTAATTTTTAAATTAGTCCCCATAAAAATTATATGTTTTGATTTTAGTCCCTATAAATAAATGATGTGTTAGCTGACGTGGTCATGGAAATGTGCCACGTAGGGGTTTTAGGGTGACATCAGAATGTCATGTCAGCGGTTAACTCAAGATATGAACTAAATTCAAAATACGAATTTTTAGAAAGACTAAAAATCGTTAACTTTCAAAATAGGAACTAAATTTAAAATGTAAATTTTTAGAGATACTATTTTCATATTTAAGCCTATAATTAATCATGTTCAAAAAATTAATTTTTAATGATGTACTAATGCATCAAGGTGGCACTTAATATGGGTTTGTCACTTTTGTTCCCATCAATGGGAAGCAGGTCAGTTACCTGCTATAGAAGGTTTTACAGGTTAAAAATAATTGCATTGTATCCCCTAAAAAGTATAGTTATTTCATATGCAAAATAGAATAATTGCAAATAAAGGTATTGATAATTATAATTATTAAGAATATTAAGATCTGATTAAGATGAAAAACATCCTGCCATCGTCAAGAAGAAATAAACAAAAAGTTTGCTCCCATGGAACAAATATAAGAGAGCCAATCACCAAGAGAAACTCAAGGTTCTTCCATCTCTGCAACCAGCGGCTGAATCCGTCAGCCTCACTCGCAGGCGGAGCACCCACAAATCGCGAGCCAACACCAACAATCAGAAAAAGGGGGGAGCGCCCGGGTCACGAAATAGCTCGCGGTGGAAGGGGGAGGGCCAAAGGACACTGCCGGAGAGGAGACACGACGGCGGGAAAGGGAAGAAAAATGAAAAAATGAAGAAAATGAAATGAAGCACCAGACAGCGGAGGAAGAAGACAACGAAAACAGAGCCCGCACGTGCAACCACGGCGAAGAACCGCCGGCGCGGCGGCCCCATCACGACTAGAAAACAGTTCTGCAAGTGGGGGGGGGGGGGCGGCTAGGTCGAAAGCTCACAGTTTTGCACTTCAATTTATTTTTTTAATAATTTCCATTTTCTGGAAAAAAAAACAGGAAATCCAACAACTTTTTTTAAAACATCTTTTCATTGACTGTGGTTTGGTTCGCTGGTGTTTCTTTGGTGGTGATTGGTTTGTGTGAATCTGGATCGGTTTGTTCTTTTGGGTGATTTTTGCTGATTTTGGATTCTGCTGGAGGTGCCGGTTGAGGTCCTTCTCCCTGATAGCCTCTGGGTTTTTTGGTTTGAAGGCTATTGTTTTTTGTGTATAGGGGATAGTGGCTCAATTATTGTAGCTTGCTGGTAGGTGGTTTCTGACTAGATTCCTTTATGATTTGCTCTTCTCGAGTCAGTGTGGTCTATTGGTAGCTGCAAGCCTTCATGCTTTGTTGTCTTATTTGTAATTTGGCTTTGTGAATAGGGGCTCGGGTGCTTGTACTATTGCCCTTCTGGGCTTTGTTTCAATGAATGTTGAAATTTCATGACCAACAAAAAAAAAAGATTGGGGTTTTTTAAGAAATTCAAACTTCTGTAGAGCTAGATTTGCAAATATATAACAGTATTATCTATATTTTAATAGCAGATAGCAAGTCATCAATCTGGTCCATTGGATCAAAGTCAAACATTTTTTATAAGTAATCTACGTCAGAAACACAGTGACCCATTGGTGAGAACAAAAGTGACAAACCCAAGTGCCACCACGGCACCATGCATCAATACACTTTAGTTAAGATTTCTGATTTCTGAGTCAGCAAATAGATTACCCGACTGATGATACCCTAGCGCTGTTTCTTCTTCCCCCTTCAGCCTTCCATCTTCGTTTGCCAGTGCCACCATCTTCCTCACAGTTTGACACTTCACATCTTCAGTTCTTCGCAGTCTTCCACTCTTCCTTCCTTCCCTCTTCAGCTCTTCGCAGTCGCACGAAGCTGTTCGCAGGGCTCCGCCGCGATCCGCTGTCCGTGCTCCGCCGTGGCCGAGCTCACTGCTCCCATCTTCCTCATCGCAGTTCTTCCTCCGCTCACCGTGGTCCGACGTCGTTCTCACTGCTCTCTGTCGATCTGCTATTTTCGTTCCGCTGTGAGCTCAGGTTTCTGGTTTCCTTCAATCTGCTAGCTATTTTTGTTTTTACTTACTTTTCATTCTTGAAGTTGCTAAAATTGTATGATTTTAATTGGGTCTTTTATGTTCTATGGATCTGTAACTCTGTAACTGAGATTGGGTCTTTTAATTGGACTGAGATTCTTGCTAAAATTTTTATTTTAACTCTGTAATAGTGTAAAAAGATTCTTGCCAAACTGAGATTGTGAATTTGTAACTCTGTAACTGAGATTGGGTCTTTTAATTGGACTGAGATTCTTGCTAAATTGCTAAATTCCTTGGATTCTGAGCAAGCTGGTCAGAATCGATCACACAGCTTTTTTTGCTCTTCTGTTTCACAGGTTCGTTCCGTTTCGTTTCAAAAGAAAAACCAAACCAAACCATCATCACTCATCACCACACCACACCTCTGCATCATCTTCTATTCACGTTTTTTTCTCTTCACAAACCCTAAACTTTTCTTCCGTGAGATCTTCCACTGACTATCGAAAGCATTCCTGTGGTCGACCCCAGCTCAATTCCCATGCCTTAGATCTTTCAATCAAACAGAATTTCTGTTCATTTTTTCATTTCTCTCTCACTTTTTCTCCTATTTATTTATTTTTCTCTTTTGATCCCTTTTCAGGTTAGTATTTGCGGAGCGCAACATCATCTGTCCGGGAAGGTAACAACAACTCTTTGCTCTACCACTTCATATATCCGTGTGTGTAATTTTTTTTTTTGTTAGTGCATCTGCATTTGTTTGGGTATATTGTAACGTGGTCTTCATGATTCTATTTATCCGTGTTTATTTTGCTTTTTTTGGGGATAATTGTTATCGGGGCACTCATAATTCCATTTTTTGTTGGTGTTGCTCTTTTTTCTTTTTTTGGTTAATTTTCACGTGGTAAATTTTTCACATCTGTGAAAGTACTGACATGTGATGAAAGTCAAGGATTCTCTTTGATCCTAGCTGCTTTTTATTTTGGTTAATGAATGCGGAATACATATCCCCGGAAATCTGAATAATTTTTGTTATGTGGAGCCATGTATTCCTTAATAGATTTGCTTCTCATATGCATGCCTTATGTGAACCATGAGGTTATTTGTGTTGAATTGGGTGATTGTCCTGTGATTTTTTGAGTCATACGAACCTTCTTAAACTGGAAAGCATTTTGGTCTATGCAGGGAATATTTGTTGATCAAATTTGATATTAATTTTGCTCTGTTAACTTCTGGTTGTGTCACTTGTGTTGCTTTCCCATAGGCGTTTATGGGCGCCAAAGTCTTGTCAAAACAATTTCATTTGTTTGAGATACCATTGTGCATGGGAGTGGGTAGGCCAAAATGCCTTCTTTTATGATTTATGCATGCCATGAAAAGGAGATGCTTGTTTCTTTCCTGCATAGAGGTTGTGTCGTTTTCCATCACGACTCACGACTAAGAGCACTCCATTGGATATACTTACTGATATATTGACAAATTTGCTTTAATGATTGTACTCATGCAATACTTACTAATGTATCGACAAATTTGCTTTAATGATTGTACTCATGATATACTTACTAATATATAGACAAATTTGCTTTAATGGTTGCATGATTTGTTTCTTTTGCTGCTTGTGAAATGTAGGCGTTAACGCGTTTGATTTCACCTGAAAACAGAATGGATCATCAAGGGCATGGCCAGAACCCATCAATGGGGGTTGTCGGTAGTGGAGGTCAACTAACGTATGGCCAGAACCCGTATCAGCCAGGCCAAATAACTGGGGCACCAGGGTCAGTTGTTACATCAGTTGGGAACATTCAATCCACTGGTCAACCTGCTGGAGCTCAGCTGGGACAGCATCAACTTGCTTATCAGCATATTCATCAGCAGCAACAGCAGCAACTTCAGCAACAACTCCAAGCCTTTTGGGCCAATCAATACCAAGAAATTGAAAAGGTTACTGATTTCAAGAACCACAGCCTTCCCCTGGCAAGGATCAAGAAGATCATGAAGGCTGATGAGGATGTCAGAATGATATCAGCTGAGGCACCAGTCATCTTTGCCAGGGCATGCGAAATGTTCATATTAGAGTTAACCCTGCGTTCTTGGAATCACACTGAAGAGAACAAGAGGAGAACACTTCAGAAGAATGATATTGCAGCAGCAATCACAAGAACTGATATCTTTGATTTCCTGGTTGACATTGTGCCTCGAGAGGACCTGAAAGATGAAGTGCTTGCATCAATCCCAAGAGGAACAATGCCTGTTGCAGGGCCTGCTGATGCTCTTCCTTATTGCTATATGCCACCTCAGCATGCCCCCCAAGTTGGAACTGGTGGTGTCATAATGGGTAAGCCTGTGATGGACCCAAACATGTATGCTCAGCAATCTCATCCCTACATGGCTCCACAAATGTGGCCACAGCCACCACCAGACCAGCGACCATCATCTCCAGATCTTTAACTGCTGTATTGTGGACGTGTCATGGAAGTTAAGGTGAACTTTAGGCTCTCTCTTTCCTTTTAATTAGTTGGCCAGGGTTTGAGTTAAATTTTATGTTGAAAAAAAAAATGCTTATTTCAGTACATCATAGTAAAATTTGATTCTGCAGGTCTTAAAAACATACCAATAACCTTTTGTACTACTGTTCTATAAAGCAAGCTTTACTGAGTTTCATTCTAAAGCAACCTTTTGCCTACATTCTCTGGCTTGCAGATTACCGGGCACTGCAATCGGGTGAGGATGTCAAACTGAATGGTTGGGAAGGTCATAGCGATCAGAAAGTGTAGCTGATAGTTTTACATGCAATGCATACTATTATGTAGATAATATGCTAGTAGAAACTAAACCTTATCTTTGATTTAGCTGGATAAAATGTTAATTTTCCGGTCTTCAGATGATAGATGGTATTTACATTAAGCTGGATAAAATGTTAATTTTCCGTTGGTCTTCCGATGATTGTTGATATTTACTTAAATTTAATTCCGTTGATGATATTTACCGGAGAATGGCAGGAATTTTACTTTAATTTAACTTCTTTGTCAGCGTAACATTTTATGCACTGGATTTTTGCAATCTTTTCGTTCACATCACGGGCTTCCTTGTAAAATACCTGAGAAGGAGCGAGAAGGAAGTGCTACCTAGTTGCTAGAAGGTTCTCAATATTGGCAAGTCTATAGAGAGATAGATATTAGATGGTGAACTATTTCGCTTAAACCCATAAGTTTATTTTTTAATAAAATTTTTTGTGAAATTCACCACATTCCAGCAATTTACCATTTGATCTACTTGGCTTAAAGAATTACCGATTAGGAATAGGCGATTACTACTAGTTATGTCATCTGAAAAAATTGCACAGTAGTTTCATCTTGAATTTTTTTATTTTTGGTCAACCCATCTTCTTGAATCTTGAGTCTCTCCCTTCCTCTTTCACCACCTGTTCCTCCCTGTCCTCAACCCACCCGTCTCTTCTTTGTTGTGCTCTTCTAGTTTGACCACCTACCAAACCACCACCACTGCACACTCCCCAATTTATCAAGACACGAGGAAAAGTGAGGAATTTTATAAATTCCATCTTTTTTGTTGGAATTTTAAATTCTTTATCGTGAGTAACAAAATTCCTTATTGAAATTTAAAAAATGACTCTGTAAAACATCCAAAACAGAGCATTTTATAACAAGAGATTCAAGTCCTTAAAACATGATATTTTTCCTTGAGTTGATGACCAAAAAAAACAACCAGAACCGATTTTCTTCAATACCTATTCACCAAATCAAATACTCAATGCTCTGGAAAAAAGTATGCAAGCTAATACAACAGCCAATCAACATAGTTGAAATGCAACCATTCCCATTGTCATTCAAACAGAGCAACCAAATACCAAATATTACAATCAATACAAGTAAATAAATGTAGTAATAGATATATAGCAAGTCAGAATCGGAATATAATAAACACAAAATACCTTTGCAGGTGTTTCTGTAGATGCTTACCGGGGAGAAAATATCTTCAGCAATAAGGATCAATCACCTGAGAATATAGAGGAATCAGTTATATCTTCAGCAATATGAGACAAGAAAAGGGTTCCACACCTGTTCAAAATATATATCACGTTCACTCAGAATTATTTATGGTACGATATAAACCACATGACAGTTAAAGCAATATCACCTGTTCATGGGTCACTCTTAATTTATCGTCTTATTAATAACCGTGGCATTTAATTTATACTCACTACCAGAGAAAAAAAAATCCATTCTTCCTTCCTTAAGTTATATATATAATTTATCCTTCATCATGAAATTTCTCACTTTCGTGGCGGGTCTGTAATACATTTTCTTTTACTAGAGAGTTAGTATAGGTCTCAAAGAAAATGAAAGATAAGGTGGATTCCCCTGTTACAGTGCATGCGGACTATTTCAGGAGCTCAGATTCATAAAAATCTCAGTTTGGAGTTGAACATCTTTTATCCAAGGCCGAATGGCCAGTTAGCCTTTCAATCCCCAATAATCCCTAGCCTAAAACATTTTTTTTTGTCCGACATAGCCTAAAACTGTCAAGGACTTTTTTAACACACACACACACATAAATTACTATTGTTTTCCACCGGTACAGAACTATTAGTTCTGCATGTGTTATTTGTATGTGTGTGTTACAAATAACACTTGCGGAACTAATAGTTTTGCACCAGTGTAGAACTATTAGTTCCACATGTATTATTTGTATGTGTGCATGTTACAAATAACACTTGCGGAATTAATAGTTTCACACTGAAGTACAACTGCGGAACAATTAGTTCCGTATCACGTATATTATTAAAAAAAAATATCTACAGAACTATTAGTTCCACGTCAGGTATGTATAAATAGAAAAGTATGTGTGTACATAAAAAAAACCAACTTTCAATCCCCTTTTTATATGACAATTGGCCGAACCGAATGGGCAAGGGAATTGGTAAATACGCCCTAGTTTTTTGCCATATACCCCACATTTATATAGGAAATTACTATTATACCCTCATTGTTTGGTTTTTTTTTCTTTTTTGATTTCGCTTCTTTTCCGGAAACTGAAATTTTCAGTATTCCGGAAACTGGTGTTTCCGGAATACAAATCCAGAATGCAAATTTGTATTCCGGAAACTGGATTTTCCTGGAGTTTCCGGTATGTAAATTTATCTGGAGTTTCCGGAATGCAAATTTGCATTCTGAAAACTCCAGTTTCTGAAAAAAATGCAAAAATGCATTCCGGAAACTGAGTTTCCTGTAACAACGCGAAATTGGAAAAAAAAAATTAAATCAATGAGAGTATAATAGTATTTTTCTTTTTAAATGTGGGATATATGTCCAAAAATATTGGTATATTTACCAATTCCCATGGGCAATTATAGCTGGCGGGTATGGGTTTTCTCGCCCAAGCCCTTTTATTTTTTTTCTTTTTTTTTAATTAAATATTATTTCTCTCTCTTTTTTCAAATACATAAATATTCTTTTAAATACATAAATACAAGCCCCCGTGGTTTTCCCGGCAAGAGGACTCCATCAGACTATATAAATACCCACGCACCCTATTCAATTTTGTACTTCATCATTCCCTCGCGGTATTTTTTTTCCTCTATCGCATGAACCTACCTCTTTGAATCCTTCCGTATTCATCTTCCTCTCAGATTTCTCTCTCCCTCTCTGCTCATCAAAGAACGCTTGAGAATCTGGATCTACATCTGATTTAAGTTTTTTACTCTAATCTCTTAATCATCGCCAACCTTTAGATTCCACATCGTTTTTCATTTATTTATTCATTTCAAATTATATAACATGGAATTCAACAGGCGATTCACGTTTAATTTGAATAGGCTTAAATATATTTTTAGTCCCTTATGTTTGGCTTAAGTTTGTTTTTGGTCCTTCAAATACCAAGAATATTATTTTAATCCCTAATCTTTTGAAAATCAGTCACTTTTGGTCCCTGGGGCCATATTTTAAATTTGAAAAGTATTTTTTAAATTTATACTTTGACCCCTCTTAAAGTCTGATGTTCATCTTAACCCGTTTTTCTGTTCTCCTTCCCCTCCACTGATGCACCACAGCCCCCCATTCCTGCTAGGAGTAGTTCCAATGTTATCCCTCGAAGCCGCCATGAGATGCGGCCTCTGTCTTGTTCTCCTCCCTGCGGGAATGGGGGTCGCGATGCATCAGTGGAGGGGGAGGAGAATGGAAAAACGGGTTAAGGTGAACATCAGGCTTTAGAAGGGGTCAAAGTATAAATTTAAAAAATATTTTTCAAATTTAAAATATGGCCCCACGGACCAAAAGTGACTGATTTTCAAAAGATTATGGACTAAAATAATATTCTTAGTATTTGAGGGACCAAAAACAAACTTAGGTCAAACATGAGAGACCAAAAACATATTTAAGCCATTTGAATAATATAAAAGAAAAAAAACCTAGGAAATGAAATTGGAAACAGACTTAGCCAGTTATTGCTACTGTTGTTTATTTTGTTATAGAGAAAAATTCAGTTACGCTTATAGCCTCACGCCATGTTTCATGAGCTGCGAGCTTTTCTATATCATCATGATGTTGATTTTTTTTAGTATTGAAAATTGAAATTAACGATTTCCATTTTCGAACATTGAGTAACTCTAGAAGTTTGTTAGGAAGTTAGTTGTTGTAATTAGTATTCTGTAGCAAGAATAGACAAGTTGTGGCAATCAAGAAGATATATACAAGCCTAACTAGGAATGGTTTCTCCTTAATGTTGTCATGAAACCAAGTTTCTTGTGCTTTTGTGTTTCATTTTATTGTATGATTATTAAGGCCGTAAGATTCTATCAATTATCAATTAAAGAGATTTGTAAATGAAAGTTGAATGACTGATATTGTGCAATTTTTTTTATCATTATGCCATTGTACATGGAAAGTATTTTTTTTTATTTTGTTGTTTGACAGAGGGTTTTTTTATTGCTTATTATTGCACTTAGATATTCGTATGGGAGGTTTCCATTGTGGAGGCTATCAACCAACTTAGTGGGAGTGAAAGTATCTACATTTCTCCTTTCCATTGCAAAGTAAGGCCTTAATCCTCAACTGTATGAGCATATTTATTTCTCAAGCTTTGTTTGATGAGAAAGTCATTGACCAGGTTATCTCTCAAGCTCTGTGTTGACTTGAAATCTCAAATATCAAGTAGATTCGATTTTTTTTATTTTCTCTGCTCTTTGATTGCCAAGTTAAACTTGGTTAGTTGATATCATTATAGGTTGAAGCAGAGAGCATTATCTTCTGAGTTGAATCAGTAGAACATTATCCTCTGAGTTTGAATAGATATCATTCCATGTACAATGACAGTTTTGTTATTATTTGTATTTAATTTAGATAATATTTAGTGATGTTTTTCTTCATAAATAGAAAAATTAATTATGTTATGAATAAAGTAATTTCAATAGATTGGCTTATTTTTTAGAGTATCTAAGGACGATCACTACTAGAATGTGTTGTTGTAGCTACGAACTACTAGCGTCGGCCAATAGTGTTGTCTTGCGTCGGCCAAGCTGACACTAAGTTGACTGGTGAGTTTTTATTTTTAAATTTTATTTTAGTTAAATTGTGCATCGGCGCAAAATATTTAAATAATAGTGTCGGCTTAGCCGACGGTAACTCAGTGGGCGCCAATTAATTTCTTTTATTATTTATTTATGCTTTATTACTATTCCCTTTTGCCACCTTGTGGTGACTAATGTTATTAGGAGCATCCTCTTGCCTGCAGGTTCAACTTTTTTATGATTGCTGCAAATATTAGCTTTGGAAATAGTTCTTTAACATATAAACATTATATGGCTATGAATAAAAGTACTGTGGTTTCCTGTTAGAAATTAGACAAACAAAACAAAACAAACAAAAAAAAGCAAAATCATACATGTGGTTCTTTGAGTTATTTTATTTTTTTAATTTGATCCCTTATCAAAAAAATTTAATAACAAGGTCCCATATGTTTCCAACGTTGAACACCGCCCTTTTGTCAGATCCAGTCAAACGACAATAATAACGTGTTGACGTGTTCGTTAACTGCACTCGTGTACATATTGCTTGGCTGATGACGTATCATAAGGGACCAAATTGAATAAAAAGATTAACTTAAGAGACTAAAATAGCAATTTTATCTATTATTTGTTTTTTCACGTAAAGAAACTCATTTTTTCACATCAGCAAAAAGTCTCTCTCTTTCTCTCTCCTCCCCCTTCTTTCTCTCCTCCCGTTCCCCCGCCTCCAAAACACGACTTCACGATCAAGTCGTCCTACCTCAAGGAAGACCTCAGGAGTAGATTCTCAAGGAAGAACAACTAAATCCTTCCATGTAAAAATTAATAAAAGCTTAAAATTACACAATATTTTGGATGGAGGGTGGTGTACATATCGTTCTATAACAGGACGGGTGTTTGTTGGGGTCATCCTCAACCCACCTATGGATATGTCCTTGTCCATTTTTTCCATTTTAGATTTTAGGATATAGTTAGTGAGGGAATGAGAGGCAACCATGGGTTCGTATTATGTAAATATTAGCGCAGATATGAGTTGAGAAGAAACTGTGCAGTGGGTTCTGCAAGAAATGATGGCATTGGCGGCGTCTTCGAAACCCAACGGTTCATGAACAATGCCTTATGCCAATAGGAGCAGATAATAGATCAAACTGTAATTTCAAAAGTTATAATATAGATCGCCAAAAACTAGTTACATAGTTGAAATCGTGAAGTGGTGTTTTGGAGGAGAGAGATAGAGGGGGAAGGGGGGAGGAAGGAGAGAGAAAGGGGGAGAGAGAGGGAGAAGAGAGAGAAAGAGAGAAACTGCTTTGCTGATGTTGAAAAATGGGTTTCTTTACATGAAAAGGCAAATAATAGATAAAATTGATATTTTGATCACTTAAGTTAATCTTTTTATTCAATTTGGTCCCTTATGACACGTCACCAACCACATAATATGTCCACGTGTGTAGTTATCGGACACGTCAGCACGCCATCAACGCCGTTTGTTTGGAATTGACAAAAGGGTCAACTGTGTTCAACGTTGAAAACATATGGGACCTTGTTGTTAAATTTTGTTGATAAGGGCCCAAATATATGATTTTGTCGACAAAAGAATATTTTATTCAAAATGCTATAGAAATACATATTTGTGCTACAGAAATAACAAAGAAACTCTCCAACCCCCCCCCCCCCTCTATCTCCATCCTCTATGTGTGTGGGACCTAGATTCCATGCAGTAAAAAAAGCATGCAGTTGCTTCAATCAAGTATCTCGGACTGTTGGATTGAGATTACACGACTCACATTTTGAGTTTGAATTCTAAATCTGATTTATGAAGTCCAAACGTGAGTCGTTCAATCTCAATCCAATGGTCCGAGATGTCTGACTACAACAACTATGTGTTTTTTCTACCGTGGGGAATCTGATTCCATGTGCGTGTGTGCACGCGTGCACTTGCTATATGTAGGTATTACCAAATTATGGAACAAGAAAACTTTGCCTTAATGGCTTAAACTCAGTGAATATCCCTTGTCCTCATCTTTCTCAATTGGTATGTTGAATGACACCTTAAGATCAAGCGACTTACAAATGCTATTGGGTCTCTTTAAACAGGATTTCAACATAGTAACTTGTTCATTAGGCACACACTCAAAGTTAACATCTTTCTTGTGCATTTCCAACCTTATGTCTTCATAGCTAATCATATTATTAGACCAAAGCTCAACAGTTTCTTCCCAATCAGGACTACACATTATTGTCTTACTTAGACAATTGGGGCTTGTTTGGGAGAAAGGGAAAAGGAAGGAAAATGGAAGGAAAATCTTATTGAACATATGAAGCTTTCCTTTAATGTGTTGCTTGTGATTATTGGGAGATGATTGGTTTTGTTGTGAAAAGGGTGGTGGTAAGTGGTTGTTATTGATTTGCTCTTTGGCTTTTAACAAGTGATAGATTGTGTGATTGGGGACAATGAGGAATACACTACCAGGAAGCAAAACAGACTCAGGTTTAACCACAATCCATGGGAACTTGAAAACATCTGGCCTAGTAATGCTGTGCCTGGGGTTCCTTCTCATAACCTCTGCTGCTCTTATTGGTTCTCTATGAACCTCAACATATCTACCAGGGTGCACCAATTTTAGCACTCCCCTCTCCCTTTTGATACTTCTCATTATTCTCTCTCTTTCTCTCTATAGTAGAAATTGAAAAGAATATACAAGATTTCTGAAAGAGGGAAGTATTAGGTTGCTCAATCTTTTCCTTATATTGGTAACAAATATTACTTCATGACAAAATTAAAGTGGTCAAAATTCCTAGGAAGGTCTTTGGGGAAGAAAATTCTTGTTCTAAGAATTAATTTCGTATAGAATGGGGGTTTAATTTTGTTTGGTGGTAATTTGTTTCTTCCCTTTTATTTTGTGCTACATATCCTTCCAGAGTGCTTTCATGTTTTATTATTATCATCTTAAATGGCAAAGATATTTTTGGCTTGAAAGAATCTTTTGCCATATGAATACATCCTAAATCAGAATCTTATGGTGATTGTGTTGTCTAGGTATGGTATACAGGAAAAATGTTCAATAGGATATACAGATCAACATTCTTTGGCTCAACATTTATGCATTAGTCTCTATAATTGAAGACATGCTGTTGTCGATAATTTCTGGATCAGAACAAATTTTAAAAATTATATTCTCTTGTGAAAACAATTGTGTTTATATTTGTCATGATATTTTTTATGAGAATAATGAAGTCCTTTTTCTTTATAAATTTTATTATTTGGTGAAAGCAAAGGTTAACCCTTTGTATTTTTATTCGAAACTGAAGAAAATATGGCTGATGACACTATTTCATTTCATATTGTGTGCATTTAATTATAATCAAGCCCAAGACATAAATTGTGGTAAAAAACTTAATAACTCCAATCATAAGTGAAAATTAAGGTAAACATTTAATAACTCAAAATGATAAATGAAAATGGAAGCTGCTTGTGGAACATATTTTATTTTTCTAGTTTCTTCCTCTGCACTATTGCAGGGTTATACAATAACAATAATAATAGTGTGGTTTACTTCATTAGTTCTTCATACAACAACAAACAGCATATCCCATACACCCTCCTCCGTTCTTAAAGCCTTGGCGAATGCATGTGTCGTTGCAATCTGCGCATGACCCATGCCCATTGCAATCTATTTTCACATTATCCAAACCGAAACCTGTTGCTGCTGGTCCTGCTATACCAAACAATATACTTAATTAAACTCAAATTGAAAATTTAATAAAAAATAACAAAAGTTTAAATATTAGACTACAAAACCATCCGAGTGAAACTGGACTCGCATCCCTTAAGTAAGGTCTGGAGTTCGAGACTTGTGAATGGAAAAAATGTGATTGGGAGACTAAAGATTGCTAGTCAGATTCTCTGGCAGAACTTAGTTATCAACAAAGCTGGTAGATACTTAGTACCAATATCATAGTTACCAAAAAACAATAAACTAAGAAGAAACAAATACTAAAAGAATACATTAATAATATCAGTTTCTTATTTGCATTAGTTAATTGTATATGTTAGAAAAAGAACTTAAGAGAAGAAAGTACTCATGTTTTCTTACCTGAAGCTAGGACCAAAGCAATGCATAAAATTCCTAAGAGAAAAGGTTGATAGTTGCGCAAAGCCATTTTAATTGTGAGAATTTCGCCTTGAAATTGTATTATCTCGTTTTTGTGATCTGGACAACAAACTTCATGTTCATTATATAGTAGTCAGCAGATGAGAATTTTGAGAAATAAAGATTAATTAAGATGGAATTAAAAGATACAAATGTATTAGTTTGGGAATCTTTAAGATATTTCACAGTACTCTTTTCAATCATTTTCTTTGCTTCAACATTAATCAACAATATCTGATTTGATATTTTATTTGGACTAATTCTGATTTGATGATATATTATTGATATATGTGCATTAATTTTGATTTCAACCAACAATCATGTGTTGAAATTCAAAAATTAATTTTCGCAAATTAAGTCCAGGATCACGTTGTTAACAATGAATCAACTGCTAGTGAAATTGGATCATCTTGCAGATAATTTATATGCAAATAATAAACGAAGGATTCTCATTGGAACAAATTTGCCCTTTTTTCACATGGATCCTTTTTTGTATAATTTTTTCTTGAATTCATCAGCTCCTCGAAAATACAATATAAAAAATGTATAATTTCCTTTTAAGAATCTAGCTTTAAGATCGATCTTTCATAGGGGCCTGGCCCCTTTGCTGTCATAAAAAAAAAAAAAAGATCGATCTTTCACATAACCATTTATTTAATTTCTTCAAAATTGATCAACAATCTGATCTGATATTTCCTTCAATCATGGGATTAATTTGATTTATTATATATAATTGACTAACAAAATATTAATTCTGAAATCAACACACAATCAAGGTTCAAATTCAAAATTGATTTTCACAAATTAAGTCCACGCCAGATCACGTTGTTAACAATGAATCCGCTGCAAATGAAATTAGATAACCGAACAAACAATCCTTTATTATTAAGATGCATGAGAGCTAAATCGCATGGTAGGTACTTGATTTGTCTTATTCAAACTAGCTAACATTTAGAGTTGGGTATGCGGGCCCGTCCGTTTAGGTCTGTCCTGTAAAAGCCCGCAATATAAATGGATCAAGCTGGCCCGCAAAATAAATGGGCTTATGTATAGAGGCCCGCATCCACACCACACAGGCCTGTGGGCTAACGGGCCAGCCCGCGGCCCGTGATTAAAGAATTTAAAAAAATGTCAAAACAGATTTGTTCACACCCGGGCTAAATTTCACACCTCGGGTGTGAATATGTCAGAAAAAGGTTTTGTGTTGGCAAATCCATTATTCAAGTTAACAGTATTAGTAATTTTGGTTGAGTAGAATAAAGTCCGTCTGGCCCGCGGATAAAATCCGTTTAATCTGCAGTTTATACGGACCGGGTTAAAAAAACCCACAATTAAATGGTCCTCATTCCCTATGGCCAGTAGCCAATGCGGGCTGCGGGTTAAACGGGTGGCCCGCGGGTCTTGACCCATATACCCAGCTCTACTAACATTAATTCAGTAATTTATATTAATACATTTTAGACAGCTTGAGACAGCTTCCTATATCAGTATCCATCAAGAACCCTGCTAACTAGCCCAAAGACATATTGTCATTCATATGCAAGAGAATAAAAACAAGAACTGATAAACAGAATAAAAAAGAATATTAATTCGATCAATGATATCCATTCACTCTATATAACATTTAAGGCAGATAATTCCATAACCAAGAAATCATTACTTTATTTTACAAAATAATGAATAACAAAAACCAGTGTGTCAACACAAGATACAGGATTTTCTTCCTTGGAGTGAAGACAAGATAGATATCTCATAAAAACTACTCCCTCCGTCCCTAATTATCAAAGTTTTTACCTAATTATCTTTCACCAAGGAAGTTAAAACAAAGGTCTAAATCAACTGAGTAGTACTGCAGGGCTGGTGAGGTGGTATTACATTCATCTTAGAACAAAGGTCATAATTACCACTTTTACGAGGTTGGCTATGGTTATTGATGTTGTTCAGAGGATCTCCATTAGTAGTGAGTGAGGAAACAGCTGTAAATAATGCTGCCTTGAGGGAAGGATCTTTAGCTATAGCTTCATATCTTATTTGCTATCAACAATTTTATTAAAAAAAAATATGTAAGCAAAGAAGAATTTTGTTTTAAATGTTAATATTTTTTGTAAAGTGATTAATATATAAATCACATAAAAATATAATACATAAAGAAAATTTAAATTTAATATCTATCTTATTTATTATTTTTCACTTTATTTTTTGTGGATTTTATTTTATATAAACAAATTAGAATTTTCTTTGAAACATTATAACTACATGTAAAGTGACTAATATGAAAAATACTGAATATTTATATTGGCGAGTATTATATTATAGGGATTAAAACTATATATTATTAGAATATGATTGATGAAAGGAGAGGAATCAATATACTAAAATACCTCAAAATTATCATTGATTGGAATTATGAATTACATGATAAAGCTGCCCTTATATAGGGAGCATAAGAAGATAACAGATCACATCCTAAAAAACTAACAAACTAATGTGATCTTATCCAATATCAACTAGAATAACAAACTTATCTACATAAAGCTAACAGATATAACAGACTGAGTATAAACTGAATATAACATATTTTAATAGCCCCCCTCAAGCTGGACTGCATATACTAATTAGGCCCAACTTGGTGATGAATGAAGTAAATGGTCCCGGGTCCAGAGCTTTGGTGAAACAATAAGCTAATTGGCTTGTGCTGGAAACAGGAAGGAGTTGGAACAACTTTTGCTGCAATTTTTCTCGGACAAAATGACAGTCTAGTTCAATGTGTTTGGTTCGTTCGTGAAAAGGTGGGTTGACTCATAACAATATGTCTAGCAGAGGAACTATCACAGTAAAGTAGGGAAGGTTGGATAAAGGTTTGTTGGAAGTCCTTGAGAAGATAAGTGAGCCACTGTAGCTCACAAGCAGTGGCAGCTAAGGCTTGATATTCAGCTTCTGTGGATGATCTACTGACTGTAGGCTGTTTCTTTGATTGCAGCATTGTAGTGGAAAGATGTGGGTGTTGTCATGAACTGGCTAAGTTGTTGGACAGCAAAGGAAAGGTTTGGTCTGGTTGTGGTTAAGTAAATCAGCTTGCCAATGAGTCTGCGAAAAGGTTCAGGATCTGACATAGGTGTCCCTTGGTCTTTGCTTAATCTGCAGTTCTTTGGCATAGGGGTAGGTGCAGGTTTTGCAGCTAATAATCCATTGTCAGAGAGAATTTCTAAGGCATATTTTCTCTGAGATATGTGAATGCCAGCTTGTGACCTTGCAATCTCCAGTCCTAAGAAATACTTCAAGTGGCCAAGGTCCTTGATTTTGAAGGTTTTGTGCAGAAACTCCTTGATGTTGTTGATTTCAGTTAAGTTGTTTCCAGCCAGGATTAGATCATCTACATAAACCAAAATGGCAGTAAAGGTAGAATCATTAGTTTTAGTGAAAAGAGAATTATCAGCTTGTGATTGACTGAATCCTTTTGACACTAAAGCAGTGGATAGGCAAGCATACCACTGCCTACTTGACTGTTTAGGCCATAGAGGGATTTCAACAACCTACAAACTTAATTAGGCTTAGGAGTAGCTAAGCCAGGAGGGGTTTCATATAAATTTCCTCATCTAGGTGGCCATGCAGAAAAGCATTGTGCACATCTAGTTGATGTAAGTGCCATTTTTAGATGCCATGGCAAGTAATAATCTAATAGTAGTAGCTTTGGCAACAGGTGAAAAAGTTTCAAAGAAATCCATACCTTCAATCTGTGTGTAGCCTTTGGCTACCAATCTAGCTTTGTATCTTTCAATTGAACCATCAGAATTATGTTTGATTTTAAAAACCCATTTGCACCCTATTGGTGTCTTGCCTGGAGGCAAGTCAGTGATTGACCAAGTACCATTTTGGTGAAGAGCCTGCAATTCTGAGTTCATGGCCTCAATCCAATGTGGAAATTGAATTGCTTGGTTATATGTGTTAGGTTCCTCAGCAGTAGTAATAGAGTTAATAAAATGCAAATGGTGAGGGGAGATATGATTATATGACAGAACATCAAAGAGAGGATATAGAGTAGAAGCAGATTTAAGTGAAGATAAGGAGTTGCAGTGGAAATCCTTTAAATATGTAGGTGCTTTTCTTACCCTTTTTGACTTTCTGACAATAGTAACTTCAGGATGTACATCTGATCCGAGGCAAGGAGCAGGATCAGGTGGTGGAGAATTCTCAGGTTGTAAGGTTAAAGAGTTATCAGGAAAGTCAAAAATGAAAGCAGAATCAAGATCATCATGTATGTCAGGTTGGTGAACCTGATCATGTACGGGTGTGTGCATAGTGTATGGAAATTCAGATTCATAAAACAAGGCATTTCGAGAAATAAAAATGTCTCGGGTATGTAAATCAAATAACACATATCCTTTGGTCCCAGGCCTAAATCCTAAAAAAAATACACTTTCTGGCCCTAGGATCAAGTTTGTTTCTGTTTTGAGTCAAAGTGGAAGCATAGGCCAAACAGCCAAAGACCTTTAGATCCGTGTAAGTAGGTGGTTGGCCATACATTATCTCAAATGGAGATTTTTACTTTAAAGCAGGTGTAGGTAGTCGGTTTATAATGAATGTGGCATGTGAGACAGCATATGACCAGAAACATCTAGGTAGTTTGGAATGAAATAATAAAGATCTAGTCACATTAAGGAGGTGCCTATCTTTCAACTATGGAATTTTGTTGAGGAGTTTCAACACATGATCTTTGATGAATAATGCCTAGAGATGCTAAGTAAGAAGACATGTTAAATTCAGGACCATTATCACTTCTTATGGACTTAATTTTAGCAGAGAATTGTGTTTGAATGTAAGTGATAGAGTTCTTAATGCAATCTCTAGTTTCACCCTTATTTTTCATAAGGAATAACCAAGTAAATCTGCTGTGATCATCAACTATAGTGAGAAAATAATGGTGGCCTTGCATAGATGGGATGCCTATGGGTCCCCAAATGTCCATGTGTAAGAGGTCAAAGCAATGCATAGCAATGTGAATATTATGAGCAAAACGTAATTTTGTTTGCTTGGCATAGTGGCAGGAATCACAAATCAAATTTTTATTAAAAGTCACATACGGAAAAACATTGGATACATGTTGTAAAACAGTAATAGATGGGTGGCCCAACCGAAAATGCCAAGTATAAAAAAAATCAGATTTATTAAGACTGTTTACATCAGGGCACTTAGCAGCTAAAGAAACATAATGTTTACAATCAATCTTGTTAGGATCTTGTTTTAAAAGATAGAGGTTATTGATGATCTCAGCACGCCCAATCATCTGCTGGGTATGGTGATCCTGAATGTCACACAAATCATGTGAGAAAATGAATTTGCAAAGCAAGGATTTGGTTAGTTGACTAACAGATATCAAATTATAATGGAACTAAGGTATATATAAAACATCAGTAAGAAACAATTTATCAGTGATGGCTGAATAGATAGCCAAGATAGTGGATCCGTCAGGAAACTTGACAAAAAGAGGTTTGATGTTTTTGATGGATGAAAAATGTGAAATGTGGGGGCACACATGGTCAGAAGATCCTGAGTCCAAAATCCATAAAAATTTTGAGCAGAGAATATTACCTGTTTGAGATAGAGTCGAGACCACATGGTGAGGCGAATCATTGCTGTGATGTGCTTGGGAAGGTGTAGAAGAGTCCTTCTTCGAAGAGTGCAGCAATGTCATCAGGTTGTGATAATCCTCTCTAGAAAGTTGCACATTGTTATCAATGCTAGTAGGCACATAGTGTATTGCTGATTTCTATGTAGGAGGGGTGTGATCATTTGAGATGTTCATGGCTGAGGCTGAGGCCTGTTCCTTGGTGCGGTAGCCAGAAGGAAAACCAAACTTGAAATAACAGTTTTCAACTGTATGATTTGTCTTTTTGCAGTGTGTACACAACATTTGCTGTTTGGGGCCTGTTCTGCCTCTTCCTCGGCCCTGAGAAGGTTGACCACACCCTTGAGAAGAACTCTGTGTCATGCTGAAAACAGTGGAGTCCGAAACTGGGTTTGTTGGGGTAATTTCCTGTTGGCTTGTCATGGCATAAGAGTTATTGATCGAGGGAAGCGGATCCATAGTCAAGATAGTAGATCGGACATTGGAGTATGTTTCATTAAGACCCTTATGGAAGCATATGACATACTTGGTCTCTTTAGAGGTTTTGATAGCTGTGCTCAAGGCGCAAGTACAGGGAACGAAGCATGAACAAGAAGGGGTGGGGGTGCCGCCGCCATGGGAAGACGTAGGGGAGTTTGAATTTCCGTCATCTTCTGCCATTCTTGAATCTGTATGTGCTTACGGATGTGTCTTCTTGGATCAGAAGGCTCGAGATACCATATTATCATAATATGATTGATGAAAGGAGAGGAATCAATATACTGAAATACCTCAAAATTATCATTGATTGGAATTACGAATTACATGATAAAGCTGCCCTTATATAGGGAGCATAAGAAGATAACATATCACATCCTAACAAACTAACAAACTATTGTGATCTTATCCAATATCAACTAGAATAACAAACTTATCCACATAAAGCTAACAGATATAACAGACTGAGTATAAATTGAATATAACAGATTTTAATACTATATAAGACAAAGTTTATTTGATAATTAAATATATAAGAAAACTTTTTTATATGGTTACAAATATAAAATAAGGGAGTCACAACATTTTATATGAAATTATATTACTTTCTAAGTCATTATATATAGGTGTTTTGCTTTCCCGTCTTCGTGCGGCACTTTGCTTTCCCGTTTTGGTGCGGTGTTCGTTTGGTTCAGTTTGGTTGTTCTGCTTCGATCCAATACAGATTTACTTATGATTTGGGCGCCAGCGTTACAGATCCTGAGACATTGGTATTCCGACCCTTATAATTTTGTTAATTTTGTAGGCATGTTGACGTGTTTTGCTTTTGTAGGCAATTTGCTGTGTTTTGTTATTAATCTGGGTACTGTAAGTTTGTTCACAGATTTATCCTTTTGGTTTTTAACGTTATTGAATTTGTGTTGTTTCTGATGTATTTCACCATTTTGAATGAATGAATACATTTGTTGTCAAAAAAAAGTCATTATATATAGGTGAATATTTTAAGACAAATTACATATTAACGTGAATATTTTAATATATAATTTATATATTTTTAATATATGTCATGAATAGCACGGGTCGGTGTACTATAAAGTTAATTGTTTTTATTCTTACGTTTATACTGATAAAGTATATATGGCTTTTCTCCTAGAAAAGTACAATATCCAAGTTTCATGGAGATAGATTCTACATAAGAATCCTTATTAATATGCGAAGATGAAAAATTTATATAAAAACGTATTAAAATTTATTTATTTTTTCGAAACTAAAACATATAATTAAGATTTAGAGTAAATACTTATGTCATAAGGAAATAAAAAGTTTACAATGTCAAAGAACACTAATATATAAGACATACAAGTAACTGAAGAAGGTTCAGATATACAAGTAATTAAAGATAAAAATAAGATAAACTAAGTCTTTTTTTTATAAAGAAACACAAACTAAGTTGAAATATAACACATTGGAATGAACCTTTTAGATGAAAGCTTATATATAGATATCTTTATTAATATATAGGTTTAAATATTTTTTTTCGTCCCAGAAAAAAAAACCGAATTTCATTTTTCGTCTCTGTAAAAAAAAAATTATGATCCCTGTAAAGCAAAAAGTTTTATTTTTAGTCCCTGCAATATTGTTTTAGTCTATGTAATATTCAATTCATGTTGAATTAGTCCCTGTAATATTTAGATATTCGCCAAATTAGTCCCTGTAAAATAAAATTGATATAATATTATAGGGACTAAAAACAAAATTGTCCATATATTACAAGGACTAATTTGGCATGAATTGAATATTACAGGGACTAAATATTGCAAGGACTAAAAATAAATTTTTTTGTTTTACATGGATCATAAACAATTTTTTTTTACAGGGACGAAAAATGAAACTCGGTCATTTTGCAGGGACTAAAAACAAATAGAACACGAGAAGCAAATACACGCTACATTATCTCTAAGCATCAAACTAGAAGGAGAAGGAACTCTTTCTAAAACTGTTAATGAGAAAGAACTGGAATGTCCCATGTTTGCAAAAAAGTCTACACAACGATTTTTCTTTCGATAGATATGTTCAATAAAGACTTGTCAATCTTAAAGATGAATCAAGTGGGAAACCCTCCTGCAATTGGGTTTGAACAAATTGGTTTGAAGAATGACCCATGAAAACTCAATTAGAAACAATTTGAGAATCAAGCTCAACAATAATTCTACAGATGTGCAACATCCCCACTAATGTATCCGCCTTTGAAAAATGGGAAAAAAAATTCAATCTCGAACCCAAACCCTTTCAAAGTGGGTTGTCCCTAGAGTTGGTGCGGGTTCGGGTGAGTACTGGTGAATTTGAGTTTTTGACAAATTTACTTGCAACAACTATTTAAATTATTTTACTGCTCCAACCGTAATTTTTACATTTTTATCATTGTATTATACTTTAAATTTGAGAATTAATCAAATAATTAATGTTCACTATATGTCTCGTGCATATCATAACTCACTACACTAATTATTTTACAATGGTGGATATATGGGTGGATGGATATGCACAAACTAATTTGTATATTCCTTCAATAAAATAAATTAAAAATACAAGATTAAATGAAAAATAATAAATGCATAAATTGAAAAATTCAATATTAAATGAAAAGTAATAAATGTACAAAATTAAAAATACTACTCTCAAATGAAAAATAATAAATGCATAATTAAATTAATAAATTAATGGATAAACATTAAATGCATACAGCAATTTTGACAAAGAAACGTAATTTATGACCAAAGAAAAAGAAAGTAAAATTTTTCTCCCTATTAAATGTCTTATTTAGTGATAATTCAATTCTTTTATTCTTGAATTCAATCCAAGAAAACTTTTTATATTGTTATTTTTTATTCAGTGTTTTGAAAGTATTGAATTGGATCAGTTTGTAGATACTTCTAACCAAAATGTTAGTTTATAAGTTTATGATATGATTATGAGTTTATACATACGAATAAGAACTTGAATACTATACCAATTACTTTAGAACATGTAATCAGAAATATTTTTTTAATCAAAACTCTGAGATTACACGTGAGTATTTATAAAAAGAAATATAAATAAAAAATTAATTGGTTTAATCGATAAAATATTTTTTTGACGATAAAAAATATAAAAAATTCAAATGTTTGAAATTTTTAGTTTGAAAGAATCACAAAAAATAATTTAATCGATAAAATATTGTTTTATTGGTAAGTAGCAAATATCTAAGATAGTTAATTGATTAAACATAATATCATTCAAACAAACTTAAAAGAGTTTAAATTTTCATATATTGAATAATTAACTAAAAATATTAATTTGATTTGATTTTAAAGGTCATCATACGTGTGTTAGAAAAATTAGGAAAAAACTTGATTAAGATTATTCCATTTCAGAAAAATAAAAACTTAAATTATTTTACAACGGTGGATATTCCTTTCCTTCAATAAAATAAAGTAAAATTACTATATATTAAATAATAATTGCATAAAAATAAAAGTATTATATTAAATGAAAAATAATAAATGCAAAATTAAAATAATAAATTAAGAGCAAAAAATTAAATGCATAGCAATTAATTCAAAGAAAGTAATTTTTGACCAGAGAAAAAGAAAATAAATTTGTGCTTACTATTAAATGTCATATTTAGTGATAATCCAATTCTTTTATACCCAAAAGTAAATTAATATATCAAAACTGGAAGTCTAATAAAACCATGTATTCACATGAAAAAGCATGAGTTGTAATGAATCCATTTTTCTCTGGCTATATAAATGTGTGTGCAATCTCATGCTTAGCATGCACTAGACAACACAATACATTTGCATATATATATATATATATCCAAGCAGCAAGGTCAGTTAGGTTCGAATTTAAGCAAAATTCTAGAAAACATTTGCTACCCTGAAATTTTCTTGTCTCCTTCAGAATTTCATCCACCCGATTCTTTTCCATGGAGAAAGATCATAGTTTGATGGTGGCAGGTTCAATGGAGAAAGAGCCTCACACCAATGTTTGTGCGGAGGAGGCAGCAGCTGGAGACTCAACTGTGATTTCCAATATGGAGCAATCCCTTAGTTTGGTGGTGGAAGCTTGTTCAGTGGAGCAAGAGCCCAAGAACGTTGGTTCGGTGGACGAGGCAGCACGAGGCTCAACGGAAGAATCTGTAAACCCTAATGTGGATGAGAGTCTACCATTAGTGCCACAAGTACAACCCTTGAATGTATTTGTTGATGTTCATTTGATCATTGACCAAATTCGCGAGGCTCTGAAAGATCAAATGGCAGTAAGTGACTATCAATTTTTCTAATCTCATTGTTCACATATATATGAATCTCATATATATATATATACCAGTAAAGATTTTAATTAACAATTTCATTTATTTTACTGGGTCCAGAATTATAAGAATTTGCTGAGAAGCTTCGAAGTCACCAATGATCTTCAGGATTCACAAACCATGGTTGTTTACAGAGCACAAGATGATGTTAACAAAGTAAATGTTCTTAATTCTTCAAATTCTTGGTTTGATATTGGTTTAATTTATACATGGGTGTGTGAAAATAATTTAGATTGTGAATTTCACTATATCAACTCAAAATAATCAATTTTCAATAAGAGTTCTAAAATCATTTTGTGTTACTTACATATGATGGTGTTGCTAGTAGAGTGAAAGAAAAAGGGGAAGAAAACCAAGCAATGAGCTTATTGGTACGATATCATTTAGATTTGAACTTCCCAAAGAGTTTTATAAGAATCACATTGACATTGACAAGGTAAGCAAACAATTTCTCGTTTTTCAAGTTCCATGATTGTGCAAATATAATAAACTAATTACTCTAAATTATATAATATGAAAAATTTGCAATAGGTGTTGGCAACCCACGCGACCAGATTTACAGTGAGTGAAAGGTTGCAATATTGGACGATGGAAGTGAGGAAACGGATCACTGGAACGCGAGATGTTGTGAGATACACTTACAAAAAATTAATTTAGCAAAATATAAGATGACATTTTTATTTTACTTTGTGATTACTAGTTGTGCTATATATTTTGAAGAAGAAATTATATATCTTGTTTGTTTCATTTTTGTTGCAAATATCATATCTTCGATAAATTTGACGTCTTGCAACTAACATGTTTATATAACCGTTTGCAGTACTATTATCATCTACCCTCAGAACAAAAATTTCGATCAAAGCAAGAAGTGATCAACTTTGTGCTTTCTGAAGCTACTCCTTCCATGCCTGTTAACAAGACAAGCAAGAAGAGAAAGTTGGCTATTGTTGCTATAAATTATAACGATGTATATTATGTTTAACATCCAAAGAATGCAAAACACTATTTAATTTTGTTTAAAATTGAGTGGTATGCAAGGTAGTTGTAATTAATGTTATTGTGACTGGTTTTTTTTTTGGTAGGATTTAGGTTCGACATCTGGTGCATCAAGTGAGAAAATTGAAATCTCTTCTGATCCCCCTCAAGAGATAGAAATGGGGAATGAGGTGGTGAACGATCCAATGGTGGAGAAAAATGAAAAAATCTCTTCTGATTCCCCTCAAGAGGAAGAAATGGGGAATGAAACAGTGAGTTCCGATTCAGTGGTGGAGAAAAGCAAAAAAATCTCTTCTAATCCCCCTCAAGAGATAGTATTGGGGAATGAGGGTCCAACAGTGGAGGAAAGCGAAAAATCAAGAGAACCACAATTGGAGAACAAGTTGGTAGAAAGCTCTTTTGATCAACCTCAAGAAATGGAGATTATGAGTACCGAGGAAATGGTAGAGGAGTTTATAAAATCAGGATATTTGTAGTTATAGGAGACTGATCTGTTCAGTTCAAAGAAAAGCATAAGGGGAGAGTGCAAAGAAGTCTGATGTAAACTATGAAATTTAAACTATTTTTTGCAACCAAAATTGTACATGTTTGTAATATAAAGATTTTTAAGGTATCTCTTGTGACCATCATATTTGTCCATATTTTTTTGTAGAGTTTAATTACTATGCACTGTCAGTGTAAAATTTTTTTACACATGTATCCAATTATATTATACTATGGTGCCACCTAGCAACATTCTTTCCTAAAATATCTCCATAAATATCTACATGGTGAGATATAATTAGATGTCTGTGTAAAAATTTTCTTCACTGACGGTGCATAATAATTAAATCATTTTCTGTAATATCAACTCAATAACCACAATTTAAAAATTCCTGTGAACACTAGATATATTTTATTTTGCAAGAAATAAAGAAATTTCAAGAAAAAATTTGTTCAGTTGGTAAGATCGAAACACCTCGATCGCTATAGCTTATAAGATTTACGCTTCATAAACAACCGCTAACATTTGTAATTAACACATCTTAATCTTTTTTTTTTACGACAACACATCTTAATCTTATAGGAGGTATACTCCCCTCCTTAAATTAACCTTATCCCTTAAAATAATTTTTGAAATAATATTTCCCTTTAAACTCAATGTCTTTTATTTTATTTTATTTTTATCAGCAAACAAAACTATTATTAATAAAATCAAACTCAACTACAAGCTGTAATAGAGTTTAACAGGCATCAAACTCACTGTCTTTTATTTTTAATCATAGTCAAATAATCACAATTTAGACTATTGCATTCGATCCTCGCAGGCACCTACACCCTCATGCTCTTAATAAGCCCTATATCCCCATCTGAAAAAACTGTAAAAGATCACGAATTGGTAAAGTTTTGTCATTTCATTCCTAATGGATTTAATCAAACTTAAATATAAAAAAAAATAAAATTATAAATAACATTATTTTTGTTTATCAAAATTAATCATATTAAGAACAAAGTTATAGATAATGAAACATATAGCCATAAAAATGCCATTACAAAAATTGTACTAGTATTTATTCAGAGAGAACCGGCAAATGTGCTTAATACTTGAATTGAGTAGTGATACTACAATTAATTAATTAAATATCCATCTAAAGCTTGCATGCTTATTAAAGCTATTACAACATTTCTTATATTGAATGAAATTTACTACAAATAATTATCAGAGTATATGCGTGCAACAGATTCATTTAGTGATTAGTTGTGTTTGTTAGAATTAGCAGGTTGTAATCATGTGTGTTACACTTGTAACCACAACGGTTTATAAACTCTTGCGTACGTGTAATCATAAATGAACTGAGATGTCATAATGCAAATGCATGTTTAGAATGAGAACTCTCTCTCTGTACGCCACTCACAATAAATCTTCCTGAACCGCGATCCCTATGTCTAATCCTTTTCTCAATCAACCTCCCACTACCAATGTTCCTCTTTTGCTCACACACGAGCTAAGACTGGTAGCCTCAAACCAAGACTATTTCTTGCCATGTTGAACCAACTAGTGTCAAGGAAGCCATGTCCATCCCGGAATGGTACTCGATTATGCAAGATGCATGAACATCAGCGGGACGGATTCAGAAATCCATTAAGGGAATGGCTAAAAAATTATCGAGATAAAATTCTATTGTTAATTCATAAATTTTTTTCACATTAAATGATCTGTACAAATCTTTTAGATCTAAAGCTAAAAAAAATAAACAAATTTATTATTTATTATATTTTTACAAAATCTACTACTAATTAAGCTTGTGTATCTAAATTTCAAGTGTAACAATGAACAAATTTGTTATGACAATGACATTTAATTATATATATGATGATATAATATGTGTGAGTGTGTTTATAATATAATATTAATACAACCATGAGGTTGGGTGCACGTGGTTAATGTGCTCTGTCTAAAGGATGAGCTCAGTTAGCTAGGACTCGATTTTGATCCCCAATAACGGAGCAATCTGTAGTCAGACTTTACTTACCTCTTAGCCGAGCACAAATTAGTCCAAAAGCTCATTTTTCCTGAAATACCATGAGTATAAACTAAAAAAATAACATAATATTTATATGTACATGTATATAATTATATTATATATGTATGAATACATCAGATGGGACTTGGGCTAGAACAATGATACATAAACACCCCAAAAATATATCCACTCATCCAACACCTCTCATTTCTCTCTATCTCTCTCTAACTATCACATCACATATCACATTATTTTATCACTTTTCTCTCATTCCTCTCTTTCTCTCTCAAGTGGTAGATTAGGACATGGGTGTCCATTAATCATTTTTCCTTGGGCTAATGCATGGTACTTGGGCTCTAGTCCCATTACCTCCACACTGCAAACCCATTGGATGCAAATGAGTGTTTCGCGTGAGGAAATAAACCAGATGGGAGTAAAAACAAATATGCGAGATTGGTTGCCGAAGGGTTTCATCAGAAATCGGGCCTCAATTTCAACGAGACGTTTTCACCTGTGGTCATGACGAGGTTTATATGAGTTAGCCTTCTAGTTTGAAGCCTCTGAAAGTCCCTTGTGTATTGTATCAATTGGGCCTTGTATGGCCCATGGCCTGGTGGTATAGGCTCAAAGATGCATTGTTGAAGCTTGGTTGCTCCAGTCCAAGCAAATGTGACACCTTGCTGTTCATATATTCTCACCATGGCACCCACATTTATGTACTAATATATGTTGATAATATACTTATTAGAGGAACATCTCCTAACTTGATTCAAGATCTCATTCGTAAACTTAATTAACTTGCAGTTTGCTCTTAAGCAACTCGGCCAATTTGATTATTTCCTTGGAATTAAATAGAAGTATTTGTAGAATGGATCCAAGTTACTCAATCCAAGTATATCAGAGACTTACTCTCTAAGGCAAACATGGATCCAGTCTTTACTTTGAGAGTTGAGGGTATCTTTCCAAACTCCTATGTTGTTATGTGACAATCTGAGTGTGGTACGTGCTGTTGTCGCGGTGGCGCAAGCAGCAACAAACGATCCGAACCTACAAAACAGATAACCGTAAGCAGTAGACCTGAGGCGTCGGTGAGACTGCCCTTAAGGGTTTATCCGCCTGAATGCGCAAATCCCCCAGGGTACAACAGACCCGTCCCGGCAGGTGACCGAGGTGGCAAAATAGCAATACCGATTAGGATAAGCTCAATGTATCTGGACACAATACCGGTTAAAAACAATTTGAGACTAAGTCAAATTCGAATACACACTTTTCGGATAAGCCTTTTCCTGAAGACTCGAAATTTTTTAAAAATATTTTATGGCCCGGAACAAAAACTTGGGTGGCCCTTTTATTGCCCACAGGGGGGCATATCGGAAGATTTGCACTGAAATCATCAATTTTGGCCCATGCTTGTGTGCGCACAAGGCCCACCTTTTTCTAGCTTGTTTACAAGCCTAAAACACAAAATGATATATAAACTCTTAGAAGTTTCAAAGACTAGGCAATGTGGGACTTTCCACTTTTGAAATAGCTCAAAATTACAACACGTGCTATTGTCTCACAATCCTATACTTCATGCAAGGACCAAGCATATTGAGCTTGATATCCACTTTGTTCGTGAAAGACTCATTCATTTAGCAAACTGGCTTCATCCTCTTCCTTTGACACTATAAGAACCAAGCTCAAGGTGTTCGCTCAGCAACTTCCTTGACTCTGAGGGCGGATAAGAGTATATGCGTGTAACAGATTCAGTTAGTGATTATTTGTGTTTGTTAGAATTAGTTGGGTGTAATAATGTGTCTTACACTTGTAACCATAATAGAATAAACCTTGCTCGTAACCATAAATGAACTAAGATGTCATTAATGAAAATGCATGTTTAGAATCAAATCTCTCTCTCGGTTACTGTTAGCAAAAATAAACCGTTAGTTTTTGCATGTGGGAATTTTTCTTCCCTATTGCAAGTACAAACTTATATGTTATGTGCATATATTTTCTCATCCTAGATGCCTAAGCTAAGATGAGATCAATGTGTCTTATACAGTAATAGTTTGGGGACAATATTTTATGAAGTTGTTCTTAGTTTCTTTTATAACCCTTTTTTATAGGCAAAACAAATTAATGCATTACACAAAGGGATGGCTTCGCCCCTCCCCCCTCAACTTCATTATTTTAGATACACTATCATACACACATGTATTAATATTATATTATATTATTATATATAAACACACACACATATATTTTTATATATTATATACATCATTTTATAATTGAATATTATTGTCATATTAGTTGGCTCATTGCTATTTTTGATGCTCAGATTTTTTGGGTGAACCCAGGTATATACTCAACGCGCAACTGTGGAGACTAATCTCTCGAAGTACTGAGATCCATTTAAGGGGTTGACATAGTACTGAGATTCATGGGATTGACCTCTTCCAACATATGCTTCTCCATACACATAACTGGGGATCGAACCCCTGCCATCATGCTTAAGGGACCTGGGTATCTACCACCCATGTCACACCATGTTGGTTTTTGTCTTTTTGATGCTCCGATACAAGCTTAATTAGTAGTCAATTTTATAAAAACATAGTAAAATTGCTTACTTTTGGTTCAACTTTTTTTTTTAGGGATACTTTTGGTTCAACTTTATATCTAAAAGATATTTATAGATTATTTAATGTGAAAAAAATATTATGAATTGACAATAAAATTTTATCTCAATGATATTTTTGGCCCCCGTTTAACGGATTTCTGGATCCGTCCTTGATTAAACATGCAGCCAAATGAAAAAGACATGCTTAAGTTTGGATAAAATGAAAAATCCAGAACACATATATAAGAAGTGCATCCTAATTAAACAAAAACACCACCTTCGACATAGCAAAATGATAGCACCCAACTAAACCCAAAAACCCTTCAAATAAGGCATCCAAGAGTCAACAATTATTTATCCCAAAACCCATTCAACAAATTATTGTAAAAGATACACCAGTAGCAAAATAGAAAATTTCAGCAAACTAGACCAACATAACAAACAACAAAAATGTCCCACTACACATAAGAACAGATTCCACAAGCAAGCTCTTTGGTCCATGGCGACTGCATAATTGTGACTAATTTCTTCTCAGAATGCCTAGGCAATCTGTTTGATTGGACAGAGGAAAACTGATGATGACCTTTCCCTATGTATTTTAAATGATCAATTGATAAAAAGAAGAGTAAAGAGTCACTTTGGTCCCCGAGAGTGTCAGGCGGTGTCACTTTGGTCCCTGACATATAAGAATTAGTCACGTTGGTCCCTGAAAATGATTACTTACTGTCATTTTAATCCCTAAGTGATTACTTAAATGTTATTAATTTTGGTCCCTGAAAATGATTACTTTCTTGATGGCAGGGACCAAAGTGACTAATTTGCATCTGTTAGGGACCAAAGTAATACCGCCTAACACTCTTAGAGACCAAAGTGGCTCTTTACTCGTGAAAAAGTTAAAACAAGAAAGCAAAGCCACTAATCCAGAACCAAATATCAGCACCATCCTTATGCTTTCCTTTTTAACCAGAATTCGGGGCCCATCAGCTTTTAGTCATTAGTTTTCTAAGGGTATCTCACTTCAATTTGCTTCTTGTCATTTTTACTTGACTTTTTTGAATTTATCATTTATGAAATAGCATGAGTTAAATTATTGGTCTTTTGTCACTCGTACTTATCCATATTTCACTCTTGCAATAATAAATTATTATAAATGTGAGAGTTACTTTTATGCCTTTTATAAAGTTTGATCGATTTCTAACAATTATGTTCGTTGTTAATTACAGTTGCACTTACAATTATATATGATTATGCTACAATTACAAAATTTATTGCAGGAAAAATCTACAGTATCAGTAAAATGCATAGTTATCCGAACACAATTACATAATTAAACCATTAAAATCACTATATTATCCATAATGGATAGCGTAATTACCCACTTGATGAGTATTGCAACACTCTTTCTCCAAAAAAAATATTACACCATAGTAACCAAAAGTTTAGCAAAGACTTAGAAAATATTTAGATAAAAGTTGGTAATCCTTCTCGAAAATACGGGTAAAATTTTTCGCTTTTCTAAAAGATGAGAAGGACGGGGAATATGTTTCCCTAATTCTTTTCAAAATGTTTTTAAATGCGGAAATATGATCAACACCTTTTAGTGAGCATAATCTCATCTCATATATATATATAAATCTTGCTTTAGTACAAGCATAATGTTTAAAATAGACTGTACATCTGAGCCAATTCAGTCTCTTGACTACATCTACCCCAATTTAAGACAGTAACCATAGATTCTTCGCGGAATCTCTATCAATCTACGCAGCATCCTCCTTCAGATCCTTCTTCTAAGAGTTAACCCACTTCTTGAGTAAAACATCTACTCAGTCATGTATAAACACAACATAAAGCAGGCAAGGGTGAAACTCTAACTCAAGTTAATAGAAGTAGTACAAATACACAATAAAACATAGACCACACAACACTCAATTCAGACCTCAAGGACAGATTAATATCAGAGACAATCAAGTCATTCAAGACAATGTAACAATATAGTAAAACATTGGAAACACACAACCAGATCTCAAACAAACAAATCTTACCTTGTATCCACGAAACCTGTAAACAATACATTCACAAGCATTTATTTATTACGTCAGTGTTTCTTATTTATGCATGACACTTCAATCTCTTTCAAATCACACCGGTGTAATGCTTCAAGGAGACTTTTCCAACCTCACACCATTGAGCGATCGGCTGCGGTAAACTTAACAGAATAATCAGGGAATCCTACCTGAACCCCTGAAAATACTTCGGTAATACCGCATTTAAAATGAATACCAAATCGAGAATAGGACAGCCAGTCAGATTTATCCAAGTCGGTTATACGATTCGTCTCGGCTCAAGGAGATCAATCCCATATGACCATTGAGACTTTCGAAACCTAGATAATCCCAGTAGGCAGTTGTAGCCCAACTAACCCTATTCTCAACCCCGAACTGTAGGTTGTATGCTCAAAACGTCTTTATGCAAATGCACAACATTTCTCTTTAATTCTCTTTGTAAAACTTCCTCTGTTTTACTGTCTTTTTTCCTCAAAAATCTCTGAATCTCTTTTAAAATTCTTTGTAAGAAACAAATCAAATCCTTTTATGGAAAAACCATTTGTAAGAACAGATAACTGATTAAAAATCACAGTTTCTCATAAAAACTCTTTTTACTGTTTATTTAAAAACATATAACTCTCGTGTTCTTTTAGTGCTCATTACGGATTAATTCATTATCTCGGCTTTATTTATTTTAAGTAGCTCAATAGAGTGAATCGGTATAAAAATTTATTAACTGTATTTCAAGAAGATCAAACCAGGCATAGCCACTTTGGTTTGGTCAAGAGAGAAGAAATCAACAATATTTAAATTTACGTCTGCTTTTCCATTAATAAGCGTCTGTTCTCAGATTTTAGATAACTCTTTGGGAATGGAATAATTACACGGCGGCTGAGCCGACTGCGGTAATCAGTGTCCGTCTTACTAAAACTTGATATATACTTAGTGAATGAAATACAGTTGATTAATTACCGGCTTAAGTTATTTTTGAAGATGAAAAGATCACACGACGGCAGAGCCATCTTTGGTAATCAGTACCCAATTTAAAAATCGATCCACTATACTAAGTGAACGTAGTCCAATTTATTTCTCTTTGAAAATATTTAAGCACTGATTATCTTCCAGGAAAAAAGCCCGTTGAAAGCCTATCTCACTAATTTCCACTGCCGTAGACATTGGAAATTAAATTGAGTTATATGCATATATATACAGATTGGATACCCACTCAATATTTTCCACTAATAATATAACAGTAGAATTCACCGAGAATTCATTACTATTACATTATATTCCGAAAGATGCTATAAAAGTAGAATTCACCAAGAATCCATTATTGTTACACTCTTTTATCCAATCCAATCTATTTACATATACGTTATTAGAAAATTGCTTCTTTCCCAATTTTATCTTGTCACGTATATACCGGGTCCCTAGTGTTAAGAATTCCCCAAACAGCGTATCAATACAGATCCTAGGCCAGAGAGAGACGGACTGCTTTAGCCCCTTCATAGGTCTTTCTTCCTTTCTAGACAAATCCATACTGATAAACCATTTATCTTAACCATCACCTTGTATATAAATGATAGATAATATCGGGTTTTCGCAAATAATAAATTGTATTTTCTTTGAGGTAAAAACTTATTTACGGTAAGTCTAAAATTCGCCATTATAACGGTATGTTTACAAAAGCTTAAAAGTGATTTTTCCATAACCTCTTTGCTTAAAAGAAAATTTATATAAATTTAGGCATTATAACTCTACAATTCATAAATAGCACAAAACAATTAAATTAAAGCTATAAAACAATCAAAAGGCATACTTAAACAAACAAAAAGCTATAAACATACAAACAAGCAATTCAAACACAAACAAGAATCAAAACTCATACTACTTAAATTAAAATGAAGAGAGAAGCCCCTTACCTTGGCGAAAACTTGAAGAGGAACAAGCAAGAACACCATAAGAAATTTAAAGAACTAAGAGAGAAAAGAGAGAGCTTTGTGTTTGTCTTCTTTACTCCTTGGCTTGGTGTGTGGAAATTATGAAGCAAGGGGGGTCTATTTATAGTGGAGGGGACAGCCAAGGGGTTGGGTTAATGAGACTATGATTGGCTTGGAAAGTAACCATGGTTTGGCTTTTAAAATAAATCAAAACTATTAACTAATTCCTAATTGGCCTAAACCAATGACTCATGGTCATGACTCAACACCTAGAAGGAGGGAGAAGCTTCAAGATAGTGGGGAGTCACTAAGGAGGTCGGCCAAGAGTTTTTCTAGAAGAGGGAGGTGAAGTTACATCTTTGTCCCTAGAGTTTTAAGTGGAAACAAGATGAAAATCAAGGGTAAAATAGACTTTTCACTAATCAAATATTCAAAAATTATTTTAAATGGAAAGAACCAATGAGAAATCTTGAAAATGACATGTAAGAGCCTCACGGAAGAGTTTTGGAATTTTTACGGTAAGGGTAAGCCTTACGGTTTGCAAAAACAAAGGAAAACTATCGCATCGTAAGTGAAAAACGGACATTTTTCAGAAAATTCCAGAAAAAATCCCAAAAAATTGCAAATTGAATTTAATCACTAATGGTCCCTCTTAAAATTTGAGTTTGAGCACTTACTGATCACTGAAAATCTATCCTGGTTTCCGTAATCTTCGTTTCGCGTGCTTTATAGAGATCGGAAAAGTAGCGTTTTTATCTGCTTTTCAGAAAATTATGAAATAATTTCCAAAAATCCCAAAACATATAAAGACATGATTCAGCATTTCAAAAAAAATTTCTGACCTCAGTTTGGTCTCTGAATCAGTGTTTAGCTCTTACTATAAGTAACAGGGTCAAAACGGTAATTTCAAAAGTTTTTCCAAAATTCTAAGAAAATTCCAAAATATCACAAATATTAAAAGAAACAACTTTTGTGAAGGAAGTTAATTTTATGGGTCAGTTTGATATACTTTTACTAATTAAACTTTTTTCCGTTTATTACGGTAAGAACAGTTTTCAAACGGTAAGGAAAACGTGACTGTTTTAATGAAATAACTTAATAAGTATATTTAAATCCTAATTAGAAGCTAAGAATAATTCACTTATTACTTAGATCACATAACTTCATATAAAACAGATAAAAGAAATACGGAAAACAGAAGTCTATATAAGACTTAACTATTTTACTATTTATGTTGTAATACTTAACCGTAATTGATCATTCTATATTTTTTAGGTTTCTATCAGGTCTCGGTAGTCTCTATCTTATCTATTTTTTTCTATCTCCAGTATTTATCTCATTCTTAACTAACAAACTACGGAGTTCTCTCTAGAGGGACTAAAACTGTAATTTTCTTTATATTGTCTGCTGAAATTCCAAACTTAATTTCTAAAACCTTTTTATGTCACCTAGCTAATATGTCTTTCCTCAATTACCTTTTGGAAGTGTTGTATGAATTTTCCAAATTCATTTATCATTTATCCTAATAATCAAAGTATCCGTATATAATCTTCTGACTTCCGTTTTTAGCTCTATACTGCTAAGTTTTTATCTGTAAAAACTTCAGAGTAATTCTAATCTTCCAAAATTAACACTTTGTCTCTTAGAGTGAAATTTTAGGATGTTACAAGTATGGGTAAAAGTTTGAGTAAATACGCACAAATTAATTAATGGGAATGGATGCGAGTAAAGTAACTTATCTGTCCCATACTTGCACTTTATTTATCTATATATAAATATATAATTGCAATTAGATTATATATATATATATAAATAATTGTATACATATAATAATAATTATTATTATATTTGTGTGCATATATATATATATACACACACACACACATAAAGGGGATACTAATTTTTAACTATTTTTTTGGTGTCATGTTTTTGTTTTCATTTTTGTCCTTTAATTGAAAATTTCAATTTAAATTTATTTAAAACTATTTGATAACTGTAAAAAAAACTGTTTGTCAAAAAAAAATGTGTTGGATGCAGACACGGAGTGCCTATTCTCCACTAGTGTGTGTGTGTGTGTGTGTCTATATATATATAACTTTAATTATATAATTGTAATTATATATCCTTTAATGTGTGTGGGTGGAAGACGTATGCTTTAAAAGAAAAATTAAAAATGTTAAAAGAGAAGCTAAGGTAGTGGAATAAGGAGGTTTATGGATTTGTGGACCTGAAAATTGATAATACTGTCGAGGAAATAAATAAGTTAGATGAGTTGGCATCTTCTGGTAATATTATTGATAGGGGTGTACAAAAGAGTTGACCTTGCAATTCTGGCAGCAACTCTATGCTAAGGAAAGCCTCTTACGGCAAAAATCTAGAGCAAGATGGCTTTTGGAAGGGGATGCTAACACCCGCTATTTTCATGCTTGTTTGGGAGCTAGAAGAAGGAGAAATCAGTTGGTGGCATTAAAAGAAGGCGATGTTTGGATTGAGGAAGTACCCGCGGTGAAAGAGGCAGTTAAGAACTATTTCCAGAGCTTGTTCTCTGAAGTTGGTTTTTGCAGACCTTTGTTGGATGGAATTCACTTTAAACAGATTTCAAATGAGGACAATTCTTACCTCACATCCCCTTTCTCTAATGAAGAAATTAAAGAAGTTGTGAAGGTGACAAGAGCCCCGGACCTGACGGATTTAATTTCTCTTTTTATAAGAACTGTTGGGATCTTCTCAAACACGAGGTATGTGATTTTATCCAAGAATTTGCTATTAATGCATCTTTCCCTAAGGCTGTTTCAGCATCTTTTATTGCATTAATTCCAAAGAAGGATCACCCACAAACACTCTCGGAATATAGGCCTATTTCTTTAATTGGTAGCATGTATAAAATTGTTGCAAAGTTGTTTGTATTAAGATTGAAGAGAGTGATAGGCAAAGTGATTTCTCCTTGTCAATCTGCGTTTTTACCCGGAAGACAAATAATGGATGGTGTATTAGTAGTAAATGAGGTTGTTGATTTGGCTAAGAAAAGGAGAGATAAATGCTTGTTATTTAAAGTAGATTTTGAGAAAGCTTATGATTCGGTGAGTTGGTCATACCTGGATTATATGTTTGATTAGATTGGGATTCAATGATTTGTGGAGAAATTGGGTGAAAGCATGTATTTTTGCTAGCTCTATTTCAGTTCTTGTTAATGGTAGTCCAACTGGGGATTTTGAGCCTAAAAGGGGATTAAGATAAGGTGATCCCTTGGCACTGTTTCTTTTTTTGATTGCGACTGAGGGGTTAACTAGGCTGGTTGATTCAGCAGTTGAAAGAGGAATATTACAAGGGTTTAAGGTGTCAGAGGATATCTCTTTTCATATATTGCAGTTTGTTGATGATACAAATATGCTATGTGAAGCCTCATGGAATAATTTGTGGGCTGTTAAGGCAATTTTCAGAAGTTTTGAATTAGTCTCTGGATTGCGGGTTAATTTCTTGAAAAGCAATATGTACGGTATTAATATTGAAGATTCATTTTCAAATGCTGCATCCAATTTTCTATTATGTTGCATTGGAAATTTCTCCTTCAAGTTTTTGGGATTACCGGTGGCTGCAAATCCTAGAAGATGTCAAACTTGGGAACCGGTGGTGAAGGCTATGCGAAAGAAATTGGCAACGTGGAAGGGTAGGCACCTGTCCATTGGAGGTAGAGTCACTCTCATAAATTCTGTCTTAAATAGTATGCCCTTATTTGTTTTTCTATAAAGCCCCCAAGAGAGTGATTAAAACTCTTGTTGCAACCCAAAGAAAGTTTTTGTGGGGTGGATGTGAGGAGAATCAGAAGGTGAGCTGGGTATGTTGGGATAAAATATGCTTACCAAAAAGGTTGGGTGGCTTGGGTATTAAAAATCTTGAACTTTTTAATCTCAGCTTGCTTTCTAAGTGGAAATGGAGGTTTTTAAATGACCATGATGCAATATGGGTTGGCTTATTGTCTTTTAAGTATGAACAGAATTTTAACATTGGTTTACATAATTCTGTGGATGATAGATTTGCCTCAATGTGGTGGAGAGACTTGCATTTAATTGAGCTTGACAGGGGGGCTCAAACCATGTGGTTTTCGGATGCAGTATGTAGAAAAGTTGGAGATGGAGAGCAAACTAAATTCTCGAGAGATACTTGGTTGGGGATGTCCTCTCTCAAGGATTGTTTTCCAAGTTGTTTCAAGTAGCTGAGAACAAAGAAGCTAATATTGCAGAGATAGGAGCTTGGCATGGGGATACTTGGAGGTGGGAATGGAGATGGAGGCATCCTCTCTTTGTTTGGGAGGAACAATTGCTTGCTGATTTTTTGAATATCCTTTATCCTTGCACCTGTACAACTTCAAAAGAATGTAGTAGATTCATGGTCATGGAAGCATCGCGTCTCGAGTTTTTTCTGTAAAATCAGCGTACAATTTGCTGTTGACAGTGCAGAGGAATAATGGGGTGGATCAGGTGTTGGACATAACATTTAAATGGTTGTGGTCTTGTGATGTTCCATCCAAGATTGCAGTTTTCACTTGGCGTTTACTTCAGGACAGGTTGCCTATTAGAGAACAACTTATACGCTGACGTATTATTGATGCTAATCATGGTGGATCATGTGTTTTTTGTTTCTGTGATGCTGAAAATTGTTCACATTTGTTTTTTACATGCAATTTTTCCTACCATGTGTGGTCTGTTGTAAATTCTTGGATAGGAGTCTTTGGGGTCATTCATAATGATGGAGTTAATCATTTTATTTAGCATGGAGAATTTTTTAGAGGGAAGAATCTAAGAAGAACTAGAAATCTCATTTGGATGGCAGTGACATGGTCTTTGTGGGGCATGAGAAATAAAATTATTTTTCAGGGACTGGTTGCTGATTTCACTTTAGTTATAACTCAAATAAAGATGCCATCTTGGGGATGGTCTGTTAATAGAGCAGGGAGGTCTAGTGGAATTTCTTATTCTGATTGGTGTATTAATCTCATGGCTTGTATGCAGACTCTTAGGAAGTGATTACACTCTTTTTTGTTGATGTAATGGGTTAGAGTACCCCTTGTACTCCCTATATATATATATTCACTTTGCTTATAAAAAAAATTATAATTATAACTAGATGTAAATCCTATGCTATGCCTAGGTGTGTAACACACTAAAAATTTAAATTCATTTTTTGGTAGAAACAACGAAAAGAGAATAGAAAAAAGAGGAAACGGCAGAAAGGCAACCTTAAGCCCGTAAATGGGCAGTCCTCATGGCATCCACCGTGAGCCAGACACAGAGACACCCAACGCTGCCGGAGAGGAGTGTATGAACTTGTACTTCTCAGTTTGACTAGAGCCAATTTTCGCAAGGATATTTGTGCTGCCATTGCCTTCTCGGAGCGTGTGCAAGATCTCCACCTCCCAGTTGGAGTGCACAAGCTCTTTAATCCCACATATCCACGCCGCACAAAAGTGTCTGGAGTTCACTGGACTTCGAACAAGGTCAATGGCCCTTCTGGAATTCGAGTAACACATCAACTGTCTCACACCGGAGTCCCACGCCGTAGAGTAGCCAAAGAAGATGGTCGCTAGGACACTAAAAATTTAAATTCTATTAATATATTATTTTAAGACATTGTTTTAGAGTAAATGGGCAAATTGCCCCTTGAAAGATGTAGCCTTTTGCAAGTAAGTCACTGAAAGATGAAAATAAAAAAACCCGTCCCTGAAAGATACCTCTCGCTGTCAAATAGGTCCCTGACGTCATTTTTGACATTATTAGGGGTCATTTTGAAATTTTAAAAATTTATATGGATCGAAAAAAATAAGAGCACTGATTCTTTCCCTCACACAATCCTTTCTCCCCACACTCTCTCTCCTTTCCACCGCCCTCTCACTCTTCTGTCTCACCCTCTTCCTCTTCACCACCACTCTCACAACTCCCTCACCTCCTTCTTCTTCCCCCCTTCCCCCCTCAAATAACTCAACCCAATTAGACCCTGAATCTAACAACAATAACAATAACAACAATGAGGGTGATGATGAGAATAATAATAATAATAAGAAGGGGAAACGCAACAACACGCGTGAGTCGAAGAATAGGCACCCAGTGTACAGAGGGGTGAGGATGAGGAATTGGGGGAAGTGGGTGTCTGAAATCAGAGAGCCACGCAAGAAGTCATGCATATGGCTCGGAACTTTCCCAACCCCTGGAATGGCTGCAAGGGCACACGCCGCCGCCGCACTCTCCATCAAAGGCGCCTCCGCCATTCTCAACTTCCGTCACCTCGCCGCCTCCCTCCCTCGCCCGGCGACACTCTCCCCTAGCAACGTCCAAGCCGCCGCCGCCAAAGCTGTCGAAAAGGACAATAACCTCGAACTACCATCACCATCACCGCCCACGTCATCATTGTTTTATCTCTGTCTTTCTCTGATAATATCAATAATGTCACTCTTTTGTGTGTGTGTAAGCCCTTTGCTGTTTTTTTGTTAAGGGGCCATGACACTGCTTATATCTCTGTTTCATCTTCTCTCTACTTTCTTTCTTCAATCTCCTCTGTTTTGTTCAATGTTGTGTATTATTCCTTCTTCTTTCCTCTGAATGCGTAAATGTTTATTGAGAGCTACGGGTGGTGGTGGTGGTGGTGGTGGTGGGGGGGGGGGGAAGGGGGGAAGAAGAAGGAGGTGAGGGAGTTGTGAGAGTGGTGGTGAAGAGGAAGAGGAAGAGCAAGAGGGTGAGACAGAAGAGTGAGAGGGCGGTGGAAATGAGAGAGAGTGTGGGGAGAAAGGATTGTGTGAGGGAAAGAATCAGTGCTCTTATTTTTTTTTTATCCATATAAATTTTTAAAATTTCAAAATGACCCCTAATAATGTCAAAAATGACGTCAGGGACCTATTTGACAGCGAGAGGTATCTTTCGGGGACGAGGTTTTTTTATTTTTATTTTTCAGGAACCTACTTGCAAAAGGCTGCATCTTTCAGGAGGCAATTTGCCCATTTAGTCCATTGTTTTATGTAAAATAAAATTCGAAATTTCATTTAATATTTTACTCATAAATTAATAACAATAAATGTCATCTTATTACTTAGGCATGTGTATGAAAGAATATCTATCGAAAGAGCTCAATAATATTCCGTCAGTCAATAATATTATTATATTATCTATATTATGAAAAAACGAGATATCTCAAATAGGTAGCGGTAATTTCACTAATTTGTAATTTCACTAATTTGTGAAGTTAGTTAAATTGGTTAATGGCGACAAGGCTTCAAAATTTGATCCTTCCAGTTCAAAAAATAAATCAACGAAATTAAAACAAGATATTTTGTTTTAAAATTACTATTTGTACTAAAAAGTTAAACCAATTACTATATATATAAAAAAGGTTAAACCAAATACTATAATATTTTAAATAAAAATGATAATCTATAGTAAATTAAATCGTGTTCACTACTGTTACAGTGATCCAGCAGTACCATTTTTGCCTGTCAAAAATATTAATAATTAAATATATAAAATATGTAATACTTTTAGTTTTTAAATAGTTTGCTAAAAAACAAATTAATGGTATTCTAATATATACATATATATATAATTCAAATATTTGCACAACTATAATAACTTATAATTAATATATTTATTGAAGTATATTTGCAAAATTCTTATGTTTAAAAAATAATATATTTATTAAAATTAATTCTAATAATTTATTTTATGATAATCAATTAGCTAATAAATAGTTAACAAATTGTATCACGTGGTAAACATTATATTTTGCGTAAGAAATATTTCTGTTTTTTATTAGTTTTAAATTTTAAATTTTCTCAACTTAGTTATACGCCCAAAAACTTAGTTATAAAACAAATATTAACTAAAGAAAACATCTCACTCTTCTTATATGATATATTCTTAATTAGTTGTATGCCGAATAAACTAATATTTTTTTATCAGAAAGAAACTAGAAGAAACAACACAAAAAAACAAGCCTAGATACGGATCCTGGTACAACCAAGAGCATCAGCCAGCAGAACACTATGCAGCTCAATGGGACAAGCATCCGAATTCTTCAAATTGTTTACACTAATATGTAAACAATTTTTTGTTTTATGAGTAAAATACACTCTCCTTCTCTAAGAGATATCAATATTATACTCTATTTTTCTTTTGTTTGAAAACACACACTCTCCTCCCCTGAAAGATACCAATATTACACTCTTCTCCCCTCTTGTTTGAAAATACCCTTCAAAGATAAAATATACATTTTTCTCTATTTTTGTAATTTTCCATTAACGTAAAAGTTAACCTCTGTTAAATTAGTTTTTATTACCATAATAATTTTTTATTTTTCATTTTGTTTTCTTTTTGCCTCATTTCCTTTCTCATTCCAATTTTTGATTCCTGAAATCAGAATCACTGTTTCACTATGTTCACCACCACATTCCACCAACAATGGATTCGTTTTGGTTTTAGTGGAATGTGGTGGTGAACAACGCTGAAATAGTGATTCTGAAATCGGATTGAGAAAGAAAATGAGACAAAAACATAAATGAAATGAAAGATAAAAGGTTATTATGGTAATAAAAAATATTTTAACGGAGACTAACTTTTACGTAAATGAAAAATTACAAAAATAGAGAAAAATGTATCATATTTTATCTTTGAAGGGAAAGAAATGTGTAATATTGGTATCTCTCAAGGGATAGGAGTGTCCGTTTTCAAACAAAAGGAGAGGGGAGTGTAATATTGGTATCTCTCAAGGGAAGAGAGTGTGTGTTTTCAAACAAAAAGAGAGAGGAGTGTAATATTGATATCTCTCAGGGGAAGAAAGTGCATTTTACTCAATTTTTATTAGTGTCCATTATTTCTAATTATTATTTATTAACAACTTTAAGCTATATAATTATTCTTAGTTAATTTCTAATATTTAATAATAAATGTTTTAATTGTAAGTTTTAGGTATTATGATTGAGATATCAATTCAAGATATTTAATATCATTCTTTGAAGTTATTGTAAAATATTTATTAAAACTTTATATTTTTAAAGTGCTTTTATTATCAAATTACGACTTTAGATTTTTTTTTATAAAAGTACAATTTTAAATTATTTGTAATATTAAATCTTGTAGGATGATTATTTTTTAATTTATTATATATAATAATTAAAACCTTAAACATAAAATACAAACGCTTTTTTCCCCATCAATATCTTCCATCGGAAACAATCCTATTCGACACATAATCAGACACTAAATATGATCCCTTCTCCAAGTAAAGATTCGAATTGTGATTCGCTATATTGTGCATGAGTCTCTTAAATATTTTTAATTAATTTATATTTATTTATATAAAATATATTTAAAAGGCCCGTGCATAGCACGGGTACCATTCTAGTATGAACTCATTCTTTGATACCTTAGACCCTCGTGAATTTCGATATAAGAAAACTTTTTTAAAAATTAAATCACTCATGATAACGCCAATTATGATTATATTAATTTTAAGTTTGTATGTGATTATTGATATTTGCTCTACATTCAAGATATTAAATGAAGATATATATTTTATTTGGTTTTAAATCCATCCATATTAGTATTGTTTTGTAATTTTAAAATTTTATCAATTATTTATTGTTTTAAGTTTACAAATTTAACTGTTTTTTTTTAATTTTAATTTTATCTCTTAATTCTATTAATTATTCTTAGCGTTTAATTAGCATACATTGACAGTGTAAAAATATTTTATATAAATACCCAATCATATCCTATCATAATGCAACCTCATAACAATAATTCCTAAAATATTTACAATGTTATAAAATAATCGAAACGAGAACAAAACATAGAGACATAGAATAATAGATACAAGGGAAAAGAGAGAATGAGAGAATGGGAGAATAAGAGAATGTTTTATTGCTTTGCTTCAGGGTACAAAACATGTACAATGAGGCTGATATATATAGCCACAAAAAAAGTTAACCCTAGTGTTATCATAATTAAGGAAACGGTGAAATACAATCTTCTCTCATAATACGAAATGATATCACCTAATCCGATTAGTATCAACATCTTCAAGAATGGACATCCACAAAATATTCATAACACTCCCCCTTGGATGTCCGTTAAGGATATGCCTCATTAAAACCTTACTAAGAAAAAACCTAGTGGGAAAAAAATCTTAGTGAAGGAAAAAGAGTACAATATCCATTGCGTAAGATCTGCCTCGTTAAAAACCTTGCATGGAAAACCCAGTGGGACAAAACCATGGTGAAGGAAAAAAGAGTGCAGAACGCATCTATTTTTCCCCCTCATGAAGACAATAATCTCTAAGACGGCAAAGACCAATTCGTTGTACCAGTTGCTCAAAATTTTACTCAGTAGTGACTTTGAAAAGAGATCTGCTAGATCATCATATGAACCAATTTGTTAAATGCTTATATCACCACTCTTTTGAAGATCATGAGTGAAAAGAACTTTGATGGTATTTTGTTCTATCTCCTTTGATATATCCTTCCTTCATTTGAGCAATGCATGTGGTGCCAACTTCGATAACACATCAAGCCCAACTTTGATACATTTGAATAAAATAACCATCGTGCCCATAAGGTAACAAAACATATGTTTGATTCCATTCTAGTGTCTTCATGACTTAGGGGAAGAACTATATATTGCTAATAACAAATATATCAAGACGTATATAATTAGCAAGACACATTAGTGCCTTAATTGCACTAAGATATGGTACTTCTGGACCAAGTAGTTCTTTATCATTTTCTCGAGGTCTAAAATGACCTTTGTTCACTTCTAGTGACATTACTATTATTGGAGTACACAATGAATGTGACTTGTTCATATAGAACCTCTTTAGCACCTTTGTCATATTAGATTAGAAATATAAGATATTCTATAATATTTAAGAATATCTAAAGAAAATATAATTCAAATAATTATCTTAAATAACTTCAATATTTAACAAGGGTAAATATATAATGACCATAATGCACAAAAATTCTATTCTCCAAATACTCAATCTGTAATTCCAAATAAAACTTTATCCTTCATAAGTCTTTCATATCAAATTATTTCTTTAAGCATTCTATAGTTTTGGAAGCTCTTCAGGAGTTCCGCTCGACAATATTTTTGGACAAATTGAGTCATTTTTATATCCTCATTTTTTCAAATATTCACTGAGGCAATTATGCGCCCAAATTGTTTTAGTCCATAGAAAGACTTATTCTATTTAATTGAGTATTCTTCTCGAGAGCTCGAATTGTATGCTTCAGACATATTAAATCCTTCAGGGAGTTTTATGTAAATGTCATTATCAAGTGAGCCAAACAATATCCATCAAATGTAAATTGAGCCATTCATTGCGATTTTCAAAATCAAGATCGATCTTTATATCTCATAATTTATTTTCGCACAAAATTCTATTTGTAATCCAACTGGCTTTACACCTTCAGGTTTTTGGACTACGGGTCCAAAGAATTTTTGCTAGCAAATCGAGTATAATTCCACTTCAATAGCATCCTTTTATTTTGGCCAATCATTGCTTTGTCTATAATCCTTAATAGACTTTGTTTCATGATCCTCGTTATCATTTATCACATCTAGCGCTATATTTTGAAGAAAATATCATCAACGTTGACTTTCTTTCAGTTCCGTCATATTCCATTCATGACATAATTTATTGAGATCTCTTTATTTTCACAAATTTCAGGTACCTGATCAGTCTCTTCTTGGACTGCAAAATCAATTATGTCTGATAACTCTTCTGGAGTGTCAACATCCTCAAATGGGTCATCTTGCCTTTTAGCTCCATTTTTTTTTGTTTGAGGATTTTTATCTTTGGAACCAATAGTCTACCACGCTTCATGCGTGATTGTCCAACTGGGACACCAATTTTGATTGGAGCAACAACAGCTAGTTTAGTCATTTTTTCAGTGAATGCATTTTGTAATTGGTTTGCTAAATTTTGCAATTGAATTATCTTTTGAACTTCTGGTTCACATAGTTTTGTATGAGGATCAAGATGATAATTCATTCTAAATTGACCTTTCCCAGCTGCTTATTCTCTCCCCCTAATGTTGGGAAAACTAACAATTGGCAAACCAAGCTGTAAACGAATCTCTAATTACTGGCTCAATATATTTTGCTAGCTCAAGATATTTTATTATAGATAGAGATTCTTAACAAACATATATATTCCCAACCTTCTTTGGGGACCCATCTTAGTGTGTTGTAATGGATCAACACATCCAAAAATTCTTAGATAGGAGATATTAGGTCCCTAACCAAAAACCAATCGTAAAGGGGAGGACTTGTAAAAATTTGTTGGTCTGATGCGAATGCAAGATTAGATGTCCCCAAGCAGAAATTGCAAGTTTTAATCTCATTAGTAATAGTCTTGCAATTAACTTTAGACATTTAACGAATGAATCTGCAAGATTATCATTGTGTATGAACATATGCTACAGGATGTTCAATATCAATAGATCATTAAATGCCCGAGAAATAAAATAAATTACATTTTCAAGGTGTATTTTCTTCAAGAAAATCAGCCCTTAATCAATTAATCTCACAAACATCTGGTTGCGAGTTGACGACAAACAAATAAGTGACCATCTAGATAATTAAAATCATATAAAATATAGATGGTCCGCATGGTGGTTCTATGGCTCACAAACATCACCTTGTATATATTCTAAACGTGTGAGAGAATCATTCTCTTTATCAACTGCTAAGATTTTCTTGGGGAACAAGCAATGCTTAATATATTATCAAATTGAAGAATCTTCTGGATCTTCAATGTGTATCTAGGTGAATTTTCAATTAGTTCTCGCATCATAATTGACTGGGATGACCCAACCAGTCATATGCCAACAACAAACTTATCATAGTTTGTAAACTTCTGGTTTACAGTATGTATTTCAATGCTATAAAGATATTCAATATCTCCTTTATTCTTGTTTCAATATGATATCCATTTGAACGGATTGAAACTTAACAATATGAAACTTTGTTACTTCAAGTAACAATACATTAGCTCTTCTGGAGCCTCAAATTATCTTTATAGTACCGTACATGGTATTAATATTGGTTTCTTGCATTACTAAGAATATATTAACTTTGTTATTTTAGGTAATAATACATTGGCTCTTCTGGAGTCTCAAATTATTTTTATAGCACCGGATATAGTAGTAACATTGGTTTGTTACTTCAAGTAACAAAATATTAGTTTTTCTAAAGCCTTCAATTATCTTAATTTATTGTAATAGGTAGATATATTACTAACATTGGTTTGTTACTTCTGGTAACAACACATTTGCTCTTCCGGAGCCACACCAATTATCCTTGTCGTACTCAATATACTAACATCTATTCCTTGCATTACTAACAATATATTAGCTCTTCCGAAGCATTCAGTTATTCTCATTATTGATGTTAGTGCAAAACTCATTCTTCCACAAAAAAGTTAAAAATAAATAAGAAATAAACATAAAATTCAATTAAAGAATAAAAACATACTAAATTGAGATTTAATAACATTAAAATATAAATCACTTATTTCTTGACACTATTACCATCAATAGAGAGATCAATTTTCCCATATGAATTTAGTAAAAAGATCAACGAGTATATCTATATGGCTATAATCATACTCATCATCTTTATAAGCAAAAACTATTTCTATCTTTTTCTCTTTATTTGAATCTTGTTAAAGATTCACAATATGCTCTGACATACAACAGGTATGATTCAATAATCCTTGCCTCCACAATATGTTTGCTATTTTGCCCATCCCTCTATTTTTTAATATTTTTTACTATTTCTTCACTTCTGGGAAGAAATGTCATAGCTTTGACCTTATTTTCTTTTCACTATTTTTCCGCTTCTAGGGAAAAATATCATATCTTTGGTCATATATTGATTAGATGCTTTATTCTCTTCTTTGGTAATATCTCCAAGACCATTAGCATCTAAATGAATTTTATAATACCAATTAACAAGATAAATAATTCTTTTCCCATAATTATAATAATCACTTGACTCTACATTCACTTCTGGGAATGGAGAGTGCTAGTGGGATAGGCTTTAATATTTCCAATAAGTATAATAATTGTATATTACTACATTCACTTCTGGGAATAGAGCAGCACCACTGGGAGGGACCTCGTGATCAAAAATTTATTATTTTGTTCGGTCACAAGAAATCGATTCAAAACATTTCTTAAATCATTCTTTTTATTCGATAATGCTACTGCATGAGCATATTAGATGCAAAAGAAAGTTTCTATTCAGAATAAATATTCAAATACATACCTTAAGTCTTGAATCGCCATTTTGGCAAATCTCTCAAAATGCAATTCCAAAAAGACACAGGCAAATAAATAGTACCGATCGAATGATTATAAAAGTCTCATCTTCGCCTTTCGCACAACACCTCCAAGCTTCGAATCTCAGTTGGTTAGAGTCTGGTGCTGATAACGTGTTATAAAATAATCGAAACGAGAACAAAACATAGAGACATAGAATAATAGATACAAGGGAAAAGAGAGAATGAGAGATGAGAGAATGGGAGAATGGGAGAATGTTTTATTGCTTTGCTTCAGGGTACAAAACATGTACAATGAGGCTGATATATATAGCCACAAAAAAAGTTAACCCTAGTGTTATCATAATTAAGGAAACGGTGAAATACAATCTTCTCTCATAATACGAAATGATATCACCTAATCCGATTAGTATCAACCTCTTCAAGAATGGACATCCACAAAATATTTATAACATACAAAAAAATCTACATAGTGAGATATAATTGGACGTCTGTGTAATTTTTTTACACTGTCAATACATACTAATTAAATTCTTATTCTTAAATATAAAATTATAAAATAAAATGTTAATTTTTTAATTAAATGTCATTATATTCCTTTATTATTAAAAATATTGAAAATCAGAAATATTAAGTATTAACCATTTGAGATAGCGTAAATTTGAAAGGAGTAGAAAAGAATATAGTACAGTAGGATGATCCAATCAATTTGATATTCTCATTTATTATGACTCTCAGTTAGCAAAAACATATCTTAATTTTTTTTTGAAAGGGCAAAAACATATCTTATTAATATTGATTAATAATATTGTTATCATAATTATCACTAACTTTGTAACATTTTATTTGTAGGCAATTTTTCAAAAAGTAAAAAGAAAATCTCAATAAAAAATACCAGATTTGAGAGGGTAACAGTAACCCATAATAAAAACAAAGAGTTTGTTTTTGGTCAACAAAGAAAAAAAAGAAAGAGTTAGGATTGGGGTATGGGCTTACAGTTTAGAAAAAATATGGTATGGGCCGTTGGATAAAAAATACCAGTTAGAGGAAGAAAGCCCAGCCCAACCCAGACTCTACCTGCAATACTAAAAACCCTAGTTTGGGAGGTTAGCACTTATATATGGTTCACACAGAAAAAACCTAGTGGAGGCAGCACATACGCACACTCACATTCACGGGAAGAAGGAAGGGGGAAGAGAGAAAAAAAATGGTGTCGGGTTCGGGTGTGTGCGCGAAGAGGGTGGTGGTGGACGCAAGACACCACATGCTTGGTCGCTTGGCGTCGATCGTGGCGAAGGAGCTTCTGAATGGTCAGAAGGTGGTGGTTGTGAGGTGCGAGGAGATTTGCATCTCCGGTGGGCTCGTTAGGCAGAAGATGAAGTACATGAGATTCCTCCGCAAACGCATGAACACCAAACCTTCTCACGGTCCAATCCACTTCCGTGCTCCCTCCAAAATATTCTGGCGCACCGTTCGTGGGTCAGTCACAAATTTACCTATTATTATTGTTGTTGTTGTTTTGTTGTAGCCTAGCTGATTTTAATTCACTAATTTTGTTTATTTTATTTTATTTACTTAATTAAAGGCCACATTTTGCCCTAGATCTTATATTGAGAGAAAAAGGTGTGAACTTTTTTAAGATGGGTTTAGTAGTAACTAGTTGGCTAGGTTTTAAATTGTGGATGCGGTTATGTTGCAATTCTTGATATTGCGGCCAAATATGGCTGATGCGTGATGTATAGTTTTGTAGACTCTGAAAGCTGTGCTAGTTAGTAAAGGGTTGGTTTCTGTTGCTGATGTGGACTTGGGAATGGATGACGAATCTGTTTATTTGATGGAATTTTACCAACTTGTTGCTATGAAATTTGTGGAGAGTATTTTTTTTTGATAAAAATATGATTTTTTTTTGTTTGTAGAATGATACCACATAAGACTAAGCGTGGAGAGGCTGCTCTTGCTCGATTGAAGGTTTATGAGGGTATTCCTCCTCCATATGACAAGACCAAGAGGATGGTTGTGCCTGATGCTCTCAAGTAAGTTGTTATGTTAAGTTCTTACGGTTTTGGGGGTTATTTTGGTTGAATTGTTTCTCTTGTGGATGCTGATTGAGTGAATTGGAATTTAGGGTGTTGAGGCTTCAAAAGGGGCACAAACACTGCCTGCTAGGACAATTGTCATCTGAGGTTGGATGGAACTACTATGATACCATCAGGGTGAGTATTTCTTTTCATTGGAACTTTTGTCCTTTTTTGTATTCTGTGGATAATGGTTTTGATTTTTTGCTTTATGTTTCTAATTGTTCTCTTTCTTTGATAGGAGCTGGAGAAGAAGAGGAAGGAAAGATCAAATGTGGCTTATGAGAGAAAGAAGCAGCTCAGCAAATTGAGGGTGAAGGCTGAGAAGATTGCAGATGAGAAGCTTGGTCCCCAACTTGAAATCCTTGCTCCCGTCAAGTATTGAGTAGTAGTCTTTGTTAAGTTTTGTTTTTGAGGCATATCAAATTGAACTCCTTTTCAGTTTTGTTGGTAGTTCTATTCTGTGTGTTTTTGGACATGTCACAATCTTGGAAGTTGTTTTATTTTTGTTTGCTCATTAGAATTTTTATGTCCTCCATATAATTCCAACTTATATGCTTTGCCCATTTGGCTAAATATCAAAATGCCGTAATATGAAGCTTTGTTTTTGTTGTTGGAATGATGTCAAGAGATTACCAAATCTCTCCCTTTTTTGAGATGCATATAGGCTAACGGGGATTCGTTGTCCTCAGTTTTGTGACTCAGTTATTATAACATCTTCAATTTCTACGCTTCTGACCAAGACGCATTCACATACTCTGCTATTATAAGATGCGTTTGAAAACAGAAAGGAGAAAGAAAGTTGATGCCACAGCATTAGTACAATTGGACATCCGCAGTTAAATGATTTGGTAGGATTAGAGGCGTTATCTCAGAAAACATGATGTCCCAACTCCCAAGAGCAAAGTCACAATTGAAACATATTTTTATGCGTTTCTTAAAATCAATGAAGACTGAGACATGCCTTTTAAGAATGCTTTTCAATAGTTTTTGCTCTAGATCAGCTATAAAATGTTCAAGTGAATTAACTAGCTATTCAATTATATTTTAATGTTCAAGTGAATTATATTTTAATAGCTATTCAATTATATTTTAGCTCTAGAGCATACTTTTTTTCATTAAAAGTCTCCGATTTCCAAAAAAAGGCTCTTCCCCCACCACTTGCTAACAAAACCTTCCCACATTAGCATCATCACTAAAGATATTGCTGCAGGATCAATGGCCTAACGTGACTGGTTTTGTGAAAGAGGGCAAGAAATCAGTCAATTGAAATTTATTCTCATACGCTGGGCCTAGGGGTGTAAATTGGTCTGGATTGACCCGACGAACCAAAACAAACCAACCAAATTGGTTCGGATTTTTCTCTTGTTCGGGTTCAACCCGAACCAAACCGACTGAACCCGATCTTTTATTGGTTCGATTCTCGGGTTCATGCTTTTGGAAACCGAAGAATCGATACCCGAACCAAACATGAATAATACATTGCGTTTTTTTAATTTTGTGCTTTCCCCAAGTAAGAGAGTACCGAGAGACTGAGAGAGACAAATCCCTAGGTTAGTCGTTCCCCATATTTCTCTTCACTCTTCAGTCTCTGCTCTTCCTCAAAGCAAGCCTTAGGCGAATCTGGCTGCTCTACTCTTCCATCTTCTGTGAATCTGCTCTTCCCTTCACTCTTCTGATTTTGTTCTTCTTCACATCGTGAATCTGCTGTGCTTTGCTTCCTTCGATTCGTGACTACAGTCAGTACAATGTTTGCTCTCCTTCGATTCTGCCGTGCTCTTCCGTCGATTCCGTCGTCGATCCGCCGTTCATCGAGTAGGGGTCCATTCGCTGCTCTGCTTTTTTTTTTGTTCTCTATCCCAATAAGCAACTGAAACCTAACAAGTAAAATTGGAATGAGATTGTTCTTTGTTCGCAGTGCTCTAATTTATGCACAAATTTTGCCCAGAACAATTTCTTTAAAGCTCTAGTCCTACTTTCTCGGTTATCTTGCTTCCCTTTGGTTAAAATAAAGTAGATGAAATTGGCCATTTTAAAGATCTAGTCCTATTGTGATTTTAATTTTTTAAATATTTTTAGTGTATCAGTTTTAAAATGTTAGAAAATAATTACTGATTTTTTTAAAAATTTAAATGATTTTTTTTAATTTTAAATTCATTGGATCCAATAGAACCGAACCAACCTGTACTTCGTCGGATTGGTTTGGTTCGGATTGTGAAAAAAAATTGTTAAAAACCGAACTAGGTAGATTTCATTGATTCGGTTCTCGGATTCGGCCAAAACCGAACCAAACCGAACCAATTACAGCCCTATATGGGTCTGCCTTTATATTTTGAGTTCATCACCAGAACCATCAACCGTATCTTTTTAAATATAAAATAAATGGTTTAATTACACTTTTAGTCTCTTTGTTTTAGTGCTCGGGCAATTTTGGACCCTGAGTTTTTTTTGTCTTAATTTTGGTCTCCACATTTTTCAAACGGACAATTTTGGTTCCGCTGTTAAGTTACCATCCAATTTTTAACAGAGGTACTGACCTGGTTATTGAGGGCTGACGTGGCATGCTCACCTAGGCTGCTAATGTGGATTAGTGAAGCTGAATCAGGAAAAAAATTTGAAATGATTAACAAAAAAAAGAAGGTTGAACTCTGAAAGTTAAAAACCATCGCATGACCTAGGGTGAATGTCATGGCATCTGCAACGTGGTCCTTCCCCTGTTTGGACGACTCTACCGTGGCGGAGGCACTTGTGGTGCGACTTGGAATGCAATTTGCAGATGAGCTGATGTTTCACAATCTTCTTGTTGAGTCTGATTCTCTAAATGTCATTACTGGCCTGAAGAATAGCAATTTTCCTCACTCCTATCTTGGTGCTCTGCTCATCGATTGCCATGCTCTGTCCAACAAGTTTCTTAATATTTCCTTCTTCCACGTTGGCAGGTTTGGAAACCATGCTGCACATTGTCTTGCTAAATTTGCTTTGCACAATCCTGATCAAATCTAGATGGAGGAAGTGCCTCCATCTATTTCCACTTGTATTCTTTTGGACTTGTTCCCTGTTTTGGTTCAATAAATGTTCTTTTTCTTCAAAAAAAATAATAATAATGTAAAGCCACACTCTCTGTTGTCCAAAAATAAGTTTTTTAAACATCAAAACCTGTTTCTTCCATGACTTGCATTTACCACAAACAAAAAAAGTTAGGAAAAGCTAAGGCAAGACTCAGTAAGACACGAATTAGCCAATTCATATTATTTTTAGTTTCTTGAATCTATAGCATTTTTCTTATGTTTCCTAGACCTACAGTTCAAAAGAACATGGACAGAGAGTCATTTATGACAAGAATGAGAAAGTGATAACTCCAAAAAATCATGCTTACCTCTGCTAATTTTTTTTTTTTAGGAATTATCGTTAGTCATGATTATGATGACAAGGGGTGTTAATTAATTCTAATGCAGACCAGGTGTTATGTTGGTTATTGATGCAAGCTTGGAGTTTCCAATGTCATATAGTATTCATAGCATTGTCATCTAATATTGGAAGGTGCCATCATCAGGGTGGGGGCGGTTTTAATGTGATTGCCGCTTTGGATGTGGTGAATTATGCAGAAAAATAAAACTTTGATGAACCCATGGTCGTCGTGTTGTCGAAGACGACGATGAATATATGTGAACTGGTGGCGTTATCCTCGTAGCCCCTCAGTTGATTGGGAATTGGCAAATTGGCGACGAGGATAACGACACTTTTAAATCCACTGACGGGACGTCTACCTCTGGCTACCTTCAAATGGAAACCAAAAAGCTTCATCTCAAGTTCTCAACCACGATAACTTTTTTTTTTCCCTTCCTTTTGTTTCTGATTCAGGTTCACTAATCCACATTAGCAGCCTCGTGTGTCCTTAGGTGAGCACGCCACCTCAGCTCCCAATAGCCAGGTCAGCAGCTCCGTTAAAAATTGGATGGCAACTTAATGGCTAGATCGAAATTGCCCGTTTGAAAAATGTGGGGACCAAAATTAAGCGAAAAAAAACATAGGGATCAAAATTGCTCGAACACTAAAATAGGGAGACCAAAAGTGCAATTAAACCAAAATAAATAAATCTAACTTCACCATTAGATACACTCATCACACTACTTTTGGGTTTTAGAATGGGTGCTTTGCTAATTGCTACCATTGTTGGGCAATCGTTGCTCTAGCATCAGCAACTGCTAAGCGTGTGAGTGAGTGATGGTGGTAGTTAGTGAGAAGATGATCGACAGTGTTGGGAAGAGAGGAATTTTTTTTTTTGGAAATTTTCCAATGTGATTGTCTCTGTTAAGGTTTTTGGATTAGACCTCTTTGATGCCCCGGGTGTGAAAATTATCACAGATTTTAGAATGAAGGTGTTTGTGAAATTATATGTTATGACGATTTTAGAATGGAAATGATTGTGAATTCATGTTATGACGATTTTAGAATGAATGAAGGAGGAAGGGGGAGAGAGAGAGGGTTTAGTGAAATGCTCACTCAATGCATGCATTAAAATTCTTCAGTTTCAATACATTTTTTTTTACTGAAAGGTCAAGCTATCAATTTTTCAAAGTTATAAATTATTCACTATGCACTTGTTATCACCACAGTTTGTCAACGTAGCCTCGGTTCTGTGACTAAATCCTGAATCGAGAATTAGTCTCATAGTCAACCCAAAGGGCTGAAGCCGTAAAAATACCTTAGGGTGTCACTGGCCCTAATTACGACGGTTTACAAAAACAAAAACAAAAAAGTAACCTCATTCGCACATGCATATCTCAAGACCTTTCCGAGCCCCATTCAAGGAACAATAATCTCGCTGGTTGGCCTCAGGTGTGGGTGCTTTCTGTGTCCTATTGCTTATCAATATTCTCTAATAATGCAGCTCTTTATTGCCTTGAGAATTGAAACATGTCCACAAACATTTAGTACATATAGATTAACTTATGCCTGTAAACGCATTGTACAACAAGCAGAAGAAACAGGCTCCATGAACATTCCATGATTATCTCAATTTATAGGAGAGGCATGAGCCATAAATGCATTTTATGGATAGATTGTAACTTTTTCTCCTAAATCACCTAAGACTCTACACCATGACTACTATCATAATTTCAAAGAAATTTAAGCATAGTTGCACTAGTAAAACACCATCTTTTGCCGACAAGCGAACTTTGTTCCCTTTACATCATTCGTTGCTTTCTGTATGAAAGTGGGAAGAGCCAGTGGAAGCATGTGACTGAGAATTCTTGTTGAGGATGGAACCATTAATCCCGCCGACTTTCAAAGATGTCATGAAATTCCGAATACCGTCATCTAGAGCACTCTGCAGCATCTGATGGGAAAACAGATGTGGCTTTTCAGAAGCTTTTATGGCTGAGATCACTGCAAGATTTATCTACAAAAAAAAAATTGTGGGAGACATGAGCTAAATGATGGAACAATTCTTCCTAAAAAGATGTACTGTAGGGGTAAAATACTTGGCATTCATATAATAATTAGGTGACTGAGACAGTCTTCACATATTCTAATATGCACAATTGGTTACAGTGAGTCAATTTCACCAACTTCACTCATCATACTTCCTTTCCCGTTATAGTAAGGTCAAGATACATACAATCATTTAAAAAATTAATGGTCCAGAGAAATACATACAATCAAATATCTATTCAATAAGTAGACATTGCTGATTAACCTCAGTAAGCCTGGTTCATCAGTCGTCAACATTAGTAACAAAATTGGGTTTTAAAGATGCCTCTAGTATTTCATTTGACCATACACTGATACATACCAAGCAAGTTCAAACTTAAAGTACATGAAGTTTTACCCTTTGTACTTATAAAACCTATTTAATTAATCATCATAGGCTACAGAAATATAGTGTTTTCATGTTAGTTGGAGGAATCTTGGACTTCTAGAGATTGTTTTTAGTCTTAAAATGAGAAGTATTGCAAGTGAAATGAGATTTTTGGCATATTCAGGGACCAAACTCTGACTGATACTGAAAGTAGAAGATCCAATTCTCCCTCTTATCAAGATTTCTTATACAACAAAAATTCCAAGACATTAGATGCTCCAACTTCATAGATTCTGGACAATAATCCAAGTTTTGACAAATGGCAAAGTTGACAGAGAGCAATAGAGAACAGGGTTCCCCCTTCCTATGGAATATAAATATTTTAGCTCAGAAAACAAATATTAAAACCATCCATGACACTATCCATTACATTGTAGTTTTACGCAAAACTTTCAAGTTCAACAACCCTAGACTGAAAGGAGTCAGGTCACAGGGGCTCTGAACTTAAAAATTTCTAAGAATATACAGATACCAGAAATATATAAAGCATGTGTTGCTTGATTAATTAATCAAAGGTCACTTACTGTAAATTACACATCAACTGAACGCATGTAGATCTCAGATTCCAATTAACAGGCACTCTTGTGGTCTTGTAATATCATAGTGCAGCAACAGACATTATTATATTTATATAAATAGATCCAAAGTAACTCGGTCCTCTGTGTGTGTTCCCAATTGAACATACACATTACTTATTTGCATTTTAAAAGTTCATGTTTGTTGTGTCTTGTAAATTGAGGGAAAAAAAATCTGAAAACCAATTAAGAATATCAAAGAGATTACTTAATTAAACTTGCTATGTTTCACAAAGATGAAAACATACAAGGCATAAGAAACTACATCTCAAAATGGGCCAGCCAAGAACACTACACAATAAATTGATAGCTACAAAAAGTAAAAATTTAATAAAGAAAGCAAAAGCAAAGTGCAAATCAAAGTAATACTTCTAACAATGATAGAACTGTCATCATACCGATTGTGAGGCCCTCTGCACCAAACCTTTGGCAAGTGGGAGTATGCAAAACCTTTTGACAGATAAAGAAATAAAAATTATTAGTAACTATGAAAGAGTTTTTGTTGTTTAGCAGCTTTAGCTTATGCTGCATAAATGCCAGAGACAGAGAAGTATAATTCATACGATCTTTTCATTCCTTTAATAAGCAGACTAAGCAGTAAACCTCATAATGCTTAAAAAAGTATATGGTAAACTCTTTTTTCTCTAAGTTACATTACATTGTTCAGTCAGGTACCAAATAAAAAGATTTAAAAGAAAAGGGAAACATCTTACATTCCTCGGCCACCATCAAGTGCTTCTTCTGCTGGGTCTTTCCATTCACCAATTCTGTTAGACAATAAGCAGTAGTGTATCACAGTAATACTATTTATAAAATATAGTATCGACAGGATTGATAGATAAGAGAGAGAGAGGGAGAGAGAGAGAGAGATTACACCCATCCATAGCGGCGGTCAAACAGAAGTCGCTTTGAAGATTGTCCAGAGTTTGCAACATTGACTCTCGAGCTTGTGGATTCCATCTACCTTAGATTGACTGAGTGTAGGAAGGACAAAAGGAAAAAGGAAACCCTTGTGTTGATAGCTGGAAATGAAGGTCACCTGTACCTAAAAATATATAAAATGGGACGTTTTGTATAAATCATTTCCAATTTATTTTCAAAATAAACGCTAATTTAGTAAAACTTAATTTGGTACAGAGATGTTGACAACTTAGATGGTGAAATACACAACCTTGTGAAGATGATTTCAAAAAAATTATCGTATCAACTTACAAGTCTTATTGTGCTAACAGTTTGCCAGATTCAATAATTAGTAGTATGAATACATAATTATACTTGAAATTCTCACCCTATAGTTAAATTTTGAAAACTCGATATATTTTTAAAATAACTAGTATAGTCCCAAATTCAAAGTTTAGTTATCTTCAACCTATAATAAGTCTTCAAACAAGATAATTGAACAACGACTCAGTTTAAACAATAATTTTGCAAGCAAAGATATAAAATAGTTAACCTGAGTTAAGAAACCAACACGCTTCAGCTAGAAAAACCCTACAAGTTACTAATATTTGCTATACCATTTTTCTCAACTCAGCCACAGAATATATAGCAGGCAAACTAGACAATGAAGACAAATAACAAAGCAGCGATTTCATCAAACACCCTGCACTCATTCCTGAAGAAACCTCCCACAACAAATAAACCCGTGGGATTTTATTTAACTTTTACGCCAATCAGAGAGTCACTGATATCATCAAAATTTAAAAGTTACCAAACATAAATCATTCAAGTGTATATATTTCATTCAATTCAATACCCTTTCACACCGAACATATAGATCTTTTTTTCTTTCTTTCTGATAATTTGACAGTTGAGTAACAGAGAGAGTGAACACAACCAGTGATATTTCCAATAAGAATCCGACCCAGAAGGCAGATGACCCGAGTTGAGAAAACGAAAATTAAGTAAGAAAAGGAGGTACCTTTGCGTAAGAGTTGAAGATTGTACTCAAAGTAACATTTTTTTTTTTTTGCGGAATAGTCGTGGACGGTCTTGTGTTCAAGAGATTTGATACTTGGTGTTGAAGTGTGGGTAGAATGAGGTGAGGAAGAGGCAAAAACACGTGAAGGCGTGAAGCTGTTTGTAACTTAATACGGTATTTTGGTCAGATGCTAAAATTTTAGTTTTTGACTCGGGGAGAAATTAGTTTTATTTTATTTTTTATTTTTTTTATATATATAAAAGAATAAATGTTGTTAAATAATTATTAATAGATAAATTTTTTAGAGAAGTTAAAAAAGATAATTTTTAAAAAATATAAAAAATAAAAGTTAATTTCAACTCGTATGATAAATTGTTAATTAAAAAACACATGTTAAAAATATTTATAGAGAAATTTATTCAAACTAGACATTTATCGTAAGTTTTGTCGAAGAGATTTGATACTTGGACAATCCCACGAGGCAGGGTATACCATCTCCGAGGTGAGTTAGGATTTGAAGAAAGTAAACGTCGTAAATGTGATATATAATGTATAATGTATAGTAGATAGAGAATGTCATTTATTTTATTTATTTTTTCAAAAACACGGTAATATAAGAAACGAAGAAGATAATCCCACTGAGATGCTATGCATTTACAGAGTCTTTTGTTATTTATTTATTTTATCCTAATAAATTTTTAGTCGTTATATTATAATTATTTTATTGTTTTGGTCTTTACAATTTTTTTCTGTGTATTTTCATTTTAATAATTATTTTTAAATTTTGGAAAGTGTTTATTTCAAGTTAAAAAGCATATTCCCAATCATAGGAATGATATTACCAGAAATATTTTTCAATGATATAATTTATAAATGCGTAGGTGAATTTTAATATATTAATATGATACTTTATATGGTTTTATAAGTCAGCAATAATGTAGTTTATGTTATTAAAGTATTATCGAATGTTGTATACTAGCGTGGTTACCCGTATAACGTATGTGATATACGATGTACTTTATAAAAAAAATTATGATGAAATATGTTTGAACAATTATAAAGGATTTGAGTTTTTTTAATTATGGTTCATAAATTATATAACAAATTATAAATTATCGTTATCTACTAAAAATAGTTGATTAGTTACTTTATTAATTCACAACTTTAAAAGTAGAGTACAACCAAAAAAAATCTATAAATTATGGTTGAAGCAATAAAATAGTTTAAATAGACATGACAAAAATCCTGAATTTGCAGTACCCACTTGAACTCATCCCGACTTTGACAGGACAACCCGTCACCTGCAATTGTCTACAAATTTATATCATAAATTATCTCTGCTTGTATCAGTTATAATATCTATCGAGTACAAGCCATGATATTTAATCGATAGAAACCCATTCCGTAATCTTTTTTTTTTTAAAAGTCTATTTCTCATATAACACCGTCAACAATTCATTTTTCGTAAACAAAAAGTAACTTACACTTAATTTTATAATTTTTCTAGGTGTTCATTCTTTGTGATATATTTAAGTGACAATCTCATTGAAAATTACCATTATTTTGTGAAAAATATTCAATAAAATAGTTATATGAGAAAATAATAGCAAATCAAGAAATAAATATTTATATTAAACTTATTATAACAATGAATTGAAAAATAATGAAATTATACTAAACTGTATATTTTTTCTCATAATTCATATACTAACATGGTTTAACATAAAATGTTTATTATCGTGTATTAACTTTAATTCGTTGCTATATACTTTCATGTATTTGCTCATCCTTGTGTGTTATATATTATCTATAATTATTAATTAATCATTTTGCATATTTATATATAGATACTAATGTGCAAAAAAAATTAAATTTCCTTATATTAAAAAAAGTCTTCAATAAATTAGTTGGTGGTAAAATAAAAAATAATAAAAATGTATTCATATTAAATTTATCATGAAGTGAAATAGAAAAGTATATAAATTATACATTAAAGTTTAATTATTTAAGTAATTCACATGTCGATGAGATTTCACGTAAAATATTTGACACAATATTATAGGTGCACATTTTTCTTGTATATTTTCATGTAAAATATTTATCACGTGTGTTATATTTTATTTATAATTTTACATTAATCAATTTATATCTAGATATTTATTTTAAAAAACTCCAAATTTTCTCAGAAAAAATAAAATATTTAATAAATTAGTTAGATGATAACACAATAATAAAGAAAGAAATATTTATTCACGTTTGTTGTGTTTTATTCATACTTTTTATTTTAATAATTTTATTTTCACACATTAATGAGAGAAAAATCAAATTTATTTGGACAAAAGAAAATATTTAATGAATTTATTAGGTGAAAAATTATAAATGTAAAAGAAATAATGAATTTATAACATTGATTAAGATGAAAAAAAACTATTTTTTATATTTTTAATTATTTGTTTCTAAATATCAAAATAAAATTAAAATTCCTCAGTAATCACATATTTTGAATTCCACATTCGCTGTTTCTACAAATTAAAATTCTTTCCTTGATTATTTGCTCGTTATAATATATTTCTATTTGATTTACTACTACTAATGATAAGCATGATATACAATTATAAATTAAAGACATACCATTTACATCAAAGTAAATTTACTAAAATAAAAATTTTGAATTGAAAAATTAAATAACTTATATGTATTTTTTGATTAAAACAAACTAAAAAACTATTACATACACTTTCGAAAATAAACATAGTAATATATAATTATTATTATTATTATTATTATTATCCTGTACATAATTTATTAAAAAATATTAAAAAACAAATAAATAATTGTGATTTATGATGCTTCTTTTGTTCTTTCTTGTATGAGAGAGAAAGATAATAGATCTGCACAAAAAACTAATAGAAAAATAAAATAAAAAATAAAAAAACTAAACAACACAATATGTAGAAAAATTAATTCTAAAAGACAATTGATGACTAAAACTTACTTATAAAAAAAGAGACTCATCTTAGAGGAGAAATAATCTATCCACATAGAATAAAAAAAATAATCACAAAAGAAAAATGGAAAATAAAAAAACTAACAACCCAAAATATAGAAACATTAAGTCTAAAAAACAATCGATACTAAAAATGATTAATAAGAAAAGTGGCTCGCCTTAGATGAGAAGTTTGGCTTGATGAATAATCATAACAAAAACCAAATAATATCAATGGTTTGGAGGCTATAAAAAAATAAAAAAACACTAAAAATAAATAAAAATGATTGATAGTAAAATAGAAAACTATTAATAATTATGAACTCATCTTAAATGAAAAGTCCGATGAACAAAGGCTTAAAACAAAGTGAACAAATAAAACATATCAATACATGCATATGTTAATACGATACTTTATACGGATTTATAAGTCAGCAATAATGTAGTTTATGTTATTAAAGTATTACTGAATATTGTATATAATAGAAGGTGAATTTTTGTTTGAATCTTTATAAGCTAAGTTTATTGCGATAAGAACACAAGTTTGAATAAAAGTCTTACTTAAGAAATATCCTACATATAGGTAGGAAAGAATTAAATAATATATCATATATCATGGCTTACAATTAAGAGGCAACCTTTCAAAAGTTTAATAAAATGTAGCATCAGTCAAGTGTTCATGTCCAGAAATAACAAATTTTAGTCTTGGTGAGGTTAAAACTGCTACTGCATCTAACTGCCGGATAAAAACTACAAAAGCTAACTAAAACTATACCTCCAGCAAAACCTTCGCCAAATATCCATCCATTTGAAGAAAAAAAAAATCAACAGAAAAAGTGCGTTTAGCATTACTGCACATGTAAATATAGCACTTGCTCAAAATTGGCACCGAGAGCTAAGGAACCAAGGCACCTAATAAATAACAACGAAATGCAATTGAAATAAAATCTTAGACAAAAGTATGTGCATGTGATAGGCACACGGAATACATCTCAAGTACTAATATATTTGGGCTTTTTACTTTTTAGTGCAAATAACAACAAAATAATAATTCTGTCAAAAAAATAATAATTATAATAATAAAATTAGTCTATGTACTCAACCAGTATAAAGTATTGATTTTTTTCTATAGAACAATAAAAAAAAATCTAACAAACAAAATAATTGTAGTTAAAAAAAAAAAAAAGAGTTAAGAAGGTAACATGCGTCGGTCACATTCTAGAAGGTAATATGTGTTACAATCTCAGAGAATGGAGCTTAATTTTTTTATAGAGTAATAAATGGTCCTACGCGCATTTACTATGTGGCATAAACAAATAAAATAACAATTGTTTGATTGAAGTTTTATGCAGTCTAATAAAATGTTGAAAATATGATGAGACAAGACAAATTGCGCGTCTAATATCGAAGAAAATTTATAGGAACAGTGCAAATTCAAGCTCTTAAAATTGACTGCGTCAAGATATATAATTAAAATTGGTTAGGCATGGAATTAGTTGGAGAGGTATAAAGTTAGATTGAAATTCCTATCCAAAATGCACAATTAAAATAATATTCAATGAGGCATAACGATAGAATCTGAGAATGCAAATTACTGAGTCAAATAATAGAGACAATTGTGTAGAAATAGAAACAATCCAAAGACTATGAATGGACAGAAAAGTCTGTGGATTAATAATGAAGAAAACCTCACTAAATGAGAAAGCATCAAATAGACTTCATATCGTATTGGCGACTCAAATTGTCCAATCTCAGAAGCATAATCCAAAACTCAACGAAACTCGAGGTGCTTCTACTTTGTTATGTGACTATTTCATCTCCTGTACCTGACATGCTCTCGAATCTAACATCGTTGCAAGAACTATGTCTTTACAGTTGTGGACTGTATGGTGAGTTTCCAGCTGGGATTTTTCATCTTCCAAACTTGAGATATCTGGTTTTGGGATATAACCAAAATCTCACCGGTAGGTTGCCCGATTTTCGGTCTAACGCGCCGCTAAGCCAGTTAGAACTCGATTACACCGGTTTCTATGGTACAATACCAGCATCCATTGGAAGGCTTGGTTCTTTAAATGCACTATCAATTACAGGTTGCAAATTTTTTGGGCCTATTCCTTCTTCACTTGGCAACCTCACACAGCTCATGTACCTAAGCCTTGGATATAATAAATTTACGGGCGATTTTTCTGCATCCTTGGCAAATCTTACCAAACTAAGCTACTTGTGTGTTGGTTTCAATGAGTTTACCATTGAGACCATCTCATGGATAGGTAAGCTGTCATCAATCTCTTACTTGGATCTATCCTCAGTAAATATTGGCAGCAAGATACCATTATCTTTTGCAAATCTCACCCAGCTACACTATTTAAGTGCAGAAAAATGCCATTTAAGTGGTGAAATTCCATCTTGGATAATGAACCTAACCAATTTAGCTTACTTGAACCTTGAAGACAATAACCTCTATGGTGAAATCCCCAACTCTTTCTTTAGACTTGAGAATCTTGAACGTCTTTCTCTACGCACTAATTTGTTGCATGGAAAGCTAGAGCTTGACATGTTTCTGAGGCTGAGAAATCTAACTTTTCTTAATTTATCATTCAACAAACTGTCATTGCTCAGTGGGAAAAGCTCTTCCAATGTGACCGATTCCCGAGTCCGCGTGCTACAATTGGCTTCATGCAATTTGGTTGAGTTTCCGACAATTATAAGAGATCTTGGTGATCTGGGATGCCTTGTCTTGTCAAACAACAGCATAACTTCACTACCAAATTGGTTGTGGAGAAAAGCAAGTTTACAAAGCTTAACTGTTTCCTACAATTCATTGACAGGAAAAATGTCCCCATCCATATGCAATCTCAAATCACTCATGCACCTTGATTTATCATTCAACAACCTTAGAGGCAAAGTTCCCTCATGTCTTGGAAACTTTAGCCAATCTCTAGAAATTGTGATGCTAAAAGGGAACAAATTGTCTGGCCTCATTCCTCAGACATACATGATGAGAAATGCCTTGCAGATGATTGATTTCAGCAACAACAATCTGCAGGGTCAGTTGCCAAGAGCATTGGTTAATTGTGAAAGGCTAGAGTTCTTTGATGTTAGCCATAACAACATCAATGATTCATTTCCATTCTGGCTGGGAGCTTTACCTGAGTTGAAGGTATTGGCTTTGCGCAACAACAAGTTTCATGGATCCATAAGGTGCCCCATGAACAAGACATGCACATTTCCCAAGCTTCACATCATTGATATTTCCCACAATGAGTTCTCCGGCAGTTTCCCATCAGAAATGGTCCGAAGTTGGAAATCAATGAAAGCTTCCAGCGCGATCCAATTACAGTACGAGCAGTGGCGACTCTTCTTCCGGTTCCAGCAGAAGGGACAATATTGGACAGAAACCAATACTTATTCATTCACAATGTCAAACAAAGGGATGGTGATGGTATATGAGAGGCTTCAAGAGTTTTACAACATGATAGCCATTGATATCTCAAGCAACAAAATCAGTGGGGAGATACCAAAAGTCATAGGAGACTTGAAGGGTCTTGTCTCTCTCAACTTGTCAAACAACATGCTTATTGGCAGCATTCCATCCTCCTTAGGGAAGCTTTCAAATCTTGAAGCACTAGACCTTTCTCTCAATAACTTGTCAGGGAAGATTCCCCAACAGCTGACACAACTCACCTTTCTGGAGTTCTTTAATGTGTCCTTTAACAACCTCTCAGGTCCTGTACCACAAAATAAGCAGTTTGCTACATTCCAAGGTGATTCATTTGAAGCAATGTGTAGATCATGCAGGGCCTTCATTTGCTCCACCTTCTGCCTCTGGTGGTGACCAAGACTCTGGATTTTCTCCTGAATTTGATTGGAAAGTAGTTCTGATTGGGTTTGGGGGTGGACTTGTTGCAGGAGTGGCATTGGGAAACACTTACAGTCCACAGATACTTGGATGGCTTAAAAGTAAAAGGGTCTTTTTGAGTTGAAACCAAAGGACCTCTCTTTCCTCTATATTTATGGTTTTCATTTGTTCTTGTTTCCTTTTGTTGTTTGTAATAATTGATTGTGTCTAGTAAGAGTGTGCTATATATATATATATATATATATATATGCAGTTTACCTTTGTTAGATTGGAATATTTGCATTGCTAAGTATCTTTAGTTTTGCTCTAGTTGTCTACTAGTAGTATCACCTTGCAATACCCTTATACTTTAAGACGCCTCTTGAAAAGCCACTCCTCTTTCTGTAAAATTAATTAATTATAAAAAAAGGTCATATATGCATGATGGGGTGATCCATGAAACCTGTATTATGAAATTCTACACAAATTTATCAGCAGCGAACACTACTATTTATCTCTTATATCCAAGTAGTGAACCCTCTCTTAGACAAAAAATATGTCCACAAATAATTAATTAGCATTTTCATTAGTTCAATGTATTGTTGTTGTTTTGTAAATGATTGCAACGGGGCAAAAGCCTCGCTCAATGTATTCATTAAAAATCTTCATTTTCAAATCACTAGGTACATAAACATACCATGTAGTTATGTACCTATATCAGGCTATATCAACTTTTCGAAGTCATAAATTATTCACCATGCGCTTGTTATTTATCACCATTGTTTGTCATGTTAGCCTTGTTCCTCATGTGCATGGAACTTTCTGAACCTCATTCAAGAAACAACAATCTCGCTAGTTGGCCTCAGGTGTTGGTCCTTTCTCTGTCCCATGTTGCTTATAAATTTTCTCTAAATAATGCAGCCCTTTATATTGCCTTGACAATTGAAACATGTCAACAAACAGTAATCTAGTACACGGAACTTATGCCTGTAAACGCATTGTACAACAAGCAGAAGAAACAAACTCCATGTACATTCCATGATTATAAAATTGAGTTTATAGAAGAGGCATCAGGCATAAGCCTTAAATGGCATTTAATGCATAGATTATATTTTTCTTCTTCTAAATCATTTGAGAGTTGAGACTCTACACCATGACTACTGTTGCGAGTGTAAACGTTTGTGCAAGTATACACAGTCAAACAAGTAGTAAAGTGATAATAAGATCGTTCCCACGGAGATTGAACACGGTTAATTTCAATAAGTTTCCAAGTTGGTTATTTTAATTAGTGAGCAAAGAGGGTAACAGGTAACATCTTCAATTGATTTGTTAAAACAGAATTTTAAGTGATAATATGACAGTAAAAATGCAGATTAAAGGTTATGAAATCAGAGGTTTAAAAACTGGTTAGGGACACTATCTCGTTGCAAATATTTTTACAGGGTCAGGAATGCTACAGCATCACAGAGCATCTGGGTCCAGAGTTCAGAAAAAGAGTGTTTTCCAACACGTGACAGCAGGATTCATTAAGTTAATCTTATTCCTAATTTCATATTAAATCATCCCAATCCATTTAAGATCAACTCAGCTACCCTATGGACTTGAATGAATATTCCTATCCTATTCAATGTCAATTAATTTTCCAATCAACCAACTTAATCCATATTCATTAAACATTTCCACTCACTAACTCTTCCGATATTAATGAACTTTCATTCAAGCTAAGGTGATCAATCTCAACTCAAATATATAAACAAAGCCACATAGTTTAATGAAAGAGCTAAACAAAGCATATAACTATTCCATACCCATAAAAACATTTACAACTCCATAGTTCCCTAACCAAAAGAAGCTTAGCTCATATTGAGCATAAGTTCAACAAAAACAGAAAATAAGAGCAGAGACATGTTTTACCTAATGAAGTAAAAATGGAATTACAGAGTTAAAGAAAAGAGTAGGAAAGAGGCATAGAACTCTTCCAAGCTTGTCCTCTAACTTGGTCTTCTCTTCAACTTCCAACCTCTAAAAATGGTGGATGAATGGATAAAGGATGAAGAGGAAGATGGAATATGGTGTGGGATGAAAGTGGCGGCTGGGTCTCCAGAGGAATTAAGGAATTTTTCTCTTTCTAGGTCTGCCCTCTTTCTGTCCAGCCAGAGAATCTTTTCTCTCTCCCCCCTTTTGGGTCCCTCTTTCCTTGCTTTTTGGGCCCCTTTTCTTTCCTTCTTGAGGGGATATTACCTTGGCCCATTTACACCTCAGCTCATTGACTTTGTGGGGACCACAGAGTACTCTTTTCCTTGCCTAGGTACTGCAGTGTGTGCTTAATATGGGGCTCTTCTTCAGCTGCACGCACAAAGTGTTACAGCATACTGCAGCATCCTCTGCTGTTGATAACTTGCATATTCCTTTTTTGCACAAGCTGATTCTGCACACTTAATAAACACATAAAAACACCCCAAAAGTGGCACATGAAGTGCCAAAAACAGAATTCTAACTTTAATAAAACAAGTCACTCCTAACTACATAAAACACTCACTAACACCCAAGAATTTCTCTTAGATGAGCTAAGCTAAGCCTAGATTTAGTGAAATAACTCTTACTTCTAAGAGTTATCACACCCCCAAACTTGAGTCATTGCTCGTCCTTGAGTAATGCAAACAACACTTTTTCAAACTACACACACCAAACAGCACACATTCCACAACTAAATTATTACAACCAAACAAATTTTTTTTTTTTTGATTAAAATGGACAAGAAGCTCAACTCTCAGACTTACACATTTCAAACGATCCCCCTTTAATCAAGAGAAATCTGCTTACCCCACAGATTCAAAGTGTGTGTGTGAAACTTTGTGAATGCTTTGGGAACTCAGATGCCCAAGAACTTAAGATTAGCTTCTCACCTAAAGGAGTTCCACACTTATTTCTCATTTTCAAACAAACTCATGTAGGCTCAACAAGGAATTCAGAATGGGGGAGAAAATTGGGCATCATTTCAACACACTGCAACAGCCAGCCCCACTTTATTCACTTTTTTTTTTTTATAAGTATTTCCCCAGTAACCTACATGGTCTCAAAGGGATGCCCGGTTCAAGCCAGACAATTCCCAGTAACCCATCAGTCTCAAAGGGGTACTTATTTATTATGGCTACTAGCACATTTATTTAGTGGGCAAAGCTGTTGTAAGGTTCAATTTTTTTTTCTTTTTCTCTTTTTTTTTTTCTATCTCCTCCCCCAAACTTAATCTGTTGCACCTACATTGCTTATTTGCTAACTTGAACTAAGGTTGGTCAGCCTTTAAATGTTGACTTTACTTAAATTCTCAAACTTCTTAAACTCCCTCACATTCACCCAGCTTGTGTCAGAACAAGGGATATCACACATTTTCTCAATTCAAGGGTTCCCACACTTCATGCAATTTTGCCTCATTGAGTCTCACTTCAGTCCTTTCCAAAATATTTTTTTTTATTAAGCAACAAACATGACAACACGACACAAAACAGGTCCTAAACTACATCCCCTCCCCCAAACTTAAAACTGTGCGGTGTCCTCACTGCATCAAACTTAAAAGAGGAGGGAATGGTTACACCCAAACACAAACAATAACAACGTTACATAAACAGGTCCTAAACAGAATGGCATAAATCACCGCATTACCAGAATAACAGCACAAAAGAACCAGTAATAGAATCAGCTTTCAGCAGACATCAAGCAAACAATACACAGTTATCCAGAGCAAGCAGGACAGATTAGGTAGGCAAAGCTAGCAGCAAGAATAATAAGAAATAAAATTCTGACCTGTTGCTGCAGCATTATGCAGCAACCTGAAGCTCTCAATCACAGCCCTTGAAGGCGTGAACTGCGTCTGGTTCCTGCTGGTACTTTCTGCTTCCCTTTCCTTTGAGTTGGCGTGCCCACTGCCTTGATTATTATAACATCTGGATCATCCACAACTTTCTTTTGTTTCTTTTTCAGATTCTCTTGAGGCAAGGTGGGCGCCTTTTTCCGTATTTTTGATGCTTGCTCTCCTTTTTCCATTCTTTCATTGGCACTTTCCTCCTGCACACTCTCTTCCTGTGCACTCTGAAATTCATCCTCACTTTCCATCTCATTTTCTCCTCCTTGCTCCCCTTTTTCTGCTTCCTTGCTTTTCTCTTCTCCCTCCTTATTTTCACTTTCTTCCTTTGAATTTTCACTTTTGCTTTCATATCTTCCTTCTTCGTTCTCACTCTCCTTTTCTTCACTTTCAAGCTCCTCCTCTTCCTCACTTTCTAGCTCCTCCTCTTCCTCACTTTCTACCATGACTTTTTCTTTCCCTTTTCTACTTTGTGTTTTCTTTCTTGTTTGTGTTCCTGCTGGTGGATGAGAAGGAGAAACGGGTGCAGATTGTTTAGGAGAATCGGTGGCTGCAGCTGGCTTGCTTGCTCTACTCAGCAAAATTTCCTCCGGGAAGATAGGAGGTGGTGGTAAACTTGCATTTCCACTAAGCTGCATTATAGTCTGCTGCTGCCATGTGAAAGCTGCCCTGGCATACTCCCAAAATTTCCTCTGATTCTCCATAAACTCTTGTGAAGGCTCTGTCACTGCTTCTTCACTATCTCCCTTCATTTCCTTTCCCGCAAACCTTCGAATTACCATGGTGTCAATTGGCCTTGTATTTGGCCACACATCCTCTCCAGCTGCCACAGGAACTCCCTCTTGGATACACAGCTCCGTTATTAGACAGGGAAAAAACAAGCTGCCTTTCTTCTTTTTAGCGCACGACTGAATCTCTTTCTCCACCAATCTTCCCACATCAATTTTCTTTCCTTTTAATAAGCAAGACAAAAGGATTAACCTCTCTCTGTTCACTGTTTGCATGTGGGTGGTTGGAAGAATCCCGGTGCGGACCACATGATACCACACCTTAGGGATGGGCCTCAGCTTGTTCCTCTTGCACTTTCTATGATTTCCATTCAGCTTGGTCCAAGTGGTCCCTTCTAGAGCAACTTCTTTCAATATAGCATCTAATTCCTTTGCGTTGGTCTTTTCCAGCATTTCCTCATACTCATCGTCCACATCGGATAAACCAAAATAAGCATTAATGGTTGCAGCTGAGAAAGGGACCCTCACTTGCCTCACCATGGAGAAACTTGGGTTGTCAACCCCTCTTTTTGCCTGCTGTATACCTGCATAAAATTCCCTGACCACTGCTGTGACAGCTTTACCCGGATGCCTAGCCAATTCAAACCAACGCTGCTGCTGAATAATCTCCCCTATCCCTGATGGCAGACCCAAATTTGGCTTGCTTTTTTCAATCAAAAAGCCACTCTCAGGAAACAGCCCTCTCTTACACATTACTCCCTCATATCTTTTTTTTATCTCCTTACTGGCAAACCTCTCTGAGTCATCTAAATTCAATCTATGAGATTTATCCTTCTTTGCTGCATGTTTGGTCCTCATTTTGGCTTTCTGGGCTTCTTGGGCAGCTTTAAATTCCCTCAAATTTGTCCTCACCATATGATATTAAATCAGCACAAAGCAACCCAGCAGCAATTCAACAGAGCTAGTAATTACAGACCACAACAAACCACAGCAGGAACCAGTAATCACAGACCAGTAGACCAGCAAACAACAGCAATTCAACAAACCAATAGACCCACAGCAGACCAACAACAGTACATCCAAACCAGATACCAGCACCCATAGATATCAGAGCCAGTCCCCACAGTATAAGCACTTACCAGTAGGACCACGCAATTCCACCCACACACTGAAAACAGAGCTTGCAGCAAGCCACAATGTTGACACCTACGCTCCAGACGCACTAAAGAGCTTCAGCCGAGCCAACCAAGAGAGGGAAAACTGGGGGTTTTTTTTTTTTTTTAAATTTTTGTTTTGGCTGCCGCGGGTAGAAAAGAAGGTGAAAAATGGAGAGTGGGTAGTGGTGGCCGATTTGTGGTGGATGAAGTATGGTTGATGGTGATTGGCGAAGAGAGGAAGGGGAATTGGTTGGGGCTTTTAGGTTGAAGGTTGTGGGTACAGGAAAGAAGAAGAAGAACCGGTGGAAGGGGGTTTGCGCAGAACAGTAAGGAAGTGGGGATTTGGGTTAGGGTGAGTAGTGAAAAGAGGAAATGGGGGTGGTGGTCAATGTTGATGGTGGTGGCTGCCGCGGGTAGAAAAGATGGTGCCGGTTTAGAGAGGAAGAAGGGGAAATGAAGAAGGTTTTGGGACGGAGGAAAAAATGGAATGAGGTTATTTTTCGTGAAGTGAGAAGAAGAAGAAGTTGGGGAGGAAAGAAGGAAATGGACGGTGGTGTTGTTATCAGTGTAAGGAGAAGATTTTCTGATTGGGGAAAAAATTTGGGTTCTGCCATCACTCACTAAAGAACTGACTGGGAAGTGGGGAAGACTGCTATGCCCCAACTAGGACCAAAATTTGAATTTTCCCCCTTCTACATAATACCCAGTATTCACACCACTCATAAATTTTTTTTTTTATATATATATATTTTTTTATTGTTTTTTTTTTCTTCTTTTTTTTTTTCGAAAAAAAAAATGCAAATAAAAGATTACAAACAAAATCAAATAAAAATAAAAGTAAAACTAAACTAAAAATAAATAAAAACTTGGGTTGCCTCCCAAAAGCGCTTAATTTATAGTCTTTAGCTAGACTTAGCTTTTTGAGACTCAAGGATCTCCAAGGTTAATGGTGGCCTTCATCCTCAAGGTAGGCTCACCCCAATAATGCTTTACTCTTTGTCCATTAACCTTGAATTGTCTTCCACTCTTTTCATCAAGTAGATCCAACGCTCCATAAGAGTAAATCTTCACAACCTTGAAAGGTCCTGACCACCTTGACTTAAGCTTTCCAGGGAAGAGTTTCAACCTTGAATTGAAGAGCAAGACTTGCTCTCCCTCCACAAATTCCCTCTTTTGGATCTTTTTGTCATGCCACACCTTGGTCTTGTGCTTGTATAATTCAGCATTTTCATAGGAAAACATCCTATGCTCCTCAAGTTCGTTTAATTGTAGCAACCTTGTTGCACCAGCTTGTTGCAAATCAAAATTAAGTTTCTTGGTTGCCCAAAATGCTTTATGTTGAAGCTCAATGGGTAAGTGACAAGCTTTGCCATACACCAATCTATAAGGAGACATGCCAAGAGGCGTTTTGAATGCTGTCCTATAAGCCCACAATGCATCATCCAAATGTGAGGACCAATCCTTCCTAGAGGGGTTCACCACTTTTTCTAAAATCCCCTTAATTTCTCTATTGGACAACTCAGCTTGCCCACTCGTTTGAGGGTGGTACGCTGTTGCCACTTTGTGCTTCACTCCATATTTAGCCAACAAACCATTCAGCAACTTGTTACAAAAATGAGTGCCTTCATCACTAATGATAGCTCTAGGTGTGCCAAATCTAGTGAAAATGTTCTTTTGAAGAAATTTAGCCACAACCTTGGCATCATTAGTTGGTAGAGCTACAGCCTCTATCCATTTGGACACATAATCAACAGCAACTAAAATGTATAGATTGCCAAAGGATGGTGGAAATGGTCCCATAAAATCTATCCCCCAGACATCAAATAATTCTACCTCTAAAAGATTGTTCAAAGGCATTTCTTGTTTACTGGAGATGTTTCCCACCCTTTGGCATCTATCACAACATTTAGCAAACTCATGTGTATCCTTAAAAAGAGAAGGCCAGAAATAACCTGCTTGAAGAACTTTTGCTGCTGTTCTCATTCCTCCAAAGTGTCCTCCACATGGAGATGAATGACAATGTTTCAAGATGTCCTCCATTTCTTCTTCTGCAACACATCCTCTTAAGAGATGATCTGGACACTTCTTGTATAGAAAAGGTTCATCCCAAAAATATTGCTTGGATTGATGGAAAAACCTTTTCCTCTGCTGGGCGTTCAGTTCTGGGGAAATTATACCACTGACTAGGAAATTTACCACGTCTGCATACCAGGGTGCTGCAGCATTTTCTGCAGCACTCGCAATGGCCAGCAATTGCTCATCAGGAAAATTATCTGTTATGGCCAACCCATTAGAACAGTCAATGCCCCTTGCAAGTCTGGACAAATGATCAGCCACTTGATTCTCCACTCCCTTTTTATCTCTAATTTCCAAGTCAAACTCTTGAAGTAGGAGAACCCACCTTATGAGTCTTGGTTTTGCATCCTTCTTTGCAATGAGGTATTTAATGGCCGAGTGGTCAGTGTAGACTATCACCTTAGCTCCCACCAAGTAAGATCTGAATTTATCAAAGGCAAAGACAACTGCTAACAATTCTTTTTCAGTGGTTGTATAGTTCAACTGAGCATCCACTAAGGTCTTGCTTGCAAGTAAATGGAGTGGAAGACTCTGTCATACCTTTGCCCAAGCACAGCACCAATGGCATAATCGCTGGCATCGCACATTAATTCGAAAGGTTTCTCCCAATCAGGTGCCACAATAACAGGAGCTGAGATGAGAGCCTTTTTTAGAGTTTCAAACGCTTTGCTGCACTCATCATCAAAATCAAATGCTCTGTCATGCTGCAGCATCTGACTGAGAGGTTTAGAAATTTTTGGAAAATCCTTGATGAATCTGCGATAAAAACCAGCATGCCCCAAGAAACTTCTGATCTCTTTAACAGATGTTGGTGGTGGCAACCTTTCAATTACCTCAACCTTGGCCTTGTCAACCTCTATCCCCTTTTTAGACACTCTATGCCCCAAAACGATACCCTCTTGTACCATAAAGTGACATTTTTCCCAGTTCAGCACCAAGTTGGTCTCTTCACATCTACTCAAAACCTGCTCCAAGTTGCAGAGACAATTCTGAAAAGTTTCTCCAAAAACAGAGAAGTCATCCATAAAAATCTCCATGGATTTTTCAATACCATCAGAGAAAATGGCCATCATACAACGTTGGAATGTGGCAGGGGCATTGCATAAACCAAAAGGCATCCTTCTAAATGCAAATGTACCATAGGGGCAGGTGAAGGTAGTCTTTTCTTGATCCTCAGGGGCTATGGCAATCTGATTGTAGCCTGAATATCCATCAAGAAAGCAGTAAATGTCCTTTCCCACCAACCTGTCAAGCATTTGGTCAATGAATGGCAATGGGAAATGATCCTTCCTTGTGGCTTTGTTCAATTTCCTATAATCCATACAAATTCTCCAGCCAGTTACAGTTCTTGTGGGAATAAGTTCATTCTTTTCATTTTTCACCACGGTGACACCTCCTTTCTTTGGCACACATTGAACCGGGCTCACCCATACACTATCTGAAATGGGATAAATAATCCCAGCATCCAACCACTTGATGATCTCCTTTTTAACCACCTCTTTCATGATTGGGTTCAGTCTTCTTTGGCTTTCAATGCTGTTCTTTGCGTTGTCCTCCAACAAAATGCGATGCATGCAAATTGTAGGACTTATACCTTTTATATCAGCCATTTGCCAACCTATTGCCTTCTTATGCTTCTTCAAAGCATCAATGAGATTCTCCTCTTGAGAAGGAGTCAAGAAAGAAGAGATAATTACTGGGAGTGTCTCTTTGTCACCCAAGTACACATATTTGAGGTGAGCGGGCAATTGTTTCAACTCAAGAATCGGGGGCTTCTCAATAGATGGCACATTATCCTTGAAGTTTTCTTCACTAAGCTCTAGAGATTCATACCTCCGTGCCCACCTTGGAGTGGCTGGCCTCTCTTTCACTAGATCAACAATTTCCTCCTTCCTCAACTCTTCTTCACCAAGCTGACTTAATTCCTGTTCAAGAACATCATGCTCCTTCACAAAGTGCTCATGAACCAACGAGTTTATGGTCCTCACAAAAGAACATTCTTCCACACCTTCATCTGGATACTTCAAAGCATTTAAAACATTGAAAGTCACCTCTTGGTCATTAACTCTCATGGTTAACTCTCCTTTTTGAACATCAATCAGTGTCTTCCCTGTAGCTAGGAAAGGTCTTCCAAGAATAATAGGCACTTCTTCATCCGCCTCAAAGTCCAAGATGATGAAATCAACCGGGAATACAAATTTGTCCACCCGAATCAACACATCCTCAATTTTTCCTTCTGGATATGCTAGGGAGCGATCAGCCAGTTGAAGTGTCACAGTGGTGGGGCGAGCTTTTCCAATGCCTAATTGCTTGAAAATGGACATTGGCATCAAGTTGATGCTTGCCCCCAAATCACATAAGGCTCTACCACAATAAGTGTCTCCAATTGAGCATGGAATGGTGAAACTCCCCGGATCCTTGAGTTTCTGAGGAACTTTACTCTGCAAAAGCAAACTGCACTCATTAGTCATAGCAACAGTTTCAAACTCACCTAACTTCCTCTTCTTGGTTAGCATGTCCTTCATGAATTTAGCATAGTTTGGCATTTGTTGGAGTGCTTCCACCAAAGGGATGTTTATGTGGAGTTGTTTTAGAACCTCCAGAAACTTCCCAAACTGTTTTTCTTGATGTGCCTTCCTCAATCTTTGTGGAAAAGGAGGTGGAGGTCTTTCAGGAACAAGTTTGGGATGAATTTTCTCTGCATCAGGTGCTGATGCTGTAGCATTTTTCGCAGCATTTTCTGCAGAACTTTTCTGCTGAACTTTCTGGACAGCATCTTCATCTACTGCTTCTGTACCTTTCTGAACCAGATCTGTCTCAGTATTTTCTGCAGAATTTTTACCCTTTTTGCATGCCACATTAGGGTCCACAAAATGATCAGCTGAAGTTATGATCTCCCTCCCAGTTCTAAGAGTGATGGAGTTGCATTGCTCCTTTCCTTGAGGCTTTGGTATCTCTGTGTTGCTTGGCAATGAACCACTTGGCCTAGTATTTAAGGCACTAGCAATTTGTCCCACTTGATTCTCCAAGTTCCTCATGGCCACTCCTTGACTTTGAAATTGGGCTTTGGTTTCTGTCATGAATGCCTTTAGCACATCTTCAAGTGATGATGGTTGAGTGGATGGAGAAGCTTGTTGACTTTGATTTCTTTGAGCTTGGGGAGGAAATCCTGGTGGTTGGGTAGATCTGGGTTGACTACTCCCTGCAGCTGCATTGTTACTCCAAGAAAAATTTGGGTGTTGTCTCCACCCCGGATTGTAGGTGTTGGAGTATGGATTGTTGCCTCTATTGAAATTCCCCACATAATTCACTGAAACTGGGTTGCTTGGACAGTCCTCAAATAAATGCTCACCTGCACAGAAAACACAAGAAACAGAATTCACAGATAACAAGTTATGGTTAGCAATTAAAGCTTGTGACTGTGCAGCAGCAGATGCTCCAGAAGATGCTGCAGCATTCTGGCCTGTACTCATATTTTTCACCATATGTGTCAGGGACGAAATCTGTGCAGCAAGTGCATCATAATTGTTCAGTTCATGAACTCCAGCAACCTTCTTGGCTAATCCCACTCTTGTAGTTGGCCATTGATAGCTATTTGCAGCAATTGTCTCAATCAAGTTGTAGGCTTCATTGTAGGATTGAGTCAACAAAGCACCACGTGAGGAGGCATCTAGCATTTCTCTGGTTGGTTGCAGCAGCCCATTGTAGAAAGTCTCCATCTGAATGCAGACTGGAATCCCATGATGTGGACACTTCCTCAACAGCTCCTTAAACCTCTCCCATGTCTCATATAAAGACTCGTCTTCAAATTGCTTGAAAGAAGTGATGTCATTCCTCAACTTGGCATTTTTTATGGGAGGGAAGTACTTTGCCAAGAATTTTTCAGCCATTGCATTCCATGAATCCACTGAGTTTGGCTCCAAAGAATTCAACCAAGCCTTGGCTCGATCTCTCAATGAATAAGGAAACAACCTCAATCTAAAGGAGTCATCAGAAACTCCAGGATTCTTAAAGTTGCTGGCCACCTCTAGAAATTGTCTAAGATGAAGATGAGGATCCTCTTGAGGTGACCCACTAAACTGCCCCACAGCTTGCAACATTTGAAACATCATAGGCTTGAACTCAAAGTGATTTGCATTGATTTCAGGCCTCACAATGCCCGTGTTCATGGTCTCGGGGTCAAAGATGGCATAGTCCCTCATTGGACGATCTCTATCATTGGCCAACCCAATGATGTTGGGCTGAACCAGAATTGCATGGTGTCCATTGTGGTGATTTTCATTATTGTGCATCTCATGGTTTTCCTCATTGTCTGAGAGGTTCTGGTTTTCTTCATTTTCAGCCATGATAGCTGCAACTCTTCCCAAATCAACAAGACCTCTGAATTCTCTTCTAAGTTCTCTAAGTGTTCTTTCAATTTCAGGATCAAGTTGATACTCCGGTGTGCTTTGCCTGCGCATACAAAATTACGTTCCACTGCTAAACACAAACACACCAAAGGTAAGAATCTCAACTAATAAGACTAACTAAAATGCAAACTTATAGAATTTAACACTTTCAATCCCCGGCAACGGCGCCAAAAACTTGTTGCGAGTGTAAACGTTTGTGCAAGTATACACAGTCAAACAAGTAGTAAAGTGATAATAAGATCGTTCCCACGGAAATTGAACACGGTTAATTTCAATAAGTTTCCAAGTTGGTTATTTTAATTAGTGAGCAAAGAGGGTAACAGGTAACATCTTCAATTGATTTGTTAAAACAGAATTTTAAGTGATAATATGACAGTAAAAATGCAGATTAAAGGTTATGAAATCAGAGGTTTAAAAACTGGTTAGGGACACTATCTCGTTGCAAATATTTTTACAGGGTCAGGAATGCTACAGCATCACAGAGCATCTGGGTCCAGAGTTCAGAAAAAGAGTGTTTTCCAACACGTGACAGCAGGATTCATTAAGTTAATCTTATTCCTAATTTCATATTAAATCATCCCAGTCCATTTAAGATCAACTCAGCTACCCTATGGACTTGAATGAATATTCCTATCCTATTCAATGTCAATTAATTTTCCAATCAACCAACTTAATCCATATTCATTAAACATTTCCACTCACTAACTCTTCCGATATTAATGAACTTTCATTCAAGCTAAGGTGATCAATCTCAACTCAAATATATAAACAAAGCCACATAGTTTAATGAAAGAGCTAAACAAAGCATATAACTATTCCATACCCATAAAAACATTTACAACTCCATAGTTCCCTAACCAAAAGAAGCTTAGCTCATATTGAGCATAAGTTCAACAAAAACAGAAAATAAGAGCAGAGACATGTTTTACCTAATGAAGTAAAAATGGAATTACAGAGTTAAAGAAAAGAGTAGGAAAGAGGCATAGAACTCTTCCAAGCTTGTCCTCTAACTTGGTCTTCTCTTCAACTTCCAACCTCTAAAAATGGTGGATGAATGGATAAAGGATGAAGAGGAAGATGGAATATGGTGTGGGATGAAAGTGGCGGCTGGGTCTCCAGAGGAATTAAGGAATTTTTCTCTTTCTAGGTCTGCCCTCTTTCTGTCCAGCCAGAGAATCTTTTCTCTCTCCCCCCTTTTGGGTCCCTCTTTCCTTGCTTTTTGGGCCCCTTTTCTTTCCTTCTTGAGGGGATATTACCTTGGCCCATTTACACCTCAGCTCATTGACTTTGTGGGGACCACAGAGTACTCTTTTCCTTGCCTAGGTACTGCAGTGTGTGCTTAATATGGGGCTCTTCTTCAGCTGCACGCACAAAGTGTTACAGCATACTGCAGCATCCTCTGCTGTTGATAACTTGCATATTCCTTTTTTGCACAAGCTGATTCTGCACACTTAATAAACACATAAAAACACCCCAAAAGTGGCACATGAAGTGCCAAAAACAGAATTCTAACTTTAATAAAACAAGTCACTCCTAACTACATAAAACACTCACTAACACCCAAGAATTTCTCTTAGATGAGCTAAGCTAAGCCTAGATTTAGTGAAATAACTCTTACTTCTAAGAGTTATCAACTACTATCATAATTTTAAAATTTTATAAGCAGAGTTGCGCACGGGGAAAACATCAATATTATAGGGATTAAAAACTTATTTAAGCCTAAGTATGTTTCTAGTCCTATAACATAAGTTTTTTTTTTTAATTTTAGTAACGTAAAAATGGTTTTACTTTTTATGTCTCTAATATTTTTTTCATTTTAGTCTCTGTCATTAATTGACATATGTAAGAGCTAGATATATGGGTTTTGACATGTTTATCCCGCGTCTCGTGCAGATTACAGGCTAACTAAATATAAACCGATTTAAATGAACATATGTTTCCTGCTTCCTGCTTCTTGTTGAAGCTTCCAATTAAATCTGATACTTTCGCACTCTGTCTGTGAAATTTCTTATGGCTATTATTTATTTCGTTGAATCTTTGAAATGAACTTGAAGCTTTTACACCCTGGCTGTGAAAGTTTTCACAACAATGATTTTTTCTGTTAAATCTCCGAGTTGAACCTGACGTTTTCATACCATGGGTGTAAATTTTCCCACAACTTTGATTCCTGTGTTAAAGCTGCAGATTGTACCCCACACTATCACAACCAGAGTGCGTAAATTACGACAACTATAATTTTCTCTGTTGAAGCTACATATTGAACTAAACCATTCACACCCTTGTGAAATTTTTTGGCATTTATGATTCCCACCAAAACACTTACTAAGTGCAATTTTGTTCAAAAAATTAATGCTAATCTAAAAATAATAGTATGATGAAATGCAAATATTCTCATCAAATTTCTCCTTCAGAAAGGACTTTCTTCATGGCCAAACCATACGTCAAAGAATAATACCAAAATTTATCAAAATTAATCACAATACAAAACCTTCTTTGGATAGCAATTGAATTGCTTTTTCTTTTACCATTTTTCTAAATTTCAGCGGTTGCATTCCTGGTCTCTTCATAAGTATTCTTTCATGTAGACCAATTTAATCATGCCTTATTAAAAGTCAATATAACATGCGCTTTATTTTAACTTTTATAGCTAACTAAAACCCACTTACCACTGAAACTAAAGATGAGTACATACTTCAATCAGCAAAAAAAAATTGTGAATAAAAAAATGAAACTAAAAGTAGCATAATCACCCAACAATAAACACTAATCACTATGCTTTAATGTTTTAATTCCAAACCAATTTTTTGCATTAATTTTGCCTTATCCTTCTCCTGAAAAACACAAATGAATGAGAGATAAAAATTAAACTAAAAAATCAAAACAAATTCAAACCCCGAAATCGAAAATATACATACACCACAATCACTGATTCAACTTAGGAAGAAATAAGACAATACATTTACGCAGTCTTCTAACTGAAAAAAAAATCTACAGCATTTTTTAACAATTCATCACAAAAGAATCGATGCCTTTCATCCTTTCGACAGACTTTGCATATGAAGCCAATTGTTTGTCAGCCTAGAAAAACACACAACCTAACTTAAATAAAAGATAACATACAATCAAACCAAAGTTTCAGAAAATATAAATATATAAGAAGTTCAGTGTCATGCATTTCTTTCCAGCTAGGACCAAGCTATCAAAGCCCACTGAAAAACTAAATGTGACAATCTGAGAAGTAAAATTCAACCAATTATCTTTAGTGGACCATTAGCAACAATCTCTGCACAAATTTCAGAAGCATGATCCACTGCTCTTGACTTCAGCAATGATATTCTAAAGATAACTTAGGAAGTAATCTCAAGATTATAGCTACTAACAGATTTCTTCAACAAATTATTGCAATAGAAAAACCATAGTAATTTACCTGTTAAAAAATAATTATCTGTCAAGTTGATGAAGATTCAGATTCTACAAAATTGAAATGTAATCAAATATTTGTAAACTATTAATCAAATCATTTGTCAAAAGATGAAACTACACAAGAAACTACACACCTTTTTGCAATCCCTTCAATCATCAATCGTTTTTCTGTGAGATGATATGAAAAAAAAAGAAGACAAATCATATGTCAAATGATGAAAATACACACCTCTTTGCAATCCCTCAACTCGTCATTCATTTTTCTCTGAGTTAATTTGGAAAAATCATCTACAGCACTGTAACATGATTATGGAAGGAGAACTTTCTTCAAATATTGAAGATGGAGATATACATGCTCTTATGAGAAATGGAGAAACAACGGATTGATGAAAGCCTCCCAGAAATCAAAGTTGCCCACCGTTTAATTAACCTCCCCATGGGTCAGAGTGCTTCCTCCTTCTGATTTTTTTGGGCAGAATTGCCACCCCTTCACCTCCCAATGTGCATCTCATTTTCTTACTTTGGGCAACAAACGTGACTCATATAGCAAAGCAATTTAATGCAAATAACAGCAACTCAAGTGGCTAATTGCATTGCATAGCCAAATACAAATGAGCGGTCCAATACCCACCATTTCTTCAATCAATAATAATAAATTTCCAATGCTGCCTATTATGCCTCCGTATCAGCGCTCAGCAATAGGCAAATGTGCTATTATTATTTATGTGCACGCTCTAGTAGTGCGCTTTTAATTTTAAAATATAAAATATAACTTAAGACTAATGTAAATACTAATATGTTTATTATGTTGTTTACCGAAATAACCCCAATTTAGGCGGAAAAATTGCCCCTAAACATGACTATTTTTAGATATATTAAGATAAGATAAGCTTATAAGCTGGTCAAATAAGCTATAAGTTAGTTTATTAGCCTTACCATGACTCTGGTTCTCTATGGGCGAGACTGCAAGTTGTGAATGAATGAGGCTCTGTAACACCCTCTTCCAAAAAAGGTCTTACATTTAGTAATCAACCCAAAAGATGAAATTAAATTTATTTACTTACTTTCTTTTTTATTAGGAAAATAATGTCAAAGTTATTTAATTTTCACAAATGAATTATTGTTGCCATTTTTTTTTAGAAAGATACTAAGTGACTACATGATTAAGATAATACCCAACACATAAGTTCAAGAAAAACAAGTCATGTAACTAAATTCATACATCTCTTTACAAATCAATGTTTGGGAATACTATATCATACAAGAAACTTTTCTTCCTTAAAAGAATACTGACTCCCTATGCTGGTCAAGCACTGAAAATTCTACTGAGACTCAAATAAGAAAACTCAATCCGTAGCTAAAACGTACACATCCATCCTCTTTGTTGAAGCATCACCATTGATCCCCTTGTTCTGGACTTCAGTCAAATCCTTGGCAGAACGACTTAAGAAAACATATTTGCACACAAGAAAACAATACATTGCAAGGGTGAAAATCTCATTCACAGTTATATCGTCATAGTTACACAAACAACACACAACAGATATATATAATGTATGCAGCAATTATAATGCACACAACAAGTATAATACCCACATAGTGTTATACTCATCCTCAAAAGAATTCATATTCATCTCCTTTATTCCTCACAGCAGGACTCTCAATCCACTGTCATTCAGTCCAATGGCACATAATTCATAGACACCCAGCCCAATGACATCCAGTCATAGGCACTCATAGTCCAATGGCACTCTGTCCATAGACACTCAGTCCAATGACATCTAGTCATAGACACTCACAGTCCAATGGTATTAAATCCATAGACACTCAGTCCAATGACATCTAGTCATATACACTCACAGTCCAATGGCTCTCTGTCCATAGACACCTAGTCCAATGACATCTAGTCATAGACACTCACAGTTCAATGGTATTAAATCCACAGACACCCAGTCCAATGACATATAGTCATAAACACTCACAGTCCAATGGCTCTCTGTCCATAGACATCCAGTCCAATGACATCCAGTCATAGACACTTACAGTCCAATGACACTCTGTCCATAGACACCCACTATCGATAACCATGGGGCATCGTTAAGGGTATCGTCACCAAGACTAAAAAATTTACCTACTAAGCCCTCCCCCTTCGGGTCACTGGTCTTACTTCCACTCTTTCAATTTTAAGAAATCGTTTGGGAACCCGTTTGGAATATCATTTTGGGAAAACCTTGAACTCATTGGGCTTTGGCCCCCTTTTAAGAAAACTCTTTAATAAAAATCCCTTAACTCTTTGATAATACCCTCCTCCACTTGACTTTATAAATCTCGCTAGGTTTAAAACCACCATGTTCTTTACTTTAAATAAATATCCCTTTATTTTAATTAATTATCAAAATGTCAATTTTCTTCAAAATTTACATTTTGGTCCTCGAAATATTCAGATTTGCATTTCTAGTCCCCAAACTTCAAAAATTACATTCTTGATCCTCTAAATATGCAAATTATCATTTTAGTCCCTTTATTTTAAAATTTCATTTTTTGCCCCTGAATTTTCAAAAATTACACTTTTGTCCCAAATCTTCCAAAAATTACATTTTTGGCCCTTGTACTTTAAAAATCGCATTTCTCACAGGCAACAGAGATCACAGCTGTGAAAATTTTCACACCCGGGGTGTGAACAGTTATGGACAAATAGTCAAAAATCTGAAAATTTATTTTTCTTTTAGAAATTGATTATTTAATCCATTTCCATCCTTTTTAAGCATCAAGAACAAATTTTAGCTTTATGAACTTTGGTTCATTAACTTAGATTTTCAAAAGTTATTATTTTGCCTCTTTGGAAACACTTTTTGAAAACTTGATTTAAATCTCTTGATCTCTCTCTTAAATCCTCTTGCTTTCTTGAAAAACTCTCATGGTAAGAATATCTCTCCACTTTTAACTCTCCCTTCACATCAACATACTTCAATCAACATAAACAATCTTCCACACCACACATGTTAATTTAATAATAAGGCCACACATCAACTTTAACATCCCAAGCCATGGAATAAATCCAAGCTTCAACCAAATATACCTCACAAGGCACATAAGAAATCACTCAATCACAACCACATAAGAAATCATCCATCATCACATATAAAATCCATCCCCAACACAAGAGAAATCATTTATCATCACACAAGAAAATCTTCTCCCAAGGAACATAAGAAAATACTTTCACAAAGAACATAAGAAATCTTCACCAAAGCATAAGAAATCACATACACACACAAGTTTATGTAACCATGATAACTAGAGAATTTTCCCCTTACCTTAAATCTTTCTCCTTCACAATTTTCTTGACCCTCAAGTCCAAGAACTCAAACTCCCAAAGTCCAAAAATCCTTATGTAACGCCCCAAATTTTCACTCTAAGAGACAGAGTGTTAATAAGAGAGGATTACTGTTAATATTAGGATTTTAATGAGATTAACAATGGTTTAAAACTGACGTAGAAAGTCAAACGAAAACTTTCTAGACGTTTGACTGTCAGAATAGGAGCATAATGATATAGAAACTCTAATTGGAGTCAGAAAAGATATCTGAGGGTACCAATAATGATTTTATAATATTTGAGGATTTTAGAAATTTATTTGGGAATTTTCTGAGAAATGAATCAGAAATAGTACCGTTTTGGTCCCTGTAGTATGACTATGATGAAAGTGCTAGTGAGTTTGGAGACCAGAACACATTAGAAAATTATTTCGACGAGCCAAAAAGTGTTTTTACATTATTTAGGATTTATGAGAATTTTTTTGGGATTTTTGGAAAAAATTCTGAAAATGAGCAAAATGCAACTGCTATTGCCAAAAGACCAGAATACCCCTAGCTGGAACAGTTTAGTTACTATTCATAAAACCAAAAATGGTAATTTTTATTTTTATTTATTTATTTGGAGATTTTAGAAAATATTTCTAAAAGAGTTTAGTGAGATTACCATTTTACCCTTGGTATAGGGAAAAACCGAAGAACGGGTAAAAGATCGAGTACCAGAAATTGGATTGTAGGGAAAGCAGGACCCATGTAGCATAGTATAGTTGACTTTTATTATGTTGACATGGGAAGTTATCAAAGTACCCTTGATCTCACTCTTTAATTACCAAAACCATGGAAAATACATTTTTAACCTTTGTCCTTTTTGGTAATTTTCACTCAAATGAATTTGAGCTTATCCTTTCCCTATTGGCCAGCCCAAATTCTCCCCCTTTAGCCTAAGATGAAGTCTAGATTCATTTTTGTGTCTTAAGAGGGAGATATTTATTTCTACAAAGTTTTATTTGATAATGGTTTGAAATCCTCTCATAACTCAATTGGAAATTAATTTGAAATCCATCCATAAGATTATGACAAGTGTTACCACATGTTTAGCTTGCATTTAACCATGATTAATGAAAGCAACCATGGTTCTCCTTGGTTTGGTAAGGGGGGTGGTCTATGCAAGGAAGGAAGACTAAGGAAAAGTCATTTTCTTCATTCCAAGACAACTTATCTCTCTAAGATATCTATTTTTCTCTAACTTCTCTCTAACTCCATCTTCTTCCTCCAAGCTTTTCTTCCATTTCCATGGAAGCTTTCCATCTTCTTCCTTCATATTTTTGATCCTTTACACAAGCATCAAGTGTGGAGAATCCATTTTTAACCACTTTAAACACAAAGCCTTCATCACTTTTAATCATCAAGTGTTCTTATTTTTCAAGAACACCAAGCTAAGGATTTTTGGACTTTGGGTAAGCCATCAATCTTGGTATCTTGTTTGTAATCAAAGATTGTGAACAAGTTACTCTATCTTATTCATTTTTGGGGTTAGATGATTTTAGTAAAGGGTGAAAACTCTTTTGATTGATGTTTTGTGTTCTTGTATGTATTTATGAAGGAGTTTGAGTTCTTGGACTTGAGGGTCAAGAAAATTGTGAAGGAGAAAGATTTAAGGTAAGGGAAAAATTCTCTAGTTATCATGGTTACATAAACTTGTGTGTGTATGTGATTTCTTATGCTTTGGTGAAGATTTCTTATGTTCTTTGTGAAAGTATTTTCTTATGTTCCTTGGGAGAAGATTTTCCTGTGTGATGGTAAATGATTTCTCTTGTGTTGGTGATGGATTTCTTATGTGATGGTGGATGATTTCTTATGTTGTTGTAATTGAGTGATTTCTTATGTGCCTTGTGAGGCATATTTGGTTGAAGCTTGGATTTGTTCCATGACTTGTGATGTTTAAAGTTGAGGTGTGGTCTTATTATTAATTAACATGTGTGGTGTGGAAGATTGTTTATGTTGATTGAAGTATATTGATGTCAAGGGAGAGTTAAAAGTGGAGAGATATTCTTACCATGAGAGTTTTCCAAGAAAGCAAGAGGTGGTGAAATGTTATTATAAGTTGAATTTTCAAGAGGATTTAAAAGAGGGATCAAGAGATTTAAATCAAGTTTTCAAAAAAAATGTTTCCAAAGAGGCAAAATAATAACTTTTGAAAATCTAAGTTAATGAACCAAAGTTCATAAAGCTTAAATTTGTTTTTTGATGCTTAAAAAGGATGGAAATGGATTAAATAATCAATTTCTAAAAGAAAAATAAATTTTCGGTTTTTTGACTATTTTTCCAGAATTGTTCACAGCCCGGGTGTGACAATTTTCACAGCTGTGATCTCTGCTGCCTGTGAGAAATTCGATTTTCAAAGTACAGGGCCAAAAATGTAATTTCTGAAAGATTTGGGACAAAAGTATAATTTTTGAAAATTCAGGGGCAGAGAGTGAAATTTTAAAATAAAGGAACTAAGATGATAATTTGCATATTTAGAGGATCAAGAATGTAATTTTTGAAGTTTGGGTACTAGAAATGCAAATCTGAATATTTCGAGGACCAAAATATAAATTTTGAAGAAAATTGACATTTTTGATAATTAATTAAAATAAAGGGATATTTATTTAAAGTAAAGAATAAGGTGGTTTTAAACCTAATGATATTTAGTCAAATGGGGGAGAGTATTATCAAAGAATTATGGGTTTTAATAATTAAAAAGAAAGTGAAGGGATTTTTATTGAAGATTTTTCTTAAAAGGGCCAAAGCCCAATGAGTTCAAGGTTTTCCCAAAATGAGATTCCAAACGGGTTCCCAAATGATTTCTTAAAATTGAAAGAGTGGAAGTAAGTCTAGAGTTCCAATAGGGGTGGACCTAGCATTTGAACTGTGATTTCTTAAATAAAATGAAATGAGGTTACCGTAAGACTAGTGTCCCGAAGGAGGAGGGTTTAGCAGATAAATCTTTAAGTTTTGGTGACCATACCCTCAACGATGACCCAAAGTTATGATAGTGGGTGTCTATGGACAGAGTACCATTGGACTGTGAGTGTCTATGACTGGATGTCATTGGACTGGGTGTCTATGGATTTAGTACCATTGGACTGTAAGTGTCTATGACTGGATGTCATTGGACTGGGTGTCTATGGATTTAGTACCATTGGACTGTAAGTGTCTATGACTGGATGTCATTGGACTGGGTGTCTATGGACAGAGAGCCATTGGACTGTGAGTGTCTATGACTAGATGTCATTGGACTGGGTGTCTACGGACAGAGTGTCATTGGACTGTGAGTGCCTATGACTGGATGTCATTGGGCTGAGTGTCTATGGATTATGTGCCATTGGACTGAATGATAGTGGATTGAGAGTCCTGCTGTGAGGAATAAAGGAGATGAATATGAATTCTTTTGAGGATGAGTATAACACTATGTGGGTATTATACTTGTGTGCATTATAATTGTTGTATACATTATATCTGCTGTGTGTTGTTTGTGTAACTATGACGATATAACTGTGAATGAGATTTTCACCCTTGCAATGTGTTGTTTTTTTGTGTGCAAATATGTTTTTTAAGTCGTTCTGCCGAAGATTTGACTGAAGTCCAGAACAAGAGGATCAATGGTGATGCTTCAACAAAGAGGATGGACGTGTACGTTTTAGTTGCGGATTGAGTTTTCTTATTTGAGTCTCGGTAGAATTTTCAGTGCTTGACCAGCATAGGGAGTCAGTATTCTTTTAAGGAAGAAAAGTTTCTTATATGATATAGTACTCCCAAACATTGATTTGTAAAGAGATATATGAATTTAGTTACATGACTTGTTTTCCTTGAACTTATGTCTTGGGTATTATCTTAACCACGTATTCACTTAGTATCTTTCTAAAAAAAAAATGGCAACGAAAATTAATTTATGAAAATTAAATAACTTTGACATTATTCTCCTAATAAAGAAAGAAAGTAATTAAATAAATTTAATTTCATCTTTTGGGTTGGTTACTAAATGTAATACCCTTTTTGGAAGAGGGTGTTACACCTTAGCTTGGTGTTCTTGAAAAATAAGAACACTTGATGATTAAAAGTGATGAAGGCTTTGTGTTTAAAGTGGTTAAAAATGGATTCTCCACACTTGATGCTTGTGTAAAGGATAAAAAATATGAAGGAAGAAGATGGATAGCTTCCATGGAAATGGAAGAAAAGCTTGGAGGAAGAAGATGGAGTTAGAGAGAAGTTAGAGAAAAATAGATATCTTAGAGAGATAAGTTGTCTTGGAATGAAGAAAATGACTTTTCCTAAGTCTTCCTTCCTTACATAGACCACCCCCCTTACCCAACCAAGGAGAACCATGGTTTCTTTCATTAATCATGGTTAAATGCAAGCTAAACATGTGGTAACACTTGTCATAATCCTATGGATGGATTTCAAATTAATTTTCAATTGAGTTATGAAAGGATTTCAAACCATTATCAAATAAAGCTTTGTAGAAATAAATATCTCCCTCTTAAGACACAAAAATGAATCTAGACTTCATCTTAGGCTAAAGGGGGCGAATTTGGGCTGGCCAATAGGGAAATGATAAGCTCAAATTCATTTGAGTGGAAATTACCAAAAATGACAAAGGTTAAAAATGTATTTTCCATGGTTTTGGTAATTAAAGAGTGAGAGGGTACTTTGATAACTTCCCATGTCAACATAATAAAAGTCAACTATACTATGCTACATGGGTCCCGCTTTCCCTACAATCCAATTTCTGGTACTCGGTCTTTTACCCGTTCTTCGATTTTTCCCTGTACCAAGGGTAAAATGGTAATCTCACTAAACTCTTTTAGAAATATTTTCTAAAATCTCTAAATAAATAAATAAAAATAAAAATTACGATTTTTGGTTTTATGAATAGTAACTAAACTGTTCCAGTTAGGGGTATTCTGGTCTTTTGGCAATAGCAGTGGCATTTTTGTCATTTTCAGATTTTTTTCCCAAAAATTTCAAAAAAATTCTCATAAATCCTAAATAATGTAAAAACACTTTTTGGCTCATCGAAATAATTTTTTAATGTGTTCTGGTCTCTAAACTCACTCGCAGTTTCATCATAGTCATACTACAGGGACCAAAACGGTACTATTTCTGATCCGTTTCATATAATGTGTAAATAATTAATTTCTTGACAATTTTGATTAATGCCTAGTTTGGATACACTTCTCCATAAGCACTTCTAGTATGTATTTTTCAACTAACAATTTCTCACATAAGTTTAAATTAGCTTTTGCTCTTCACATTTTTCAAAAGCTATCTTTTTTAATTTTTCCAAAAGCACCTATATATTTATAAATGATTATTTAACAACTTTCTCTCTTATGCATATAAAAAAAAATAAGATATAAAATAAAATTAACTTCTCTATAAATCAAAAGCTAGCATTTTTGCATCCAAACATGCTCTAAGTTGTGTATGTAGCTACAAGGTGAGCGCTAGATAGAGAGAAAACAACAAAATGAAACAATGGCGAAAAACGCTAATTTACAATTCACACTCACCTACCCTCTCTATGAATACAAAATAGTATAACTATTCGGCTTAAATATGAATTTGGTCCCTCTAAAATTTTAAGTTTTGAATTTAGTTTTTAAATTTAAAGTCAATGGTTTTTAGTCTTCCCAAATTTCAAGTTTTGAATTTAGTCCCTCATTTGCGTTGACATGTGCCATGTCACCCCAAAAACGCCTACGTGGCACACAGCTGGCCACGTCATTTGACACGTCATTTATTTACACGGAATAAAATCAAAACATATAATTTTTACAGGGACCTCCACCACAACGCCCTCTTTCTCCCCCCTCCTCCTCCTCCACCTCCACCACCACCACCACCCCCTCTCTCTCCTCCTCCACACCCCCTCTTTCTCCCCCTCCTCCTCCACCCCCACCACCACCAATTTCAGCACGTCTAATGCCTTCGCGGCTGTGAGATAGTTATTACGATTTAAAATCAATATTAGCAAAGTTTGATAACTTTAGTTAGCTTTAGTTAGTTTATGTGTTAACTCTAGTTAGCTTTAGTTAGTTTCCTAACTGTTGTTAATTCGTTAATTAGTTAGTTAACTGATCTAACCAATTCTGTTAGAATTGGTTTGTACAGCTGTGTATAAGCACACTAACACTCTTGTAAATACTCAATTATTCAATACACAAATATGAGAAATGCTCAGTTTATTTCGGGTGAGTGTTTTCCCCAATTTCTTCTCCTTCAATGTGTGAAGTTTAACATGGTATCATTGCTCTTCGATCCATGGGTTCTTGATTTTCTTTCGCTGCTACTCCACCAATTCCAATCCAGCTCTAATAGTTCTATACCTCCCACTTTTGATATAACTCTCCCATCTCATACACCACCACCACATAACCTCACAAATGACTCTCAAACTCATGACATGATCACACCCGAACCTGAACCTGCACCCGAACCTGAACCTGAACCTGCAACTGAAACTGAAACACTTGAACCTACAACCAACACAGAACCACATCCAACATCCACTAGACCAACCAGAAACAGAAATCCCCCTTCATACCTTAAAGACTACCACTGTTCTCTCATTTCTAATTCATCTCGTCCATCCTCATCTACTCAACACCCATTATCTCAATATATATCTTACTCTAACCTTTCCCAATCTCACAAATCTTTCTCTTTATCTCTTTCCACTCACACTGAACCTACAACATATAATGAAGCCATGCAGCATGCAAGTTGGAGGGAGGCAATTCAGGTTGAGTTGTCTGCTCTAATCAAAACCAACACATGGCAGCTTGCACCTTTACCCCCTAATAAGAAAGAGATTGGATGTAAATGGGTGTTCAAGGTAAAACTCAAAGCTGATGGGTCTGTTGAAAGGCATAAAGCAAGGTTGGTTGCCAAGGGATTTACTCAAACTGAAGGCTTGGATTACTTAGAAACATTCAGTCCAGTTGCAAAAATGACTACCATCAGAATGTTGATCTCTTTGGCTGCTATCCATGGTTGGCACCTACAGCAGCTAGATGTTAACACAGCCTTTTTGCATGGAGATTTGGATGAAGAAGTGTACATGAAGCCACCACCTGGTTTGCATGTGACTGATCCTAAACTAGTCTGCAAGTTACAAAGGTCACTCTATGGTTTGAAACAGGCCAGCAGGCAATGGAATGCCAAGTTGACCTCTACACTCATTGCCTGTGTTTACCAGCAGTCCAGAGCTGATTACTCACTGTTTACAAAATCTGTTTCTACTGGCTGTACCATGATCTTGGTCTATGTAGATGATTTATTACTTGCTGGCAATGATATGTCCGAAATTCAGAATGTTAAATCACTTCTAGACTCAAAGTTCAGCATCAAGGATATTGGGTCCTTGAAGTACTTCCTCGGTTTTGAAATTGCTAGATCATCTAAGGGAATTTCCCTTTGCGAAAGAAAGTACACACTTGACCTTTTACAAGACACTGGACTCAGAGGTTCCAAACCTTGTTCTACCCCTATGGATCCCACTCAAAAACTGCATCAAAAATCTGGTACACCTCTCACGGATCCTGGCATTTACAGAAGGTTAATTGGCAGGTTACTTTACCTGACACACACAAGGCCTGACATAGCCTTTGCTGTTACACATCTTAGCCAATTCATGCATGCACCTTCTGACTTACACATGCAAGCTGCACTTCGCATTGTCAAATATTTGAAAGGCACCCCTGGAGAAGGTCTATTTTTTTCTGCAAGTTCTTTCACTTCTCAAGGGATTCAGTGACTTAGATTGGGGGGCATGTTCTGATACTCGCAGATCCATCACTGGATATTGCTTCTTTCTTGGTGATTCACTCATATCTTGGAAGAGCAAGAAGCAACCAGTTGTATCAAGATCTTCATCTGAGGCTGAGTATAGAGCACTTGCTCAAGCCACATGTGAAGCTCAATGGTTATTGTACTTACTTTAGGATCTGCACTTAACACATTCTTCTCCTATTATACTTTATTGTGACAATCTGCCATCCATATTGCTTCTAACCCTATTTTTCACGAACGGACGAAACATATAGAGATGGACTGCCATGTTGTGAGAGACAAGCTTCAAGCAGGCCTGCTGCATCTTCTGCCAGTCACTTCGGTTGATCAAGTTGCTGATATATTGACTAAACCCCTGCATTCAGGACCTTTCCAGCATCTTCATGGCAAGTTGGGAATGTGCAACATACACCTTCCAACTTGAGGGGGGGTGTTAACTTTAGTTAGCTTTAGTTAGTTTATGTGTTAACTCTAGTTAGCTTTAGTTAGTTTCCTAACTGTTGTTAATTCGTTAATTAGTTAGTTAACTGATCTAACCAATTCTGTTAGAATTGGGTTTGTACAGCTGTATATAAGCACACTAACACTCTTGTAAATACTCAATTATTCAATACACAAATATGAGAAATGCTCAGTTTATTTCGGATGAGTGTTTTTCCCAATTTCTTCTCCTTCAATGTGTGAAGTTTAACAAAGTTATCAGCAACAAGAACAAACGCGATTAATAATCCCTAATAATGCATTCGAATTTCAAGGATTTCGAAATGTAAAAGGGAAGAAAGAGCAGGGGAAACTAACCGTCTTGAGGGTTACTGAAATTGACATAACCGTAACCGAGAGATTGTTGGGTGGCCAAGTCCCTGTAGACCCTAACGGAAATGACTTGGACGATCTAGTTGAAGAGATCGTAAAGCTACGAATCGTTGACATCGTGGTCGAGATCGCCGACGTACAACGACGTCGTCACCAATGGGTTCGCAACCGGAGCCGCTGCGTCACCGTTGGGACTCTCATGAATTTGCGCCATCGTTGTCTAATTTCCTCGAGAAGAGATTGAAAAGGTTTAGCCACAAAATACAAATTGATAATGAAATAACGCTCGGATATACGTTACCAAAATCTAAACCCTCAAGTATTGATAAGGATTTGCTCTTCAGAGAAAGATATGAAATAACTCACAGCCGTGAAGGCATTGGATGTGCTGAAATTGGTGGTGGTGGTGGAGGAGGAGGGGGGAGAAAGAGGGGGTGGTGGTGGAGGAGAGAGAGGGGGTGGTGGTGGTGGTGGTGGTGGAGGAGGAGGAGGGGGAGAAAGAGGGGGTGGTGGTGGAGGTCCCTGTAAAAATTATATGTTTTGATTTTAGTCCCTGTAAATAAATAACGTGTCAAATGACTTGGCCAGCAATGTGCCACGTAGGCGTTTTTAGGGTGACATGGCATGGGTCAACGCAAATGAGGGACTAAATTCAAAACTTAAAATTTGGGAGGACTGAAAACCGTTAACTTTAAATTTAAGGACTAAATTCAAAACTCAAATTTTTAGAGGGACCAAATTCATATTTAAGCCTAACTATTTTAACATATAGTTATAATGCAAACACACCATAACCTTTGTTATTACTAACAAACAAATATCAGTAAAAATTGTTGAACACTTTGTGGATATTCAAAAGTTTATTTTTAATTAGAAAAATAATTTTATTATTAGATAAGTTTTGACTTAGTCTTAAAACGTTTTTTACCGGTATCTTGTCTAAGTTTATCTTTATCTACTTTCTTTTCTTAAACGCAGATAAGATCAAAAAAATTTTAACGGCTAACTGATAAGATACAATCCTTATTAGCTTATTTTTCTCCTTTTCAAACTCCTCTCTGACCTATAAATACCGCACTACTCACCAGACACAAGGGGCACCACTCACTTCTCCTCTCCCTCTCTTATGCAATTTCTTCTCCTCTTCTCTGCCATTATTATTTTTTATCATTTTATTTTCTTGAATTACATCTACCTTGTTTTATTTCTCGAGTTCAAATAGGCTAGTATGATTATCACCGGAAGAGCCTATTGAATCCTGTGACCACACGTGTCAGAACCAGAATGCAGAGAAAAGGAAAATTGTAGAAGGAAAATAATCTCCTTTGGAGGGGAGATAAACCTCCTAAAACGAAAATGCAATTGCCTCAATATTCTTCTTGTGTCCTTTCATTCCAAAAGGTGGCAGTACATATAATCCTAACAAACATCATGCTCATGCTAACAGAATTCATAAAAGGACAAAAATAGAAAAATAAGTAAATAGAAGAAAAAACAAATAGGGAGCTAATATGTAAAATCAGAATACTCTATAAGGTTTGCTTTTATTCTCCCTTCTCTCATTTCATAACTCTTTAATATTTTGGGCCTCACACAGTTTCTTCTGGGCTGTGCAGATATTTCATCTTCATTCTTGGGCCATTACAACATGCCTCAGGCTACCCTAATGTATTCTAATATTTTGTATCAAATGATATTTTCATATGTTCGTGATCCGATTAAAGATGCTCGTGATGCTGCAAATTTCTCCAACAAAAATTAAGAGTTTGAATCTTTCTTACGGTACCATGCTAGTCTAGAACCACTAATTAGTTACAAAAACACAAATCTAGATCTTTAAATTTGTATGAATGCCCACTAGACAAAGTGCAGCTCTATTATAAAATCAGTGAAACCATGAATTGCTCATGTAGAAAGTATACCAACTACCGCTATTTATTTCATTCAAAATAAAGTTGACATGTTGTTGAGTTCCTTGGACACACAGACAATTTCTTAAGCATTTCCAACTTTTTCTGAAAATTTGAGGAACCAGTACTGCAAATTGTCACGCAGCGTAGAACTCTTGCGTTTTGCATCACATAACTTGTAAATTGAAGCTCATGTTCCTCACCTCCATATTTTCTAAAACAGAATTTTTTTAGTTGTGCCTTAAGGCAACACGGGACAAATTGCGGTTCCAAGTCCAACAAACTATCGATAAAGCTTCCTCCGCGCATGTAGGGAATATTCTCTTCGATCTGTCAACAATGAACATTAATAATAAGAGACAAAAAATAAATGAACAAAGATGAGACAAAAATCATCCTTAAACTCAACAAACCTTATCAATCACAAGATTTTGAAGACTGGGGCAACTACGCAGCAAGTCAATTAACACAACCCAGTAATGGGGCTGAAAGATAAGCTCCATGTAGGTCATATTTAGAAAAGAATAAGGCTTGAAGAAAAACCCCTGTGTTAGTAAGTAGTAACAAGCACAAAACGTTAGAATCTGACACTACATATTGAATAACCTCAACTTGTTAGCAGATTCAGGAAGAATTGTGTTCATACCACATCTGCACGCAGAAACTCCGCATTACACAATGCTTTAAACGGCAAATCAATGTTAGACTTGGAAATATCTGCTCTCACCAATTTAGGTAAGGGTTTCAACATTCCAACATTCATTATTTCCATGAAGCTGTTGGGAACCTTTAAAAACTTCATCAGCAAATCCTCAAGAACTGGACATGCAGAGAGAAACTCAACAACATATCTACGCTCAAGGAATTGAACCTCTCTCAAGTGCAATGTTTTGAGTGAAGGCAAATCGACAGAAGGAGGAGTAATGTCCACAATTAACCCTTTCAACTTCAAAACGACAAGAGTTCTGCTAGTGAGAACACTAGACGGCAAGCTGATGGTGGAAGCCAACAAAAGAGAAAGATGCTCAACTTTGCGTTTTGTTGCAGCAGTAACCCATGTATCGACAATAGAAGGGTCACAAAAAAAAAAAGAGGTACATTTGAGGTTGAACACTTTGATGGGTTGTCCACCGTCTCGCAGGAGCATAGTTCTGTACACCAAGTGAATAAAACGGGAATAGATCATTCCATTTTCTGTATAGCCTCTGTCGTCAAAGTCAAGGGTGGGAACTGAGAGCCATAGAGGCCTCCACCTCTTTGAGAGGATGCTTGTGGCAACTGCTAGTTTGGTAGGCAAATAAGAGAGAATGTGACACAGAATTGAATCTGGTAAAGTGCTTATCCTATCGGCTATTGTTGGCATTGGCTGCAAAAACATATATATCTCTCACACTAAGAGCATCATTATACAATGGGAAGAGCTTAGTGTGTTCTTAAGTTTAAGCAACCGTGTCTTAGAAAGTTCGCCACTGGAGAACATCTACCTAGCATCTACCTGTAAGTACAGTTGCTTAGCATCATCAACTGATTCCAGAGGGAAAATTAACAGAATTGGCGAGAGAAAAACAACACAAGAATAAAAAACAAAGGAAAATCCAGAATAAAAAAAAACACCATCTCAATAATAGATGGGAAAAAAAACAGAAAATCGGAAAAATCCTAAAATTTCAAAAATTGTTTACAGAATATAAAAAACAACAATACTGGGTGAGCGAGCATATCCAGAATCAAGAGCCACAAACCCAAAAGTAAAGAGGAAGGAAAGGGATGATACCCCTGGTTTGCATGAATAATTATTTTTTTAATAAAAAAATTTAAAACCTCAAAGAATCTTTAATTTGAAAAACTCTAAAAATATATTAGAGAAATAGTTTTGGAAAATTTTAAAATGTTTACCCTATCTTTTCTCTCCTTTTATAAAACTAAAATATTGTTACAAACTATCCCCTCCAAAAACTTTCTCTCAAACAAACCCTTGGAGAAATAAAAAACAGCAAACACACACCTAGAAACTGCCACCGCGCCGTGAGTTGCTACCGCCAACTAGTGGAGTGATTGCGGGAGAGAGGTTGCGTTGGGTGCTGGGAGGGTGAAAGCATTGGTGGTGGTGGAGAAAAGAGTGGTGGAGAGAGGGCAGTGGAATGTAATGAAGAGTGGGAAGCAGTGATGAATATTCTGGAAGAGGAGGGGGTGACTAGTTGTGAGACAAAGTGAAACGGGGAGTAGGGAGTAGTTGGGAGGGAGACGAAGTGAAACGGCAGTGGAGAACTGGTTGAAAGGGTAAAGCAGAATGTTTTGGAAGGAGAGGAGGCGTATTTTAACACTGGAGTGCTGGTTTTGTAAAAAAGGAAAAAAAAAACATTGGAGTGATGAAAATTATTTTTAAAGGAAAAATTCCATGACATTTTCTCATTGGCTCGCAATAAACTTGGAGAGCAAGTAGTATAAGTGTCCATCCATTGGTTCAAAGCTTTTAACCCATGGGTTTAAATTTCAAATTAATTAATTAATTAAATTTCAAAAGCCAAATTCTTCCTCCTTAAGGCTTGAAATAGCTGACCCTGTTGACTTCCGATTTACATTTTTTTTTTCCTTTTTTAAGAAGTTAATAAGTCTAATTATTCAACAGGCTTTCATATTTATAAGACAATTTATGTCCCTAAAGTTATTTTATTTATTTTTCTCTAGTTTTATCTTCTTTCTCCATATTTTGTCAGTAATTTATATTATATTTTTAAAAATGTCTTTTCTTTTACAAGATAAAATTGTCTTTAGTAGTATTGAAATTATTATATCTCTCTTTCTACTTTTTGCCCCACTTAAATGATTGGTTGAGAGTTTGTCTCTTAAACTTATCTATTCCTCATAAAAAAAAGAGACTATATAAATTCATAGTACTTATGGTTTATTGACTAAAAAATATAATAAACAAAGATAATTTAGTTAAAAAATAATTAATACAATAGACATTTTTAAAAACCTCCTATAAAAAAAGACTAATTCTTTTGGAAGGATGACTGTTATATGGCAGGAAAAATTTGACACAAAAATATAACGAATTCTCAATTGAACAATCACATTGAAGTATTATAGAGGGCAGTGGCGTATCTAGGACCTTGGATAAGTGAGGGCAATTTTTTCGTGGTGGTTTGATGGCGGTTGAGCGGTGAATGTGTTCAGATTTTCTAGATGAGGGAGATATAAGAGATTGAGATGAGAGGGAGAGAGAGATGAGAGTTGAGCGGAGAGATTGATAGCTTGGTGGAATTAAGAGCTATGATAGAGGCAAAAATAGAAATTTAGAGTCAAAATTAAAAAAATTATGCATATATAATATATTTGAACATATACATGTGACTTATGGTCAAGATCAATGTTATTATTAAACTCAAACCGATCATCGACTCGGTCCAAACACTAGGTTGGTAGATCATTGGCCGAAGTCACTTGTTAAACTAAATAAACTGGTATATATTAAATTTATAAATTTTATATTGAGGAAACATATATAAATATATACTACTCTAGACTCAATTATAAACAAGAATACCTAATTTCACACAGTTTAAAAATGTTTGTTAAACTCATTTAATTTTTTTGATTTTATATGAAAAATGAACTATATTTACTAAACTACCATTAATCTTATTTAATGTAGATGTTTCACAAAAGTTGAATTAATATAAAAGTATATTTGACATAATAACATTATAGGATAATAAATAAGGTAGGTTAGTTGAAATTTGCTTATATTTAAGTCCTTCAAATAGAGATATTTTTTTTCCTTATATTTTGGCCCATAGGAAATATAGTATATTTTAAATATCCATTAACACACAACTACTATTTGTGGTATAGTGGTAAGTCAGCCTTTTCAAACTTTGAAAACTTGTGTTCAATGCTCAAAATCGGAAGTTTCATGTTTTATTTTTTGAAAATTTCTCTATTATATAATTAACCACCCAACACTGTTGTTTCTTGGGAAACGTATTGACTATTGAGTGTATCACAACTCACGAGAGAGAGAAAAATGAGAGATGGAGAGTGGGGACAAAAATAAAATTTTAGATGAGAGCTGAAGAGTGGAGGCAAAAATAAGATTTTAGTGGGGTCAAAATTTAAAAAAATTAGATAGCAAATGAGATTTTTTAAAGTTGAGTGGGGGCTGAGCAACGGTCGGGTACGGTCGGGTGCGGGCCCAGATTACCCAATCCGGTCCAATCCGAGCACAGCATTATATGGCCCAATTCCGCCCAATGGTACTTCGGGTTGGGCGGGTGGTGCATTTTCGAGTCGGGCGGGTGTGGACGGGTTGGGCCAAAACTGGGCCAAATCATTTTTTTTCGGCCCAAACAATTTTTATGACTTTTTTGTGATTTGTCCAACTTTTGAAGCTAAAAACGTGAATGGACCAAAATTTAGGAATTGGGCCTTTCAATTTGTAATGGTCTGTTGATCAAAAAAAATTTAAAATTAATGTCCTTTTTTATTTTTAAAGAGATTACTTAATTTTTTTGACAAAAAAAAAGAGATTACTTAATTTTAATATAATGATAATTTCTATTTCCTAATGTCTCACTAATTTATATATATAGAAATTTCTATTTTGCATTCTCCATGAGTGGAACTAGCACAATGAAATTAATCCAAGCATCAGTGATATAATACAATCAACTCTATTAAAATACAAGGTAATGCTGATATTAACTGAAAAATCTAATAATCCAAAGTCTAACGATCCATCAGAATTCAGAAAGTGTGCAAAATCTTCCTTGCACAATAGATCTAACTTGTAAAATTGTAATCCATGTTGCACATAATGAGAATTTCTGGTCCTTTTAAACACAGCCCTACAAATAACAGCAAATCAAAAAGAAATAATTAGACTCAAATACTCCATCTGAAATTCATCTAATAATAAAACAAACTAATTTTATTTGGCAACCATGTTTTTTGCACCAAAATAAAAGTGCATTCAGTAGCCCCCCTACAATTTTTCAGACTAAATAGTTTATACAAGGTGCATTGACTGACCTTCCAGACTTAATCCCAACAGCCACCCAACGTAAAGCCTCACCCTTCCATTCCTGTGAATATATAGAACTGCACATCCAATCCTGTAAGTACAGAAGGACATGTAAATTTTAAAGTAGATTCAACCAACTAAACCTGAAACCATGCAAAATAGAGGAAAAAAGATAGATGATTACATTGTTGTTAATGTGAATAATATTAGAACCAGGCTGCTGCAACACTGAACACAGGAACTGCAGTAAATGCCACAAACTGCACTCAATAAAAAGAAAAGTAGTGAGAAGTGAGTGGACTTAGTTTTTATTAAGTTCAATACTACAGTACTAACTAAACAAGAGAGCATGAAACAAGACTTTCCTAAAGCTATTGTACTTTTGAAACCAGCATTCGGAAAGGTGTATCAATGTTTGCATTTGGTGGTGGATGTCAATCCTTTTTTATCTGAAGCATAAAGAATAGGAAACTCATGTTGCTCCTCTGTACAACAAATAAAACACAATAAAACAGGTTGGCAAATGGATCAAACAGCAAACTCTCAACTTCATCACATGTCTCCTCAATAACAGCATGAAATAAAAATCACAAGGTTTATACCACAACATAGAAGTACCTAAAAGATGCAAAGAAGAATGTGTTGGTGAGGTGAGACAGATAAATGACTTATTTCTATCAAATGATAACTGAGATGCATTATTTTATGCCACAAAAAATGACAGGAATTCGAATAGTACAATTAGTACAGACATGTTGAGAGTTGTGAGCAACACTCACTGCAAACCAATTATACTGATAAAGTGGGATAAATGACAGCTGCTGAAAGAGCTGTTTCTAATTTAACCGAGTCAAAGTGAGTCATAGAGTCATATAGCTGAGAGCACCTGCAAGAGTTCAAAGAAAACATTAAAAAAAAAAAAGCAGGATTAAAAAAATCAAACAGCAAGATGCATAATCTGCACAATCTGCAATGTGCTTTAGAGAATAAAAAGTTGCAAAACCCTCACCTTCAAATATAAGCCCCCTTACTCACCTTCAAAAAATGGCTCCAACAAGGCAAAAAACATTAATTACAATTACAAAGATTTCACACAAACCTGTACAGATAAGTAAAAAATATAAGTGTAATTTAAATATAAGTGAATTATTGAATGAAACAAAACTGAAAGTAAAAAATGTAGAGAACTAACCCAAAAATACGTCTTAGTTGATAACTAACCCAAAAAACACAACTTAGTTGATATACCAAGTAGATTATGAATGAGTCAAGTCTCACAAATGACTCCAAAATAGCAAAAGTGTTAGGACTGGAAAGAGTTAATAAAATAATTAGTACAAAATATAAACAAAATAAACTAAGTAAAATCAAACAAGGCAGTGACAAAGAACAAACACTTGATAACTTCTCAATCACAACCAGTTGGTTGTGATTGAGATGATGGACCAGCTCCTGTTGCAGTTCCAACTCTTCCAAAAGTGTTAGATCCTTGATGAAATTCTTGAAAACATTTACAAAAAAAATGACTTAACTTATATGTAGAAACACATATATAGAAAACATTTAGAAGTAGAAAAAAATAAAAACAAGCACCTGTAACAATTTTCTCAGATGTCTCAAAGTCTTCATGCAGAAATAAGTCTTTGAATTGGTATAGAGAGGGCCTCAACCAATTTTGTGTACAGATTAGTGCCTCTGTCATTTCTGGATTTAGAGAACTCCTAAATGTGTCCAAAACTCTACCACTGGTGCTGAAAGCACTTTCTGAAGCCACAGTGGAAACAGGAGTGGCCAAAACATCCTTAGCCATGCTTGATAATACGGGAAATCGGGAGGAATTATGCTTCCACCACACAAGCAACTCAAAATTTTCATCCCCATCTATACAAGCTTCGGCCAAATACCTCTCAAGTTCATTTTTTTGGTCAATTGAATTTTTTTCCTTTAAATAATTCTTAAAAGCATCGGTTCTTGCCAAATGTGATGAGTGTTCAGCAGGACCAGATGTTCCTAACTGTGAACTCCCTTCCATAGAACATTGAGAAGTTTCCCTACTCCTATTTTCTTGCTCATGTGCAGTGGCATACCAACCATACATTTTAGACAGCTTGTGGTTAAGACTAGTCATGAGTTGATTAAAAAAATTTAGGTCATCTTTGTACATGTCTTGAAATGACCATGCAACATACCTAAGCTTATAACGAGGATCAAGAATAACACCAAAATAAATAAGATGATTTATATTCAGAATATTCCCCCAATATTTGTCATACTTCATCTTCATTTCCCATCCTATGTTGCTAAAAACTGAATTGGTGCTCATGGTGGCTTGTCTAAGTTCAGAATGAATTGAAGCCAACTGGTGGAATGCAGAATGTATGTTGACATGCAAAGAAGATGAAAATATTTTGGTGGCATCATAAAAGATCTTGAGAAATTTAACAAATGCACGTGTATTCTCCCAATCTATCTTATTAGGGGGACCAGCAGTCCCAAAGACATCCAAATAAGCAGAATCCTCAAACTCAAGTTTCTCAAATGCAGCTTCAAATTTTTCTGCAGCATCCAACATCATGTATGTTGAGTTCCATTTAGTAGGAACATCAAGGCACACAAGTTTTTGAGATGAAATCCTAGCAAACTCTATGCACTCTTTAAACTTAGCAAGTCTTTGAGGTGAAGACCTCACAAACCTAACCGCATTACGGATGCTTGCAATGGAATAATTCATATCCTTCAAACCATCATTGACAACTAAGTTCAATATGTGTGCACAACACCTCATGTGGAAGAAGTCTCCATCAAGCACTAGCCCACTCATGTTCTTTATTCTGTTTTTCAAGTATACCACAGCCACATCATTTGATGATGCATTATCTACGGTTATTGTGGATACATTTCTAATCCCCCATCCTCTTAAAACCTCCTCAACATGTCTACCAATAGTCTCACCTCGATGGTTGGGAACTATCGAGAAGTTGATTATTCTTTTTTGGTACTTCCATTCACTGTCTATAAAATGAGCCGTGAGGGTTAAATAATTTAGGTTTTGGATGGATGTCCAACAATCGGTGGTGAGTGCAACCCTACTACATTCAGATCTAAACAAAGCCTTTAACCTTACTTTTTCTTCTGAATAAAGCTTAAAACAGTCCCTAGCCACTGTATGTCTTGAAGGAACTGTAAATTGTGGCTGTAATTGCTTAGTTAGATGCTTGAAACCTTCACCCTCAACTACCCTGAATGGTTGCTCATCTAAAATTACAAACATAGCAAGTGCTTTCCTACAAGCCTCAACATTAAATCTACGGCTTGCTGCAGCCATATCAACACCCTCTCCACTCCTACTAGGGGCAAAAGTAATAACTGTTTGGTTGGGGTCTTGGTTGATAGCATATGTATATTTCAGACATGTTTTGAGGTGAGCAAGCATGTTTGATGTGCCATGGGTTTTGGTGTCACATAAGTATTTTTTCCCACAATACTTACATGCTGCGGTAGGATCTTTGGCTTCACTTTCAGGTAGTTTAATGAAGTGGTCCCATGCAAACGATGTTCGCCGAGGACCACTAGCATTTGTTTTCCTCTTCCGTGTATTATGAGGAGAAAGAGGAGTGGCATTAGCACCCGCAGCTTCATTTACAGCTGCTGGTTGGTTAGTGGGCTGACTTCCACCACCTCCTCCTGCTTTGGTGCAGAAATGGTGGGATCTGCAGCCCCTATTGTTTGAATCGGTGTTGTTTCTGCTGGTCTTAAATTAGTTGGAGGCAAGTTCTGACTAAACTGCTCCATTACTGTAACATATTAAGTGTTTATAGTCTTCCATTAGGCTAAATATTGATTTGTTATAAGCATATTAAATTCATATTATCACACCACATTAATATCAAAGTAAACAGCAATTTAAACCTATGTAAATCCCAATAGTTAGAATGAATGAATCTTTATCTACGTATTGTATATATATTTAGAAGCTTGTGATACACTAGACAGCTGAACAACAGTAACATATATAGCACCTTAGGATTTTACATGTTTTCCAATTCCATGTCTCCCACTCAAAACTTCACACCTCAATTAAAATTATCACATAGCACCCTCTATTATAGATTAACATGAAGAATTTAGAGAAAAGAAAAGAAAGATTTCAGGGAGAATACTCCAATCATACCCAAAAAAACAAAACAAAAGCCAGTAAAATTCAAATATTATATAGTTTTTGAAAAATAGACTAATCAGACCAAAGGAGAATGAAGGTAAAAGGAAAGAAAATTATGAGTCAAGCAAGGCATTAAGGTACCATGCATAAAAAAGTTCATTAGCCCAACAATTTACAAAATTACAAAATACATATTATGTCTGAATATTAAATGCAGGAATTGACTAGTACACTTTTATTTGGCTGTGGGTATAGAGAAATCACTTCATAACCCAATATCATTCATACATCTTGAATAAAGGCATTGACTCAAAACCTGGAAGCAAAGTCGCAGAGCAAGCAGAAAATGGAAAATGATTTGCAGTAACATTATCCCACACAAATAAAGGCTATAAAAATAGAAAACATCACTTCTTAGTTTCAAAGATGATTACTAAGCAAACCCACTAATGAGGCACACTCCAATAAGTAAAAATAAAGTGATAGTAAAGCCTAAGACATCCCGTGGCAATCAACAGCACAAACACTTAGCAACTTTAGAAACAAACCAATGCCTTGCATTTCAACAAACATATTATGGGCATACAAAATAATGCTTGAAGCCTTGAACCCCACGTCCATCAAAAACACTATAACCCCAAAAAATTCGCCAAGATCATTTCAATGAAACATCACAAACACTTTAACCCCAAAAAATTCGCCAAGATCATTTCAGTGAAACACTACCAACAGAAAATACAGGAGTTGTATGATTTGGAACTTAAACTAAAAAACTATGTCCGCAACACGATGGACTCAAATACATGAAGGGGAGGGATTAAAGAAAGAAGAAGTTTACAGACGAAAATGACGGACTTAGAACCCTCTGTTTGCACAACTTGTCGTCGTTCCTCGTCGAACACTGCGTCCAATCGACCCTCTCTGCTGCAATGGTTGCCACTTGCCACGACGGTCTCCTGGGAAGAACAAGAAGTTAAAAGATACTGAAGGGGAGAGATCGATGAACTGAAACAAGAGGCACGAAGGATAGATCGACGAACCTGAACCAAGAGGCACGAAGGAGTGAAGGCGAGAAGAGAGATCAACGAACAAGAGGCACAAAGCTCGAAGCTTTTGAAGGCCTGTAGAGCGGTCCCTGAAGGCTCGAAGTCGAGGAGGAGGGAGGCGGCGGTGCTCTGCTCTTCGAAGTTTCTAGGGTTTTTTTTATCTTAGCGGAAATGTGGAATAGTGGTGAGAGACGAGAGTGAGAGTGAAAATTGAGAGAGGGAAGTAAGTATGTAGTGTGTGACAGTGTGAGTGAGTATGAGTCTATCTGACTCTATCATTCAACTAGTCTAGTCTGAGTCAAGTCACTTAGCTCTTTAGCGTATTGCATGTTCGGTCGGGTGCGATCACCGACTGTTTACTTTTAGTAAAACCGAAACCGACCGTAACTAACCATCCAAAACCGCGTTTTTAACCCGATCACCCGCTGGCCCAACCGAACCCGCCCATTAGCCAAAAAATTCGCACGGGCCTTACGGTTACGGTCGGGTCACTTAGTTTTGCTCAGCCCTAGAGTGGGGCATGTGTCCACCCTCAAGTGTATGTGGCTCCGCCACTGATAGAGGGTGCAATTGTAAAACGGCACACCAATTCGAGTAGTTTTTTTTTGGCTTAAATCTGTTTTTAGTCCCTCATTTTTAAAACGCGTCTTTTTAGTCCCTCATTTTTTAAAAATTGTATCTTTTAGTCCCTCGAGCCATTTTTTAATTTCAAAAAGTATCTTTTGAAATTATACTATGACCCCTCCCAAGCCTGATGCTCACCTCAATCCGTTTTTTCGTTCTCCTCCCTCTCCACTGATGCACAGCAGCCGCCCATCTCGCTAGGAGTAGTTTCAACGTCCTCCCGCGAAGCCACGATGAGATGCGGCCTCTTTCTCGTTCTCCTCCCTATGCAATTGTGGTGCCCGTCTCCCTTCTTGCCATTGTGTGTAGCCTCCGTTGGCCGTGCGGAGCTCCTCCCTTAGCCGCACGGGGATGGGGGAGCGCGGTGCATCAGTGGAGGGGGAAGAAAATGAAAAAACGGGTTAAGATGAGCATCAGACTTAAGAGGGGTCAAAGTATAATTTTAAAAGACGCTTTTCGAAATTAAAAAATGGCCCGAGGGACTAAAAGAGACCATTTTTCAAAAATAAGGGACCAAAAAGATACATTTTAAAAATGAGAGACTAAAAACGGAACTCAATGAAAAATAAAAGACTAAAAACAGATTTAAGCCTTTTTTTTTTACCATCCAATTCGTGTAGATTTGGTATCAATATATTTTGCACAGTTAAGCATTCTCCATGCTTTTTTCCCTAAATTAACTTGTCCTTTATTAATTACCATCAGGTCAAATAACCATCAGGTCAAATTTTGGTACAAGTCAAATTGCACTACAGTAACGAGGAACAACCAACGAAAGCTATAAGAATTTAAGTTTGGAATCTTGTTTTAGGTAAAGACAAAAAAAAAAAGGCTCTGATCTGGTATGTTACAAATCTCTCGAGCGCTGTAGAGGATCTAAACTCCAAATTTTCTATTTTAAGACCAATTAAATAATAGCGATATATACATTTTTGCAATTAACAATTGAAGTACTTTACTATAGTAAACAAAAAGGGTGAGTCTCTTGTACAGCGAAAAGCAGAGTGAGTTTCCATGCAGGATACTTCTAATAAAATTAGAACTCAAAAAATACTGCTGAAAGGTCACCGAATTTCAATTATCAACAGTTTAAAGTTCATGTCACGGTATTCATATTCCTCAAAATATCTAGTGATGATAAAATCCTTCAATCGAATGTCTAATTTCATGAAATTGATATGAAATTAGAACATAATATAATGAGTTGGAATTTGATGTTTAGTCTACCGTTTGACTATTTGGTACTATTGCTGTACTGCATGGACATCCAGGAATCCATTCAGGGGCTAAAAAATTCATCGAGTAAAAATTTAATCTCAATTTATAAATTTTTTTTTTCATATTGAATAATATGTAAAGATTTTTTAGATATAAAATTGAACCAAAAGGAAGTAATTTTACCATATTTTCACAAAATCTATTATTAATTAAACTTGTGTATTTTTTATTCCTATAAATTTTTAGGTTTTAAAATTATTTTTTTAATTTTATTTTTAAAAATTAAATAGTATTTACTTATATGTTTCATTCGTTTTTTGTTTCTAGAAATTTTTAAGTTGTAAAATTATTTTACTTTTTAATTTTTTTCAATAAATAAAAAATGTGTTTGTTTATTGGTTTCATTCAAGGTTTTATTTTTCTGTACATTTTCATGTTGCAAAATTTTTCTTTTAATTTTAATTTTTGGTATAGAAATTTAGTACTTACTTACATGTTTAATTCATTGTTTTGTTCCAATAAATTTTTAGTTATGAAATAATTTCTATTTTTATTTTATTCATATTTTTTTTTCAATGAAATATAGCAAATTACCATGGACTGAAAATTTATTTTATTTATTTTTGTCCTATTTATTTAGATTTGTATTTTTTTTATATATAGAGTTGTATTGTGTTGTTTGATGATGCTTCAACCTATGGAATATGTCATATATACAAATTTAAAATACACCATATATCATGTATAAAAACTAACGCAACCGGAGGTTTTCCAAATTTTAATCGCAATAATCTATTAATATATAATAATGGTTAATAGAGCTGGGTATGCAGACCGGCCTATCCCGTTTAGGCCTAGTCCGCATTAGCCCGCGTTTTGAGCGGGTTGGGCCAGCCCAGTCCGCAATTTAAATGAGCTCATTTTGTCAGGCCTGTGTCCGCATCGCTAAGTCCGCGGGCTAACAGGCCAACCCGCGGACTGTAAATTAAAAAAATGAAAAAAATAACTAAAAATGGAGAAAACGTTAAAAATTCAAGGAAAATAAATATTTGCAATTTAAGTACATTTTTTATAAACAAAATTATATATTGTTAATACTAAAATTTAATTTTCAAGAGCACAAGGTATGCCAAAAAAAGCACCACAAATGAATACAAGATAATATAAAATACTAGCTAAAGGCAAGAGAATACAAGATTATAGATATAGCTACTTCCCTTGAAGAGAATCACATCCTGTAAAAAAACCACACCCATGGTGTGGATACTGTAATTGTCTTTCAGATTGGATAGAACAGTTCACAGGTGTGACACGAAACCCACCCCCGGTGTGAAAGTCCCAGTCGATGACTCAATGGTTGTTTTCATAACTATTCACAGGTGTGATACCAAATCCACCATTGGTGTAAAACTCTCAGTCCGCAGGCCAGCTCGCAAAACCGCGGACCAAACCCGTTGGACATGCGAGTTAAACGGACCGGGCCAAAAAAACCCGCATTTAAATGGGCTACTATTCTCAAGACCCATGGCCCGCGCGGCCTGCGGGTTAAACGGACCGTCCACGGATCAAGGCCCGTATACTCAGCTCTAATGGTTAATATATAAAATAAAAAGTGTAATTATTTTTTCCTATTTATTTTATTCCTTTGATTGATCTTTATTTTCATCAATATGAGCAATTGTTGATTTCTTAAAAATTTTATTTAAATAAGATGCAAAATGCTATGATATATAAAAAATAAATTATTTTATATTATATATAAAAACCAATACGACTCGTCAACCCATGCGTCGTACGGGTAAGTGTCTAGTTAGTGTAATTCTTGAATTTTGATTGAAATTGAAATACTACATAAAGTCATAAACATAAACAATTGAGTAACAAACATCTTTATTTCCGAGGGTAAAGTAGAGAATTGCCAAAAAAAATTAGGATATCCCAACAACTAACCCAAAACGACGACGCGCATAGAAAAGGTGAAAAAGTTGGTTGTGCAATCCCAGTCTGCACGCACAACACAACCCCGTGAGAAGACAAATTCTTCCCCGTCTCTTCGCGCTTTCCTCACTTCTCGTCGTCGTCGTCGTCTTCGTCTGCGCCCTAGCTGAATTTGGAAACCCCACAATCCAGCCAAACACGATCTCCAAACTCTAATTCGATCGCCTAAGAAGGAGAAGAAGAAGAAGAAGAAGATCGATGTGGGCTGCTTCGTGCCTGGCGTCATGCTGCGCTGCCTGCGCATGCGACGCGTGCAGGACCGTTGTTTCGGGGATCAGCCGTCGTTCAGCGAGGATCGCCTATTGTGGCCTCTTCGCTCTCTCCCTCGTCGTCGCTTGGATCCTCCGCGAGGTCGCTGCTCCCCTCATGGAATCTATCCCCTGTAAGTGTTCTTCTCTTTTCAATTGAACCCTTTCCAATATTCCTTCTTTCTATAATTGATTGTTTTATCTTCTATCTGAAATCGGCAATTTTGCATAGAAATCTTCAGTTTTGTTTATCCTCTCTGTTGTATGTACCCTATTCCCTTTAAAAAAAAAAAATATTATTTTGAGTTTTGAAGTAAATTGATTTATCCTGGAATTGGATGATTGCATGTTACACCCGTTGAGTTAGGTAGAGAAATAATAATAAATTAGAATTCCTTGAAAATTTGTTTTTTTCTTGGAATTCCCATGTTTCCTATGGAATACACATACAAAGTTTTTTTCAACCTTCATGAGCTGAAGTTTTATTGCAAGTTAAATAGTATGTAATGTTACGATATTAATTAATAACACAGATGAGAGTAGATTCATTGATAGGCCTGGTGATATTAACGAAATTTTTGGATGAGGATATTACTATCCTTGTTATGGGATCGGGGTGAAGCTAATGTGTTTGTAACTGCTGCAGGGATTAATCACTTCAAACAAACTCCTAGCCGAGAGTGGTTTGAGACAGATGCAGTTCTTCGGGTTAGCTTGGGAAACTTTCTGTTTTTCACTATTCTGGCGACTCTAATGGTTGGGGTCAAAACCCAGAAGGATCCTCGTGATAGCTTGCACCATGGGGGTTGGATGATGAAGGTTATCTGTTGGTGCCTTCTCGTAATCTTTATGTTTTTCCTTCCAAACGAGATCATCAGCTTTTATGGTAAGAATTTCTTCTAATGTAATTCCAGTTTGAATATTCAAATGGATTCCTCATTTCCTCATAGTTAACTGCCACGCATGTTAAGCTGCCTCTACTGCCATTAAGTCTTGTGTTGGGGCCTATATCGCACTTGCTGTAAGAAACCGTGCAATTGAAAAAGAAATAAACTAGACATGTTTTTTTCCTATGCATTTGACATGTAAATTTTTTTTTATTGTTTATGATTGTGATGAAGTATGTTTATTTGCAGAAACAATATCAAAGTTTGGCTCGGGTATGTTTCTTCTCGTTCAAGTTGTGCTCTTGTTGGATTTTGTTCATGGATGGAATGACAAATGGGTTGGATTTGATGAACAGTTCTGGTTAGTTCTTGGCTTTGCTATATTATTAAACTGGTGTAATACAGTTTCCTTTACTTGATATTATCTATTTGAAAGATAATTTCAGTATTTAATTGTTCCTTTGTTTATACAGGTATGTTGCTTTATTTGTTGTTTCACTTGTTTGTTATGTTGCCTCATTTGTGTTCTCGGGAGTTCTCTTTCACTTCTTCACGCCATCCGGACAAGACTGTGGACTCAATATCTTTTTTATTACAATGACGCTGATTCTCGCATTTGTTTTTGCCATAATAGCTTTGCATCCTGGAGTAAGTTCATTTATTTGTTTTTACTCTAGCTAACGGCTATAAATTTGATTTCCTTGTTTTTCATATGTAGAATGTTAATTTGCCAATTTTGTCTATCACGTGATATTGAATTGTCATTGCTTGGAAGTTGTGAATGATACATTTTCCATTTGTTTTAACGTCAGCACATGGTGAAAATGTTACTCTATAAAAGTTCCTATATAACCTGTTAATTATCACATGTTCTTATCTGCTTTGTCTTGGTTCTATGTTTCTTATGGAATGTGAACTTGGTAAATATGACATTACAAAGTATATTATTCTTCTCTACTTGGGACGTAACTGAATTTTTCTAAGCTTGGCTTGACTTATCAATTGTTGGACCTTTATTTTGTTTAGTTAGGAATTGGTTTTATTCTATGCAGTATATGTAGACAATACATTAATTTAGTTGGACCCTTAAAGTTTTTTGTATTATTCTCATTTACAGGTTAATGGAAGCATTTTGCCTGCTTCAGTAATATCATTGTACTGCACTTATCTCTGCTATAGTGCACTGGCTAGTGAACCCAGAGATTATGAGTGCAATGGTCTTCACAAACACTCAAAAGCTGTTTCCACTGGCACTCTTACTTTGGGATTAGCTACAACTGTTCTATCAGTTGTGTATTCTGCTGTGCGTGCTGGATCTTCTGCCACAGTGCTTTCCCCACCAAGCTCTCCTCGCGCTGGTAAATTCTCAATTTATATATATATTTTTTATTTTGTCGAGCTATGCTAAATTCAAAAGTCTAGCCACCTAATAGACCTTGAAATCTAACAATGCCTTTGTTGGCCTTGAATCTGGGTTTGATTTTTGATTTTGGTCCTATAAGGGTACTGACAACCTGCCATTTCTTGATATTCTGCAGGGAAGCCTTTACTTCCATTGGATGCAAAGGAGGAAGAAAAAGACGAGAAAGCAAAGCCAGTTACATATTCATATGCCTTCTTCCACTTGATTTTCTCTCTTGCTAGCATGTATTCTGCAATGCTTCTGACAGGTTGGTCTACCTCTGTTGGAGAGAGTGGGAAGTTGGTTGACGTGGGGTGGCCTTCAGTTTGGGTTCGGATCGTCACTTGCTGGGCAACTGCTCTGCTATACATATGGTCTCTCGTAGCTCCTGTTATGTTCCCAGAGAGGGAGTTCTGAGTGGTTTGCTCCTCAATTTCTCAAGTCTTTGAGGAAGGTTGTGTGTAACTGTAACCTAACTACTATACATTTGGTTGCAGTTGTGCTGCTTCTATTATGATAAACGATATGCATCTATATCAACTTGCACGGTAAAAAAGTATTTGTTGCGAGTGACATAATTCCAAGTGGTATGGTTTTAATTGTATAGTGATATTTGTACCCTGAATAAATCTATATATCTATTTGTTATGTATAATTTTTGACGCACCTCTTTCTACGTTGCCACCTCAATTGTACTTCACATTTATTATTTCTTATTTTCTCAACATCATTATATTTGATGACTTTTTTTTTGGTCAAATTTATTTTTGATGACTTATCTTCTCAATTTTATCTCACCTCCAATCCTTTCATTTTTCTTAGAAACAAAACATCATTCTGCACCTCATTGCTGCATTAATGCTTTCTTTTCATGCCATAAATTCGATTTTCCTCGAGCAATTTTGACACTTATTAATTCTACATTCTAATTGATCAATTCTAATTAGTTTAAAAAAAAATTATATTTCAATTCTTTATATTTCTGTTAGCGCAACCTACCTACCTCCAACCATTCTCATTTTCTTAGAAACAAAATTAACTTCTTGCAACTCATCCATATTTTTGTTCCATGATACAAATTTGTTTTCACTCAAGCAATTTGGACAATTATTAATTCTAATTTCTACTTTCTTATTCCAATTCTCTTTATGTATTTTTCTATAATCCATCCATTCACAATGTATTTTTTATATAAATACTCATAACCAAATATATACTATTTAGACTCACTTTCACGATTTCTACTATCCCTAATCCACCAAAAAACTCCAATCATTAATAACCACATAGAAGACCATTTTTTTTACCAAATATAAATGTTGAACATCATAGGTTTATTGGAGTCTAAGTGATTCGCACGTGAAATGTCTTCATCCCACAAAATGGATACGGTCTAATTTTCTCAAAAAGGATTTTGCTAGATGAGAAAATAATTAATCTATATAATTATTCCTTATTCTATATCAATACTATATTGTAATCTACAATTTATATTTTGCTTGTATAACAATAAATTAATTTACTTATTTCGTTGTTATTGTTTATATATATGACATGAAAAATACATTATCTTTCACAAGTTTAAAAAACATTATAATCTCAACTTATCTTTAGTTATTAATAAGGTCAATGTTATATTCAATATTACACGGCTCATATTCATTACGATTTTCACAATTTTTGCCAACTTTTTTATTCTATGATTTTTTGTTCAATTGTTTTCTATAATTATTGTTTAAACAAATAAGATTGGTCATTTGCATTTGCAAAAATATAATTACAAAAAAAGTTTTCCTTACATTTAAAAAAATATTTATGTAAACAAAAATTCATGCAATTTATATTTACAAACACCAACAATGCATGCAAAACAAAACATGCAAAAAGCAAAGTAGTTAAAATCGGACCGGTTACTGAACCGGTGAGGGCAGGAGTTCAAGGTTCAGAGATTCGACCGGGGGTATAATAAAATAATATTATTTTAATTATAGATATAACATATAATATTATATATGATATATAATAGTATTTTAAACTCTAAACCTATACAATATTGAGCAAAAATTAACATAAAAGTCATAACTTTATAAAGAAAAATTAAACTTTACTACTAAATGTCATAATTCATAATATAAAATATTCAAAATTACAAATAATTGAAGAAATTGATATCTATTTATTTAAAAAAATTGAAAATTTTGATTTTAAAAAAAATAAATAAAAATGTGAACTAGTTCAACCCAGTTTTTGACCAGTTTTCCCAGTTTTGGCCAATTTTTGACCGATTTTCTCGATTTTTGACCGGTTCTTTGACAGACTGATTTTCAAGAAGCACGGGACCGGACAAGGGTCCCGTTCTCGGTTCAACCGGCCGGTCTGGTCCGGTTTTAACTACACTGGCAAAAAGGCATGAACACAATATTTACATTGAAATCAATAACTTATATTGATATTGACAAAAAAATTACTCATTACAATTGTCTACTACATTTCAACATTTCAAACAAATATTTCATTTTTCGTAACTAAAACATCTTTGTGTTTTACAATAATATCACCATCAAAATAATTATGTTTTTGTAATCCAAAAATAAGTATTAAATATATTTTAAAAAATAAATACATATTTTAATTTTTAAATAAAAAATTCAATCTACACAACGTGCGGGTCACAATCTAGTGTCCATATAGTTTTTATCCTTGCATTTTCCATCTTATAATTTCACTGTTTGTACCAAGCGAGCAAAAGTCTATATCTGAGTGTTTGAAAAATAAATTCTAAGAAAAATGAGGAACTAGTTGGATCACGTTAAGAATAGACCGTGAGAGGACCAAACACATTGAAATCGATTGCCATTTTGTAAGGGAAAAGCTTCAACAGAAATTATTTCAATTACTCCCTGTCTCTAGCAACAATTAGCTGGCAGATGTTCTAACAAAGCTCTTAGATCTACAACCATTTTCAACACTTATTCACAAGCTGGGAGTTAAAAATATTTACTCTTCAGCTTGAGGGAATATTAAGTGATAGATATTATCTTCTGTATTAGCTTTTTGTTATGTTTGTTAATAGGGTAAGATAAGGTTAGTTAGGATCTTATATTCTATGATATGGTTATTTGTAACCTCATATTATTAAGCTCTACCTATATATAGAGCTTATTTCTCTTGTATCCTAATTAATTCAGATCAATAGATCGAAGTGAGGTATATTCAGTTCTATCTCCTATCCAAAGTTCTCTCTGTTGTTGATAATATGAAATATGAAATATTAATGGCTTTGGTTGCCGAGATAGGTGAAGGACAAATGGAATAAGATAGTTGGATAAGAGTAAAATAAAATATGAGCATGAGAAGTTTTTATCCTATTCAATATATAATGTGCACTAAATAGTCTATTAGATAGAATTATGTTATTTAAGGTGGAGAGTGCCGGGGTGAGTAGAAGAAAATAAGCTGACGGGGTAAGTTTATCTTATCCTATTAATTCACTATAGATTGAAATAGGATGAGATAGATTATTTTACCCCTATTTACTTTATCCTAACCACCAATATATGGAGTAAAAGTATTCATGTGAAAAATATAATGTGAGTGAGACATGAACATAACTGAGAATGCTCAATTTGATTCTTGAAATTGTAAAGTGGTGATAAGTTTGTTCTTAAAATTAATAAATTGACAAAAATGTCTTTGAAATTATAAATTGTTAACGATGGAATCTTCAATTTATACACGTAGTAGTATCAATAGTATAGTTCCATCAATCCAAACAAAACGTTACTACTGTGACAATCAAATAAATCATGTCTTAAAGTAGATTTCTAACCCAATTCGATTTAAAAGCATTGAAGAAAGCACTGTATTTTTACATATGAAGTCTCTACAAAAGAAGAAACAATGGTCCTTTCTGAAGATTTTGTCGAAAGGGATAATTGAATACTGCTACCTTATTATCTATGCAAAACTCCCCACTCTCATCGTTTTTTCCTCTTGGAGTGAGCTTGTAAGAGCTGGAACAATCATGAATATAAATTTGCCTACAGCACTTCAAAACCCAAGAAGAAAAGAATGTGACAGAGATCAAAATTTCAACCTAAAAAGAATAAAGAAAAGTAATATGCCGTTTCTTGTTTTTTTTCTTCTTCTTTCAACATTTGGGAAGGTCAGAGGGTGGAGGTGGCAGCTTCTGATTGCGCAGCTTTCCATCCCGAACGATCCATGCCATTTTCAATCCCCAACTCGTATGCACTTCAAAATGGCAATGCATGAACCAAACACCTGCTCATGTATATGAGAAATAAGCATGTTACAAACACTCGCAAACACACCAAAATGTACAAGTGTCCTGGAGATTTAAAAAATGGCTCGTTTATTTCTGCTTTCGTTTTCTGTCTTCACTTTTAGTTACAAACGATTACCTTGTTTTTAATTTGTTTCCAATCTTCAAAGATTTGTATAGGAAATAGGAAAACAAAAAAATGAAACCAATGTGACCGTTTTTTAATTAAAAGTGACAACGGTAAATAGAAATAGAAAACGTTTTCTCAAAGTAAATGAGCCCTGGAAAGTTGGAGATAAGCATCATTCACATAATTAATGTGACACAGAGTGATTTGTTGTAAGAAACAAGAACATATATTATTATTCAATATATGTATTTAAGAATCTTCTCTCATTTTATAGTACCTGGATTGTCTGCAAGGAAGCGCACAGCAACCCACCCTCCAGATGGCACACCAATAGTGTTCCTCTCAGCTGGATCATTCAGATTGAACTTGGAAGGGTCCTTCTTGGGGTCAAAGTTACCATTGCCTTGACCCACAACAAAGAAATTAAACCCATGAAGGTGGAGTGGATGGCTCTCAGCGCCAATGATGCTGGTGTCCTGCAGGACCAACTCCACTCTTGTATTGAATGGCAGCACCACTACCTTAGTCCCACTTTTCACCATGATGTTCCTTGGGGGAGTGCCAGTGTAGTTGAATTTGAAAGGTGGGTTAACTGGGAAATCAGTGGTGTATACACCTTTGGATTGGTTGAAGAAGTGTGCTTGGAGTAAAGCAATGTTAGGCATCACAAAGGACACATTGTTAATAGCTGCTGCCACCTTTGTGTTATTGGGTCCTTGGCATGCTTTGTTTTTAGGACATGTGCTAATTCCTAAGCCAACAGTGAAGAAAAAGTGTTTGTCAACAGTTTTTGGAACCTTTGCTGGGAACTTTGCATTGGCCAAACTAAGGACCTTCTTGTTGAAGTTCATTGCAAAGACAGTGTCATTGAATTTAGGAAGCACTGGTCTAAAAAGAGGAAGTTTGTTGTTGTTGTTGTTCATCTTTGGTTTGGTGGTGTTTGAGAGTGAAGGTTTCTTGTAGTACTGAAGCAACCCAGTTGCTGTGGTGTTGTCAAAAGATGCAGGGCCTGTAGCATAAGGCCTTGCAGCTATGACAAAGGTGGCATTTGGGGTTTTGGACTTGGTTTTGAGGAGGACATTGGCGGTTTGACCAGGTGTGATTAGTACAATGTTTGTCCTGAAGGGCTTTACATATACAGCATCAGCTTCCACCACAGTGAGGGTGTGGTTTGCAATGCTGAAGAAGAGATCGTCATTGAGTGCAGCATTGATCAGACGTAGTAGGTAAGTTTTCCCAGGCTTGACCTTCAGCTTGAAGGTATCTGCATGAATTGGGAATGTTGTTAACTAAAAGGATTGAAGTTAATCATTTAGGTCAAAATTTGATCATGCACAATCTATCTATTTTTTTGGTTAAATATGTTTTTAATACCTGAAAATAGAGAAATTTTCTTTTTGATCCTCAAATTTATAACGTCTCATTTTAGTTCTCATTTTCTAAAATAGGTCAGGTTAGTCCTTGCTCTCAATAAGGACTACACGTGGTTTATTTCAGAAAATGGGGGACTAAAATGAGATGTTCTAAAGTTAGGGAATTAAAAGCGAATATTTCACTATTTATAGAGATCAATAATATATTTAACCCTTTCTTTCTCTTTTTGTTATCCTGTTGTTGTTACCTTTGGCTGAGCAGTTGTGGAGAGGACCTGGAAGACCATTTATGGTGTGAGCATCTGAGACATTAGGTGCCAATCCTGTTTGCATTGCTCGGTTGATAATAGTTTCAGTGTCAGCTTTCCACCATTCCCCTGCCATTTTAGCCATTGGTAATGTTTAGATAGTGACATTTAGATGATAAACTTTTTTTTTTAAAAAAAAAAACTTAACTTGCTAATAAGTACAAAGAAGGATTTTAGGACAGAGTTCAAATGCTATAAACTTACCAAATACAATGGGGACTTCCTTGAATGGTTGGGGGAATGGATAAGGTACGTGTCTTCTGGGAAGAATAACAATGGGACCATGAAGAGTTGCTCTTAGCCATGAGATATGTGCATGCCACCACAATGTTCCTCTTTGGCCAGTGACTGTGAAGTTGTATACATAAGTTTGGCCTTTTTGAATTGGACACTGTGTGATATAGGCAGGTCCATCTGCCCAACCACTCCTCAATTGGCGAATACCATGCCTATAATAAGAGATGAAGACAATGCAATAAAGGCTAAGCTCAAGAATTTGAAAAGAGATGATGACAATGCCTAAAGAAATTAACATTTTTAAAAATTAGTCTATGGATTCGACTCGTACAAAATACAGGTCTTTTCATAATAAAAACAGTAAAAAAATCGAACAAATAAAACAATTAAACGAGCTGGGGAGGTGATATATGTCACAATCTAGGAGTTGACATGTGATACAACATGATAGGCCAAAGTCTTCTTTTCTTATATAGTAATTGATGATTGAAAATGCAATTAACTAAAATATGAGGTTTTGTTGTTTAATATACCAATGGATGGTAACATTGTAGGGAACATTGTTAGTCACTTTAATCACTAGCCTGTCTCCTTCTCTTGCTATGATCCTAGGCCCTGGAAATTGACCATTGACAGTCACAATGCTCTTTGTTTTGCAAAGTCTTGTGACATTTTGCATTTTGATCTGCACAAGGGTTAAAAAGAAAAAGATAACAAACACTAAGAGGAGATATATAAAAGAAAAAAAAAAGGATGACATCAATTGAATACATTGTTTTGTTTAGCTTATGTGCTATACATACATGAAACTTGTAGTGCCTGGGGATTCTTGCATGCTTTGCCAATGTTAGCTCTGGCAATATCCAAAGGGAGCACAACAAAAGGAAAATGACCCTCATTGAGAAGGAATGAGCAGATTCCATTGCCCTTGTTTTCCTTTATAAAGTCTTCTGGAGCTCTCTAAAATTAGCCAATAGAACTTATTTGTTATTCCCTTTTGGATTGAGAAAACAAGAAGATGTGGCAGCTTATATAGTAGAAAAGGCATTGGTGGGATTAGATGATTAGGTGATTGAAAATGAGATATTGCAGACCCACAAATGCCCTTTAACAACAAATTCAATGTCCGATCCATCTCACAAGCTTGCTGCTTGGAAATGCTTAGAGTATAGTGTAATTCTCAAGGCACATAGTTCTTAAGAATTTTCTCTAACGGTAATAATTTCAGTTTCCAAAATAACCCTTATTAGACAAGGACTGATTTGACCAGATTTTTATCCATTGCCATAGAAATTTTGTTTTGTCAGTCTTTAATTAGGTATCATAAGCATTATTATAGTTTCGAAACTAATTGAAAATTATCGTGACCGAAACTAAGAGGTATTCTCAATATTTTATTTCTTTATAGTAAATGTAAGGATAAATGACCGGTGGTTAAAAATTACATGCACAAAATATAATAAATTAAAATTTTATTAAATCTGAATCGTTGAAATTCTGATTAATAATTATAACTTCATATATTTAACTTCGGTACTTATAGATTCAAGACATTAACATTTAACATCAACGATTGGATTGTCTATAGAATTGTATGATGTACAATACTACAATCTATCAATTCAACCTATAAGTACAATAAGGAAAAAGATAAAAAAAAAACACAGCTTGGAATATTTAGCATCTTTCTAAAAACCATTTTGTACTTTGATTTTGTACAAAAAGTAAATTAATCTGAGTAAGGAAAGGGATTGAGTATCCGTTAACTAACTGGGTTAGATCAAAAGGGCTTGGTTGCCAGGTGATCAAACTTCAACCTCCTACCATCCATACTTGCTAATTAAGGAAACGGGAAAAATCTCAAATTAAGTTGCTAGTCACACCTTATTGTTCTGTTAGCAGTGTCGGTTGTTAATTATCTTTGTCTTTGTAAAATCTTGTTTGAGAAATCTTACTCCTACTTGAGCTAGGAAGGGCATTTATTTATCACATTTTAGTTGTGCTCAATTGTGTTTTTCAGAACACATTTGTATCTGTTCAATGGATAAGATAATGTTAGGCGAAATAGAAAATGTAGCTTTGAAAGACAATTGAAAAAGGTGGCAACACAATTACACAACAGAGCTCCCACTGATCATCCTTTTCATTTTATGTCATACATTAATTAACTAACTAGAGAGTGAAAAAGTTGCTTTATTTTTTGGGATTCAGGAACATACTCTCTCGTATTAGAGACTATATTGGAAAGATATTATTAGAAAGTGTGTCATTAGTATTTCTCTGTGTTTATAGAGACCACGGGAAAAAAACATGCAAACTCTGTGCGCATGTCTCATAATTTAGAATTGACTCCTCTAAAATAAACAATTCAATTTAGTATGTAAAGTAAGTAATTTCAATCTTTGATTAATAAATTATGACGAGAATATTTACTTTATTTTCACTTTAGAGAAATCAAATCCCATAATTGGTTGAATTCAACGAGCTGGTACAATTAACTCTCGAATAAAATGTAGGTTGGATTTTAAAAATTGAAGTTTAGTTTATATCTGTCCCATAATTTGTGATTGCACCACGTGAATGTACTTTTGAACCCGAACATACCTTTACAATTGAAAACTAAACATACCCTTAGTTATTGCACCCTAGACGTCGCCTTTTAACCTTTCTTCTATTTGCCAAATGTGACAACACTTATATTTTTTAGACGTGCAACTGTAAAGACTAATCCCTTGAAATACTAAGATCTATTTAGGGGATATTGACCTTTTCTAACAGATGTTCTCCTATATACACGGCCTAAAGATCGAACCCTGACCCCAACATTATGCTTAAAGGACCCGGTATCTACCACATATATCATACCCGGTTTTTTTTTTGGAGAAAGATATATCATACCCCGTTGGTATCATAACTTATATCTAATTAACTCCCCAAACCCCGTTAGTATCAGAACTTACATCTAATTAAGTCCTAACAATTCCTACCGATGCATGATATAAACACAGACATACACACTGATTTAAGAAGGGAGTGGGTCTTTGAAATCACATAGTTAATTTTAAAAATACTGTATTATACACCATACTCTTATTTGTGTGTCTGTGTGTGTGTTTCATAAACAAAAATTATTTTTGTCCAGTTCCAACCTACGTACGTTCACTTAAACTATCTATCATAAAATACAGCTCCTCTAATGAATCATGTCCTTTCTTTCTCTTAGTTAGGAAGGAATAATCTTTTGCTAATTTGTCAATATTATTGGGTAGAGGGAAGGTATAGATTTACATTTCATGCATCTAAATTATAAACCATGGATATATCTCTTTCTTTTTTTTTGGGTGAATATATCTCTTAGAAGGCCTAATTTAGAAGAACCTTCTCTTAGAAGGCCTAACTGCTTATGCTTCGGTGCTCTCGTCAACTTTGGGCCTCGTGTTCATAAGAACCTGCAAGTAAATGAAATCCGATAATTAACATACTTTAATTTAACATGATGCTTATTAATTCTACTGTAAATTATTCATCACAAACTAAATAAAATAAATGAATTTGTTTGTTTCAGGTTATGTGTAAGTTACCTTTCGGAGCATGGTGTTCTCATTGATCAAAGTGGAGATACGCTCTTCTAACTTTGAATTCTTGTCTTCCAATTCTTTGGCTCTTGATTCCAAGTCATTCACGTACACCTTTTTTCTTTCACGGGCTTGTTGGGCAGAAACCCTGTTCCTCAGCAACCTGTTTAGTTTGTATCCCAAGTCATCTACACTTATTGTAAGATAATCTTTTCAATTTTTCTATTCAATAGTAACCTTTTGTAGGATAAGAATTCAACAAATTAAATTTGACAATTAAATTTAAAGTCTTATTGAACTTACTCCACATAATAACTTTTCTCCTAAGCATTGACTTTTATTAATTTAACCATTTAAAGTTCTCGTTATGTAACCATGTGTACACCCATCCAAATTGTCCACCACAGAATTTACTTGTATCCCAGTCAAAAAAGCGTTTATACAAAAGGCCCCACCCGTCCCAACAATTATTTTCAGCCACAAAAACAACCTAACATATTAAATATGCAAAAACTTAGGTTTTAATTTAATTGATTTGTAAGTGTACGTGTGAATGAGGGTACCTCTTGAGTCGTCTATACTCCTTGTCAACGGGGTTTCTTCCGCGGCGGCGCTTATTATTACCGGGGAAGCCAGTTTGAAGCTGAGGATCTGTCACATTATTATTGCCGCCTCCTTGATTATTATTTGGATCATTTGTCATTGCAGAATGGACAACACTTGTTGCAGCTTCCACATCCGGAACCGTGAACATATCTTCATCACTATCTTCTGGGGTTTGATAATCAATCAGAAATCAACGTCACATAATACTATTAATGTGCACTGATAGTGAATTGAATTCCCATCAAAGAAACGGATCTTCTGCAGTCCAAAAGTAAATTTCCGATCCAGCACCTCTAATCTTTTTTTTTTTTATACTTTTTATAGTGTTTAGGTATGAATTGAATTTCACTCTCTTTTAGAATGAATGATGTTGTACCCATCTATGATTGGTTTGTATTATGTAACTGATCAAGTTGAATTTTACCTATAAAATTGTTAGTGAGCAAGATTTTAATAATTGTGTATATCCACATATGTACACACACGTTGTTTAATATTACAAAAATGTTACTTTAACACCTGCTCTACCTTCACTATACCTTTTTTTAACTATTCACATCACATGTCAGGTGTACAAGAGGGGTGAGAGAACGGTCAATGTATCATTACTCTTAATATTATAACTCCACCCTTTATGTTTTAGGGGCCACATATCCCCTGTGTATACACACACTTTTCATGAAACAAATTGTTTTTAAATTATGGGAATCCAGCATATATCCGACATATATGTACTATATATTATAATAAGTTCGGATTAGTCTATGTAGTACTATATATATTATATTATAATTATAATTTTTAAAAGATAATCCCCAATGTTTAATAAAAAAATTCTTTTGGTTGAAGAAAAAGTTAAATTTAGTACAATAAAATAATCAAAATTAGTGACCTACCAAATTTGCGTGTGGTACTGTCGGGAGGCATAGGAGGGAAAGAGTTCCTTTGGATATTGCTATTGCTGATCCTATTCCATGAAGAGGAGGAAGAGGAAGGTTGTGTTGCTGTTGCTGTTCCTCCTTCCTTCATCAGCTGCTGAAGTGTTGTGTTGTTGTTGTTTGGTTTTCCCTCTGTGGGTCTTGAATGAGACATCTCTCTTTCTTGCGCTAGCTAGCTGCGTATATCTCTGCTCTCTCTCTCTGAGGAATTTCAAACGGATGGAGCAAAGAGAGAAAAAACAGAAAAAAGGTAGTAAATGTGTGTTTTCAAGTGTTGAGGGGTCTCTTTCTATTCGAATCGACTCATCCTAAAAACGTTGCCTGCTCTGTGAGAAACAACAATGTGATGGGACCAAAGGATTTTGGTTCACAAATGAACACGTTGATGTTCACAGAACCAACACTTTGCTTTGCTCTCTGTTTTCCGTGTTTTCGTACATGAAGCTCTGTGTGTGGAATCAATTTATCACAAACAATAAATTTTATACTACATTTATAAGAAACAAAAAGGTTTTTCTGGTATTTTTTTATAAGAAATAATATTTTATTTTCAAAACAAATTAATTGTTTTTTTTTTAATTTTACTCTTATTAATTATCACACCACTTTGGATTGTCATTAATTATACTATGTCACCTTTAGACATTTAATGCAAGGGTATTTATGGAAAAAATTTAAAACTGTAATATCATTAATGTAAAATAACACATTTCAATGCATTCTTTGGTTTATGTAACTTTAGTATTATGTTTCTTATAAATAGAACCGGAGATAGTACCATTTTTTATATGATATCAATGTTGAGTATTACCAACTAAGCTAACAATAGTTGACTTTGTACTTTTAATCCTAAAAAGTTATTAATTGTTGGGATGACAAAATGGGTCAGTCCATCGAGAAAATCGGACAAAAAACACACCCCACCCCGTCTAATGGCAGGTTTGCGGACCTGTGGGTTGGCGAGTTGGCCCACCCCAAGCCCGCCTAAACCCACCAAAAATATAAAAAAGAAAAAGAAAAAGATCAGAAAAATCATTCAAAAATATTTTTAAAATTAAAATGAAAATCAACCAAGCGGGGCCCGCCAAAGCGGGCACGAGTTGAACACCTCAACATAGGCCTCCAAAAAGGCAAGTTAGGTGGACTAGCCTGTGCGGGCCCAACCTATTTTTCGCTCCGAATTAATATTTGATACAGTCACAGAGGTGTCGATCAACCGGGCAGTCCTCACGGCCAAATGGTAATATAATGTGGTCGGTGAAAATAAAAATGTTATTATCACTATTTTTTTTACAAATATTTAAAAACAGAAAACGAATTGAAAATAAGGTGACATTTTATAATTAAAAGTGAAACTAGAAAATGATGATAGAAAATATTTTCTAAATATGAACAAGCTTTTGTTTTTTGTCTTTTTTTTTCATTTTTGTTTCTATTTGTTTATGTTAGAATTAGTCTTTTTTAATAGAGTAAAATACACTCTCCTGTCCCGAGAGATACTAATATTACACTCCTCTCCGCTTTTGTTTGAAAACACACACTTCTCTCCCCCGAGAGATACTAATATTACACTTCCTTCCCCTCTTGTTTGAAAACACGCACTACCTTCCCTTCAAAGATAAAATATGATAAACCTTTCTCCATTTTTGTAATTTTTCGTTAATGGAAAAGTTAGCCTCTGTTAAAATATTTTTCATTACCATAATATTTTTTTACTTTTAATTTTATTTCTATTTTTGCCTTATTTCCTTTCCCATTCCAATTTCTGATTCCTGAAATGAGAATCACTGTTTCACTGTCATTCACCACCACATTTCACCAACAATGGTTTCGATTTGGTTTTAGTGGAATGTGGTGTTGAACGGCGGTGAAGCGGTCTGATTTTAGAAATCAAAATTGGAATGAGAAAGGAAATGAAGCAAAAACGGAAATGACATAAAAGATAGAAGGTTATTATGGTAATAAAAAAATATTTTAATGGAGACTAACTTTTACGTTGACGGAAAATTACAAAAATGGAGAAAAGTTTCTCATATTTTATAGCTTTAAATTAATTATTTTATGCTATTTATTAATTGTAGTGTTATAATGCTTAAATTTCTTTAAATTTCGTGGGAATAAAGTGAGGATGATAAAATTAATTTTGAACTTTTGTAAACATACCGTTATAATGGCAAATTTTAGATTTACCATAAATATGATCTTACCAAAAAGAAATTACAATTTATTCTTTTGTGAAAACCCTAATATTGTCTATCATTGACATACAAGGTGATTGTTAAAATAATGGTTTATCAGTATGAGTCTGTCTAGGAAAGACAGAGATCTTTGAGGGGGCTTTTTAAGTCTGTCTCTCTTTTCTGGGAACTGTACTGATAAGTTGTTTGGGGAATTCTTAACCTAGGGACCCGATATATACGTGATTAAGATAAATTGGGAAAGAAGTGATTTCTTAATAAACATATATATAAATAGATTGGATTGGATTGGATAAAAGAATATAACGGTAATGGATTCTCGGTGAATCCTACTTTTATAGCATCTATCGAAAATTAATATAACGGTAATGGGTTCTCGGTGAATTCTACTGTTATGTTATCTATGGGAAATATAAATTGGGCATTCAATCCGTATATATATATATATATATAACTTAGTTTAATTTTCAGTGTCTATGGCAGTGAAAATTAGTAAGATAGGCTTTCAACGGGTCTCCTGGAAGATAATTGGTGATTAAGTATTTCAGAAGAGAAACAACTTGATTACGTTCACTTAGTCTATATGGAATCGATTTTAAAGTTGGATATTGATCACCCGAAGATGGCTCTGCCGCCGTGTGATCCTTTCATCTTCGAAAATTAACTAAGCCTAAAATAATTAGCTTTATTTAGTTCATTAAGTCTATATCAAATTTTGAAGAAAGCTGGACACTGATTACCGCAGTTGGCTCAGCCGCCGTGTAATTATTCCTTTATCAAAATCTATCTAAAACCTGAGAACAGATACTTACTGATTTTAAACCGGACATAAGTTTAAATACTGTTGATCTCTTCTCTCTTGATCAATCCTAGGTGGCTCTGCCCCGTTTTGGTTTGTTTAAAACAAGTTAAGAACTTTTAGTTGATATACCGAATCACTTTGATGGGTTGATTTCCTCAGTTCGGCTCTGCCGCGGTGTAATCAATCATAAAACTGAATTATTTAAGCCGAGTCGATAATATTAACCCATAAACGATCAGTAAAAAGATTAATGTTGACAATAATTATTTATTTAAGTATACAGTAAAAGGTTTTCAAGAGATAAAGTGAAAAGGCAAGATAAAGAGATTTTAACAGTTATCAATTCATACAAATAAAGATTTTTATAAAGTAATGAGTTTTATTTTATATAAAGAGATTTTGAAATTCAGAGATTTTGAGAAAAGTGACAATAAAATAGAGAAAGTTTTACAAAGAAAAATTAAAGAGAAAATGGTTTGCAAATTTAGACGGACATTTGCATTAAAGACGATGAGCATACAACCTAGAGGATGGGGTTGAAAATAGGTTCTGTTGGACTACAATTGTTTACTGGGATTATTCAAGTTTTGAAAGTCTCAAATGGCCTTGTCGGTGAATACCCCTGAGCCAAGACAAGTCATATATCCAACTTGGATAAATCTGACTGGCAGATCTATTTCTGATTTGGTATTAAGTTTTAAATGCGGTATTTCTGAAATATTCTCAGGGGTCTAAGTGGGACTCCCTGTTTATTTTGTTAAGTTTATTGCAGTCGGTCGCTCAAATGATGTGAGGTTGAAAAAGTCTTCTTTGAGCATTACACCGGTGTGATTTGAGAGATATTGAAGTGGCATGCATAATTATACTTTGATGTGAGGATATATTTTGTGAATAAGTTGTTTTGCAGGTTTACAAACATAAGGTAAGACCTGTTTGATTGGAATCTGGTTATATGTCTTGAATAATTTGCTACTCTACTATATTGTCTTAAATGACTTGATTGTCTTTGATATTTATGTGTTCTTGATATATGAATTGGGTGCTGTATTATCTGTGTTTTTAATGTACTTGTACTACTCTTATTACCTTGTTTAGAGTTTCACCCTTGCCTACTTTTATGTTGTGTTGATGTATGACTGAGTAGATGGCACATCCTGATACGGGATTGGGAAATGTCCGACACCTTAGCATAGAACCCCAAGGCGGGGATTGTGTGTGGTGGAATATAAATCATCACACATAGTGGGGCAGATTTGTGGGAAGAGTAGAGACCGTAGACAGTGGAGGTGGAGGCCCATAAAACCCACTTCCCATCCAAGAACAGATAATCTTAGATGTTAAATTACCATTACAACAATTGAGACCTTTAGGATCTGGTATAGAAGACATGTTCTTCAACAGTGATGATGATGGAGATAGTGGCGGTGGGAGTTGTAACACCCTTCTTCCCGGAGGGCATTACACTTAAGTAACCAACCCTCTAATGCGGAAATAAAATTTTACTTCTGATCTTTCTTTTGGAAAAATACTGTCAAAAGGTATATTAATTTTCACAAATGGATTTTTCTTTATTGTTATTTTTTTTTATAAAAGAAGTACTTCTGTGAACAGACATCAAACAGTAAATAGCATAGGGAATAAAAATTCATTTATTATTAATAAAGTGTATCATATACAAGGACGTTTTCTCCCAAATAAGAACAGACTCCTTATGCTGGTCAAGCACTGAAAATGCTACAGACTCCAACAATAACCCAAATTTTTGCTCCTCACGTACACGGTTTCCACCGTCTCAATGTACCCTCGTACTTGCATTCCCATAGACATCTAGCGATGACTAATCCGCCGAGCTAATGGTCCATCTATATGAATCATGTTCCAAAGAGCACAAAACATATAGGCAAGGGTCAAAATCACTTTCGCAGTTATCACCATAATCATACAAGTAGTATACCACAGAAATTCATGCAAAAATCATACAATGACCATTTATAGCAGAAATCACTCACATATGCATAATGTAGCATAATCAGTTTAAGTCATACAGACACCTCTTCACACAGAAGTCACATCTCATCTTCACATAGACAACATAGGTCACACAGACACTAGTCATACAAATCACTATATTCAACTTCACACAGAAGCATCACCGTTTCACACAGAAACATATCACAAAAACTTCAGTATATATATACACACAAAACACTTCTATGGGCCCCTTTCTTCATAACAGATTCGACACATAGTCACGAGCACGTAGCCCGCACTCCATGGAGATTACTTTTCCCCAAACTCCTCATTTATTCGACACTCAGTCACGAGCATTTAGCCCGCACTCCATGGAGATTACTTTGTTTTGCACACAGCAGTTGGCACACAGCCCTTTGCACACAGCACTTGGCACATAGCCCAATAAAACACAATCCATAGATATCCAGTCCAATGACAATCAGTCATAGACCCGTCACATAACACACAACATTAAATGGCACACAATCTTTCCCATAGCACACAGCATGAAATGGCACACAGCCAATGAAACAACACACAGCCTCTCACACAGCACACATCATTTAATGACACACAGCTTATGACACATAGCCTTCTACACATCACACAACAGTTATATCACATAGCACTTTTCATGTCACCAAGCATTTACATTCCCCAATTTATATTGTATTCTTTTTTACTTTTATAGCTCACTTAGGAAAAATCTTTTAAAGGAAAACTTTCTATAATTATATTTTTGACCCCAAAATATACAAATTTTCATTTCTGCCCCAAAATTTTTGAAAATTACACTTTTGGCCCAAAAATATTCCTTTTACAAATTACATTTCCACATTCTGTTTTGAAAACTTTCAAAAATTACACTGTTGCCCCTAATCTTTCAAAAATTACATTTTGACCCCTGTACCCTCATATACAGCGTTTTCAGGGCAGAAACTTCACACCTGTGAAAACCCTCACACCCAGGCCGTGAACAGTTCTGGAAACTTAACCAAAAATCCGAAAATTCATTTTCTTTTTGTGATTTGATTCTTTAACCCATTTCCATCATTTTTAAGTATCAAAACCAGATTTTGGCTTCATAAAAGTTGATCCATTAAATTGGTTTTCAAGAAGATAACTAAATTGACATTTAGAGATTAAATTTTCATTGAGAAATATGGTGGTTTAAGCTTACTAATCCTTCAACCTCTCTAATTTATCAATCACCCCACATAGAAATATCATAATCATGCATCTATTAAAATCTCATATCACCAACTCATAAGAAATCTCTTCACCCACACATAGGAAATCACTCCATCAATACATAAGAAAATCACTTGTCAACACATAACAAATCCTTCACCAACACAAAATAAATCATCCACCAACACATAGAAAGTCACTTCACCAATAACATAAGAAAAATCCTTTCACACAAAAAACATAAGAAATCTTCCACCAAAAATATATGTAAAGTATCATCATCAAAGCAAAAGAAATCATATCCAACACAAGCTTAGATGATCATGGTAGCTAGAGAGAGTTTGTCCCTTACCTCTTCCTCTTGCTAGTATATGAAAATCCCTAACTCCAAGCCCTCTTTTTCCTCTTCTTGATTGCCTCCTTCCAAATCAAATATAACATACCCCAAATACCAATTAAATTTTCTTCTCCATGGATAATCTTTAGCACATGAAGAATGAACTAAACATTACCCTAAGCTCATAAACCATGAGGAAGAAAATGAAAACTTAAGCTATGGAGTTCTTATCAAATATCCTAGTAGCTTGATGATCCCAAATTAAGAGCAAAATCCTTGCAAAATTTGAGAGAAAAGTATAGAAAAAGGGTTATGATGTGAGAACAAAGTGAAAAATGGAACAAGACCTTCTCCTCTTCTTCCTTTCCCTCTCGGCCAGCCCTCTCTCCCTTTTGCCTCTTGTGAAGATTTTTTCTAAGCTATTATTACATAAAAATGAGTCATTGGTTTATTTAATCCAAGATTTTTCCTATTGGCTAAAAACCCATGAGTCATAGACACTTGAACCTTCCACACTCTTCCTCATCCTTCTAAGGGGCGCTGAATCTGATCCAAGGGCTGGGTTAAATAATTTTTCACCTTAATCATGGTAAAAGGTAAGTTTTCAAGGTAATTAAATGTGGTAACTTTTGTATTTCATAGTAAAAATTGTCCAAAAATTACCTACTGAGGTAAAAAGCTCTCATGACTCTTATAATAAGCCAAGACCACGAAAATAAAGTGCCAATAAGGTCTTGGTTCATAAAAATGAAGTTTAGAAGCATTACGGTAATTTTTCGGTTTTACCGTAACCCGTAAATTACGGTTAAAATCAACTTTCTCTGAAAAATCTAAGAAAATTTCCAAAAATTATAAATATTATAAAAACACCTTTGGTAACTCTTTTGGTTGATTTTGGATCATTCCCTAAAATTCTGGCACTCACCAGTTCCCCCGTTAAATCTATTCACAGCCTACAGGGACCAAAACAGTATCATTTTTATCCGTTTCTTAGAAAATTCCCAAATAAAATTCTAAAATCCTCAAATATTATAAAGTCCCTACTGGTATCCTCAAATCATTTTTCTGACTCCAATTAGGGTTTCTATATCATTACATTCTTATTCTGACAGTCAAAACGTCTACAGACTTTTCCGTTTGACATTCCACGTCAGCACTAAACTATTTTTAATCTCATCAAAATCCTAATATTGACAATAATCCCCCTTTACTAACACTCTATCTCTCATATTGAAAATTTGGGGCGTTACAATTCTCCCCCTCTTAAAAAAATTTCGTCCTCGAAATTTCGCAGCTACACTCACATTCTCGTCGAAATGAAAACCCCATTTTTCCACTCTTGGAATTTGACAGATCAGTTCATATAAATCATCATTGTAATCTCTCTGCTACCAGCAAACCAATAGGTTGATCAGACCTATACCTTGACCTTAAGCAATGAGACAACAATAATAATTTCATGACTAATCCGATCATCATCCAAATCATACACCAATCAATTACAATTAGTTCAAACACCTTCATACATACATACATACATACATACATACATACATACATACATACATACATACATACATACATACATACACACAATCAACACATTATTCACATAGAAACACACCAACATATATGTATTCATATATTAAATGTTTACAAACATTCCTATTAGGCTCCACACCTATAGGATGTCTCCAAAAGATTACATACCAACATTAACTGCCATAACTTAAGTCTAATAATAACTCGCATATCCTTAGCTAAAACACACCAAACAAAACAACGTATGTCCTAGGCTTCCAAAACCCCGTAGAAATATCTCACTTATTGTTCCCAATAGTCATTTTGCTTCCACAACCGTCATATCGTAAATTTTTGCTTTGTCGAATTGCATCATGGTACATCTGTTGCAAAGCCGTCAAATTGTAAACCGTTTCAGAAGTCATTGGCTTACCCGCCTTAGCACTATTTGCAACTGACTCCTCCTTCACCATTCGACAATCCCTAGCAATATGCCCCATCTTTCCACACCTATAACACAACATTCCTTTATGTGGGCAAGCATCGGCCAGATGACCTGGTTTCTTACACTTATAGCACACTCGACTATCACCCTGGCCATTCAAATTAAACCTTCTTCCCCCACCAAAAATAGGTGTAGCATGGCGATAAGGTTGTTGATTCCCCTGTGGTCTATTGTAAGGCTTCCTCTGGTCATACTCCTCCCTTTTCTTATTGGACCTAGACGGTTCATAGTCCTTAGGTTTCACTTCTCTCCCTCTCTTGGTCTCCTCAATCATAGAGCAACGCTCTATTAGCTCACTAAAATCATTCACCTTCAGCGGTGCCATAGCCTCTCGCAGATCATATGTCAACCCTTCTTGAAACTTCTTACATTTCCATGCCTGGTCAGGATGCAATTGGAAATACGGGAAAAATTTGGAGAGTGACTCAAACTTAGCAGCATACTCCCCAACGGACATCTCCCCTTGTGTCAGGCTCAGAAACTCCCTCTCCTTACTATGACGAACATTCTCAGGAAAATACTTAGCAAGAAATCGCTCACGAAACACAGCCCAGGTAATGGCTGTCCCCCCAGCTACCAACAACTGGCGTACCCCCGCGCCACCAAAACTCAGCATCACCCACTAGCATGTACACAACAAATGTCACCTTCTATTCATCTGTACATGCCATGGCCTCAAAGATCTTCTCTAATTCCTGAATCCATAATTCTGCTCCCTCGGGATCATAACCCCCCTTAAACTGGGTCGGTTTAGCACGACGAAAGTCCGCCAAACTTTGACCATTTCCCTCTCTCCGACCCACAACAGCTGCCATCTCTCGGATAGTATTTGCCAAATCCCCATCATCATGGTTCGCCCTTCTTGCCATGGGTTCCTACAAGGCAACCACACAGGTAAAACCGATCAGAACCCATCCAAGAAGTCTCACACTTTAAACAATCCCACACAGTGATTTCCCATACCTCGCGATGCATCAGTGGAGGGGGAGCAGAATGGAAAAACAGGTTAAGGTGAACATCAGGCTTTAGGAGGGGTCAAAGTATAAATTTAAAAAATACTTTTCAAATTTAAAATATGGCCCCAAGGACCAAAAGTGACTGATTTTCAAAAGATTAGGGACTAAAATAATATTCTTGGTATTTGAGAGACCAAAAACGAACTTAGGCCAAATACGAAGGACTAAAAACATATTTAAACCTTTAATTTATTACAAAGTTGTTTTATTGTTTTCAATCTATTTTCTGTTTTTAAATGTTTGTACAGTGTGAAAACAAAAAAAATTTCCATTGTTTCCTATATAAAATTTTTAAAACAGAAAATAGATTAAAAACAATATGACAATTTTGTAATTAATTAAAAATAAAAATAGAAAATAAAAACAAAAAATGACCTCTCAAACCAAATGAGCCTAAATTTTTTGATATTTCGAGAGACTAAAACAATTTTTTATAGGGTGAAAACAAAAAAGTCTATATTATAGGGACTAAAATATTATTAAAACTTTTTTTATTCAAAAAAATCTCTTTTTTTTTTGTCGTTTGAGGGATTTGGAAAGGTGAGGGATCGAACCCCTACCATTTAGTATCACCCCAGCTCTTTTTTCCACTTGAGCTATGTTGGGGGATAAAGAAACCTCTTTTTAGAAGTTGGTATGTCTGCCATTTTGGCCATCGATTTTGGTTTCCTGTACTCACTTAACATGCACCTGCACACATGTTATATTTTTCCAAATTCAAAAATCAACTGCCCATTTTCTCTCTCCGCCTCCTTCATCTTCCACGCCTCACACCATTATCGACCAGCCACCGTCGTCGTTCAACGCACCACCCACTGCAGCCACCACCTCTAGCTAGCGCCACTCCCTCATCTCCCTTCCACCTCGCAGAGGTGTCCGTCAATCGCACCATCGCAGTTGGAGAGGATGGTCTGCGCCACCGTGACCAGCTCGAAGATCAGCCTCTCCACAGCGGGGTCAGGGTTGGCGCCGACGATGACCGTGATGTGGCGGATGACGGTTGCGGTTTACAGAAGCGGTGGCGGGAGTGTGCAGCGATGGGTGGTGGTTTGCGGGCGGTGGTCATATTGAACGAAGACGGCGATGGAATCTCAGTAACAGCAAGGGCGGTAGAAGGGAGCAGCAACGACGGTAGAAGGGAGCAGTACTTGTATTGTTGAGAGACGATGACGTGTTTGTGAAGTGGAAGTGTCAAATCAAATTGAATGGGAGTTTTTTTAAATTAGGGAAAGTATATAGTGTGTGTAGGTGCATGGTAAGGTGGGAAAGGAAATTAGGGAAAGTATCGTTGAATTCGAATCTACTTTTGTCGTGCCATATAGCAGCACTGTTCTTCAAGACATTTCTCAAGGATTATTGACCTCAAAAGGAATTCGTGCCCATATACGAACTCTAGGAGGAGTCCTATATATTACTTTGCCTACATCATAGATTCATAATATGATTAATAGCAATTGTGCATAATTAAACTCAAAACTATGTAGATATATAATTCTCAAGTCCATAATGGATTAAAAATAATTAAATTAATGTTGAGATTTGACATGGGATATTGACATGGCCGAATGGACATTTGTAAGTATAAATGTTGAGAGTATTGCCTATATATTTCACTAGGGTCCTGCTGCGTTTCAAGGAGTCTGTTAGTACGGATGGAAGTAGGTTGGGTTGAGCTTTGCCTAAATAGATTTAGTCTGTTTAAAAATTTTAAAGCCTAAGTCTGGCCTATTATCTGTCATAGGCTTTTTTTAAGCCTGACATGACCTTTTTAAAAGCCTAATTTGGCCTTTTAGCCTATTTAAAGATCCGATTCCTAATAAGACATTCAAATAAGTTGTCCGACCTTCAACTGAAAAAAAGTAGTCTAACATACTCCTAAATAGGCTAATGAAGAAAATCTCTATGTATAACAAATTATAAAATATGATAATTAAATTCAGTCTTATTTATGATAGAGACATAAGGGTGAGTAAGAATAAAATATTTTTGTGATAAAACCTCTAAATAAATCACAACTTTATCCTTCAATAAGCTTTATAAGCTTGAGTATTTATGTAGGTGAACATGTGTTTAAATATTTAAAATGTAAATAAGTATATAATTTTAATATATTATAAAAAATCTAATATAATAATATTATTATAAAAAATTATATCTATGTCTACTTAAATAGGCTGGTCTGTTAGGCTTAAAAGGCTTTTTAGACGGCTTAAGCCTAATTTTTTTAGCTAAATAGGCTTTGAAAAAAGCCTTGGCCTGATATATTTCATGAAAAAACCTGGTCTGACCTAGGCCTGATGTAGGCTGGGTCATAGGCCCCTGTCGAGCGGCCTGGCCTATTTCCATCCCTACCTGTTAGGCATATATGTTTTTTGAATGTGCTTTTTCTTATTAGGTTTGGCCGTTGATCTTGGCTTGGATGGGGTTAGAAGGGGTGACTCATAGTGATGGTGTTTCTCACTTCTTAATTTGGAATTTATGGTTATTAAGAAACAAAATCATTTTTCAAGAAAGGGTATCAATATTTTGGCACAAATTAAGGTTGTATCTTGGGGGTGGTTTATACACGGAGAGGGAAGACATATGAGTTTATCTTTTTCTGATTGGTATACAAGTCATTTAAGTTACGTTCGGGCTTTATGTTGAGCTGGATTGACCGATGTTATATAGGTTAGAGTACCTCTTGTTCTCCTTTTAACACAGTTTTATTTGCTTATAAAAAAAAGTATAAATGTTGAGATTTCACTGTGGTGTAAAGAATGAATCATGTTATTAATGTTCATTGTTATATATTAACACGAGATCGAAATTTGAATGAGACAAGGACGAGTTTGGTGGCTGTTTCGTTTTCATTTTCACATATTAATCTTATTGATTACTTTGGATGGCCTGAACTCAGAAGTTTTTTTTTTTTTTCATTTTACAAAGAACTACTTACATTAAAAAAAAAACTATACATAACCTCGATATCGTGCTTAATAATGATATTGATGATTTCACTAACTTAAAGTTTAATTCTAATCACTTTGCCTCGTATCAAAACTACAATCACTCTATCAATTTGTTTCAAATTCATAATTAAGAAAATTAATTAAACTAATAGACATGAGCAAGATCAATGATTATAAATAATGCAAGAGCGCAATACATTTATATTTATATAACCCTTTTAATTAGATTCATTTTCTAAGCTCATTTAATTTGAAGAGCCAAGGCATGGATTGTGCTTTGTTGAGAAGTATACTTTTCTCCAACGACGAAAAAGCCATGGATCTTTGGGTGAAAAGTTGAAAGCAAAGCCAAAAGTGAGAACGATTAGTTACTATTTATTTTATGCGCATTTGCTAAGCATCCTAAATGCATGCTTTCACCCAATCAAGTACCACGGATTGTGAGTCAAGACTTGCACTCTAAGCATTGGATTTGAAGATTAGACAAATTCATAAGAGATAAGAGATATATACTTATCTCATATTAATGATATCTTTGACATTGACAATCATATATACAACAAATTATTTTTTTTGGCACGGCTTTGATACTTAATTTGGAGGAAAAATCTCGTTTGATATATAGATTTTCTCCAGTACAATCACCCATTACGAGACATCAAATGCAAAAGGAAAAATTTTCTCCATTGTCCAAACATTTTCTCAAAATAAATGGGTCTTAACTTTCGGTGCATTACTACCATGCTACGTTGCATACGGTACGGAGATATGGCATTTTAAAAAAAAATTAAGCTATGGGTATGTCAATATAATTTTTGAGTCAATGTAATTTTATTTTCAATGTAAATGTTTAAGAGTCAAGGACGAGTTACAATCATTCAAAATGTTATTCTTTTTATTCAAAGAATAAATAAAATATAATGTTTGAAGATTTTATTTATAGTACAGTACTCTATAATTGTCATTGAAGACTATATAGTTTGTTATCCGTATATGCAGTACCATACTTCACATTATTCCAATCAACATGTCAACTTATACTTAATCTAAAGTGCAGATCAACAACACTTCATTCAAAATTGACATGGAGGAGTCGTTCTTTTCCAATGTTTCCAAAAGGAACTCTGCACTACAAGTGCTTTGAAATAATCAGTTAATGCTATATATTGAAGAAACAAATTAAAATAATGTAATTACTTTTCCATCTTCAATGACTCTACAAGCCTTTAATCATAACCTCAACTGCTAGTACCAAGTCATATTTGCACTTTCCCTTTTCACCATTTCTTACACTAAATTATTTTTCTATGCTCAACAATTTGGTCACTCTACCAAACCAAGATCCTTTGATGATTTTCCACCTTTGTGTTCTTTTCCCTTCCTTCAAGTTTTATCATGTCTCTATCATATATTGTGGTCATTCTTTTCAGGATCAGCTAATGATGATTATGTCAATTCTCAATACACAACTTTGACACTACTTTTATATATTTGTGTGTTTTCTTATTCCCCTTGGTTCTGTAAAAGAGAAACACAACATTTGGGGTTTATAGTATGCATCACAATTCATATGGATTTAAGAGATTCATGGGCTGTCTTCTTTCTGTTTTATAGCTTCTTGGTTGTCACTTTCTCTGCACAAGATGGTATGTCCTGTACTTATATACAAAATAGTGTCATTTTTATAAGCCTGTTTTTCCTTTATGGAATGTTAACTAGGAAATTGCATGCTCCTAATTCCTGGGCCATTTTTTTTTTCTAAGTTCAATACTTGTTGGATCTTAATGTCTTTCACAAAGCTGATTATATTACAAAAATACCACTTTTCAAGGCTAACTTATTGTATATAGTTTTTAGTATTTCTTATAGAATTTCATGAAACAGGTTTCTTGAGTCTCTCGTGTGGTGGAACAACCAGCTTCAGTGATTCATCTAACATCTCATGGGTACCAGACACTCCTTACATAACCACAGGCAAGACAACCACCATCAATTACAGTGATGGTTCCTTCTCAACAAATGTCTCAGCTCGGTTCTTCCTCAATTCGGGAGGCCGCACGTGCTATAGGATACCGGTGAACAATGCAACTAGTTTGGTTCTTGTGAGGGCAAAATTTGTGTACAAGAACTATGATGGACTTGGAAAACCACCTACTTTCTATGTTTCTCTTGGGACAGCTATTGCTGCTAAGATAAATCTTGATAAAACTGATCCTTGGACAGAAGAGTTTCTTTGGGAAGTCAACAAGGATACACTGGTATTCTGTTTAAATTCAATTCCAAGTGGTGGTTCTCCTGTAATCTCTTCACTTGAAATCAGACCACTTCCTAAAGGGTCCTACACAAATGGCAAAGCAGATTTCCCAAATAAGTTACTTAGGATGAGTTATCGAATTGATTGTGGCCACATCAATGAGTCCATACAGTAAGAACCATAGCATTACTTTAAATTTCTACAACTTTTGGTGATTATTTAAGGGTCCATTCACTTTTGTTTTCATTTCCTGTTTTCACTTTTAATTATAGAACTGTCACTTTGTTTTCAATATGTTTCCTGTTTTCAAAAATTTATACAGGAAACAGATGAAAAACAATGTGGTAGTTTAGTAATTAAAAGTACACATAGGAAATGAAAACAAAAAACATTTTCTCAAAGTAAACAAGCCTTAAGGTTGTCAATAGTCATGTTTCAGCTTGTAAAAATACAGATACCCTGTGGATCCATATGATAGAATATGGAATGCTGATAGAAGTTTCACACCTTTTCATCCTACAACTGGATTTAAGATTCAGAACAGCTTCAATCGATCCAATATTGTGGAGGAACCACCGGCTGCTGTTCTTCAAACCGCGAGAGTCTTGGCGCGACAAAATATGCTGACATATAACCTCCCTCTTGATGGATTAGGGGACTACTACATTATCCTCTATTTTGCTGGAATTCTTCCTGTGTTCCCCTCATTTGATGTATTCATAAATGGAGATATTGTAAAATCAAACTACACAATAAAGAGTTCAGAAATCAGTGCTTTATATGTTACAAGAAAGGGGATCGGCAGCTTGAATATAACACTAAGGAGTATCAGCTTCTACCCTCAGATCAATGCATTTGAGGTATATAATATGGTTGATATTCCATCTGAAGCCTCCTCCACCACAGGTACCTCACCACCTTTGTCTTAGTATACACTATTTTTCATTTCCACTAAGGCCCAGTTTGGATAAGCTCATTCATAACTACTTTTAGCATGTGTTTTTTAGCTAACATCTTCTCATAGAAGTTGAAATTAACTTTTGCTCTTCACATTTTTTAAAAGCTATCTTTTTTAACTTCTCCAAAAGCACCTATCTATCTATTAATGACTATTTAACAACATTCCTTCTTTTGCATATATGAGACAAATAAGAAGCAAAATAAGACTAACTTCTCCATAAGTCAAAAGCTAGAGCTTTTACATCCAAACAGAACCTAACTATAGTTTGTTTCATTACCTAATGTTTGTTCAACTTGTCTTCCAGTTTCTGCAATGCAGGTTATTCAGCAGTCTACTGGCTTGGATCTAGGATGGCAAGATGATCCATGCTCCCCTTTCCCATGGGATCACATTGATTGTGAAGGAAACCTGGTTTCATCATTGTGTGTAAACTCATTACATTCTTTTATGAGTGAACCCTCTACTTGCTCCTCCAAAAGATGTCACCACACTATTTATCCAAATTTTTTGGTTAAATCTCTCAAGAGAGTAGTGTATCACCATATTAGTCCTCAAAAGATTTTGTCACTAAATTAGTCCCTTAAAGATCTAAAGTGTCACTATATTTGTCCATATAGAGAACTAAGTGGTGACAGAAAAAGATAAAATTGGTGAGTATTTTATATCCTTGAGTGATTAATTTGGTGACATATTATTGGAGGAATAATGTGGAGACACCCTAATCTTTAGAGGACAAAGTAGAGTTTTGTTGTTTTTATTTATCTATACGGTGATTCTTTATCACATCTAAGATCTAACTAACTTTAATGGAATTTTTTCAGGGATCTCTCAGACATAAATTTGAGATCAATTAGTCCTACATTTGGTGACTTGTTGGACCTTAAAGCATTGTAATTTTCTTTTCTATTAATTGGACATAATCCATATATGTATTGCTCATATTCTGTCTTATGTTGATAATTGGCCTTATCATTTATCAGGGATTTGCACAACACATCACTTACAGGTGAAATTCAGAATTTGGGAAGCTTGCAACATCTTGAAAAACTGTAATGCTTCAAGAAGAATTACCTTGAACTTAGATTTTCACTTCTAAGCAAAGATTGATAGTGACTACTCAAACTTGCAGGAACCTTAGTTTCAATCAGCTAACATCCTTTGGTGTAGAGCTCGAGAACTTGATTAGCCTTCAAATATTGTGAGTTTCTTCTTTATCAAGTTTTCAGGTTCTGCTACAAAACTGGAAGTATAAATAATAATATTTTTTTCTGTCTCAAAGCCAGAACATAGATTCAAAAAATGATATTAATTTTATATTCCCCTTTTTTCTTTCCCTTCTTTGTTTTCTTTTTCTCCTCTATATGAAGAGACTTGCAAAATAATAGTCTACGAGGAGTAGTGCCTGATAGCTTGGGAGAGATAGAGGACCTCCACTTACTGTAAGTGAGCAACACAAAGGCAATCCTTTTTCCTTTTCATGTGAATTTAATAATAATGCACTGACAATATAAAAAGATTTTACACATACATTCAATCATATCTGAGCATAGTGTCACCTCGTAACATAATTTCATAAAATATCTATACGAAGATCCACATTGTGTGATATGAGTAGACATCTGTGCACCACTTTTTTATATTGTTAGTGCATAGTAATTAAATTCTTCATATATTGTTTCTATTTTATTTTTCTGTTTCCTTTTCTAAACTTGTCATATGATATTACAATGTTTTTCATTCTGCAGGAATCTGAAAAACAACAAACTTCAAGGACCACTTCCGCAGTCTTTGAACAAAGACACTTTAGAGATCAGGTATAGGTGGTGCATAGGTATATCCTTAAAAATTATGCACATTAATTAATACCTTGATCTTGTGCAGAATATCTGGAAATCTGTGCCTGACTTTTTCCACAACCATATGTGATGATGCATCAAACAATCCTCCAATTGAGACACCACAAGTGACTATAGTTCCCCAAAAGAAGCACAAAGGACAAAACCATCTAGCATTAATACTTGGCACAGTTGGAGGAGCTTCACTTGCCCTTGTCTTGATATGTCTTTCAGTATTTATATACATTGCTAAAACAAGACATGAAACCTCACACACAACGAGTATGTATTATTCTTTGAACATCAAGCCTTTATATTTAGCATTTCTTTAATGTCTTAAAGGGGATGTTATTTTTGGCTATTAGGGGAAGAGACAGATATGAGGAACTGGGGTGCAGAAAAAGTTTTTTCCTACAAAGAAATCAAAGCAGCTACAAGCAATTTTAAGCAAGTCCTAGGAAGGGGAAGTTTTGGATCTGTTTACCTTGGAAGGCTTCCAAATGGGAGATCAGTTGCTGTCAAAGTTCGGTTTGATAAATCCCAACTTGGGGTTGATTCTTTTATCAATGAGGTTCATTAACTAAAATTCTTCTTGCATGTATCACTAATGCTTATAGAAGTATAGCTGAATATGTAATAGAACATGTGCATAATCATAAATGACACTGAAAGTTATTATCTCACAAGAACTAGGCCCTGGGATTCTTCAGGGCCAGCTGCCATATAACATCATGCTAGGTAGGTTCTAGGGTGATTGCACATGATACTGTTGACCTTCTCATGCTATAAGCATATTTTAGAAGTCGGGTAGTTTTATAATGTAATGACTCTTTGACTGTTTCCCTCTATCAGAATATATGCCTGCATACTGTATGCCAAACAAAATCACTAAACAGTACTGAAAGAAAAAGAATCTTCTCACTATTTTACATATTTCTTGCTGGGAATATAATATAAAACCATTCATGTATCTTTATCCAAAAGCTTAAGCTTTTAGGATAGTTGGTTCATGGTTCATGACATGGTATCAGAGCCTCTATGACCAAGTGGTCCATTCTTCTAATAAAATTAAAGCTTAATTGTATTTTTGGTCCCCCATTTATTGTGATTGAGCGATTTTGATCCCCACTTTCTAGTTGAGCAGATTGGGTCCCCCATTTTTCGCAATTATTGAAATCAAGTCCCTCCTCGCTATGTTGTAAAAATTGTACTGTATAGTGACAAAGGGACCTATTGTAACAATTGGGGAACCCAGTTCGCACAATTAGAAACTAGGGACCAAAACACACAATCGCGATAATTGAGGGACTAAAAGTGCAATTAAGCTTAAAATCAATTCGATTTCAGCACTGTGTAGGTGGATTTGTGCATTGTCCATGCTTCAAGGCCAAAGGGCTCGTGTGAGGGGGCGTGTTAGAAATATGATATAAAATCATTCAAGTCCAAACAGCTTAAGCTTATAAGAAGATAGTTGGTTCATGACGTTTTTATAAATGAACAGATCCTTCTAGTACATTATCCTGAACCATTTAAATTGTGTCTCTAGTTGTGAGAAAAATGGTTCTGTCATAAAAGTTCTCTTTTCAACTTTCCAATTTGTTTTGCCTAATTTCTTCTTTCATATCTTTCGTTGCGCCTAGATTCATCTCTTGTCGAAAATCCGCCACCAAAATCTTGTGTCTTTGGAAGGATTTTGTCATGAATCAAAGCATCAGATATTAGTATATGAATACTTGCCTGGTGGATCCTTGGCTGATCACCTCTATGGTACTACTTGCTTTAACACAAATATTAGCTAGTTCATCTCATTTTGCTTCAAAGTAGTAGAATTTTCTGTTTAACATTGTACTTGTATTCTCTTTTTGATTAGGTGCAAACAGCCATAAAACTCCCTTGAGCTGGGTTCGAAGGTTGAAAATTGCAGTTGATGCAGCAAAAGGTAACTACATTAAGTTCTAAACAAAAATTAATTGAGCTCAATTCTAAAAAAAAAATATTAATGTAAAAAAAATAGTCATCCTTGAATAAAAGTGTAAAACATTTTTAAGACACTGAATCAGAATTAAATTCGCAGTAATTATTCTAGTCCAAAACATTTTTTACACATTCTATTGTTTAAGTTAGTTTTTTAAAAAGTCAACACAATTTTCAAAAGGTCATTGATTTATGTCTAAGTTGACTTTTTCAGATAATGAATCAATGGTAGAGAATGTGTGCGTGTGCGTGTGCGTGTGCGTGTGTGTGTGTGTTTTTTAACAGGGGAAAGGGATTCGAACTTGATGTAAGGGCTACAAGTGCTAAGTGCTACTAATTGAACTAGCACCCCTTGACTAGTAGAGAATGTGTTAAAAAGTGTATTGTTAGCAAGGTAGTCAGAACCGGATCGGTTATTGAACCGGTGAGGGTAGGGGTTTAAGGTTCAGAGGTTCGACTGAGGTTCAACCAGGATATAATTAAATAATATTATTTTAAACTCTAAACCCTATACAATATTGAGCAAAAATTAACATAAAAGTCATAACTTTATAAAAAAATAAACTTTACTACTAAATGTCATAATTCATGACATAAAATATTCGAAATTATAAATAATTGAATCTATTTCTTTAAAAAAATAAAAAAATTGAAAATTTTGTTTTGTTTTGTTTTGTTTTGTTTTAGCAAAAAAAAGATTTGAACCTATCCAGCCGGTTTTTTACCGATTCTCGCGCAGGCAGGGTATTAGGGGTGTTCTGGACCGGACAGGGGTCCGGTTTCCGGTTCGACTGGCCGGTCCAGTTTTAACTACATTGATTGTTAGTATTTTTCTTTTTTTTTTTTCTTGGTTCTGGATTACAAAATGAGAAGTAGCCCCCTCTTTCCTTAAGATTATGCATGATATTACTTTTTAGTCTATGTAATATAGACTTTTTCTGGGTTTTAGTCCTTTCAAATCTTTTAGCTTTTAGTCTTTGAAATATATAAAATTATTTTTTTTTGTCGATATTTTTTATTTTAGTCTTGTAATATTTGTTTATATTGAAATAAGTCCCAGTAATATGTAAACCATATTAATTTTAGTCTTTGGAATAGGGTCTATATAAAGACTAATTTCAACATGAAGAAATATTACAGCAACTAAAACCAAAACAACAAAGACTAAAAGAACTTTTTTTTTTTTATATTTCAGAAACTAAAACAAAAAAATGGAAAAAAGTTTGCATTACATATACTAAAAAGTTATTTAAGCCATTATTTTAAAATACAATAAATCGTGTCTTGAGCTCTTTCTCCTTTTTTGTGAAGGACTGGATTATTTGCATAATGGAAGTGAACCAAGAATCATACACCGTGATGTCAAGTGCAGTAATATCCTCTTGGACATGGATCTGAATGCCAAGGTCTGTGACTTTGGCCTCTCTAAGCAAGTAACCCAAGCAGATGCAACTCATGTCACCACTGTTGTCAAGGGAACTGCTGGGTATCTAGATCCAGAGTATGTTATTGAAGTTAATAAAAAAGTTTATGGTTTCATGGTAACCTTATATCATATTTAATCCAATTTTCCATGCACAGGTACTATTCCACCCAACAGCTTACAGAGAAAAGTGATGTATATAGCTTTGGAGTAGTTCTTTTGGAACTCATTTGTGGAAGGGAACCATTGATCCACTCTGGGAGTCCTGACTCATTCAATTTGGTGTTATGGGTAAGCCAGAGTTCCTTCAATTGTGTCCACCACGCAATAGCTTGAAAATTTTTCCTCAAGCATCACATATTTGATAGGAATGACAATTGCCACACACATCAAGAGGTCTTCAAAATGGTTGTAGTGGGGCTTAGTTTAAGGTGGATATTTTTAGGTTCTAAGTTCACTTTACTGGAGTTAAAAGATGCACTCTAACTATTCTCAATATTTCCTGTTCAGAACTGTACAGTTTCCCACTTTTTTTTTTGGTTAATTACACTTTTCCACTTTTTTTTTGGACAAAACTTTCCCACTTAAACAACCATCTTCTTTCATTAACTCAACAAAACTTTACATCTTGGAGAATTGGGTTTTTATTGGCCTTGATAGACTTACATGCTCAAGCATATTTTACCTTCTTCAAACTGGAAATTTCCAAGTTATATGCCACTATGCCCACTTGTCTTTGTGCCCATTCTAAACCATGTTCACCTAACTTATACTGAAATGAATAGTATGATTTATAAAGACTCTAATCTGACAAAAAAAACCGGAATCTATAATCAAACTAGTCACTAGACCCGACCAATACAAAGTACATGTCTTTGTAGTTGAAAATGAAAAGAACTGTAGGGGTAACACATGTCACAATCTGAGAGGTGACATGTGTCACAACCTGAGAGTCCATGACCTAATTTTCTATAATAGTAATTGAAATGATTGATTGATTGATTGATCATTCTTTACTGCCCTATATTTCATGCATGCCTACAATCTCCAGTGTTTGTTTTTCCTCTTTCCTTTCACATTTTATATGAGTGGGGTCCTACACCCGGGCCTGAGTGCAGCTTAAGATAGGTAAGAGACTGTGTAGTGGTAGCCTTCTGGATGTACATCCTGCTTGGTTATTGCGAGAGTCTCGACTAGAGTTTGATTCTTTTCTTGGGTATTGTCGCTCTTAATAGTTTACCTATTGTTGTGGCAATATTCCGAAATTGGATCCTTGGCTCTAGGGACCATGTTTAGAACTATACAACTACCCTATGGGAGGAGTCACATGCTAGAAAGACCTATTGACTGCTCAGTTAGGCAAAACCCATGTAGGCCACAAAGGGAGCATACCCTACCCCTTGCGTTTTGATAGCATCATATTCTTCAAGAAAGAAAAATATTTATTCTTCATTGTATTTCACATCATATACATTTTCATTACATCCAAAAATTAAAAAAAAAATCAGTTTTTCTCATTGCATTTCTAGGCAAACATCATGCATTTCATGTAGAAAAAGTCAATTTGTGCTTTAGAGCACATTAGTAATCCATCATTGGCATTCATACATCATTTGGCATCTTGAATTTTAGTTCATGCAAACACACGCATCATTTTTCCAGCATGCATGCATGCGTGCGTCATTCTTCAAAGAAATAAAACGGAAAGTTTCCTTTCCTCAAAGTTGAGTTGTCGATTTTAATGCATATTTTTCTTTGTAAAAATAAAGTGCATTAAAATAAATAGGCATTTTCAATACTCATCATGCTACATGTAGGGCATTGCATTGTGACAATATAGTGTCTTTGCATTCCCGACATGCATAAAAAAGTTCAAAAATAACTCATAATTTTTTTTTGCATCCTCTTTAAGCGTGTCTCATCTCATGCATCTGTTACCTTTTAGTGTACAAAATTAAGTGGTTTATTTTGCTCTTTCAAACTTTCCAACTGCAGGCCAAGCCCTATTTGCAGGCTGGTGCATTTGAAATTGTGGATGAAAGCATACAAGGAACTTTTGACCTGGAGAGCATGAAGAAAGCAGCCTCCATTGCTGTAAAGTCAGTGGAAAGGGATGCATCACAGAGGCCACCTATTGCCCAAGTATTGGCAGAGCTAAAGGAAGCTTATAGTATCCAGCTCAGATTCCTTGAGTCTTGTCAAAAAGATAACTGAGATTTACAATTACATAGATCAACTACTGTGGACTGCCAAAACAAGTTTGATTCTAGCGGAAGAGGGACAAAAGAGGGAAAGATCTAATCAAATTCCGAATAGGAATTTAGTAAATTATTCTACACAGCTTCTCAAATTTAATACTATAGTCTACAGATGAGTATTTATTCTGAACAGGAAAAATGAGATTATATGCTTTACTATCTGTTTTAGTAAGTAACATGTCCAATGTAGTAACAATATTGTGGCAAGACTAATAAAACAAATTGTCATTTTTGACATGTGCATCTGTAGCAGTCATCATTAACAAGGGTTTTCCTGGCAACTCAATAAATCAACTGCCAATTCAGAAGAAGTTCCTGCTTGGGTGCAGAAGCTCAGCTACTAGCTTATGGAGAAGTTAGTGAAGTGCAAAGTTGATTTCAACTTATATGAGAAGCTATTAGTTGAAAAACTAATAAGTGCTTATAGGAAAATTTATCCAAACAGGCTCGAACTCCTTAACAATTTGGAGTTTTATTTACGAGAAACCTACTCTAACCTAGTGAGGACAAGTCACATGTTGTATTAAATACAGTCAAATCCCACAAAGGAAATTATTATTTTTAAATTATTTGGCATTTACAAAAGAATCCTCCTAACAGCTGAACACTAGCCTAGTAAATATGGCTAATCAGACATAGGGATTGATTATTGCCTATAACACAAACTGGTCCAAACCAAGCTCCCTAAAAACTAGGTGATCTGGCCTGAGTAATATATAACCAGGAAAAAAGTTCAATAAATGGATGAATTAACTTTAACAGGTCATTTATCTGCATATACAAATTAGGAATCAATGTTTCTAAATACTCTTACAAAGCCTTCCAAGGACTAAGAGAAATATTGCTGCCTGAGATAAAAGTATAAAGCAGTTGAAGCAGCCGCAGCATATGGGAAAATAGTCCAAATCCCCTGTACAAAGGAAAAGATCAAGTTTATGTTTACATGTTTAACTAAACAAGAATCTCATTGTTCAAAAAATCACATTATTAATACCACTACAGTTGCGACAGTAGCGAGAGCAAATATTGGGCGTTCCCTCAAAAGGAATCCTATTCCAAGCTGATAACATAAGAAAGGGAAAAACTATGTTAGTTACCAGTTACCACATTAGAAACTGGCTGTCTTCTAATATTTAAACAAAAAAGAAAAAGAAAAACTATATTATTGAAGCCATCATTGACTAAAGCAAAGAAAGACAATATAAATTGCATGAATGGAGTAGGAAACACGCATGTGCGCATGCACACATTAAAATTAAAAGAAAAACATTTTTCTTGTGATGTTCCTTGCTTCATATTCACCTGAATGGGAAGTGTGAACAGACCACCACAACAGACCCCTGCAAAAAAACACTCAGGAGAAATACCCTGCACTTGAAGAAATGCAGTTATCATTATCCTCATATATCTTCAAGCAACAAAGATACGCAAAAACATAAAAAAACCAATAAAAAAAACAAAGATTGTAAATCAATACTTGCTTCAACGTCAAAAACAGCAAATAGTCAAACCATATTCACTATTTGCTAGCGCATCAAAAAGTTTCAAGAACTAACCAAGGCTCCTGCTAGGAAAGCTGTAGGGTTTCTCACTCCAAGAGATAATCGTTCAACTGCCAAATGTAAGTCACAAGAACATAATAAATCAATAAAAGAATCAAGTGCAACTTTGACATGGAAAACTATATACTTGTACAGAAAGACATGGGTGGGTTTAACACAGAAATGTATTTACAATTAATAATGCTTTGATAAGTTATTTCGGTTTTCCCAATTTCTTTGTAAATCAAAGCACCTGCTTTGCACATAAAAAGCTCTTGGAGCTTACCAAAACCGACGAGATTGCCATACTTTTGTACAACATTTGTGATCTCCATAGCCTTCTCTTTGCCAATTCCTAACTATTAACATCACCAGAAATATAATGTTTATAAATAGAAGAAAAACACTGACAACTAATTGGAAATCACAGAGAATTTTAAGCCTTAATGTGAAGCATCCCAAGTGTATAAATCTGAACCTAACCAATTACAGTTCAGAAGGAAGTATGTAGAACTTACCCTTGAAGAAACATCACCAGATACACCAGACTGTCTGAAAAGCTTCCCAAAGTAAAAGGGTATCAGGTCACTAATGCACACTCCCCTGAAATGTAGAGTTTCCAAGTGCAATATACATTCTGTGACCAACAAGTTCTAAAAACAGATAAATCGCTACACAAAGTAAATTGACCGGAATCACCAGTAGTTTTTCATTGAATGTAAAACAATGTGTATAAAAGAAATAAATGATGGTTAAGATGGAGTTGTTAATTACCAGTAAACCCATAGAACCGTTGATATGATGTATGAAGCATTCCTTGAGAAAGATTCAGCAAATGAATGCCATGTTCCATCCAGAGACAGCAGTCTTGCTATTGATATACCAACCTAACCAATTTCTTAAAGAAAATTTAATGTTTATAATAATAGTGAAACCACTAAAAGTGTTCTCATTATAGAAAGAATTACAGTTAGAAAACCAAGAAGCAAACACATGAGGATGTAAAACAGAAGTACCAGTGAAAAGCACAGACCCAAATATTTAAAGCCTCTTCACTAATGAAAAGTCCACAACCTGCAGCCATAAGCAACCAGAAGTAGATCCATCTGCAGGGAATTCAGATTCATACAGGGAAGCACGCATGAAAAGTATACAACATAAAATACTCTATATTGTAATATGAAGAACAATGCTATCACTTAAACATAAAAACTTTAAATTTTCTATTCAGAGAAATCTACCAATATTATTTATAATAAAAAAAAACATACCTCTTATACCGGGTTTCTTGAGCATGCACGATATATAAATGATCCAGATCATACAATAAATACAGAAATTCTGAATCATTCTTTCTTATTCTATTATATTGTGTCCATGTGAAGATACTAACTCCACATTTTCAGAAAAGTTTTCTGTTCTGTCAGAATGATATTCATTTAAAATAAAGTAAAAAAAGGGGGGAAATCTAGTGACCTGAACATATATTTATATTTAGTACATCGGTTCAGCCAGCCACTCTTGAATGTAGTTCATGATACCTTATCATGCCTCTAAATTATCTCTCCTTGTCCTAGGATTCCAAACAAATTAGTCTGAGGCAAAACAAAAACAAACAAACAAAAAACACTCCCTGTCCATTTCAAAAACTAAATCTTTACAAACTTTGGCACTAAAATCATAACACTATAGTTTCCATTCTGATCCATTAAATTTGCAGCCATCTAGAAACTCCAGCAACATATACTTCTGAAGCATCACTTTTCACTTCAAGACTTCCCATCTTACTGCTAATGAAATCACTCAATGAAGCCTAATTGTATTCTTCTTCCAGTTTACATCTTATATAATTTCAGATGTTCAAAGCCCACCACAAAGCCATAATAGGCTTAAATAAAAGGTTTTTTAGATGGCCTAAAGTCTGACCTTTCTAGCTAAATAAGCTTTTATAAAAGCCTTGGTCTGATTTATTTCACAAAAAAGTCTGGCCTAGCCTGGGCCTAATGTAAGCTAGGCCATAGGCCCTTGTTGAGTGGTCTGGCCTATCATATTACTTACATGGTGACCTGTTTGGTTCCTGAGTGCTAGACCTATTTGCACAGATGAGTCCATGTGACAGACATGGCAAACAACAATGAGAAATCTTAATCTACATTCTAATTTCTACAACAAACATGCAGCCATACAATGAAGAGATTTTCCATAAACCAGTAAGCAGTTATGTGATCCTCCAATTTGAAATCATTGCTCAACTCCAAATAAAAATGTTTAAATTCAGAGTAAGGGAAGCACGGGGTACCCTGGTGCATATTCTGGAAGTATAACTCTGTATCCGAAAACTTTGAAAGCAAAACCAGCTGCGGCTGGGGAAACTGCCGAAGAGGAAGAACCTTCCGATAGTATCTGCAGGCCAAACGTTGATCCAAGAATAGGCTGCTTGCCAATGGATGCCAATGTAGCTATTACAGCTATGCCCAATGCAATTGCTATCATAGCCAGGAACGGGATCTCCGTCTTGTTAAGCCCCTCTTCGCCGTTTATTTGCACCTCATTACTGCATCTATCTTGTGTATCTGGTGTATCTTCAGATTTTAAATCCTCACAATTTTCCTCACCTTCCTGTTTAAAGCATCTAATTCTGCTTCTGTAATGCAAAGGTCACTTCATTATTTTGAATACAACGCAATAAACTAACACAGAAACTCCCCAAGAGGGCCAAAATCCGAAACATCATTCTGGAGGGTATATGATTATTTGTTATATAAACAAGCTCACTTCTTTTTACAGATGCAACATAGACTAAACATAAATAAACGACTACTGAATCTTCAAGCTTATAGTTTTAATAAAACATGGCATTCAACAAAAATCAATGAGCTTTTATAAAATATAGTACTACGCATTTATCTCAGACATCCTAGGGAAATGTTGTAATTAATATGAGTAAAATCTCTTAAATATGTCTAACCATGAATGACATCAGCCCCAGTATAAACAGCACTAGTGTTAACCTAGTTTGATTATGCATTGAGGTTGGAACTGAAGATAGAAGTAAATGGCTGCAATTGCATGGATCAAAAAATTAAAGTCAAGGACTATATCAAATTCTTAATGAATCCACTTAGAGCAAGGTATGAATGAAAATATGAGAAGTGAGAACCCTTGCATATTTTCATATTTTGCATTACATCTAGGCTAAAACAACAACAACAACAACAATAATAATAATAAATTCATTTAAAAAAGAGAAAGAGCAACACAAAAAGTCACATTCTGAATCTAAAATGCAACGATCTCACTAAGAGAAAAAAAAAATGCAAAGTTTTACCTGAAGAGGTGAGGAAAGTGGGCACTTATGTTATAGTTTGAGAACAAACTGTGACGGAGAGCTAAGGAGGTAAACTGTGTAATGGGTCTTCTTGGACTTCTACAACATCTGATTAGGTTGGTTGCGGGAAGGTTAACCAAAGACCCACGTGGGAAAACAGCCGTTACAGACATTGTTTTGTTGGAGCTCACACAGCTCCACTCCTCCAGTAACTGCCTAGCATTGAAGTTGAAGACATTGCCACTTGTGATGAATTAACGGTGGTGGTGGTGATGATGGGTTGGAATGGGGTGATGATGTAGAAGGACAGAGATATGAAAGGTGAGGTTTGGGTCCATGTGGTTGGATGTGAATTACCCATGAGAAGAAAGGCAGGAATATGCCTTATTAAGTGGTGGCATATTGCTAAGATATATGTTTGTCATGACCCATACACCATTACATGGGTAAGTTATCAAATTCATGTATATTATTCTTTGGAAGATTTTAAACTTGAAAAAAATATTTTCAAAAATTAATGAAAAGAAATAGAAAATAGATTTTTTTTATGCATGAAATTCCCAAATTGCCCCCAGCTCTTAATTACGAAATAGAGCACATGGAATGCATGTGAGAAATTAGGTAAGCGATAAAAACCCACAACGAGACCCACATATTAAGGTTCATTTGTTTTAGCTTTCCAGGGGCCTAGGACACTCTTTTGTTGGAAGGAGAAATTTCTCCTTCTCACATAATTGCATCGAGAAGCCAAATTTCGTTCATTAGAATTTAAAACAAACACACTACAAGAAAGCAAACTAGGAAGGCCATACAACCTTTGGGGTCAGCCCACAATCAAATTCCAAAGGAGAACCAAGCTGCTATTGTTTTGTCACTCATATGGCCATGCTGCTGCTACTAGGTGTTTGTGGATCGATTTGAATCAATTTTTAGACAAAAATCCATTCAATCCAAAGATTAAAATATGTGATTCGGTTTGGTTCGATTTGGGTTGTTTCCTTAAAAAAAACTTGATATAATCTGATTAGATGTGGTTTGGATTGGGTTCGATGATTCAGTTTTTAGTGATTGTATATTTTATCATTATGTATATTATAGTTTCAAATACCGGTTGAAAAAAGTCATCTCAACAATAATTTATATTCACTGTGTATTCATACAACTGTAATTTTTTTTTTTGAAATATTTCAATCATACAAATTCTCTCTATGATACTATTGTGTTTCGTAGATACTTGAGATGAAAATATATTGAAACAGCAAGGAGTCAAAAGGAGAAGAATAAAGAAAGCAAAATAATGATAAAAGTTTTTAACGCCACTGCCTCAACATTCAAATATAAAGTGAGTGTCACATAAGTCTTTTAGGCCACCATTACAACATTCAAATGCACTTCATAACTTACTCTTAGGCCCTGACATTCGAGTGAGTATTATAAGCATGTGATTTGGTTCGGTTCCAGTGAAGTGAACCTAAAACAGAACCAAACCAATCGAATTTAGAAAGAATGATCCAAACAAATCCAAAAAAAAATTGGTTTTGTCAGCTTTTGAATCGGTTTGGACCTGAACACCCCTAGCTGCTATAGGAGAATGCGACAAAGATGCGCAAAAAGACGAGGAAGAAAGGATAAACTATCACATGCAGACTTTGAAGAAGAAACAACAGGGTAACAATGTAAACATGATTGATGAGTTTTTTTTTTTTTCTTCTCAATGCCTTAAGACGCATGTTGTTGCAATGGGGGAGGAGACATTACGTTTTCACATGAGCATTGGAGGGAAAGAGTTGTGCTTCCACTTCCACCTCTCGTTCACTATGGGAGGGGAGGAGTTTGATGATGGCTGCAAATGTTGAAAACATTGTGACTCCAGGGGCGAAGAGGATATGATTGGCGTCCAATTCTCCCAATATTCCATCATGGTAAGCCTTTATAAAAACATTTTATTCATTGAGAAGTTAAGGGCATTATTTGGTGGGCATGATAGAATAAGGGTTGATAGTATAAGAATATGACAAGATATGGAAATGATAAATTTGTGTACTATGATATTATGTGTTTGAGGCACATGGGATAATCTAGCAAAAACAAAAAGGAAAAATCTGACACTCACCACCTATGCTCTAGCACTAAACTTTTGAACTGATATACCAATAGTAAAGACAATATGCTTGAAATTTCTAGAATATGGTAAAAGAATGTGGAGGCTTCTAGGGTGGACTCTGGTCCACCGGTAAACCATACTCAACCATTACTTACAACTATTAGATATACCAGATGTTGACCCACACAATGCGCAGGAGAATTTAATGTATTAATCATGAGGTGAATTTATATATGAAATTATAATTAGAGAATATGTTTTTAGTCTTGATAAATAAGAAAATGCTCATTTTTTATCTTTCAATTTTAGTCATTTCATTTTGGTCTCTCGTTTTCTAAAATAGACAACATGCATGTAGTCTCTCAATAGACCACATGTAGTCCTTCAGAATACCCTCAATAGAGAATACATGTGGCTTATTTCATAAAATAGAGAACCAAAATGAAACGTTTTAAAATTTGAGACCAAAAATAAATATTTCCCTATTTACATGTACTAAACGTATATATTTAACCCTTTATGTTTTTTTATAGCAATAGGTTTAGATTAGAGGAGACACATCCATGTGTAATCCAAGATTCGAACCTAAGTTACAGCTAGTGTGAGCGAAAGGTCCAACTATCTATGCTATGTTATTAGAGTTAAGTATAAAAAATGATGTATCTAATAATAATTTAATATCTTTCGAATTATTATAAGCAAAGTTTGTGGCAGTACAATGAAAAAGAAATGGTGGTTTTTTTTGGCTAATATAACGAGCAAGACATCTTAATTATTATACAGTTAAAAAAATTGTGACTTTTGATATAATTTTTAATTTGATTTTTCCTTTTATCCTTTTTTATTACAATTTTTCCTTTTATCTTTATTTTCTTATTCTCATTACCATTTAAATATTTCAACAAGATAAAGAAGAAATAATTTTATTTTTTTGATCAATTATGTAGTTTATTATTGTTCATACTCTAATAGTTGTGTACTCTCTCTCCAAAAAATATTAACTACAAAAACACCTTTAAGAACTCTATATATATATAGTGGTTTTATCATGTAATTACCAAATGATTCATGTGTTGACCAAAAAAAACCAAATGGCTCATGTGGTGCAGTGGCCCTATTGTTTATTTGCACTCATTATGATCATGAAATCTTAAAAATTACAATTTTTGCATTTTTAGAAACATCGAATTTCTAATGCCACGTCAACACACACCAATGTCAACGGATAGACCAAAATTGCACATTTGAAAGTATGTGGACCAAAATTGAGCAATTAGAAATTGGGGGACTAAGATTGTCCAAACACTATACTAGGGAGACCTAAAATCCAATTAAGCCTTTTAAAAAAAAATATATGCTATAGTTACCCTTGATTGGTCCATGAATTTTGGTTTCTTTGAATAGTCTATATCCTTAAGCTTCGTATACAAATTTGCTGTCTTTGTGTGTGTGCCTCATATTGCAAACATTAGTTTACAAACTATATCGCAAAATATGGCCATCATTTAAATCTTACTGGAATGGTACTCATTCATTGATTTGATATATAAATAACCATAGTACATAATTGAAATTCAACTAAATTATAACCATTGTTTCAATCTCATGGAGATTTCACATGAAGAAACACTTGACTTATAATCTAGAACAATTCTTTTTCTTGAGCTCTTGATATTCCAAGAGCAACGTTCAAACGCATAAAGAAATTCCTTTATAGGAAAAATCAAAGGATAAAAAAATTCACTATTTTTCAAAAGTTTGGCAATATTGTGACATTCTTGAGTTGAATACAATCTAATGAACTTTTCTAAGCCATATATGCACAAATATACAAAATTTTTGTGAAACTAATTCATAGGCTTGCAAAGATCATTATGCCAATGAAAGAAGGGGCGCCTAAATTTAATGTTATACGAAGAAAAGGCTTCTAGCAATATCATAATTTAATAGTAAGCACCAAAACATGCAAGGTTCAATCTTCGTTTTTCCTTTTGGTCTAAATGCAAGGTTCAATCTGATATTGGCTATCCTCAAGTTAGGCCATAATGGACTGGTAATAGTCCTCCACTTATAAAGAATAATATAGCATCCAACTAACTATATATCAGCCTGCCCGTTTCATGTTGTAACACTAACATTCAAATCAAAGGCATAAATTGGCAACACACAAATCACATTTTTAATACAAGGAAAGTTCTCATATATCTTTTCACTTCTTCCAGTGAAATTCTAGTGTGAAAACACTGTTTTGCCTTGCTAATCAAAGTTACAGAGGTTGTGAAACCGTTAACAATTGCCAATAAATAATCATTCAAGAATACAATCAACCTAAGACATCATAAAATATACTCACACAATCTCTTATCATAAAATGACAATAATTTTAAAACGACGTACATGGTTAACAAAAGTTCAAACAAGTAAACCGTACGTCAAGGACTAAGAGGAACTTAATTTCATCAACAAATCGAAACCAAGCTTTCAATGTAATGCCAGGGACCAGACCACAGTATTTCTCCGGTTGTTCCAATTCGCTCTACTTTATTATCTCTCCAATTATAGATAATTGCCTCGTAGGTCGTGAGCATTTTGTAGTACATTATCTTCTTAATTGCCAATATCAACACTTCACCATTCTCTGGAACGCATAATGGAAAAAACCATGGAGAAGGATATTTCCGGTCGTATTCCAAGTCATTTCCTATTTGGAGATTCTGCAAGTAACTAAATTTAAGTAATTGAGTCCAAGACCCTTGAACTCCAAACTCTTTCATCTGCCATACCACAAAATCAGTTCCCTTAAAATCATGATAAAAACAAAGGCAATCCATCAAAACCCCAATAGTTGGCTCTACACGTGGCACTTCATTAAAACCCTTAGGCAGCAGCAACTCCGTGTACGTCTCAGTCGACAGATCAAGCGAAAGAATCACAAATTGCTCAATAGTAATATCCTTGCAATCATAATTACGTCTGAAATTGTGAAGTGCCAACCAGTTAATAGTGCCACTCACATACGCACCTTCATTCAACCCGGCAAAGTTACCTTGAAGAGGAATCACAGGGAAACTTTGAATATCTCTCCAAATTTTATCGGCCAAACTGAAAACTCTCACCTTCCTTATCCATGACTCTTCGTCATCGTCTGCATAACAATGCGCATTATACATCACCACCTTATAAGTGTCCCTTGAATTATCATAACCAAACGCGTACTTGCAAATAGACACCTGAGTAGTGGGATAAGAGTACCCGAACCCAAAGTATCTAGAACTTACCCTGGTGGCTGGGTTCCATAAGCAGAACCAGTAGTCATCAGGAGGACAAGCACCACGCAAGCAGAGCATACCATTGCAGGAACCAATGACCCTCCAGTAGTAGTGCTTCTTGTCATGGTACTTGTCGTGCTTCCATCGGTACTTGTAGGCAACGACGGTACTCGACGGGTTCTCAAGTAAACGACGTACGGGTATCGGTACGTAGCTCAAATCAATGTAGCGCAGCGTAGCATCGAGATAGTGTTCTAGTAGGAGGTGCGGGTTTCGTGCCGATCTCTTGAGGTGCATTTTCACGAAGAAGGGATCGGAGATGAGTGTGCTCCATGACTTGCTCACGCATCTCAGTCGCATCAGAGTTTTCACTGCAAGCCACGATAGGATCTCAGTGATGAGTTCGTCGGAGAAGACCGGCGATGGAGCGTTGGGATGGCATGGAGACATAGCTGGTGGGATGAAGGCAATGTAGTGATGCCAACATAGAAAGTAAAACCCCAACACAAGCCACAATGTGCAGCTATATAAAGCAGAAGACCCTGCTCTGCTTTTCCTCGATCGGGTCTGAAAAGTTTAGATACTAAACTATTCCTACCTTCAGTTTCATTATATAGAAGGAGAGATGGGAGCAGTAGAGTCAACAATGAATTTCTGTGAAGAGTTAACAAAGTAACGGAGCAAGGAATTTTTTATTTGAATTACTGAGTTTGACATGGAATAAATTGTCCATCTGGAATGTTATACTCCCTCCGGTCTCAAATATAAGAAAAAAAATACATGTATTTGGACCATTATATGTACTTTTTTTCTTATATTTAAGACCAGAGGGAGTAATAGGGAGGGGAACAGCAAAAACAGTACGTAAGGGTACTGTTTGTAAGTTTTGTCCTTTCATTAATTGTAATGTTTACTTTGTTTTATTATTATTATAATTATTATACAATACAATACAACTTGTCTATGAAACAATGGGTAAAATAAAAAATCTACAGGGTATTAAAGAGATTGTTCTTTCTGCAACTAATAAAAAAGATAATTTTAGTGTTTATAATGTTGATTTCTTGGAACAAATTAAAACTTCAATCTTGTGAGATAGAAAAATGAATCAAACAACAGACAAATTTCTGCCGTAGAAGCACAATCCAATTACAAATCAAGCAAAACGATTTTGGAACCTTTGAAAGCCTCTGTTGGACTTGAACCTTGTGACTCTTGGTATAATTCTAGGAGCATAGGATCCTCTACCCTTTCATTAGTATTAAACATTAAGAAGATATTATAGTAATGTAAGTAACTAAAAAAGGAGAAAATTAGGTAGGTCATGCAATCCATGACTATGTAGAACAACGAAAGGTCAGGAGTAACAACTTAAACATATTGAAGCCTGAATAAATAAAACATATTAAATAAACATACATAAAAAATTAAATGATAATGTGTATTTTTTATATATTAATCATCCATTTCTTCAACCTATCTTCAATGGTTCCATAAAATGTAAAATATTAGAGATTAGAGATGCAAAACTTAAGTCTTAAGGTAGTGTTGAGAATATTCTTATACATTTTATCAAAAAAAGGAATTTTTTTTTGTTATTGGGAAGGGGGAATTTGGAGAGGGGGAAAAGGGTAGAGCTGGCAAAATGGGCTTAGCCCGCCGGGCCGGCCCGAGCTCGCCCGAAAAAACACCGGGTTTGGACACACAAATTCGAGCCTGTTTTTAATCCGGGCTTTTTTGGCCCGGTCCGACAAAGCCCGAACCCGTAAAAGCCCGAGCCCGAAGCGGGCCGCCCGAAAAACATAGGCCAAAGCCCGAGCCCGGCCCGAAAAAAGCCCAAAAAATATAGGGCTCGGACACACAAATTTGAACCCGTTTTCAATCTGGGCTTTTTTGGCCCGGCCCGATAAAGCCCGAACCCGATGCGGGCCGGCCCGAGCCCGGTCCGAAAGCCCGAATTGCCACCTCTAGAAAAGGGGTGGGTGGAGATCGAATCTCCACCAAATGAAAAAAGGAATATTCTTATATAACCAATTACTGCCCAAACTAATAGAATAAAAATAAAGGGTGTCATTGCATCCCTCTTTCATTCATAGAGCTCTTTTCTAAATTCGAGCCTTCGACTTTCATATAAACAAACAAAAATTATTGACCCATCATTCAAAAAATTTATTGTAGTCCTTTTCTCTATATATATATTATTTTCTCTGGTCTAAAATATAAGTAACATTGTACAAAAACACATAGACTAAGGAATGCTTTGAAATTTGATAATCTTAATTAATATTCACTAGTTTCAATTTTTTTCCAAAATTACCCCTTTGATGTCTCTCGTAAATATGAATATTGCATTAAATGAATGGTATAATTGGAAAACTAGCATTTAATTTATATAAAAATTGATGAATGTTGCTTATATTTTAGACTAAGAAAAAATGTCTTTATTGCTTATATTTTAGACTAGAGAGAGTACTTTTTTTGTATTTACTAACTCTGTCCTTATATATAAGAACCTATACAAAAAAAATATAAGTCCCTTTTTAAAAAACTGCTGTATTAATTATTTTTTGACCAATATATCCCTATTTATTGTAAACTATAATTTTTTTTTTAAAAGCTATTGTAAACTATAAATGTTATAAATTTTTCTCTCTCCCGTGAGGATTGAGGAAGTTTAAGAGATAGTGGGAAGAGAGAGATTATAATTCACAATAATATTAAGGGAAAGTTAGGAAAATTATGTAAATTACTGAAAAGTTTAATGCTACTAATTAAATTAACTACTTTCTTAAATAGTGTGAATTAGTTAAAAAGTTCTTATCTATAAGAAGATAGTATTTTTTTGGCTTAATTGCATTTTTGGTCCTCCAGTTATTGTGTTTGTGCGATTTGGGTCCTCCAGTTTTCAATTGTACGAATTAGGTCCCTCAATTATCCCAATTGTTGCAATTAAGTCCCCCTATCACTATGTCGTCCAATTTTTAACATCTAGAGTCTATGTGGCACACGTGGGGATTGATTTTACACTAAATCGGGTCACCTTGGCACTGAGTCGGGACATCCTGGCACTGATGACATGACAAATACTCTCAAAAGTGAAAAATTTTAAACAACATGTATTGCATCATGTGTTCCCCTACTTGCTTTGAAAAATATTTTGGCTACCTATATCATGCCAAGATGACCTGATTTAGTATAAATCAGTCCCCACGTGTGCCCCGTAGATTCCAGATGTTAAAAATTGAACAAAATAGTGACACAAAACTTGATTGTAACAATTGTGATAATTGAGGGACCTAATTCGCACAATGGAAAACCGAGGGACCCAAATCGCACAAACACAATAACTGGGGGACAGAAAATGCAATTAAGCCTTTTTTTGGGTTACATAGGAAGATAGTATTTAATAGAGCATGAGAATTCCATTTTTAAAAAAGAATTAGCATATTCATATTTAGGAAAAACATGAAACACTTGTGGCTAAATTAGTTACAATAAATACCATTTACAATATTAAAACAACAACAAAAAGTAATTTTCAAATGCAATAGCCCAACCAAATAAGTTTAAATTCCGCAAACTTGTTATGTTGTAATTTTATAAATATATACTATCTACTAAAGTCCTGTTTGGATAAAAAATTTCATAAGCATTTCTAACATGTGTTGTTTAACTAATAACTTCTCATATAAGTTAAAATTAACTCTTGCTCTTTATTTTTTTCAAAAGCTATCTTTTTTAACTTCTCCAAAATATTTATTTTCCTCTTTAGCATATATGAAAAAAAATTAACTTTTTTACAAGTTAAAAGCTGGAGTTTTTGCATCTAAAGAGAGCCTAATACTATTTGTACTTGCACACCCACAGAAACATCTTGCAGGAACAATCATACCTTTCCATGAAAGACTGGTAACAACTCTTGAGGAACATAAAGATTGTCTTCATCACTTCACTTGTCACACATACTGACAAGGAACCATAAATTTACTTTAAAAATGCAAATATACATATATGTATTTATTCTAAAAACAAAACATATTGAGATCCAACACTCAAAGGAAACAAAAATGATCATTGGACACCCATAGGTCATTCTACCACTTGAGAGAGATAGGAATTAAGAGAGAGTAAAATAATAAATGTGATAGATAAGTGATGTGATAAGAAGATAAAGATAAAAATTGATAAAGGTGTTAAATGAGTGTTAAAAATAAGTAGGTGTTTAAATATAATTGTTCAAAAGGAAAATCCAGCACTGCCTATCTGCCTATGCTCTAGAACCAAAGTGTTGAACTTATCGAGAATAAAACAATGTGCTTTCATTTTTTGTTCTTTTTTTGGATCAAATTGTTCTTTTTTTTCATATATTGAAAAAGTCCAAAGTACTTGGGCCAAAGACCAAGCCCAATGGTTAGGGAAGGCTACATCAGAGACCACGTAGGGTCACAACAAATAACTGATTCAATATGAGCCATGGTTGACTAATGTGTGCAGGATATTTGACATGTGTGCTTTTTTTGGAATGACAAAAGGTTATGGGTGTTTTGACCAAAAAAAAAAAAAAAAGGTTATGGGTGTCCTATATGGGTCAAATCCAACCCACTCAATGATATCCTTCATGTTTGTATCTTTTTTTGATATCTTTTTGGTGTACTAGGTGTAGTTTACTTTTCTATTGTGCTTTGACTGTTTTCTTCTTTCTTTTTTATTGTTTTCCTTGTCTATAGTATGTTACAGCTTGGTGTAGGTTTTAGCAGCGGGTCTTGATTAGGATTGTTGTATTTGTGACTCTGCTTATGTTGTTTTCCTTACTATAGATGCTGTATGGCTGTGGTTTTTCCCTTAATGAACTCGTTCATGTTGAAAAAAAAACAAGAAAGATACATACTCGCTTCTGACACACAGGATCAAGGGATACTCTAAAGGAAATCTAAAATTATTGACCAAAAAAAAGGAAATCTAAAATTTGATCCCACAAAAAAAAAAGGAAATCAAAATTTGTTGAGAAACTTTGTCAGTTGACAATTCCAGCAGGTTATTTTCTCTCTATTTTATTAATAAGAGATGCATAGTTTTAGCACAAGAGATGCAAATTGTATGTACTACCTTAGTGTGATCTAGCTGTTATAACATAGTACATTGGAAATACCAATATTTTTTTACTTTAATTTGAACAAAAAATAACAGTAAATATTTAACAGGCCAATATTACAATTGCATCATAGAGTTGATTACATGCTGGTAAGTTCTCTTATTATTACAATTGTAAAGAGTTATTTTCTTCATTTTAAATCATGTTGAAAATGTCATCAACATCAAACATCAAATTATCAATATGTTACTATTCTTTAGATAACAATCAAACCAAATAGCAATCAAAATGAAAACTATATCGGAATTCATTGTCCAATATATTGTCCAACAAAAAAAAGAATCAAATATCAAATAGTGTTTTTTTCTCCTTTTTTATATTAAAAGAATTAAAAATTGCAGTTGCCTGACAAGTGCGTACCTGTGAAACTTGGATGTTGAATCTTTGTGCATAAGAAATAGTGAGAGAAAATTCTGCATAAAGCAAAAGAATATGAAAGCATTTCACTCTCAAAATCCTTTTATTTTTGTGTGAAAGCCACAACAAATAGGAGGTATGTTTTGGATTCGCCTTTCATTTAATACTTTTATTTCATTTTTATAAATAACAATCAAAATTTCACCTCAATTTTTTAGAAAGCCACTTTTGCATATCATTTTTAGAAAAGCCATACAACATTTGGGATCAGCTCAGAATCAAATTCCAAAGGAGGACCTAGCTGCTATTGTTTTGTCACCCATATGGCCATGATCTTGTTGTTTTTTTCCCCAATAGACAAATAGATAAATATTAATAAATTAGAATGTTACGTACGTAATTGAGAAAGATTTGAACACATGATCCCTTCCTTAAACTATCAAACCACCTTAACCTTGTTGATTTATAAGTTCTCACTATCAACTTTGTATCCCACTATGGAGGGACCTGAGAGATCATAGCGGAGGGGATGGATGGACCATATCTACAACTCCCTTATGAGGGACATTTTCGTTTTGGACAACGATTGACAGCTGGATTTTTTTTCAATAAATAGATTAGTATGTTATGTTAGTGAGAGGATTTAAACTTATAAGATCTTTATCACTCCAATCTCTATTTCTATCCTTGACCCCCCAAACCACCTTATCAGTTCTTATAATTGTATTTAATTAACTCCAAAAATCCAAAATCAAAGCTACATATTCTATAACAATATGAAAAAAAAATACTCTTTCAAAATTAAAAGATATCATTATTTTATGTTTTTTCATCGGAAATATTAGTGTTATCATATTTGAAAATTAAATAATTTCAATTATCATGTGATTTTGTTATAAATTGATAAACTGACATTTGAACTACACTACTCCTATGCAACACATAAATTTGTGCATAAATTGATAAAAATAATTTAATCTAATTAAAGTATATATACATATATCAAAATTATAAAAAAATAATTTAATCTAATTAAAATAAACATATACTTAATTCGATATTAAAAAATAAGCCATAAAATGGCATTAGCTTATCCTACTTTACAATAAAAAACCCACTAGAAGACACGATGGGAGTCACATCATACTAGACCACTACAAATAGAGCTTCTTGTTGGTCCCTTATGTGAGCCATCGACATTGACCATGAAGCAGCCAAGAAATGGAGGCTCCCATGCAACATTTATATCAAGTGAGACACATTTTGTCCCTTGATAGAGTTAACCCAGCAGCGTTAGGAATGAACGTAACTTGATTTAAACCGCAAAACAACTACGCCCCAAGTTTGGTCTTGGTCATACATGATGAGATATGTGTAAAAAAAAATTTACACTATCTATATATAATTTATGAAATTCAAAGAAATATCTTCGCAAAAGTTGATTTAATTAACAAAATCTATCAGCACAAAAAAAAAAGAGTTCGGCAATAAATTTAAATTGCATTAACAAAGCTTAACAATATGCTGATTTTCCGATATTTATTATATAAATCAATAAGTAAATAATGTCATTGCTTGACAAACATCATGAATATAGGACTCACTTTAAGCTTGCCACCCTTATTATCCAATTATATAAACACGATATTAGGGATAGAAATGAATTAAAAAATACATATAAAAAATTCAACAAATTAACATAGATGAGAAATAAATTGTTACAATTGTCATCATAATTTGCTTAAAAAAAACATTTGAATTAAGAAGAAATTATGTATTCTTCGGTGCCTGCAAAATAAAAACATGAAATAAATTAGAATAAACGCTATATACAACTCAAGAATTGAGCACTTCACATCTCACGCACCAGTCAAATACCAGAAATGGCATTCCATTGTACATTGATGGAAATCAACCTCTAATATATTGATGAACCACATACTTTGGTCCAATCTCCCATAAAATATACAAATATAGAGTTATGAAGGGATTTTTGTTTATTCATTTTTGTGTCTTGTTAGTATTTTCTAGCAACAAAAAACAACCTTTGTAAGTTAGCTAGGTAGAAGAGCACCCAAAATGAAAATTTAACTGAGCACCCAAGAAACTATTTTCTGCAATTTTATTCTCACTCTGTTTGAGAAAAGACTTGTTCTTTCAAGAATGGCACGATATGCTTAGTGTTTACCGCCATTGTGCAAAGCATGTTTTAGGGGGAAAAGGAAAAAAATAATAATGGAAGGGAATCCTCAAAACCACAATATAATACTAGATTCAGATTAAAATAGTAAAAAAAGAGGTGTTCTATCTATAACTGAACAATCATTAATATTACTAGAGTATAGTGACTTACTATTGAACATTATAGAAAAAGTTGAACCAACAACAAACAAACAGGTTGAAGAAAAAAGTCCCAAACTGTTTGCATTAATAAAATTATATTGCAGTTAGAACACCAATCAAAACAGGGGGAATCCTCAAAAGCTCAATATAGTAAAATATATACTCACACAATCTCTTATCATAAAATAACAAGAATTTTAAAACAACATACATGGTTAACAAAAGTTCAAACAAGTAAACCGTCAAAGAGGAATTTACTTTCAACAAATCGAAACCAAGCTTTCAATGTAAATGTAATCCCTGGCACCCCACCACCGTTGTAAAAGTTAAATGTAATTTAATTCTTTTGTTTCTGAATAGTTAGTTAGACAGTTCAGTTTTTCTGTGTCAGTTAGACAGTTCTTTATGTTTTTAGATAGTTAGTTACAGGTAGTTAGAAGTAGCTATTAGCTATAAATAGCTGGTTTCAGCTTGTAATCTTTTCAGTTGAGTTGAATGAGATTCATGCTCACTTTGAGCTTCTCGATCTTTCTCTCTTTTTCTCTTCAGCTCTCATCTTTGTTTTCTCAGTTTCATATGGTATCATCGCCCTCGATCCGGTGGTTTTTCGCTTCCGTGGTGGTGCTTCTTTGATCCACTGTTTCTTCTCTTTCCTCCTTCGATTCACTATTTGGATTGCTTCTTTTTCTTCTTCAATCTGCGAATCAGATTGATCTTTTTTTTTTCCCTTCTCTTTCATCTATGATCTCTTGTTATGGCGCTTCAAGGGAATCCTGCAAATCCGGTGAATCAAGGAGATTTTCTCAATCCTCTCTATCTTCATCCCAACGAGAGTCCGGGCACATTGCTAGTTCCGGTGCCTCTCACAGGGAAGAACTATGGTTCTTGGCTTCGGGCCATGACCTTGTCTCTCAAATCGAAGAACAAATTGGTGTTTGTTGATGGCACATTGCCTAAACCAGACATCGCGGATCCAACCTATGCTGCTTGGGACCGGTGTAATACGTTTGTTCTTGCATGGATCAACCAAGTGTTAGATCCTGAAATTGCTCAGAGTGTGCAGTGGCTGAACACTGCAGCTGATGTATGGAGTGATCTCAAACGGAGATTTTGCCAAGGAGATCTATTCCGCACTGCTGAGGTTCAAGAGGAATTTTTTTCTCTCAAGCAAGGTGACATGAACATCACTGGATTCTTCACCAAATTGAAGTCTCTGTGGCAGGAATTGGAGAATTTTATGCCTATTCCAAATTGCTCATGTCAGGTTCCATGTACTTGCCCCTTGCTCTCCACCATCAAAGGTTATCGTGACAAAACCTATCTAATTCGATTTCTTAGAGGATTGAATGAACAATATTCTGGTGTTAAATCTCAGATCATGATGATGAATCCCCTTCCATCTATTGATGATGCTTTCTATATGCTAATTCAGCAAGAAAGGGAAATGCTCCCTTCACTTGATGATCAAAAGCTGATTTCCAATGTTGTTAATGATGGTTATGATGCAAAAGGAAAGGGAAAGGGAAAAACTAAAGGTCAAGGCAGTGGTTCAAATGGCAAGAATAGTGGCAAGAGCAACAGATTCTGCACCTTCTGTGATCGCACTGGACACACAGTGGACAAGTGCTATAGAAAGCATGGTTTTCCTCCCCACTACAAGAAGGAGAAAGCTAATTGTGTTGTGAATGATGAGGAGGATCAATCGGATGATGATACTGTCAGTGTGACTTCTCACAGATCTCACAGGAGCACCAGCAGCAACACTGGCTTCACTCCAGAACAGCATCGTGCTCTTCTTGCTTTGCTGCAAAACATGGACCAATCACACTCCATCAACCAGATCACAAGTATGCCTAAAACTTCCATTCTTGGTCCTGCTCCTGGATCAGGTATCATATGTAATGTTTCTAGTTGTTTCAAATCTGACAACTGGATTCTAGACACTGGGGCCACTAATCATATTTGCCATTCTCTGTCAAAATTTCACTCATATAGAAGAATACGACCTATCCTTGTCAAACTTCCTAATGGTTCACACATAATCACTCAGTTTTCTGGTTCTGTATTCTTCTCTGACCAACTGTATTTGACTGGTGTATTATACATTCCTTCTTTCCATTTTAACCTTATATCAGTTTCTCAGTTGATCAAGTCCTTGAGTTGTAAGCTCACTTTTTCACATGTTTCTTGTCAGATTCAGGACATCAGATCATCGAAGATGATTGGTGCAGCTGAACTGCAACAAGGTCTATACATTCTGGACAGTTCTAGTTCATGTGCCAATTTCTTTCATGTTGCAAATAATTTCTGTTCTTACAATCCTGATTTGTGGCATTTAAGATTTGGCCACACCTCACATGAAAAATTGTCTGTTTTGCAAAATCTGTATCCATTCATCAAGTTTAATAAAGTTGATTCATTTCCCTGTGATGTCTGTCATATGTCAAAACAGAAAAAGTTGCCCTTTCCAACTAGCCATAGTAAATCCAAAAATTTATTTGACATTGTGCATGTTGATATTTGGGGACCACTGTCTACCCCATCCATTTTTGGTCATAAATATTTCCTAACTATCCTTGATGACAAATCTAGACATACTTTGCTTTTCTTTATGAAAGTTAAATCCGAAGCAGGAAGCCTTGTAAAGGAATTTGTGGAGATGGTTGAATCACAGTTCAGAACTCGGGTGAAGTGCATCAGATCTGATAATGGACCGGAATTCAACCTATCGGAATTCTATAAGATAAAAGGGATCATGCATCAGTTATCCTGTGTGGAGACTCCACAGCAAAATGGTAAGGTGGAAAGGAAACATCAGCACATCCTAAGCATGGCTAGAGCACTAATGTTCCAATCTAATCTACCAAAGATTTATTGGAATTATGCTGTGGCTCATTCAGTGTACCTCATCAACAGGCTACCAACTAGATTCCTTAAAAATTTGTCACCCTATCAGGTATTACATGGGGAAAAGGCTGATATTAACAACTTAAAAGTATTTGGCTGCTTATGTTTTGCTGGTACCTTGAGTTCCCAGATAAAGAAATTCGATGCAAGGGCTAAAAGGTGTGTTTTCTTGGGTTATAAGAGAGGTGTTAAAGGGTTCATAATGCTTGATATAGCCAGCAGAGAAATCTTCATATCCAGGAATGTTCATTTCTATGAGCATATTTTCCCCTACAACCTACAAAACCCACAAACCTCAAGCCTTCCTCACACACAACCTATACCTCACACTTTACCAGACCTATTTGAACCTGACCTGCCACACATACCACATAATCCCACTAATAACCAAGAACCAGATCCACCCAATGCCCTTCCTCACAATGACCCTGACATTGACCCTGACATGGCCACACACAATGATCCTGAAAATCCCACACCAGAACCTGAAAATCCTACACTAAGAAGATCAACCAGACCCAAAAGAGCCCCAACTTACCTTGCTGATTACCACTGCACCCTCATGTCCCAAACTGAACCAAAGAGCAAATATCCTTTAACCCATGTCCTATCCTATGACAGACTTTCACCCATGCCCTTTCATCTCTTACTGAACCCACTACCTATCATGAAGCAGTGAAATATGAATGCTGGCAACAGGCTATACAGACTGAATTAGCAGCCTTAGACAAAACCAAAACTTGGACACTTGTTGATTTGCCTGAAGGAAAAGTTCCAATCGGATGCAAATGGGTGTTTAAGGTTAAGCAGAAAGTAGATGGATCAATTGAAAGATACAAGGCAAGATTGGTTGCCAAAGGTTACACACAGACTGAAGGGATTGATTACATAGAAACATTCAGTCCTGTGGTTAAATTAACCACTGTTAGGACTCTCCTCTCAGTTGCAGCAAGTAAAAACTGCACCTTTACCAATTAGATGTCAATACAGCATTCTTGCATGGAGATTTACATGAAGAAGTATACATGATCCCTCCCCCTGGGCTAACTGTTCCTACCTCCAAAACTGTATGCAGACTTGACAAATCCCTTTATGGTTTGAAACAGGCTAGCAGGCAGTGGAATGCAAAGTTGACAAATTTCCTACTGCAGTGTGGCTATACTCAGTCCAAGGCTGATTACTCATTGTTTATCAAATCCTCACAAGGCTATTTTACTGCTGTTCTTGTCTACGTGGATGATTTGATATTAGCTGGGGACAACATTGATGAAATAGAATCCTTGAAAAAAAAATTAGATGATAAGTTCAGTATTAAGGACTTGGGAATGCTGAAATTTTTCTTAGGCTTTGAAATAGCCAGATCGAATAAGGGGATTGTCTTGTATCAAAGAAAATATGCTCTAGATCTCCTCAAGGATTCAGGCTTACTTGGTGCTAAACCATCTAGTACTCCCATGGATAGTTCTCAGAAACTACACAGAGAGGGGGTGAATTGTTACAGGATCCCACTGTATACAGAAGATTGGTTGGTAGATTGTTGTACCTCACGCACACCCGGCCTGACATTTGCTTTGCAGTAAGTCACTTGAGTCAATTTCTTGATAAACCAACTTCCACTCACTTGAATGCTGCTCATAAAGTGCTAAGGTTCATTAAGACTTCACCTACACAAGGCCTTTTCTTTTCGGCAGAATCAGACTACAGACTAAAGGGTTTTTCTGACTCAGATTGGGCAGCTTGCCCTGACACAAGAAGATCGGTTACAGGAATGTGCTTTTTCCTTGGGTCATCATTGATTTCTTGGAGAAGCAAAAAGCAACCTACAGTTTCTAGATCATCTTCAGAGGCAGAATATAGAGCTTTAGCTCAAACCACTTGTGAGGCGCAATGGTTGAAGTATCTACTCAAGGATCTGCAAGTGGATGATGGAAATCCTGTTGTGATCTATTGTGACAATCAATCAGCAATTCACATAGCTGAAAATCCGATTTTCCATGAAAGAACTAAGCACATAGAGCTTGACTGCCATCTAGTAAGAGAGAAATTGCACAATGGCACCATTCATCTACTTCCAGTCAGCTCACAATCCCAAATTGCAGATGTGTTCACTAAGCCCCTAGCTCATGGCCCTTTCTCTAATCTACAATCCAAGCTTGGAATGTTAGATATACACATTCCAACTTGAGGGGGGATGTAAAAGTTAAATGTAATTTAATTCTTTTGTTTCTGAATAGTTAGTTAGACAGTTCAGTTTTTCTGTGTCAGTTAGACAGTTCTTTCTGTTTTTAGATAGTTAGTTACAGGTAGTTAGAAGTAGCTATTAACTATAAATAGCTGGTTTCAGCTTGTAATCTTTTCAGTTGAGTTGAATGAGATTCATGCTCACTTTGAGCTTCTCGATCTTTCTCTCTTTTTCTCTTCAGCTCTCATCTTTGTTTTCTCAGTTTCATAACCGTATTTCTTTGGCTGTTCTAATTCGCTCTACTTTATTATCTCTCCAATTATAGGTAATTGCTGGGCTGACTTCGAGAGATTCGGCATAATTTATCAATATCAACGCATCACCATTCTCTGGAAAGCATAATGGCAATAAACATCTAAAAGGATATTTCAAGTCATTTGCCATTTGAAGATTCTCCAGGTAATTACTAATTTTAAGTAATTGAGTCCAAGACTCTTGAACTCCAAATTCCTTCATCTGCCATATAATGAAATCGGTTCCGTTAAAATCATGATAAAAACAAAGGCAATCCATCAAAACCTCAATACTTGGCTCTTCACAATCACATGGAACTTCAATAAAACCCCGAGGCACCAGTAACTCTGTATATGTCTCGGTCGACAGATCAAGCGAAACAATCACAAATTGCTCAATGGTAATATCCTTGCAATCATAAGGATCACTGAAATTGTGAAGAGCCAACCAGTTCATAGTGCCACTCGAATACACACCTTCATTCCTTCGCGAATGATTACATTGAAGAGGAATCACAGGGAAACTTTGAATATTTCTCCAAATGTTATCACCTTGCAAACTGAAAATTCTCACCACGCTTCTCCATGATGACACCACACCACCTTATAAGTGTTAGTTGATTTATCATAACCAAACGCGAACTGCAACGTATTGGTATGAGGTGCAGGTTTCGTGCAGATCTCTTGAGGTGCATTTTCACAAAGGTGGCATTGGATGAGTGCGCTCCATGACTTGCTCACGCACCTCAATCGCGCGCGTGAGAGGTTTCACCGCAACCAACGACAGGATGAGGTCGTGAGGGAGCAACATCGGTGATGGTGCGTTGGCCGACGCGGGCATAATATAGCTGGTGGGATACTCAAGAGTGCAATGTAGTGAGTCCCGCGCGTAGAAGTTGAAAGTTGAGCCCCTAACACAAGCCAAAGAGTACATTAAACATTTACTTAAGCCATAATGGTCGTGTATAATATAATGAGACCCTGCTTTCCCTAAAATAAGTCTAAAATAAAATATTCCTACCTTTGGTTTCGTTCTTTTACTTTGTTTTTTATACAAATACAAATACAAATACAAATGATTTTGAAATCAATACATGTGTACCATTTGTGATTTGCATGTCTCTTGAAAATAGTTCACCAAAAACAAAATATCTCTTGAAAACAACAAATTGTGATCGTATGTCAAGAAATATTGAGGTCGAGAAAAAACCTTTTAGATTAAACAATGGGTAAACTAATACATCAATCAATAGAAGAATAAAGGTGGCTTTTAAGGTGAGGGAGCATTTAGAGTCTTTGGATATAATACTAATTTAATGAACGGACATGATTGAATGAAACTATCGGTTAATAACCTGGCATAACAAGTTAATGGTAAAATTTGAAAATATCCCCCCACAAAATTAATTATTACAAATGAATACGGTCAAATATCCAAAATCATCTAAAATGTAGGGGTGTTCAAAACCGAACTAATCCAAAAAACTAACCGCAAATCGATCTAAAAAAATTGAAAACCAACAAAAACATTTTTTTTATGTCTTTCGGATGACCTTTTTGCAAAACCGAACCGCTCAGATTTCAGATCTCTTTACTAAAATCGAACCGATCCAAACCAAACCGTAATTTATAATGTTATTCATTTTGAACTTGTTTGAATGTGTTTTTAATTGTAAATTGTTGTGTAACATATGCTATTAATTAATTATTTGTGTGCGAATTTACTTTTGCAAGTATTATGTGTGTTAAATATTAATTCATAGCGGCCGTTGTGTGTGTGTTAAATATTATTTCACATTTTTTATCTCATTTAGTTAATAATTGTCTTTTGAAAGTATTGTTTTCTATAACCGTGAATGACCTTTGTGTTTAAATATTGGCTTTAGAAATAGTAACCCAACGAAAATTATTAAAACAAAGGTCATTGATTGATATTTGATAATATATTAGAAGTAAAACGTAAGCAATAGCATTGTAGTTGATATTTTTTTTAAAAAAAAATTGCAACCGCAAAAACTGAAAACCGATCCAATTTAAATCGCATTGTTTTGGATCGAATCGGATTATTTTTTTAGAAAACAAACCGAACCGAACCGCATGCTTTTTTAAACTTTGGATCGGATGTTTTTTTTGTCTCAAAACCGAACCGAACCGAGCCACGAACACCCCTACTAAAATGTGCCCTAGGTTTCGTTTGAAACATCTCCACAAAACAATGAAGATCTGTGCGACGAACCGGCGAGCAAGAACAGTTGTCTGTTGAGTGACGACTGAAGGACAACGGCGCGTTGAAGATCCATCGTCAGAGCAACGACGTGACGTGACGATGAAGAACTACGCGAAGAAGATCTGCATGAAGAACAACGACGCGACGTGTCAATGAAGAAGGGTACGATAAGGATATGCCAAAATACCCAACGGCGCGACGGTGCGATGAAGATCTGCACGATGAAGAAGTGCGTGATGAAGAACGATGCGATAAAGATCCATCGGACGGCTTGATGAACATTGGACCTCATGGTTCCTAGAGAAATAGATTTTGATTTGTGAGGTAGCTACTCTGAATGCTTGAATAGATGCGTAGGGGAGTCTAAAATGCGGTCCCAAACAGCTAGCATTCTTACTTACAAGGCTTGTATATCTATTGATTGATTGATGCTCAAAATCTCATTTAGCAGTAATGTGTGTAAGCGTGGGGATTTCTCAAAGGAAGAAGAAGGCCTAATTATTGGCCTACACATGCTCCTTGGAACAGAACAGACAACTTCTTATCCTCTACTATATTATTATTATTAGTATTATTAGTATATTAGTATATGATATGATTTAGGACACATTTTTAATTGGAGTCCTTATGTACAATTGATGGCATATTGATAAATCTTGAGGAGTTAACCCAAGCGCAAGGAAATGTTCCTTTATATTTGATTTTCATCCATTTGTATAGTAAAGCTTCTTTATATTGGGTTCCCTGACTTTTGAAACCAGGATGGAGAGAATAGCATATACCACAGGGTTCCCTGTCAGTTAAATTCAAAACCAAATTCATTGTCTTGCCTGCATTCCTCTCAATTTGGTGAGTTTGTGTTTCTGTGGTCCATTCTTTTGGAATTGGAAAAGTCCATAATCATGTCTGCATTCCCATTCAACATTTGATTCATTTTAAGTTATTCATGACCATAAATAATTAATTCCTGAATTTAAAAATGATGTTAATGATCATGCCATTGATGTTAATTCCTGAATGAATTATTGATCTTTATTCTTGTTTAATAAATTATAGCTGTTGACCCGCATAGTCCACAGGCTAAATGGGCCAGCTCATGGGCCTACTAAAGCATTAAAAATAATTACATTTTGTAAAAAAAATACACATTAAGACTTTAAAATAATTAAAAATTTTGGATTTTAAAAAAAATTGGCCTATGGGCCAACCCACCAACCAGTGAACCAAACCCACCTAGCCCGCGGTTAAACAAATCGGGCTAAAAAGCCTATATTTAACTGGGCCTATATTTAGGTGACCTGTAGCCTGCACGGGCTACTGGTTAATCGGGTCGTCCGCGAGCCAATGCCCATTTACCTAGTTTTACTCATGTCCCTTCAGCATTCTCTCATGTCATCTAGGTATGACAAAACCGGTATGTTTTCCCTGTCCCTTTTTTGCCCCCATCCCATCGAGGAAAGTGTGCCGAAAAACATAGCCCGTCCTGTGTAAGGGCGAGTTGGCCCGCCCAAGCCCGCGAAAAAAATAATAGTCTAAAAAAATTATTTAAAAATATTTTTAAATTTGAAATTAAATTAATCAACTCAGTGGGCCTAAGAGAGTCATGGGTTGAAAAATATCCAGCTCGCCAAAAGCAGGTTTAGGCGGGGCTGGCCCGCCAGGCCCAACCCGTTTTGCACCCCTAATGCCATCCCTGTCGTGCCTTCACCATTTATAGTGAGGCGAGGTAAAGAGAGAGACTAAACTAAAAAAAAAACTTAAACTCAAAGCTCAGAACAAAAACTCAACTCAGGAAACTAGATTTAATTTTTGAAAATTTCAAAACATAAAACCAAAAATCACCCTGAATAGAGCCTAAGTTTATGGGGTTTTGCAAGTCACCAAAACTATAATATAATAGTTTAAACACACAAATAAGCTGAGAATCAACCAATCAGTTAACAACAATACTCATTTTGTTAATTAAATAAATCCACACCTCAAACATGCCAAGTGTATGAAAATCATTTGAAATTAATTAATCTATCTATTATATATTATATAGCAGGATTATGCCACGTGTCACCCCCTTACTCATTCAGTTTCCCGCCTAATGTTTTGTTATTTTCATTTCATTTTTGTAATTCCTATTATTATTAATATGACTATTTAATTGTAACATTATTACAATATTTCAATCATAGAGTGATAATAATGGGAATGAGGCTAGGAGGACTTGATGGGCAACACAATAAAGGCAGAGCGGAATCTATGCAAGGTATTTATGTGCTAAATATGTCTTGCAAATTCATTAATAACCAATAGTCATTCTTAATTTCTTAATTATAAAAAAAAGTCATTCATAAATAATTTCATATATTTTAGTTACTCAGCAAATACAAATAATCAATTTAGTGATAAACTATAATATTAAATTTTGGATTATTTATAATTTATAATTAACGATTATTTATCAAAAACAAATTATTGCTAAAAATATTCACAAATGTCTTATTTAAATTCATATTCATATATAACAATTAACCGCTCATGGACAATACATAATAATAAGCAATATTTTTATGGAAAGGATGATAATAAGTAATAGTCATTCACAAATGACTGTCAATGATTATGTGTGCCACAACCACATCATTATCAATTACTTTTATAAGGAGGATTTTCTTGCCTTTTGTTTGTTCTATTTGGAATTACTCATTTATCCAATTTTTTCTATAAGTTCTTTTTGTGTCATAGAATTTTGATTAATTTCAATTTTTTTGTGAAGCTTATGCAGGGTAGAGCAAAATCAAGAGGTTGTACATATTTTCTTTAAGGTGAGGTACATTTTTAAATGTTCTAATTGTACTTCTATTTTTCCTGCCTTTTTTCATTTTTTGTTGATCTATTGCGTAACAAAATCTCTACTTGACTAACTATATTTTCAATTTTAAAGGAGATCCTACGTGAGAATAAGTATTTTTGTTTTCAAACATTTGAGTACTTCTTGAATTATATATATCTTTTGGTCTTGCATAGTATTCTTTTCTATGCATTACATTTTAATTGCAGAGGACATGCTTGATCTTTTTTCTAAAATGAAAACATGTATACTATTTGATGAGATTATATGTTCATGTTTTGATATTTGAAGGATAACAATCCGATTAAGTACTTGATATGGGAGTTGCATTATGAGCAAGTACTTTTCACATTTTTTTTTACTAATTTGACTTTTATTTTCTCTTTCTATGAACAAATTCTTGATTCTTACTTTCCAGATTCTAACTACAATTGCAATGATTAACATGGTTTTATTTGTGGGATCGATTTATTGTGTTTGAAATGACTATGTGAAATAATATTTGTTTCATAATATCACTTTTGGCATTTTCATGGGCATATACATTTTGACATTATAGTGTATTTCAGGTTGATTCATTTCAGTTTTATTGTGTTGGACTTTTTAAAAAAATTATCCTTGAGTAGATTTGTTAATGATGATAAGGTGTAAAGATTTTTTATTTTTCTGATGTTCATTTGGCATTATTTGCATTGTTTCAATTAATTAATTTTAAATTATTGTCATTATTGCAGTTTTGAGTAGTCTTATATTACTTTTGATTTGATTAAATATCTTTTGTGTTCATTTTATGTTCATATACTGATTAATTTTTTTAAATAATTTTTATTTTATTCTATACTTTTTAAAATTCATTCATTTTAATTTATAATACATGTTGTTTTTGTGTTCTAAAACAAGTCAACTCAAGGTGTTTTTGTATTGAAAGTGAATGAATGAATGAAAGTGTTATTCACAAAGTATGTAGAAATATTCCCTAAAAAAGAGTATGTAGAATATAACCAGATAAGATTATTAATCTAGCAAAGAATACCAAAATACAAATTATAAACAAAAATTGAATTGTTTCATTATTTAAATAGAGATACAGAGGGAGTTATATATAAATATTGGCATCAAAAATTTCTTCAATCAATTCTCTTACATCAAAAATTTCTTTATTGGTCGTTTTTGCATCCGTCCAGGCTTTAATTAAGAACTATTAATTGGTTAACTTTGAAGCTTTTGTTTGTTTTGATTTATAATTTAATATTGTTCATTTTTTTTTAATTTGAAACCAGTTTCTATGTTGCTTCTTTAGGTATGTGGTTCTTTGTTTTGTCTAATAAATCTATGATAATTTTGTTCGATATTTGATGATTTTGATCTTATTTGTTTTTTTTAAGATTTCAACTTAATGCAAGTTTTTTTATTTTAACAACTTCTTTCTAAACTCTCTAATATTAATTTGGCTTTGAAATTTTTTTTGTTGGCGTTCTCACATTTTCAACTATATATATATTGAATGACACAATAGGCTTAAATGTGGGTTTCAATTAAGAAGAAAATGAGTTATTTATCTATTATCTATTATCTATTATGCCATACAAACAAGGTTTAATTTTTTGTTTTGTAATTTTATATTTTGTTTTTTCATCTTTGTTGGGGATATATCTATTATTATTATTATTATTATTATTATTATTATTCGCTTCATCTCTCTTTGTTTTCAAAAGATTCATATGCACACACTTTTTGGGTTATATATCTTCTAAATCTAATTAAGGTGGCATCTTCTATCTCTTTTTCTTATTGCTTTTTAATATTTTTTTATATTATTACTAATAAATGACAATTTTTTTGACACAACTATTGAACATTTAAAGTTTGGCTACTAGCATTATTTTGCAGCTTATACATTTTCAAATATTGACATTCACAATATATACCCTATTATACTAAAAATGTTACCCAAAAAAAAATACCAACAAAGTCTATCACTTTATCTTTTTGAATTTTTGTGTCTCACATATTCGATAAATGAGTATTAATTCAAAAACTTTTGCTTAAACGAATTCTATTTTTTTTTAAATAGTATCTTAAACCATTATTATTATAACATCTTCATTTAACCATTATTATTAGTTTCAAATATATACTATTTAATGAATACATATAATAATAATCCCGTGCAGGGCACGGGTTCATCTGCTAGTAATACAAAAGGATAAAGTATCTAAGTATACGATGAATGAATGAACTAACAATCGGCCAGAAACATCAAAACATTGACAATCCAAATAAACCTACCAAGCTTTGTGCCAATCAGCATTTATTTATGAAGAACATATTTCATCAAGCACCTAAGGTGCAAATTGACAAAAGGAATGCAAATTGAAGTACAAAGTATAGAGAAGTAAAAGAAGCAATTAAAATAAACTAACAAGGAAAAAATATATGTATTGCACGTGGAGAAGTTATAAAGAGGCTCATGGAAGGAGATATGTGACAACTTACGTGCTGACCATGGACATAAGCAGAGAGAGCAACCATGTAGAAGAGAACTGAAGGATCAAAGAAACATAATTGATGCGTGAGTATTGTAGCTGGTGCACTGTTGTGATGGGGCTGAAAAAAAGACAACTAAACAATAAAAGAAAGAAAGAGGAAAACAATCGTTAGCAGATGATGCTAATATTCTGGTAGGCTTGAATATGGAGTTTCGCAATTAGCCAAGGTACAAAGAAACAATCATCGGGACATGTCCTCTTCGAGCCGCCAACGAAAAGAAAGCGAGAGCAGAACACGTTTCAGCAGCCTGTATCACTACAAGAAAATTGACCTTTAGCATCGGCAAGAGCCCACGCTAAGTGGAAAAACTCAACGCTAAAGCCTAAAAGGAACCTTAGCGTGGGTAAAAACATCGAAGCTACGATTTGGACGATGCTAATTAGCTAATGCTAAATGGAAGCTAAGACACTAAAAAAAAATGGTCGGCGGAAAGCGTATCATCGAACTTTAGTATTGGCTTGGCCTATGCTAATATTTAGCGACCGAAAATTGTTGTCGCTAGATCTCAAACATCCATAGGTAAGTGTCAAATTCCTTATATACAGGACTCTTGTAAGAAAACACATATCACCAAAACACCATCAATAATAAGCTAACCAAGAAATACCAAATATGATAGCATATCTTGACTCTAACTAGTACATGCAGAAAAAGAGCAAATCTAGAGTATTTGTGAGGGGGAAGGGAGATCAGAAGCAAACGTATGAGAATAATGTTGCATAATTAAACTGAAGCTTTTTTTCATAGGCAAATAAATTATATTAACTAGTTAAGCATAAAGAATACTCAAATAAGAACAAACCAGATATCCCTACACAGAGAGCAACCAGCAAATAGGCCCTTCCAGGAAACACCCACAAGACCCTTCCCAGAAAGCCCTGCCAAACATAAGATAGCAAAGACAAAGACCATAAATATAACAGAGAAAAGGCAGAAGAGCATCAAGAGGTTCAAACTTCTGCATCTTTACTTCAGCAGACCCCAACTTAAAGAACAACTTCACAACACCACCTCAAGAAAGAATAAAAATTTCTAAAGAAGCTCCACCAACTTAGGATCAATTCCTGATACATCCAACAGGATTAATGCAGCAATGCCAAAAACTATAGTTAACACCTTCCCTTGTTGAAAACCAAGTCCAAGATGTCACCTTAACAAGACCCAACAGCTGTACACAATCAAAAGAAGAATATTGAAATATTACATTGTTATGCATCAACCATATAGACCAAACTACCGTATGCTCAGGGGCGGAGCCAGGAATTTAATTTGGGTGGTGCCGAGATAAAATAGTATATGACTCGTTAAAAAACTTAAATTTTTACTTGCATAATATATGAGAAAAATTTGACATATAACTAATGTATTTTGAAGTAAAAGAAACATAGCTATATTGAATACAAAAGATACTAACCAGCAAGTGCATCTAGTATACAAGCGCCGAGCATAAACCTTCACTTCTAGATCCCAAGCTTTCATCATGTCCTTTAAAAGCACAAGCCTGAAATGTCAACCATTTAACAGCATCCACAGAGGTTTTAAGACGCAACCAATTACTCAAGATTTGTTGTGAAGATTGTTTGGATAGAACTTGATCAATATGACAAGAGTGATTCTTAAAATCTTCATAACATCTAAGAGCAACATTATGAGGTGAATTTGGACTTCTTCTCATATGAGATAAAAATGAACATTCTTTTCCGCTATTTACTTTTCTCCAATTTCTAAATCCATTTGAAGTGAATGGACTTGATTTTTTAGAAAATAAATAGCATAGGAAGCAAAAGGCAAAATCTTTTTCTGGTGAGTACTCTAACCATGGAAAAGTTCTAAACCAATGAGCTTGAAATCGATGAGGATGATCTTCCACACCAGAAAGTGGATATTCTTCCATTAAAAACTAATACGGTCCAAACTTTATATATGCCCTACGAATTTCATCGTGTTGATTAACAGGACAATCCAAATTTGTGGACGTTTTCCGGGATCACGGATCAAATTATCAATATTGATTTTTTGTTGTTCAATCCTCAAAGCAGGTGATCGAACAAGTTGTTTTGTGGTTGACACTCTTGGTTGTTCAGCTTGAATAACACTTTCAACATTCGTATCTAAATTTGAAGTTCGTGGGCGAGACAAAGGTAGTGCTTCTTCGTTATCTCTTTCTTTTCTCTTAAAAATGAGTCAATACACTACAAGAAAATGGCTTATTACTGACGGCCCCGAGGCCTACGGTAACGATGAGTTTACCGACGGCTAGACCGACGATAATGGGCCAGCTTTGAGAATGGTCTTTAACCTCCATTTTAGCGACGGCTTAGCCGTCTATAATTTAATATTGATTTTAAAAAAATAAAAAAAATGACACGGTGGCACACACTTTTTCGACGGCTTGGCCGCCGATAAGTGTATATTTAAATTACCGACGGCTAATTTTGACTTAACCTCACCCCGTGACCCTTCCCTCCCCATTTCCCTCTTTCCTCTTCTCTCTCTTTTCTCTCGCTCTCTCTGTCCTTCGCCGCCGACGGTAGTCCCCCCATCCCTTCCTCTCGCCACGAGCCCCACCGCCCCATCTCACTGTGAAAAGCCCCAACCCTCGTTCTCTCTCCATTTTGTTTGTGACCGCCGTGAGCCACCACCACCTCCGGTCCTCTCCGCCGCGAGCCCACCGCCAACCTAGCCCCGAATCGCCACAGGTAATGCCTGCCACCCTCGTTCTCTCTCTAATTCTCTGTCGCATTCTCTCTTTGTCTCTGTTATTAGGCAACTCCAGCCACTGTGTTAGGCCCACTGCCGCCGTGCACCACCCACTGTGCTCCCTTGGTAAATTTCTTTCTCTCCCTCTCTATGTGTTATGTGTATTTGTGTCTGCTCTATGTGTGTGTTTTCTGTGTTCTATTGTGTGTGTGTGTGTGTGTGTGTTCTGTTAAATTAGTGAGCGTGTGTGTATGTTGTGTTCAATTTTGTTATGTGTGTGTGGTGTAAAATGTTGGGGTGTGTGTGTTGGTTTGAATGTTCAATTTAATTAGTTTTGATGTGTTGACATGTAAATTGTACAAGTTAGTTAGTGTGTGTCTTGTGTTGTGTTCTATTAAATTTGTATTTGTGTTGTGTTCTATTAAATTAGAATTAGCAGAAGGAATATGAATTGTATGAAAAATAATTTTTAGTGCATGATTTTTATATAGGAACTAATGATTATTTTATCGTTTTGGTAACATGTAAGTTTGAATTCTATTGTTCACTTTATAAATGTCATTGTATGTCACATTTAACTGTTTGCTCGATTAATGGAGGAGACTCGACAGGCAAACGAGACGGCTCGACAAGCGACCGAGACAGTCCAACATGGAGCACCAGCAGGAAATGATCCAGCAGGCGGCCAGTCAGGCGATGGCCAAGATGATGTACCGTAAGCCCTCGGTGATTACCAACGGCTACCGAAGTTGTCGGTAAAATATTACTGACAAAGGATTTCACGACGGTCACGTGGCCGTCGGTAATGGACGTTTTTCTTGTAGTGATAGTTTTTTTCCTAGACATCTTTCAACCTAAAAAAAATGTCAATATATAAATCAATTTTTTCCTCTTAGTTGAGTAAAAATGAATCTCACTAAGGGTCTGTTTGGATTGGCTTATGCAGAACTTATGAACACAGCTTATGACTGATTCATAAGCTGTTTTGGGCTTATTTTTCATAAGCTACCCAGGATAGCTTATCAAAACAGCTTATGACTTATATAAAATAAATTTCGCTATATTTTTTCTTCAATTATAAAAGTAGCTTATACAACTTATGTCATAAGCAGTAGATAAACCTGTTATCCAAAGATGGCCTAATACTGGTACAAGAGCTCACTAAAACTTAATTAGAAAAATGTAATACTAAAGTCTAAACCAAAACAAAAATATGTCTCTATTGTTTTTTGGAGCTCAATATGCATTGGTATTTATCAAAAGCTCACTAAACTATTATCAAAAAATATAATATTAAACTAACACAAATTATTAAACTAAAATGTAGCAATAAATACCCCTTCTGCAGAAGATGAAACTGACGTGTTCTGCTTGTGTGCGCTTACTGCTTAGTCTCTTCGCCTTTCAGCACCACACAGGGATGACAAAGAAAATTTAACTCAGCACAGCAGCGCACGCAGTGACGAGAAAGAAGATGAAATGCAGTTTTTGGATTTGTTAGTTTCCCTCTTTTTTTTTGGTTGCGTAGTTGTCCGAGTTTTGCCTCCTTTTCGTGTCCAACAAGTTTACAATTTTATTATTTTAATATTTCCTAGCGTTGCTTTTCTTTCAGAAGCTTAAAGCAGCTTTTCAATGTACTGTGCAGTCTGTGCTTGACTTTTCCTTCTTGATGTAATATTTTAATAGTAAGAATAAGTCTTATACTGTTTCATTTTTTTGGTGAAAGGCCCTTGTACGGTGTACGTATATGTATATGCGATTTTTTTTTTTTGAAAATCTGGGGGGTGCCGTGGCCCCAGTGGGCCCCCTGTCTCCGCCACTGCGTATGCCATAGTAGCTGCCAAGCTCTTTTTTTCTTCTTCCCTCAAATTAAGCCTTAATGTTTAAGATAATTATCATGACTGAGATCTTTTTTGGGTAAAGTAGAGAAAAACAACCAGAAAGCAGGAAAAACAGAAAAGGACAACAAAGCTAAAAAAAACAAGCACTAGTGGACCGCAGCAGGGAAGCCCCGAGGGAACATAACTCCAGTGGCGTCAGCAGTAAGGCAGGACTTCAGATCTGGCGGAGGAGAGTCAAATATCTGCAGGCGGTGCGGGCAAGAAGCTCCCAATTTAGCAAAGTGGTCTGCACATTGATTACCCTCTCGGAGGGTATGGCGCAGCTCAACATCCCAAGGTAATTTCATTAGATCCCTAATATCTTGAAGGATAGAGGCATGTCTGTGGAAGGTAGTATCATGGTCATTAACTAAAATTGTAGCAGTTAAGGAATCTGTGTAGCAAGTGATATTCCTGTGGCCTTTCTCCCAGGCTAATTTGAGACCATTAGAGATCCCAAGGAGCTCTGCTTTAAGCACCTCCGAAAAACCAATATGGCCACTAAACCCAAAGATCCAGCCACCCTCAGGGTTCCTAGCCAAACCCCCGAATCCTGCAGGGCCTGGATTTCCCAGGCTGCTGCCATCCACATGACTGAGATCTGATAACAGAAAAACCAGTCCAGACATAAAAATGAGAAATAACAGAACTGACAATTCTAATATCAACCAACAGCATAGAAACACCGGCACCCCCCAAAATTCTGAAATAACTTCATAATATATACAGAAATAAACATGTGGCACCCTAGTATTTGTAATTGTAGTACTAAAAGCACTCAAAGGCATGTAGTGTGTATAGGATCCACCACTTCGGTGTTGCTGCTGCTACTTTTATTTCAGTGACAAGGTAAGTATGTTTTGGAGACACAAATATCTTAGTCACTGTCCCTAACTAATCTTCTATTCCCGTCAGCTCCTTTCGTGCTCTATTAATGGACCATGGTAAATAATCTTTTATTCCCTTTTGCTCATTTCCTCTATTAATATGTTAATTCTTATCTTATTTGTATTTAAAAATTAAAAATATTATGAAACAATGCAATAAAAATAATGTGCTTACAACTTTATTGATGTGCATAAAAATCTCATCCTCCATAATAGAGTCATCTCAAATTTATTTTTTAGAGCGCATTTATAATTTTTTAATAAATCATATGTTTTTACTAAAAACTCGTTCAATTTTATTTTTTAGAATGTATTTAAATTTTTTTATCTCGGCCCCCTTTAGGATGAAATCCTGGCTCCGCCCCTAATTGAGGCCACTTCAGTTTAATTTAAAAAAACTTCTAAAGAGTAAAGACCAACCCGATAAAGAATATTCAAGAAAGAATAAATTTCCTTTTGGGAGGATCTACCATAAAAAACTCATCTATGCTTATATAACAGACATAAAACCAAAACAAAATCATCCAATATGGAGATTCTGTAACCGCTAACAAAAGTCAGTAAATAATCATTCAACAATACAATCAATCTAAGACATTATAAAAAATATTCCCACAATATGTGATTTAAAGATAAGTTCAAACGAGTAAACCTTCAAAGAGAAACACATATTTTCATTGAGTCGAAACCAAGCTTTCAACATAATCCTTGGCAACATACCACCATCTTTGATTGGTAATTCTAATTTTCTCCACTCTATTATATCTCCAATTGTAGAGAAATATTCTCCCGTCTTCATAACTTGCCAATATCAGTGTATCACCATTCTCAGAAAGGCACAGCGGCAACCATGGAAGAGCAAGACGATATCGCAAGTCATCAATTTCATCATCCATTGGAAGAGGCGGCAACAATGGAAGAGGAAGAGGATATTGCAACTTATCGATTTCATCACACATTGGAAGATTCTGATAACTAATTTTAAGCAATTGAGTCCAAGACGCTTGATCTCCAAACTCTTTCATCTGCCATATGACAAAACTGATTCCTTTCAAGGACAAAAACAAAGGCAACCATTCAAAGCCCCTGTAGTTGGCTCAACACGTGTCGTGTGATCAAAACCTAGAGGAAGCAGCAACTCAGAGTACATCTCCGCGGAGAGATCAAGCGAAACAATCACAAGTGGCTCTGTACTGATGTTGTTGCCGCGAAGTGACAACCAGTTCATAGTGTCACTCAAATACACTCTATAGTTTTTAAGAGGAAGAGGAACCACAGGTAAACTCTGAATATTTCTCTAACTATTATCACCCAAAGGTCCCAAACTGAAAACTCTCACGTCGCTTCTTCTCCACAGCCGTCATGGTCTTCAAAATGATCCACCACACGTAACGCCACCACCTTATACGTGTGCGTTGAACTGTCATAACCAAACGCAAAGTAGCCATGCCAACATTGCCAAGGTTCACTAAAATCGCGAGAAGAGCCTAAGATTCCAGATCTTTTCCTTGTGGCCGGGTTCCAGAAACAGAGCCAGTAGTCTCGAAACGAAGCATTAAAAGTGAAGATTTGCAAGCTCGAAATTGCAATTGCAATTGCAATTGGTGTTTAGAAAAATTTGTTAGCTAGCATATTAAAATAATTTTTGCAATGAGATTTTAAGCTACATTCTTGGTTTTTTTATCACAACTGAATTTACTTTTTTAACTATAATTTTGGCAAACTTAATTCAAGTATTTTAAAAAATAAATATATATCACAACCCCAAAAAAAAATTGGAGTACACCACCGATTTTAATAGAATTTATGAAAAATTAAAAAACCTAAACAGAGCACACCAACATACCTATCCTAAAATGATTACCCTTAGGCTATGTTTGGGAGTTTGGAGGGGAGGGGAGGGAAATCCCTCACTTTGTTTGGGAGCCGTAAAAAGGGAAGGGGGAAGGAAATGGAGGGTTTAGCTTGGAAGTTTACTATTTTATCCCTCTTTTTAAAAATTCAAATAAATAGAAAAAATTATATAAAATTAATAATTACAAAAAATGATAAAATGATAGTAGTAATAGTGAATTACGTTTTTATTTTTTTTAAATAATATTGACTTTTCAGAAATTTTGACAATTTTATAAAAATTGGCAAATTTTTAAAACTAACAAAACAAGAAAGAAATTCCAACAACGAGTTTCCCGGCATTAATTTGCTCACTCTAATTGCTCACTCTCTCTCCTCCTTTGGTTTTGCGGATTTCATGGTAATTTCGGTGGCGAGAAGGTTATGGACGACGACGACGTCGAGATCATGTCTCACCAAGCACCATCGTTGACGGTTGCAGCAATGGCACCGTAGTCACAGTGGACATCGCCAACCACCACCCCCTCGCCAGCACCGTACTTCCTCGCCAAAGCTAACGTCGAAGGCCAGAGTGAAAGGCCTCATTGACTCCACTACCCAGATCTCAAGTCGAATTGGAGATCCCCATAATCGACTTCTCCGACGTCCACGTGTCTTGTGCCACCGCCGTCGATCAGGTCCGCCGCGCCGCGGGCACGGTCAGATACCCCCGGTTCACCAACCACGGCATCCTACCAGAGCTTCTCCGTTTGAGGCGAGGTCTATAACATAAGAAGAGGAGAGAGGAGAGAGAGAGAGAGGGAGGGAGAGAGAGAGAGAGAGAGAGAGAGAGAGAGAGGGAGAGATGAATCGAGAGAGAGGAACTAGGCAGCTGAAGAATGAAAATTTTTAAATTGGTGAACGGTAAATAGGTAATTAACATTATATTACCTCCAAAATCCCCCAATTTAGAGGAACTCAGAATTTTGACTAGAAGAGGGCTTTGGGGGGTTTTACAAAACCCCCCAGAAACTTTTTCCTAATTTAAAAATCTTCCAAACAAAGTAATTGGAGATTATTAGCCCGCCCCTCCTCTCCTCTCCCCTCCAAAACCCCCCATCTAAACATAGGCTCGGTGGTGATTCTCAGGGCAGTCTAGGTATGGCATGGTTGTGGTGGGGTTTTGAGAGATAAAATGAGCCAATAGATTGGTAGAGCTTCGGCCTATGTGAGCTCTAGAAGAATATTCGTTGACTATGGCTAGAGGTTTCTTGCGTGTTGAGCTTCGAATGGACTCTAGAGTTGTACTTGATTGCCTTAGAAAGTTGTTGTATAGTGATCGGAGGGTGTGGATCATGCGAAGCAAACAAGGTTGTTTATTCTCTAGCAAACATGGGTTATGTGCGCTTAGCCATGGTCCCGATTCTTAGCTGTGGTGCTCGCATTTTGCCCCAGCGCTTACCCGCGGTCTTAGCTTTTTGCCCCGGCGTGCCGCGTTTGGCCCCGTTCTTAGCCGTGATCTTAGTGTTTGGTCCCGACGCTTAGCCATGGTCCCGATTCTTAGCCGTGGTGCTTGCGTTTTGCCCCGGTACTTAGCCGTGGTCTTAGCGTTTTGCCCCGGCGTGTCGCGTTTTGCCCCGTTCTTAGCCGAGGTCTTAGCGTTTGGTCCCGGCGCTTAACCATGGTCCCGATTCTTAGCCGTGGTCCTTGTGTTTTGCCCAGGCGCTTAGCCGCGGTCTTAGTATTTTGCCCCGGCGTACCGCATTTTGCCCCATTCTTAGCCGTGGTCTAAGTGTTTGGTCCCGGCGCTTACCGAGTAATCTACGACCTTGGTTGTGTATGAGCTTTGTTCCCTCAGCTTAGTCGGTGGTTAATTTCTGATGTAACGAGTCTTCCTACTTCCCATATTATTGCTTTGTAGTTTCCTTTTTGTGTTTCGGCCAATGATTAGAAGTAATAATTACTCTAAATTGATAAAAAAAATAAAAAATATATTTCATTTTATCCTTTTTAGCAATATTAATGAAAGAAGTTGATAAAAAAATTAATCAAAGAAGAAAAACTTTTCTTTTTACTAAATCCTAAAAATGAAATTCAAAATAAATCTTTTTTTTATTGTTTTACTTATTACCTATTCTTACGAATCAAATCCAAATTTTAAATTTTAAATTCCTACCTAGCTATAGAGAAATAAAATTGAAACAAGATAAAAAGAAATTCTTTTTGATTTTATTTTCTAATAATTTACTAATCTTAAAACAAAATTAAACCTAAAACATTTGAATTTTAAATCTTTACTTAACCCTGAAGAGATCAAAATTGAACAAAGATAAAAATATATTTTTTTTGTAATTATTGTCAAATCTCAAAACAAATAAAATTCACATTAAGATTAAGGACCTTATCAATTAAACCTAAAAATCAAATTATGACGAGAGTAAATAATATTCTGATTTTTTATTCACCACAAAATCATAAAACTCAAATTCATTTGTCATGTTTTTAAATTTAAATCTTGCTTAATCCTAAAAATTAAAATTATTCAAAAGAAATCTATATTTTTTATTATTTAAAATCTATCCAAACAAAAGTTCAATAGAAAAATGTGATATACATCTTTTTTTGTTTAAACCTATAGTATCCCAGAGGGATAGAAGTCCCTAGACTAATCTGTGTTCGGTCAAGAGGTAAGTAAAGTTTAGCTTCAGATTGTTCCATCACCGAAGATCGAATATAAGTTCTAGCCAATCTGACCCCTTAAATGCAATACACATCTACTCAACTAGCTTTTGTAAACTAAAGACATGCTTGTTTAAGATTGAACCTCCTCTAGAAATGGAAATAATTTTTTTTTTAAAATAACGGCAGTTTAGAACCGCCTCTAAATTTATTAGCAATTTTTTCAAAATAGTAGCTACAGCTTAATACAACTAGCTAGGAAGACAGCTTCTATCAACACTACTTTTACCGGTCAAATTGGCCTAAAACAAGAGCATCCATGGTTGCTATTGTAGAAATACTTTGACAATCCTAATATCAACCAACAACATAGAAAAACAGCAGCATCGAGATCACTTTAGTTTTATTTAAAACCTTCTAAAGACCAAGGATCACAATTACCTTAAAAAATTTATCTATGCTTATATATTAAACATAAAACCAAAACAAATCCATCCAATATAGAGATTTTGAAACCGCTAACAAAAGTCAACAAATGTTCAAACAACAATACAATCAATCTAAGACATTATAAAAAATATTCACACAATATCTAGTAAGTATCATGAAATGACAATAATTTTAAAACAACTTCCGTGATTTAACATAAGTTCAAACGAGTAAACCATCAAAGAGGAACACATACTTTCAATGAGGCAAAACCAAGCTTTCTACATAATTCTGGGCAACGCACCGCCATATTCGATTGGTAATTCTAGTTTTCTCCACTCTTTTTTTTTCGAAAACCCTAGTTTTCTCCAATCTATTGTCTCTCCAATTGTAGAGAATTGTCTCGTCTTCAAAACGTGCCAATATCAGTGTACCACCATTCTCAGAAAGGCACAACGGCAACCATTGAAGAGGAAGAGAATCAACGCCCATGATTGGGAGACTCTGGTAAGTAATTTTAAGCAACTGTGCCCAAGACGCATGAACCCCAAACTCTTTCATCCGCCATATAACAAAACTGGTTCCCCTGAAGTGATGATAAAAACAAAGGCAACCATTCAAAGCCCCAATATTTTGCTCAACGACATGAGCACCTGTTATGCGATCAAAACCTCGAGGAAGCAGCAACTCAGAGCACATCTCCGTGGAGAGATCAAGCGAAACAATCACAAGTTTCTCTGTACCGATGTTGTCATCACCGCGAAGGGCCAACCAGTTAATAGTGTCACTCAAATACGCTCCATATTTCTTATTCAAAGGAACCACAGGTAAACTCTGAATAGTTCTCCAACTATTATCACCCAAATGTCCCAAACTGAAAACTCTCACCTCGCTTCTTCCCCGCAAAGCGACGTTGTCATGGTCTTCAAAATGATCCACCAAACGTAACGCCACCACCTTATAAGTGCACGTTGAACTATCATAACCAAACCCAAAGTAGCCATACCAAGATTTACTAAAATCCCGGAAAGAGCCCAAGTTTCCAGATCTTTTCCTTGTGGCCGGGTTCCAGAGATAGAGCCAGTAGTCTCGAAACGAATCACTGAAAGAAGAATAACGAATGATGCAGAGCAATCCATTGCAGGAACCAACGACGCTACAGCAGCAGTCATTTCCGTTCCATTGGTAGCAAGCTGGGACGTCGTAGGCAACAGTAGTGGATGGATCCTCGAGTAAACGACTTATGGGTAACGGAACGAAGCTAAACTCAGGGTAGCTTGGTGCTAGAACGAGGTGCGGGTTTCGTGCCGACCTCTCGAGGTGCATTTTCACGAAGGTGAGATCGGAGATGAGGGTTTTCCATGACTTGCTCACGCATCTCAGTCGCATCAGAGTTTTCACTGCAAGCCACGATATAATCTCGGCAATGAGATCATCCGGGAGGACCACTGCTAGCGACGGCGCGTTGGATTGATGCCACGGCATTGCGGCGGGTGAGGACGAGACCAATGCTCAGTTGCCTCTGTGCGGCGAAGAGTACTTGGAAGTTTGAATCAAACACCAAAGTGGTGCCGCAGTAGTAATAATGTATTTCGTAATGTATTATATAGGCAGTTTGCTTTTTCCTTTAAAAAAAATAGATAATTGTTTAACTTTTCTTAGGGAAAAAAGTAGGTTTTGATTTTTTTTTGCTCGTAAAATATAAAATCTAGAATAGATTTTAATTTTTTTTTAAAAAATACTATAATAATGATGGAGGATAAATTATCAGTACCTTTTTAGGATCTGCGATATATAAATAAATGGGTTGATTTGCTTTGAGATTGAGATAAGATAAATTTTGAATTAATAAAATTTATTTGGATTGGTATAATATTGGTCTTTTAAAATTTATTAGGAAATGTATTCAGAAAAAAATTACGAAATTTGAAACAAATTATAGAGAAATCAAATTTGTAACAAAACCAAATTTTAAATTTTAATCTCTTACCTAATTATAGAGAAATCAAATTTGAAACAAGATAAAAAGAAAATCTTTTTGATTTTATTTTCTAATAACTTCCTAATCTTAAAACAAAACCAAACAGATAATATTTGAATTTTAAATCTTTACCTAATCCTAATGAGATCAAGATTGAACAAAGATAACAAGATAATGTTTTTAATTTTTGTCCAATCTCAAAACAAGTAAAATTCACACTAATATTAAGGATCTTATCTATTAAGCCTTTTTTTGAAAACAATCTTATCTATTAAACCTAAAAATCAAATTATGAAGAGAGTAAATATTTTTCTGATTTTTTATTAATCCCCACAAAATCATAAAAGTCAAATTCATTTTGTGTTTTTAAATTTAAATTTTGCCTAATCCTAAATTTTTGTATAGGTTAATGTTAGTAAATTAGTATGTTAAGTTAGTGGGACTGGGAGAGGTTTGAACATGACTTCCTTATCACTTCAACCCCTATGTCCCTCTCCCAAACAACCAAACCACCTTATCACTCCATTCCTAATCCTAAAAATTAATTAAGGTAAAAGTGCCATCCACATCTACCTAACCTTACTTAAGCTCTACTTGACAAAAAGTAGCGGATAAGCTAGCTGATAGGCTTATAGTGAATGAGTTTGTAGCGGATAGCTAATAGCAGTTACCTAGTAGATTGAATTTGAAGTATTTGATAAAATTAGATGTTAAACTAACTCATAAATCTAAAATAACATAAAAAGATATTTTAATTAATGCTTATATCTCTTTCTTTTTTATATAACAACTAGAACATGACCGTGCGGTGCACGTGTGTTTTATTTGTATTTAAAAAATATACCAGGTTATAATTATAGTTGATAATATTATTCTAATATAAAGACTTTTAGTATCATATTTTGATCACATCTTGTTCATTTTGTTTTAACAAAAGTGATGTTTTGCATTAACAACTCAAATTTTGCGTGTGTTTTTACTTGGCAATATTTGTGCGTAAAATTTATTTACTCAAGGTTAGGTATAATAGGTTCAAGTGGCTTTTTTCCTTGAGTTGCCCATGGATAGATAATAATTTATTTTCTTAAAAAACTATATTTTAAATTTGGAAATAATAAAACAATAACAATATAACAACTAATTCAATTTATATTTTTTTATGAATAATTCAATTTATACTTGAAAATAGTGAATAATAAAAGAGACTAATACTATTTTCATTATAATTGAAAAAAATAAAAATATATATTTTCATATATTAAATGAAGATAATCATTCCATACATTATTCTTATAGTATTATTTTTTTCATAGAATATTATTTTCAAAGAAAAAATATTGAATTAATGTGTAATATATTTTCTGTCCTGAATTACATTAATGTTTCCATAATATAATCTTCTAAATTCAATTATAGTGCATACTTTTTCAAATTTTATTGTCGATCTGCACCATCATGGTAATAATATCTAGTTATTCACAACAATTAATTATATATATAGGAAAATAAACTACATTATTGATACACTAAATTATTGTTAAAATACTAAAGCATTTTTCCTACGAGGGTAAAAACCTACGATATATACCCAAGATATATAGAAGGATCCGAGGGAGGCATAGAGGCGCCAAGCACAAAAGAGTTTATAACATTGAAATGATGCACTACCTAATTTGTTGACGAAATATGTGCATAATAAGAACCCAGATTACATAAGCATGGGGAAAAGATTTCAGAACTGTGAAGATCCTAGATTAAAATGCGGCTTTTTTAGGAATCTACCACTGTTTCAAATTTTAATTTGGAAAATACCACTCTTTTCAGATTAATTAGCAATCTACCACTGTTTTTTTTAGGTGAGAAGTCCCCCTCCCCAAAAGGGACTTCTCACCATCGTTTTATTTTTTTTTTCAAAATTTTCTATGGGAAGTCCCCTCCTCTAAATCCGACTTCTCACCATTGTTTTAATTATTTTTCCAAAATTACCTATGGGAAGTCCCCTCCCCCAAAAGGGACTTCTCACCATGATTTTTTTATTTTATTTTCTTTTTTTCGGTTTGATTTTAGTGGTTTTAGGTTTTTGTTAGAGTGGTTTATGCACTATTAGAATTTTGTGTTTTAGCGTCGGAAAGTTTGCGTCGGCCACGACTCCGACGCTAATTGCATCGAATTAGCGTCGGCTTGGCCGACGCTATAGTCACTATTGAGCATTTTATTTATTTTTTGTTTTAATAATAATTTGCGTCGACTTAGCCGACGCTAAATGTTGGACGCAAACTTTCGGTCTGGCCCACGCTAAGTCTCTAGGCGCTAATTAAATTTAATTTTTTAAAAAAAAAAGATTTTGCGTCGGTTAAGCCGACGCTAAATTGTAAAATTGGAAATTAAAACCAAAATCCCTAAGTCAGTATTGCACGATCTGTCTCTCACTCTCAGCCTTCTTTCTCTCACCGTTGCGACGCCTTCCTTCGTCCCTCACTTTGCTTTGCGGCCCTCACCTTGCTCTGCGACCGGATGAGAGAGGAGCTTGATTCACCGGTTGAAGAGTTTCTGAGGTAAGAACCATTCACCCTGCTCATTGTTAGGGTTTCGTTGTGCTCACTGGTTTCTTGCTCACGTCGTCGCCATTCGCTACCGCCACACGAGAAGGTTTGGGTTCAGTGCTTTTGTCCTTGTGGTTGTGGTGGTGATTCACTGGATCCTCTGTTGTGTGGTGGTTCGGTACAATATTGGTTTTGGTCCACTTCTGTTCTTATTGGTTGATTCCTTCTAGATTTTAAGAATCTGTTCATTTCTGTTCTTAGGGTTCAGTGCTTTTGTCCATCGATTCTTCCTTGTTCATTGTTATAAGAATCTGATTCAATACTTTGTGTTTAGATTCAAGAATTTGATTCAGTTGTTGTATCTGTTTCTTTATCATGCTGGTACATGTTCTGTTGGTCTGGACTTGTTGAATGTATGTGCAGGTCTTTTCATTTTTGGATTATGTATTGTAATTATAACATTGGATTTGGACTGGTCTTGAATTAAATGTGCAGGTCTTTTTTGGTTTTGTAACTATAGTATTATAATTATAAAATATTGTTAATTTGTATCTCCTCTTGTTCTTGTTGAGCTTCGTGTGCCCTCTGTTTTCAGTTTTTGGATAGCTGAGTTTGAGTGTTGCCTCTGAATTTTATTTTGATTATTATGAAGTGTGTGTAAATTGTACACCTTGGTGTATGTGCAGACTTTGATTGATTGGTGTGTTGTGTAAATTCAAGTGAAGTGATACTCTGGGTAAGTTCTTACTGCAATAGTTCTTTCTGTGTATGTGTTCTATGTTCTTAGATTTTCAGAAGAAATTACACAATATGCAGAATAAGATTGAAGCCAATGTATATCATCAAGATTAAAGAGAAAAACAACTTAGGACCTAACTACGACTCTACTGCACCATCATGAAAGCTGAATTATGCAATTAAGCACAAAGATAGAATAAACCAAAACCAAACTGAGTTTCACTGATATCGGGTGATAAAATAATGATGATGATAGCGTTGTTGTTGTTGTTGAAGTGGAATTGCTACTGCTACTGATGATGGCTGAGGAATAACCGAATTGGTCCTGGTCCAATTCAGCAGGTATGCTCCTTTAACTTGAAATTGAATCTGAAGTGTAGACAAACAAATTGTGTAACTTGATAAACTTATTCGGTAAACAGTTTTGGGGTGTTATCTGTTTTCTTTGGTTCTTTCTTATTTATTAATCTCTTTATTTTTGTGTTATCTAATAGGGAAATGATTTACACGTGAGTTGTTATTATATTGATTGCAATCTCAATGCATATTTTCTGCTCAGGTTTGCGTAATATATGTTTCCCAAAATTGAGCTCCTTTTTATATTGAACTATAGTTTTTATCCAAGCCGATGGACATATATAGCTTTGAGAATTTCTGATCCTATTAGTGCTAAATTCATGTATAAATGATCCCATAGATATTAAAAAATTGGAACCAAAACAGGGTTGGACAAGTCACATAGATACCAACAATATACAGTTTTAACACTATACAGGCAAAATACTAGTTAAATTAGGTTCCTCCTTGGTCTATTTAATACTTCTATGTTCTTCAAAAACATCTCTTAAAATATGATTTTCTAACTTAATGAAGTTTTGTTATACATCACTCCTGATCAATCCCAGTAAATGCAAATAAGTGAAATATCCATTTGAATATCACCTTTGGCTTTGGTTATGTCTAGTTTTCTGATACGAAATGACAAATTGTTTGACTGCTTCTAGTTCTGCAGAAATAGGAGAAGAGGAATAAAGATATGGTTTGTTTGTGTTGTGTTCTATTGTGTCTTTTTAGTCATACATACCAATTTCTTCTCTATTCTTAACCATAACATATTGCTCAATATTGAATGAGTGGTAAAATGCTCAAATATTAATTGCTGAATGCATGGAAATTACGCATTCTTTCTTGAATGGTCTAGTTTGGATTAAATATTAATATATAGATGTTTTATCTTTCGATATAGATGTTTTATCTTTTTTCCTCTTTAAGTTAAATACGAGAAAGATAATTGGTACTCCCAGTTGCATATATAAGTGTTATACTTATTTTTTGTCTTGAGTTTTGTGATTATGCAACAAAATTCTGCAATAATTTGGCTATGGATGTGAGAATGCTGGGAGTATAAGTGTTACATGCTATTGCAATTTTTTATAGTGGATGCCCCAACGGTAAGTATACTAATTGGATTGGGATATGAATAATGTTATAATCTGGTGTAGTGACTTCTGTTGATTTAGATTTCATAAAAATGCATGAGTTTGGTCATAGACATCTAGATTTAATTTTTTCATATAATAAAGTTATGTGAGAGATATCATTATAGATATAATATAGTTTTTTGTTTTTTATATGATTAAAATTATGTTTTGGATGACATGAACGGAATATTAGTGAAAAAATGGCAGATTTTGCCCATAGCGTCGGCCATGGCCTACGCTAGTTCTCAAGGAACATATATTGATTTAGCATGTTAGCGTCGGCTAAGCCGACGCAAAGTTAGCGTCGGTCATTCGATATTGACTTTGTGCGTCGGCTTAGCGTCGGCTTTTCTGACGCAACTAGCGTCGGCCGTCGGATGGCCGACGCTAATGCTTTGCGACGGGTGTTTTAGCGTCCGCCCCGTGGTCGACGCAAGGCCGACGCTAAAGTGGTCGTTAGCGTCGGCTTATGGCCTTTAGCGTAACGCTACCGGCTGAAATTCTAGTAGTGATGGTACTAAGTGGTTTTTGGTTTTAGGGTTTATGTGGTTTTAGGGTTTTTGGGTTATTTAAATTAATTTATTTATTTATTAATTCATAATTACCACAATTATATTTGTGGTAATTAATTAATGTATTAGTAAATAATAATATAATAAAATAATGAAGGGCGGCGTTGGGGGCACATGACAACTAACCTTGCAGAATGCAATAACAAAGTACTAAGGGGGACACGCAACCTTCCGATCACTGCAATTGTCCAAGCAATCTATTATAGGTTGTCTGAAACATTTGTTAAGAATAGAAGGCAAGCGGCCGCAATGATGGCATCTGGCCACGTTTACACTGAAATTCTGACCAAGGCTATTGAGAAGGAACGGGCAAAAGCACATTCTCACCACGTTCATACTTTTAACCGACAACAAAGTATTTTCTGTGTAAAAGAGACGATTATCCCACGAGAGGGGCGACCTGCGGGGACATTCAAGGTAGATCTAGATGGAAAAAAATGTGACTGTGGTAAATTTCAGGCAATACACATCCCGTGTTCACACGTCATCGCTGCTTGTTCATCAGTTTCCCACGATTACATGATATATGTGCCTCCTGTGTATAAGTTGGAAAACGTCTTCAACGTTTACCGCGAAGAGTTCAGTGTGTTGCCCAACGAAGAATATTGGCAACAATATACTGGACCTCAAGTGTACCACGATCCGCAAATGCGAAGGCTACCACGGGGTCGACCACAATTTACCCGCATTCGCACTGAGATGGATCAGGTAGAAAGGAGTCGTCACAGTAAAAGGTGTAGATTATGTCGAAATGAGGGTCATACTAGGAATAGATGTCCTAATTACCATCCTAGACATTCTGCAGAGTAGAAAATGTGAATCGTTGTACCCTTTTTGAAATTTCAATCGTAATCATTTTATTGTATTATTATTTACTATTAAGGTTCTAGACCAATTTAATTATGATAATTATAAATTAATAAATTAAATAACCCCAAAACTCTAAAACCACCTAAACCTTAAAACCACAAACAACTTAATACCATAAATCACTCTAACAAAAACCTAAAACCACTAAAATCAAATCGAAAAAAAGAAAATAAAATAAAAAAATCATGGTGAGAAGTCCCTTTTGGGGAGGAGACTTCCCATAGGTAATTTTGGAAAAATAATTAAAACAATGGTGAGAAGTCGGGTTTAGAGGAGGGGACTTCCCATAGGAAATTTTGAAAAAAAAAATAAAACGACGGTGAGAAGTCCCTTTTGGGAGAGGGAACTTCTCACCTAAAAAAAACAGCGATAAATTACTAATTAATCTAAAAAAATAATATTTTTTAAATTAAAATTTGAAACAGTAATAAATTCCTAAAAAAGTCTTAAAATGCATCAACGTCTTTCGTTCAATGTTATCTTTTTCATGCCTAATTACTTGCAGCACCTATGTCCAAAACAATCTTCACGTTCCGGGTCACTAATTATCTTTGTCATGGTAAGTTCATTAATCATTAGTTCCTCCATCTACATCAAGTGCTACCTTCCTTCTTACCCAGTTCAAAGCCCTTCTCATTCAGCATATGAAAGAAATCGGGCAATAGGTCCTGTGTGATAGAACAGAAAAATTTTGCAGTCTTTGCAGGTGACGTGACATGGGTGCAAGTGCAGCCTTGAGATATGCGCGTGTCAGTCTAGTGTTGAACGGTGCAGAGGGAGCTGTGCTGGGGGCATTGGGGAAAAAAATGATATTCTGAGGGGTCAAGATTGTAAATAATGTTCATAGTATAATGGATTTTAAAATTCCAATGGGGGCATCTGCCCACCTGGATTGTACCTGCGTCCGCCGGGTAGAACCAATTATTGCTAACCTCAATAAAATTAATTAGACATATAAATTGTATCGGGCCATTAAATTTACAAGGTTCTGGCACATAGCTTTTCTATCATGGTGTGTAAAATGACTTGATTTGTTTATATAAAATTTTATTTTAATAAATAAAATGATATTTATCTATGGGTTTTATTAAATATTTTTTTATTCATATAAATTTTTAATTTCAAGCTTTTAATTTTATTTTTGATAAATAAAAATACTTGCTTATGATAGTCTTTTATTTTTTTTGTTCATGTAAATTTCAAGTTGTAAACTGTTAATATTATCATTGTTAATATTCTGACTTGACTTGACTTGATACTACTTTAGTATAGTTGTCACATGTTTGAACACTAATTAATATTATCTTATGTGGAACTTTTGCTATATGGATATTGCTTGCTTTGTATATGTTTTAATTATGAATACAATTGTTGAATTTATTATCACAAATATAATATATAGTAGTGATTTCTCAAGACTATATTCTGATATGATTATTATAGTTGCCGACTGTTTCATAACTATTAAAAAAAAAAATCACATGGCTCGTCCGTATGCACGGATATGTTACTAGTGCTACGACTAAACCAAGTACAAGCATAGTCTTGCCATAACAAGGAAAAACACCTAGCAGGAGAAGAAGGAAGCACATGAAGACCGAGCAAGCCCCCAACCTTCTAGCAAAACCACCACGCCACCTCCCATGCGAGTCCCGCGAAGCCCCACCACTGGTTGCAATTACAATGTCATTATAATTTGTTTAGAAAACCTAATAAAGTTGGCCTAGTAAAAATATGCTAGCTACACAGTTGGGAAAATGTACATTTTTCAGTGCCTGCAAAATCAAAACATGAAATAAAATAGACTAAATGCGATGGAAATCAATCTTACAATACAGTGATCAACCCCATACTTTCTGCTATAAAATACATATATAGAGTTATGAAGGGATTTTTGTTTATTTAAATTTTCGGTCTTGTCACTGTTTTCTAGCAACCAAAAAACAACCATTAGTAGTTAGATCAAAGAGCACCCAAAATGAAAATTTAACAGAGCACCCAAAATACTATTTTTGTGCCATTGTATTGTCACTCTGGTTGAGAAAAGCGCCTTGCCAGTTCAAGAATGGCACAATTGCCATTGTGCACAAACGTGTTTTAGGTCGAAAAGAAAAAAATAATAAACGAACGAGGGATATATAAGCTTTCTGAATGGGAGGTAAGTTGCATATCAGTACAAAAGAAAAAAATGCTCAGGCTCAATATAATAGTAGGTAGATTCAAGTAAAAAAATGAAAAAAAAACCAGGTGTTTCTATAACAGCTAGAACTATCATTTATAAAAATATTGTGATTTAAGTATTGAAACATTATAGAAAAGATGAACCAACAACAAATAAACAGGTTGGAATTGAAAACACGTACTAACTAAAACAAACTCCAAATGATGGTCATCACATCTTAAGCAATTGACCATAAAAACAATTATTGCAACTAGAACACCAATCGAAACCATCTTCATGTACTGCTAACATATATAAAGAGTAAAACTATAGGAGTCAAAATCCAGTGGATCAGTGTTATTTAATTTGGTATAAAACGAGTAAACTATCCAAGAGGAACATACTTTCAAAAAACCGAAACCAAACTTTCCACATAATCCTTGGCACAGGACCACCACATTGGATTTGTTAGTCTAGTTCGCTCTACGGTATTATGTCTCCAATTATAGAGAAATATTGCATCTTTTTGTTTATCATTTGCCAATAACAGTGTATCGCCATTCTTAGAAAGGCACAATGGCAACCATGGATAATAAAATTGTACTGGGCTTGTTTGAAGATCATGCACATAACTAACTTTAAGCAATTGAGTCCAAGAATCTGGAACTCCAAACTCCTTCATCTGCCAAATGACTAAATGGGTTCCCTTGAAATCATGAGAGAAACAAAGGCAATCCGTCAAAACCCCAATAACTGGCTCAACACGTGGCATTTCGCTGAAGTCGCTAAAACCCTGAGGCAGCAACAACTCCGTGTATGTCTCCGATGACAAATCAAGTGAAACAATCACAAGTTTCTCAGCAGTGGTATCCTCCAAATTAAGATCACTAAAATAGAAGTTATAATTATAACTGAAGTTATTGCAGAAGGCCAACCAGTTTATAGTGCCAGTCAAATACACACCTTCATTATGCTTCTTAAAAAGCCTAGATCGGAAAGGAACCACAGGGAAACTTGGGATATATCTCCAATTATTATCATTATCACCACCCAAACTGAAAACATTTACCGTGCATCTGTGTCTCCATACATCTTGGTCTTTATAAGAATCCACATGGAACGCCACCACCTTATAAATTTCCATTGAATTATCATAACCGAATGCGAACCTGCAAGGGCCATAAAAATATTCTCTAGAATGTTCTAGAGAATGACGAAAAGAACCTAATTGTTTAGACATTGTTCGGGTGGCAGGGTTCCAGAAACGAAGCCACATATTTTCATAAGAGGGTTCAGCAAAAGAATAACCAACCAAGCAGATCAATCCGTTACAGGAACCAACGATTTCATAGTCCTTGATGACATGGTCCCATCGGTAGTGAGGGTCGCCGACAAGGGTGGTTGACTGGTGTGGGTTCTCGAATAAACGACGTACGGGGAATGGTACGAAACTTGTTACACCGATGGCGGTGGGCAGATACCAAGGTTGTATGAGCTGTGGGTTTTGTGACGATATCTTGAGGTGCATTTTCACGAAGGAGGAGTCGGAGATGATCGCGTTCCATGACTTGCTCACGCTCCTCAGTCGCGTAAGAGGCTTCACCGCAAGCAACGATAGGATCTCGAGGACGAGGTCGTCGGGGAGAACCACCACCGGCAATGGCGCGTTGGGCTGACTCCGGGACATTGTGGATGGGATGATATTCATGGGTTAATAACGCAGAGAAACAGTTAATTGAAGTTGCAAGTTCAACCTTAATTAACACGGGACAAAGGATGCAGTTTGGGATTATTTTTTTCACTAATAATACACAAACACCCATCACACACCCCATTTCCTCATTTTGTTCATTAAGGTTGGATGTTAGAGAGGTGTGTAAGTGTGTGTGTATCACCGTTCTATTTTTTTTTATCCAGTATGGTAAACACACATAAGTGTCCTAGGGAATTGAACTTTGTGTTAGGCTTTACAGACTCCAGTTTGGGATCTGTCACCAATTTATTGGAAAACCTAAACAGAGCACTCCAAGTCTCCAACACACATATCGACTATCGAATTTGACGATATCAATATTTTATTTTTTTACTAAATCCTAAAAATCAAATTCAAAATATATCTGTTTTACTTATTAACTAATCTTACGTGATCGATCAAATCAAATTTTAAATTCTTAGATAATCATAGAGAAATCAAATTTGAAACAAGATACAAAGAAAATCTTTTTTATTTCTAATTATTAACTAATCTTAAAACAAAGTCAAATCTAAAACTTTTGAATTTTAAATCTTTGCATAATCCTAAAGAGATCAAATCTGAACAAAGATAAAAAAAATATTTCTTTTACTTATTGTCTAATCCCATACCTCAAATCTTAAAACAAATCAAATTCACATTAAGATTAAGAAACGTTGTAACTAAACCTAAAAATCAAATTATAGAAAATATTTTTTTTTATTTTTTTTAATCACTGCCTAATCATAGGAGTCAAATTCGGATATTTTGTGCTTATAAATTTATAAAATAGAATCTTCGTGTTTATAAAATTTTTTATGCTAAAAGTTAAATTCAAATTTATTAAATAGAATCTTTGTTTTAGCAGACTCCATCAGGAATATTGCTTTTATTATAGGTTACTAGTTTGTTTGTTTTTTTTTGTATTTTTTTTCTGTTTTCGTTTAGCAACTTCTACCAAAAAAAATAGAATCTTTGTTTTTTATTTATCTCAAATTTATTCAAGAAAAGTCCAACTAAAAAAATGCAATTTAAATCTACTTTTTTTTTGGGTCAAAGGATAACAGATTCAAAGAGAGGGGATAAACCCTGCCATACGACATCTACAAACAGAAGGGCCAAACCCACAGGCCAAACACACAGCATATGCAAAGTCTAAACACATACAACATTTCAATCCATGACACGTTGCTGTGAACCATTCAGAAACCAGCTAACCTCAAACAAGACCAAAACCAAACTACACAGAACCTAAAAAACAAAAAACTAAAAAACAGACTTCAAGAATTAACAACAAAATAAACACCAGCTAAACTACCACAACCAACACCACCAATCAACATCCTCAAAACTAACAAGCCCTTAAAACAGATCCAGGAGCCCAAATCTGACCAAAAAAAACCATCTTCCCCTCCAAGTCTCGCGGTTACTTTGAATATTATTTCTTTGAAACACCATATCTAACACGTAGCCTCAAAAGCTGGGACATGGGGGTTGACAAGGCAAGACGTCACACATAAATCCATGGTAAGAATACCAGATCTACCCCCCAATCTCAGATTGCCTTATAGATTTCAAACCAGCAAACCAATACCCGTCAAGCTACCAGGCGGAGCTGAAGATGCAGGAGGCAGAGGGACAGCGGTGCAGATGGCGGTCACGAACATCAACCAGAACAAAAGAACATACAAAGTAAAAAAGAGAAACACGACAACACCAACAACAACAAGAAAAAAGACAACAACAACAAGAAAAAACACAGCTTGAAAAACGAAAACCACCAGTAACTATAGCTGGCAAAATGGGCTTAGCCCGCCGGGCCGGCCCGAAAAAAAACCTGGCTTGGACACACAAATTCGAGCCCGTTTTCAAGCCGGGCCTTTTTGGCCCAGCCCGACAAAGCCTGAACCCGTAAAAGCCCGAGCCTGAAACGGGCCGCTCGAAAAATATATGCCAAAGCCCGAGCCGGGACCCAAAAAAGCTCGAAAAATAGAGGGCTCGGACACACAAATTTGAGCCCGTTTTCAATCTGGACTTTTTTGGCCCGACCCGATAAAGTCCGAACCCGATTCGGCCCGGCCCGAAAGCCCGAATTGCCACCTGTACCAGTAACCACGACAAAAAGGGCCAATCAACAATAAAAACCCAAAAAGCTACCTACAGCAACCACCAGACATGCAAAGAGGAGCCTCCAAGCCAGGGAAGGAGACAGCGGTGCGCTCCTAACGAGGCTCTCGTCCAAGCCCTAGATGAGCCTTTGGCCTCCAAACCTTAGCGGGGCTCCATGGCGCTATGTTGGTGGCACCAGAAGCCAACATACTGTTTGGATTTGGCGGGGCAACATGTAGCGGCGATGGCGGAGTTGTTGTCTAAAAGAAGAAGAAACCCTAGTAGAGCTCCAGCGTGTGGAAGGCCCAAAAAAAAAATAGCCCAAGGTATGTGGTGAAGGCCCTGATCAGAAGATTCCATGAAAACCACCAGCAGAATTCCCTTGAAGCAAACTGACTCTATTTTTTTTTTGGGGCACAATCGATTCCCATATATAGGAAAAACTACCTCAGTCTCATAACATTACATCACTGACTCCATTTTTTTTAACATTCTCTCTCATCTACTATACTCACTATAATCACATTTCAAATTTTGATTATATATTTTTAAAATCATAAACACATGCATCAAAAAATCTTTTTTAAAAATGATTTTAATAAAATAATCTAAAGAAAATTGACTTTAAGACCAATTTAGAAGTGTTTTTTTTTTCTAAGGCCAAAATAGAAAGAAATGGAAATGAATATCTACCATAAAGTTGGCTCATATATGCCAAGTCTATCCATATGTGCTCATGACTTATTTTCTGTTTTCATCTTTTACAATATTATTTTTAAGGATTTGTTATATGGGTGTTAGAAAAAAGGGAAGGGATGAGTTTGGAGGAAATTACAGGGGTGGGGTGGTGGGGAAGGAGGGTAAATTTCGTAAATTGTGAAAAGAAGGAAATTGAAGGGTTAGCTACATAAATGACATTATTTTATCCTACACTTTTAAAAATTAATATAATTTTTATTTTATTTTTTAAATAACAATTAGAAAAAAATGACAAATATTTTTAAAATATTCTCTCTAAAATCTCTCAAAAAGTTTCGGACTATAATTTTTTCTCTCATAAACTTTTCTAGCTAAATTTTTTCTATTAATTAAAATAATAATACATACTAAATATTATTATATACTTTCTAGAATATATATCACTAGTGCAAAAACAGGAAAAAAATAGGGCTTTTAAAGCCGGTTACCCTCGCAAACGACCTTAAAACTGACGCGGTGACATTTTTGCAATTTTTAAGACACTTTTGAAGACGGTTCTTACACATCCGACTCGGAAAGGGGAACGCGGTGGCATTTTCGCAATTTTGATCAACCTTTTCAAGACAGTCGTTAAGATAACTGATCTGGAAAGTCCAAAAATCCATTTCACAGTACCACTTCACTTCAAACCTTCATCTTCCCTCTTCGCCTTTCATCGGATCTCTTCACTTTCAAACCCTCATCTTCTCTCTCACCTTCCTCGTTGCGCCTGGACATTGCAACCGTGAAGAGCCAAAACGACTTTGCAACTGTGAAGAGCCACTGCTACATCGCCTTCCTCTTCTCACTTGAAGCTTCTCCGCCGTTCGTGACCGCAAAAGTAGGTAGTCTCTCTCTCGCTGGGACAATGTAAGTTTAAAGTAGGTTTCATTACTTCTCTGTTATGCTGAGACGAGCATGAGGAAAGGGGAGGTTTCATTACAGCGACGACCAAAGCCAAAGGTGGTAGTGTTCAGGAGCTGTTGAAAATTGAAAATAGGTTTCAAAAATAAAATTAAAAATGGTTAAATTCTTTTTGTTTGTTTTTTTCAAAAGTAAAATTGAAGTTAAGTATTGAAAATAGCTTCTCACTTGTTCTGCATTGAGTTTGAAGAAAGAGAGTGAGGGAATGAGCGTGCGTGGTTTCTACTTTCAGTTTTGGATTTTCTTTGCTTGCTTGTGTGAATGAAATGTGTTGTTTTGCGGAGACAGTATCTTATTCCAGTACTAGCTAGCTATTTTGTAGTTGGTAACTTAATTAGAAAACGAGAAGTAAAAATACATTTTTTGAAGTTGTAGAGTCAAGTCGATCTTTAGTTTTCAATTTTATAACTAGACTTTTTCCTTCTTGACTGCCCCATGGACTCATTCAATAATTGTATATGCATGTCCTATTTTAGTTTCTCACACTATTTAAGATATTAAATACTGAAAGGCCTGCCATCTGATGAGAATTTTTGTCAAAATTTGATTGAGTTGCACTATTACTGAAAGACTTGGGCAATCCTGATTTTAGACGTATACTTTCTAGTAGGATATTGATATTCCATGAAATTGATGTCTTTCACTTCATTGTCCTAAAGTCAACCATCTTGTTGTTTACACTGACTTAGTTTACCCTTCACCAAGGTCAATTTGTTGCTTCCTTGTTGATATCAGACCATAAAATTTGGTTGCCTGGTGTTATTTATAGCAGGCTGTGGCTCTTTTCTGAATTTTCAAATCTGATTACAACTTGCTTTGCATCACAGTGAATTTCTGCATTGTTTTTCTGCATCACAGTGAATTTCTGCATTGTTCTTTGTTAGTTTTCATTTGGTTTAAATCTCAGATCCCATTCTTATGGAAACTACGAAATTCTATTTACTTATTCAACTACAAAATTTTGTTTACTTATCTCTTCAAAAAAAACTTAACACAATTTATAAGCAAGTTTTGTTTAGTTAACGAACAAGTGGATTCATTATTTAAGCTTGGTTATTCTTCAAAGCTGGTTGTATTGCTAGTAATACAGCACTGCAAGACTGTATAAAGCATAAACTATTACTAGTGCATGTGTGGTGTGCCTGCAATACTGCACATATAGGCTGGCTGGGATTTGTGCTGCTGTGGCATTTTTCCCTTCCTCTCCTTTTTCTTGATTAAAGTTTTGTTTCATTTGAAGCTTACCTTGTGGAAGTTTGGGCCTGATAGTTTCCTTTTTCAGTTTAGGCTGTTGAAGAAACTGCAGGGGAGCAACTCTTAAGTTACAATCTTTTGGAATTGTAGCTAGTGAGTTTATGATTTAAATGGTATAATTAGCCTATATCCAGTCAATGATAAGGCTTAAATTTCTTAGTTTTGATAAATAATTTTTTTGCCATGGATAATACTTTTGACTCCATTGTCTACTTTTTGTTTTCTTTTTGGTGGGCAGCAAGAAGGGTTTTGACTTTGAGCACAAAGCAGAGAAATCAAGATCATACAAATAGATCAAGAACCAAGGGAAGTTCTGGCAGGTATCTCTTTATCTTGGAATTCTGTCTATATGTTTTTTTTGTTCCCCTTAATCCCATACATATGATTTATTCATTTCTGATGTGAAAACATTTTGACAAAGGTAGAAGTTGATGTTAATTCATGGTAGGGATGTTTGAAAAAGCAATTTTCTGAGTACCATTATTCAAATGTTTTTTTCTCTCCTATAATCACCCTTGTTCAAGTTAATTACCTGTCTGCCACAAACCGCATAGAAACTTTGGAATATCAACTGAACAGTTTGCTAGGCTTCAATTTAAACTAATCCCCCGAGTTCTAATATTTATTTATGTTCATCAAACTTGTGTTGAAGAAACCATTTCAATCTTATGCCTGCTAATTTGAGTTATGTGAAGCAATATATAGCTGATATGAGCTCTATTCCAATTTTCTTTCAGTTATCAGAATTTCTACTGATTACATATCTTTTTCCTACCACTTGAATACGATAAGAAAGGGTCCTATACATCACTTTCCAGTTCACAGAATTTGAACTTTATTTATTTCATACTTTTGATACTACTAAAGGTGCAGGTCAGCAAGTGTGACTAGCTCTCACCACATAGTGTATACCAAGCATACTCGCAATAACATTTTTTTTTCAAAGAACTTTGCACACCACATACTATAGGTCATAGAGTAAATAGTTTTATTTAGAAATCAGAAATGTTACATGGCCACCCATTATTCAAAGGAACTTGAACTTGATTTCAGACTTTGGATACTAATAAAGGAGCAAATGCGGCCTACTCTGATTACATATGGTGCTTAAGTAGCATTACTTAAAATCACAATTTTTATTTTTCAGTACCCCACAAGATGTCTATTTAGTAAATGGTTTGGATAATATATAGGGGACAAGTTGCTTTCCTCTGATTTGTAGTACTAACTTATTCAATAACACCATTATACATAATCATATTTACATAGTTTCTATCTACAGACTTATGACTTGTATACATGCTTACGCATATATTCAATAAATATATGAAAATCCCAATTCTGTTGTGATGCAGGTTTGGGTTATTTTGTAGTTTGGACTTCTCTGTGTGCGTGTTAGCTTCACTGATTTGGACTCTTCTTCACACTAGGTACTTTAGTTAATTCCTTTTAATACTGTTATTTACAATATGACTGAATTATGATTTTTTATATTTGAGATTGGTGTGAAAGCATGACATAGATTATTGGGTGAGACTAGTTAAAAATCTAAGTATTTAATTTGTATCTTTCACATGATTAATTAAGCGATGTCGTCTCGTGCACACAATGGCTATTCCTCTCGCATGGCTGCGAGGAGGCCTCCGTCAAGGAGGCCTCACTAGTGATGAAATGAGAATAAAATCAGGTTTTTAAAGTCGCATGAGCGCAAAAAGTCTTATACGCTGATGGCTTTGAGGAGGACACTACGTGGTCCCTCTTTTAGGAGTGAAGCGTATTTTGTAATTTAATTTAAATTGGAGTGAAGCGTTAGTTTCCCGTGTGAGATCCAATATAATGAGCATGTGTTTATATTATTTCAGAAGTAGTTATGGATCGTAGCTGGATGCAAAGTAATCGATTGAGTATTGAGTATGCGAATGGAGTGGAAGAGTTTCTCGAATTTGCTCAAAGAAATCTTCCTGATAGTAAAGGGAGGTTTGATTGTCCTTGTGTTAATTGTGCGAATCAGAATGCACTCAAAGTTGACGAAATACGGGATCATCTCTTTGTTAATGGGATCTGCAGAGGTTATACGACATGGACTTGGCATGGTGAAATCTTAAACAGGCCAAGTGTGTCTGAAAGAGCGAAAGTTGAAGTAGACATGAACGACCGACTAGAGGACATGATCCGTGATATTGGACATGAGTCTTTTAAGCATGCACATATGTATGATACTTTGTGCAGTGACAAGGAAGAGCCTTTGTATCCGGGATGTACAAATTTCACACGGTTGTCAGCGGTGTTAAGATTGTTCAATCTGAAGGCGATAAATGGGTGGACTGATAAAGGCTTCACCAAATAGCTCGAGTTGTTGAAGGACATGTTTCCGGAAGGTAACACATTACCGAACCGTACCTATGAGGCAAAGAAGATATTATGTCCGATGGGTGTTGAGTATAAGAAAATACATGCATGCCCCAATGATTGCATATTGTTTATCATTCGTGTTATACACCACTTATTGTTTGTACTCAATGCAGCAATCATTGACAATTGTTTATCATTTGTCCTGAAAAATGTACTATAGTCTGGATGTGTTCATTGAATTATAACCCGGATGCCGAAATAAAGAGTACTATCGAATCGTAAGTTTTTTTATCATACTTTTTCTTTGTCATATGTATTATTCGTTTGTCATAGTAACTTATTTTTTGCAATGCATATTACTTTTTTCAAAGGGCGGTGGATACATATAGGATGAAGAAGGGTGAAAGGAGGAAGGCTGTTGAATGGATAACACCCACGGTAAGCACAATTAAGAATTGAATTTCCCTTTTCTATTCTCTTTGTTTTCTAAATCTAAAATTCCCCAATGTTATGTTCTAATGCTACCTATCTCGTATATTTCATTTGTAGATGCCTATACAAAATGGCACGTGGGAGTGCGGGCACTATGTGATGCGGAATATGTTGAATGTAATTATGAGAAGAGTTGTGGGTAATTGGACAAAGGTAATACAACGTTCAACAGTTGCACCTTAGTTATTATTTTTTTTGTTTTAACTATAAGCTAATTAAATTTCAACTTGTAGATCTTCAATGACGCTTGACCATTTCCTGACGAAGTCATTGATGAGAATAAAGACATTTGGGCAAGCTACTTTTTGGAAATTTATGAGAAGAGAAGTAAAGAACAGGATATAGTGACATGTTTGTAGTTAAGTGTTTTAGGACTTGTTCTATGTTTTAATCAATATGCATGATATGAAGAATGTTTCTATGTTTATCTTGATCAAGTGATATGCTATGTGTTTGGTTTGATTGGCACTTCTATTGTGATTGTTGGTTTGATATCTATCTGTTTATTTCAACAAAGAGTGTTGTCAAACTGTTGGTTATCCTTGTGTTGTAAGACATTCAAAGTTGAGTTTAATTTTACTGAAGCATTCTTTTAATCATAGAGATAGGATCAATTGAGTCCATGGCTTATTATTTACTACGTGAAAAGTTCAAGTGTCTAGTTTTTACTTTTCACTCATTTTTTTTGACTGAATGCTTTCTACTCATTTATCGTGCTTAAGGCCACGGTTGAATTCATAAAGATGTGTGGAATAGAGTAGAATGAAATAGAATGACATTCATTTTTATTGTTTGAATTGTTTGAATTGAAATCGGATATAATAAACCTTGATTAAATGCATTTCAAGATTCTGCTATTTGTACACACTGACATTCATTTTTACTTATTATTCATTAGTTTCCTTACTAGTCTATGAACAATAACAGGATTCTGCTATTTGCTCACACTGCCTGTATTGTTTTGTATTGGATTATAACAGGAAGGTATATGAAAAACAGATTCTGTTAACAAAAAAAAAACCAACTTTCAAAGTCGGTTATCGTAGGAACCGACTTCGAAATCCAACTTTCAAAGTCGGGTAACAGTTTAACCGTCTTGGAAAGTAGCATTTCCAAGTCTAGTTTCAACCGTACCCGTCTTTGAAAGTTATCTTGTCAAGTCGGTTATCCAATTACCCGACTTTGAAAGGGGGCCTTCCAAGCCGGTTACACACTTACTTGGCTTTGAAAGTCCATTTTTAAGCCAAAAATTAGGCATTCCAAGTCGGGTGGGTAACCGTCTTGGAATGTGGCACTTTCCAAGTTGGGCAAAAACCCGACTTGTAAAGCCCTCGACTTTCTAAGTCGGCAGATTTTAAGATCCCCAAACAACCGACTTGGAAAGCCCTGAACAACCGACTTGGAATCTCTTTTTTCCACTAGTGTATAATATATAGACTTACAAATAATTATAAATATAAATACTAATACTATAAAAAAATGAAGTTTTTAGTGTCGGCCAAAAGCTCAAGCTAAACAGAAAAGGCCAATGGCCCAATGCAAAGGGCAGTTTAGCATCAGCCATGCATTCGCCTTGAAAATAATGCTACAAGAACATCAAAGCTCTGTTTAGCGTTGGTCATGTTGTGGCCAACCCTTTTCGCAATGGGACTTAACAAGACACTCATATATCACAATGGGTCAGTTAGCTAAATCACAATGGGTGTAACTTCAAAATATCAGTAGTTGATTTATAGGTTAGCTGGAGTCATTTTCTAGGTAAAACTTGGGCGTCTTGTTGATACATCGATTGTTCTAACGTGTTTGGGAATGTTGCCTTATTTATTGAATATGCTAGTGAATTTATCTTCAAATATTTAATAGTTAGTGAAATAAAATGGAACACTATCAAATAAAATTAGGGTTAAATATATTTTCAGTCCCTGTAATATTTCGGATTTTGAATTTAGTTCCTATAATAAAAGTCATACTTTTTAGTCCTCCATTTATTTTACTTTTTGATTTTAGTCCCTGAAGTGAGTTGACCGCTCATGTGGCACATTCTAGTCATTGTCATCACTCCTACCTGGCAAAAATGTTAATGTGTGGTCTTTTTGATGTCAGTTGACATGTTATCATCACTCCTCTCTCTCTAGATCCTAAACGTAACATATTTGTAGGGGCTGGATCCAAAACGTAACATATTTTTGTAGAGATTGAATCCAAAACATAACATATTTGTAGGGACTGGATCCAACCACGTTTTATCTTATTCTTCTTCTTCTTCTTCTTCAACCATGTTTCCCCCTATTTTTTCACCACTACCACCGATAACAACAGCAACCCAACAACAACAACAACAATAGCAACAACAACAACAATGAGGGAGTAAAAGTTCTAAGCTTCAAAGCAACGAAATAATCAAATCAAATGGGGGACACCACCGCCATCAAAACATAAACAATGTGGGATTGTTTATGCTCTCTGTTGATCGTTGTTGTTGTTTCTCTGCTATTTGTTGTTGTTATTGTTTCTCTGCGATTTGTTGTTGTTGTTGTTGTTATTGTATGGAGGAGGAGGGTGGATGATGGAGGAGGGGGTTGCAAAACCCTTTATCATAAAAGGATATTACAAATTATTTCAAATTATTTCAAGTCAACCCAAAATTGCGTATAATTTTTTTTTTCCTTTTCAATGCTAGAAAGTTATAATTTATTTTGACTAGAAACTCTCACCTAAATTATTTATATCGAAAACTCATTGATGTCATAACGTATTACTGAAAGAAAGTAAACATCAATCTGGATAAATAATATATATATCATGTATAATACTTGTCTAATGTCTACAAGTACATCAAACTGAACAACTTGTAATGTCATATAATATAGAGTACAGTCATCTAAAATATTTTGATACAAGGGCCCATTCGGTAGAATCAGTCTATAAAAACAAGATTCAAAAAGATAACGCAACAGCTTGCGCTATATCCACTCCCAACTCAATCTACATCGGCTCCTGTTGAGCTGTACCCTGTCTCTGTCTCTCTAACTCTCTCCATAAACCCCAAATCTCCTGTATAGGCATCTTTACATCTAATATCATGTTTTCTACAGTCCAGTGATGAGGTCCTTCTGTTGATGCCTCTAGGAATGTTACTTACCCAAGGTATGTTCCCCATTGGGTGATTGGGTTAACTATCCACCCTTCACCCTCACCCCTTCGGGCCTCAGACTCAATCTACGTACCTTCGTAAATCCATCCGGCAGGTAGTCCATCTATATGAATCATGTTCCAAAGAGAGCACAAAACATATAGGCAAGGGTGAAAAATCCTCGTACACAAGTTACTAAAACATGGTGACAATAGAATAAAAGAAAGTAGATCATACTTATCAAACATAACCTACATCATGCATAACTTAACATAATAAACCAAACTGTCCCCTTTTTATGGACTTGGATAACTAACTGTCCCCTTTTTTCATGGACTGGTTTTACAATTATTCAGTAGAGCCACATTTAAAATATAATACCATATCACAAATAGGTCAGTCAGTTAGATTTATCCAAGCCGGGTGCTCTACTCGTTCTCGGCTCGTTAGGATCCACCACACGACCATTGAGACTTTCGAAACTTGGATAATCCCAATAGGCAATTATAGCCCAACCGTACCTATTTTCAACCCCATCCGGGTTGTAATGCTCATCATTTGGCCACTCGCCAAATCTCTTGGCCATCCGCCAAATCTCTTTCTCTATATGCATATGACATAACACACTGCATACAAAATCAATCACTTTCACATTGGTTTCTCTTGTAACTTGTCTCGTACACATCTCTATGTTTCCACTCGTAAGATTCTCAATCTCTTCTCTATGTTACCTCTTGTAACAATCACACATAACCTTCTCTCTTGGTTATGTTATTCTCTTCTTTTAGTGACATCGCACATAACCTTCTCTTGGTTATGGTATTCTCAAATAATATGTCTCTTTCTCTTTCATTCAATACTCTTAATTAATCATTGTCTCTCTATAACAATAGCATTTTTCAAATCCAATGTTTAAGTTCTAAAATAAATTAATTAAAATACTTGCCAATCTTTAACTTCAAAAATGACATTTTCCTCTTAAACATATTTGTAAAAAAAAAAACTAAAAAAGATAATTTTCGCAAAATCCTAGGCTGTTTATAAATCAGAAACCAGAACTGTTCACAGGCGCGAGGATTTTCACACACGCGGTGCAGACAGTTCTGTCCCCTGTTTTCCAGATTTTCATAACTTCGAAAATAACCACACCCAGGGCATGACTGGAATCCGATTTTTACAAAGTTCAAACCAAATTAATCTTTTCTTTACATGGTTAACACCTAATGAAGAAAAATGAACAAAATTAAATTTTTGGATCAATTATAAAGCTTTTCAAATCATGAACAAACACCTTGAGTTTTCTACTATCTCAATTGTTCTTTAATCTCAAAAGATAATAACTCAACATCAAGCTCTTGATCCAAACATTCAACATAACATAGAGCAATATCTTCACACTCCAACATATGGCAAGATCATCACATACAAAACATATAGCAAGATCATCACACAAAACATAGAGCAATTATTTTTGCATAATCAAAAGCAATCTCCATCAAAGGAAACCAATCTCACTCGCACATGGTTCAAGCAATCCAAACTCATCATTAAGTTAATCCTTCATGACAAAGCCACTTAAGAAAATTTAATATTAAGCATGAACACATCTCTTGGACATCTAATACCATAGGAACAAAAGGGCACTTACCTTAATGATTAACATGCTTTCTAAATAAAATTACTAGCTTCTTGCACTAACCACAACCAAACATAGCATACATAATCATCACCCAAACCTTAATAACCTTGTATGAGTAAATCTCCCCTTACCTCTTTCCTTTAGCTTAGGTAAGACAAACCCTAGCTTCAAGCCCTTTTCTTCTTCTTCTTGATTTCTCCCTTCCAATCCAACATAACACATCCAAATAAAAAATAAGTTTATTTATTCCATGGAAAATCCTTAGCATATGAAAGAAAAACTCAAGATGAACCAAATATAAATCTAAGCTCATACACTACTAGAATGTACTGGTGTAGCTGCGGACATGTAGCGTCGACTATGACTCTGACGCTAATAGCGTCGGGTTAGCGTCGGCCAAGCTGACTCAAAAATGGCATTTGTGTTTTTGTTATTTTTTAAAACTTTGCGTCGGCGGCTAAGCCGACGCTAAGTTGGTGGCGCCAATAAATTAATTTTTATTTTGAAAATATTTTTTGATAGCGTCGGCTTGTAAATTGTAAATATATAGAAGATAGAAGACAAGGCAGAGCCTTGCTCTGGTCACTTTCTCAAATGTTTTCCCTCTCTTCTCTCAAACGCTAAACCCCTTCTCTCCCGCAGCGGTTGCTCCGACGGTCACCACAGCAACGGTCCCTCGTCTCTCCGGTCATGGCGGCATCCTAGATCTTCGGTCACGGCGGCGTCCATGATTTTCGGTCACGGCGGTGGTGTGTATCGCAGATAACAGGTTAGCTCCTCCTCCTCTCTCTCTCTCTCTCTCTCTCCATCTCTCGTTCATTCTCAGGCTTCATTTGAGTGTGAATTTCCTTTTTCCAGACTTCATTTGGCTTACTGAGCGTGAATTTTTTTTTCTGACAACTCTACTTTTGGTTTGTTCTTTCTTGGTTTTCTCATTCTTTCTTGAGTCTCTTTGTTCTGTTGCGTGGTTAGCTAAGAACTGTTGCGTAGTTTGCCGAACAATTACTAAGTAGTAACATTTCTTTCTCTTTGTTCTTTATAGTTTGGGCACTGAATAGTGTGCAATATGCAATACATATGGTTTCATTAAGTATCACCGAATAATGGTTATAAAACTAACAATTCTAGCTCATTAATACGATGACTAATTAAAGAAGGCCACTAGAAATTGTTCTTCGCTCTTGTCCCTATGAATTTCCTCTTTCGTCTTATTTGAATCTAGTGATGACAAGAAATTACAACTTGGATTAGTCTTTGTCTGTAACTAATAATTTTGTTCCAACCTTTTTTGTCAAATTTAGAGTTTGTTGAGTTTAAATTTTGATAGAATTTAATTTAATTGAAAAGAAGGCAGCAGCTGGTATTCGGTTTCAATTGCAAATGTATTATTATTCGGTTTCATCAGTTGCATTTCTAGAGGGTGGATGCTTTTATTGTGTTTTCAGAAGTGATTAGTTTCTTGGTTCTGTATTTTAGGGAGGTTTTAGTACATTTGGTATTTGGTTTCAGTTGTAATTTGGAGTCTGTCGCATATGGCTTGTGCAAATGTTGTGCTTTTAAGTCTTTTATCTATTTTTGCTTATGAACTTGTTTTCTTTCTACAGGTGATATTATTCTTAAATAGAATAGTTTGAAAGATTTTGATATCATAACATGTTTCTTAACCTGTTGCTGATTTATTTGATTATTAGTATGTGGATTAAAGCTCCAGCATGTGGACTTCAGCTCCAGCATCAGATTAGGGCTTGGCTGGTGTTGCGTGTGTAAATGTTTGTGCAAGTATAAACAGTCAACCAAGTAGTAAAGTGTAAATAAGATCGTTCCCACGAAGATTAAACACGGTTAAATTCGCAAAATTTCCAATTCGGTTATTCTAATTAGTGAGCAAAGAGGGTAACAAGTAACATCTTCAATTGATTTGTTAAAACAGAATTTTAAGTGATAAAATGACAGTAAAAATGCTGATTAAAAGTTATGAAATCAGAGGTTTAAAAACTGGTTAGGGACACTATCTCGTTGCAAATATTTTTAAAGGGGCAGGAATGCTACAACATTGCAGAGTATCTGGGTCCAAAGTTCAGAAAAAGAGTGTTTTCCAACACGTGACAGTAGGATTCATTAAGTTAATCTTATTCCTAATTTAACATTAAATCATCCCAGTCCATTTAAGATCAACTCAGCTACCCTATGAACTTGAATATGTATTCCTATCATATCCAACATTAACTAATCTTCCAATTAATTAACTTAATTCATATTCATTAGATATTTCCACTCACTAACTCTTCCGATATCAATGAGCTTTCATTCAAGCTAAGGTGATTAATCTCAACTCAAATATATAAACAAGCAACACAATTTAATGAAAGAACTAAACAAAAGCTTGTAACTATTCCATACCCATAAAAACATTTACAACTCCATAGTTCCCTAACCAAAAGAAGCTTAGCTCATATTGAGCTTAAGTTCAACAAAAACAGAAAATAAGAACAGAGACATGTTTTACCTAATGAAGTAAAAATGGAATTACAAAGTTAAAGAAAAGAGTAGGAAAAAGGCATAGAACTCTTCCAAGATTGTGCCTCTAACTTGGTCTTCTCTTCAACTTCAAGCCTCTAAAAATAGTGGATGGATAGAGGATGAAGAAGAAGATGGAATATGGTGAGAGAGTGGCGGCTCTGTCATCAGAAAAATGAAGGAATATCACTCTTTCTAGGTTTGCCCTATTCTGTCCAGCCCAGGGAATGTTCTCTCTCTCCCCTTTTTGTGTCTCTTTTTCTTTGCTTTTTGGGCCCCTTTTCTTTCCTTCTTGAGGGAACATTCCTTGGCCCATTTACACCTCAGCTTATTAATGTTGTGGGGACCACATAATACCCTTTTCCTTGCCTAGGTACTGCAGTGTGTGCTTAATATGGAGCTCTTCTTCACTTGCTCGCACAAAGTGCTACAGCATGCTGCAACATCCTCTGCTGTTGATAAATTCCACATTCCTTTTGCACAAACAGATTCTGCACACTTAACAAACACATAAAAACACCCCAAAAGCGGCACATGAAGTGCCAAAAACAGAATCTAACTCCAATAAAACATATTACTCCTAACTACACAAAACACTCAACTAACACACAAAAAACACTCTTAGATAAGCTAAACTAAGCTTAGAATTAGTGAAATAACTCTTAGATCAGCTGGTTTCTCATGGTGAGTATGTGCATTACAGCTCCAGTATCATGTTTGGGTTTTAAATAGTTTTTGGTAAAATTCATTTGATCTGGAGGTCTTGTTGGCAAACAATTGAGCTTTAAAACAATGATATGTTGTGCATTTTCATTGGCTAGCTGCATAATGTCTTTGTAAGTATTAACTGTAGAACTATCTCTAATTGATCTTACCCAAAAGGCAGAGGAATGTATCTAATATCCACAATTTAATAGTAACTTGGGCAGCTTAAGTGGTAATGGTATGCCGGGGTTTTAGAAAAGAAGTATACATATAGTATAGCACTATTAATAATATAGACACGTAGTATATATAGATGACCTATATTTCTAATAACTTTCTTTTGATCGCAGGATTGTTGGCATTTCTTACTAAGTGTGTTGCAAATATATCTGGTCGGGTTCTTCAAGCTGTTTTCATTGGAGTTGCAGTTTTTATCATAGGTATATAGACATATCAATGTTCATCAATAGTTTTATGTATAAGATGAATAAGATTCACAAGTTCACAAGAAATGGAAGGCAACAAAATTAGAGTCTAATATGAATTGTATATCTTTAAGCACGCCATGATTAAACGTTGTTGTTAGATTTCAAAAAATGAGATCGAGTTTTGTAAATTGAACTCTTTGAAACCTTTGGATTGGTTAACTCTCGGTGGTCATAAGTTTGGCATTATATACCCTTTAGCATCTCATGGAAGTACCAATGGTCAAGAAGACAAAAAATGATTTTTCAATCAATGCTTTAAAGTTATTTGAATTAATCAAATAATGTACATTCATTTTATATTTTATACAACTCTAATTAATTTTTTGGTCATAAATTATATTTCAATTTGATTCAATTATTGACACTACTACTTTGGCTCCTCTGTTGTTTTTTTACCCTGTGTCCTTGAGGGAACCACAAGTGGTAATTAATTTGCATTAAGTAGGATAAGAGGGTTATGATTGGCGCTTATTTTGGCATATATCGTATGAACTTGAATTTCTAGCACTTAAGATAAAATTGTCTCATAAGGTACAATTTTTTGCATCAATTTATTCCCTAGTAATCTGATGAGCCTACATTTCATTGGCTAAGCAAATTGGCTTTGATGAGTTCTCTCCTGGTTTACTACTCTCAGTAGTTGAATAAGCCGTTGAAGTTGGCAAAATGGCTTTGATGAGTTCTCTTTTTCATTAATAATTAATAAAATAAAATGTGGTTCTTTGTTACAGGTACAACAAAAGGGACTACCAGATTGCTGGGTTGTGTGTTTGGGATTGGTTTTACTCTGCAACCTTATGTTCCACACTAGAATTTTGTTAGGTTGCAAGTGTGAATTGCTCTTGTATCTTTTGTAATTTTCTTTTTCTTTTTTTGGCTTTCTCTTTTCTATGATTTATGTATACTAAAGATTGTCCCACTTGGTAGTTTTGTGATAAAATTCTCTTTATGTATACAAATGAAATGTTGTTGTTGGCTTTTGAGAATGCACAACTTACTTTTCTATTGGCTTTTGAGAAATAAATTGTTTCCTTTACTCTATATCCAACCTACGTTCTTTAATATTCTGCTACTGATCTTGGTAGAATGTATAGCTTCTTTATTTTAAAAAATTCAAAAAAATATTATTAAACAAATTGCCAATTTTAAATGTCCACGTAGCGTAGGCTTGACTGATGCAAACTAGCGTCGGCCATGGCCGACACAAAGTTAGCGTCGGTCGTTTGGCATTGACATTTGCGTTGGCTTTTTTGACGCAATTAGCGTCGGACTTATTTTGGCCGATGCTAATGCTTTGCGACAAGATTTTTAGCGTCTGCCCCGCGGCCGACGCAAAGCCGACGCTAAATCGACAATTAGCGTCGGTTTTAGACCTCTAGCGTCGGCTTTTGGTCTACGCTAAAAGACAAAATTCTTGTAGAGATAACCATGAAGAAGATAACAAAAAACTTAAGCTATGAAGTTCTCATGAAGTACCTTGGTAGCTTGATGATCCCAAAATCAAGAGCAAGCTTTGGAAATTTGATTAACTTGAATGAAAATTTGGAAAGAAAAGCTTGAGAAAAATGGCTATGGTGCAAGAACAAAAATGGAGAGTATGAAGCAAGAAGTTCTTCCTCCCTCTCCCTAATACTCGGCCTCCCCCTCTCCTATCCACTTGTCCAAGATTTTTTTGAAGTTAATCATTGCATTTAAAATGAGTCATAAGGTTAATTAATCATGGATTTTTCCTATTGGTCCAAAAATTATGAGTCAAGTGTTTAGAATTTTCCACACTCTTCTTCACAAGGCAATGGGCGCTGCATCTAATCCAAGGGAGGATAAAAATATTTTTTCACCTTAACCATGGTAAAAGGTAAGTCTCTAAGGTAATTAAATGTGGTAACTTTTGTATTTCATAGTAAAAATTGTCCAAAAATAACCTATTAAAGTAAAAACTCTCATAAATCTTAAAATAAGTCCTAGGCCATGAAAATAAGATTCCACAAAGGTGTTAGTTCATAAAAATAAAGTTTAGAAGCATTACGGTAATTTTTCGGTTTTACCGTAACCCGTAAATTAGGGTTAAAACAAACTTTCCTGAAAAAATTCCAGAAAATTTCTAAAAATCATAAATATTATAAAAAAACACCATTGGTTACTCTTTTGGTTGATTTTGGATCATTTTCCAAGCTTCTGACATTCACCTGTTCTCCTGCTTACCCTATTCTCAGTCTACAGGGACGAAAATCGCAATTCTTTGTCTGCTATTTTAAAAATTTCCAAAATAATTTTTAAAATTCTAGAATAATATAAAACAACATTTGGAACCTCCAAAAATATTTCTTAACTTGTTCTGGTCTCCGAACCAACTCAAAGTTCAACCTAGTCAAACTACAGAGACCAAAACAGTAACATTTTTATCCATTTTTCAGAAAATTCCCGAATAAATTTCTAAAATCCTCAAATATTGTAAAATCACTATTTGTACCTTCAAATCTTTTTCTTAACCTCAATCTAGGGTTTCTACTTCATAAGGTCACCATTCCGTCTATTTACGGTAAATAGAACTCTGTCTGTATCTAAACGTCCAACTTAATCTATAGTTTTCTAACATCAAGGAAACTTTGTCTATGAAATTAATCTTACTAAAATACATCTAACATGCACAAGCACATATCACACACATAAAATATAATTAAAATAGAATAAAAAATTACGAACGTTACAGGGGTTGCTATTGTTGGTGGTGGTGGTGAAAAAATGGAGGGAAATGTGGTTGAAGAAGAAGAAGATAAAACATGGTTGGATTCGGTCCCTATCAATACATGAATGTTTTGGATCCAGTCCCTACAAATATGTTACGTTTTGGACTCAATCCCTACAAATATGTTATGTTTTGGATCTAGTCCCTACAAATATTTTTATATGTATGTGTCAGGTGACGTGTAACCCACGTAGGCTTAATGAGGTGCCACATAGGAATTTTATAGGGACCTCACAGTGCCACATCTGTGGTCAACGCTGTCAGGGACTAAAATAAAAAAATAAATAAAAAAAAGGACAAAAAAAGTTTGATTTTTTTTTATAGAGACCTAACTCAAAAATTTCCTATATTACAGAGAACCAAAACATATTTAACCCATAAAATTATCACTCTACTATTATTCAAAGGAGCATGATTCCATTTTATACTATTTAATTTAATCTAAAAAGAAAAGAAAAACGAGAAATTAAATTAAATAGAATGAACTATGCTCTATCAATATCAATTCCACCCAATTTTTAATAATTTAAATAATATTCAAATTTATTATCCAATTATAGTTTTTAACTTTAAAGTATATTGCATATGTGATATGTGATAAAAAGAGATTGATAGAAAGGTATTAGAGATGTTAGGTAGATAGCGACACAGTAGGAGTGTCCAACTATCACTATTCATTTTTTAATTAGTAGCAAGATTAAAAAATAAAAACAATACTTACTAGAAAATAGATAAAATATGTTTTTAATTTTTATAAATAGAAAAATATTAATTTTTAGTCTTCATTTTTAAAATATCTCACTATGATTCATATTCTGCGAAATAAACCACTTATAACACTTCAAAAAAGATGTCACGAGCTATTGTAAATGATCGATTTCAACAAATAAAAAAGAGATATTTATGAGACTAAATACATATCTAACTAAAAAAAAAGACTTTCCTTAAAAAAAACTAAGAAAAAAAAGACTACTTATGAGGAGCAACACTGGCAACGGACACCGGCAATGCTCGTTCTCACCCTGAAAACATCGCTCGCTCTTGTATGAAGAATTGTGAAAAACAACTCGAGTTACTTTCTCACTTTGTAACATTAGTCTTTTTCTTTTTTTTTATTCCGAATGATATCATTGCCAACTTGTAGGTTCTGAGAATTGGGCGTAGGATCCGAAGAACAAACACAATGCAATAGTCAAACGCCAAACGCAAAAACAACAACAGCAGCAGCATTAGTCAAATAAAAAAATCTCTATTTTCATTTTTGTCTTTAAATTTAATTCATTTTTAATAATTGAAATATGGTTAAGGGTGGTAAGAAAGGGCCCACAAAAGGGCTAATCTCACGTGGAGGTCGCCCACACACATACAGAACTACCTTTAACATCATCACTATCGTGCATCCACGTGGCCCACAACAACTGGTCGGTGACAATAGAACAGAGAATCTTTTTTTTTTTCTTTTGACAGCACAATAGAACAGAGAATCACCAAATTTCTTCTTCCATAATTTATACAAATACAAATTTATCGGATTTATGAAAATTGTTATGTTATTCAAAGTTTTGATTAGTTGTCTTAAGCATTGAGTCATTTTAGGACTTTCTATGCTAACCCAACGGAAGCTTTGACAAGTTTTTTTTGGACAAGTTTGACTAGTTTTTTTTTTATACATAATTTTCACTTTCTTTGTAATTATATTATTATTATTATTATTATAAAGAAATTCACTTTTTGTTTTGACTCAATTTTTATTATTTTCAGTATAATTTATTTCAAAATAATTTAAAAAGATCAAAACAATAAAATAAACACATTATTTTTCATTTCAAATTCAACTTATTGACTTTAACTCTTTAAACGATTGAACAAAGTAGTCTAAGAAATAAACTCTGTTGTTTTTAAATTATCAACTAGTTTAGCAATTAAAGATACTATTTTTCGGCTTATCTTATCTGTATACTTATTAAATACACATCAATTTATACGTAATTTTATCATTTTATGATAGTTTTATTTTCTCACGTATTTATATTGTGATTCTATCAACCGTACCCTATATATTTTTATACATATATTTAATAAATTAATTAATTATATGCTTCTAGTTATTGTATTGTTATTATGATATTATGATGACAATTGGAATTCTTTAGAAAAGCACTTGTGTGAATTGTGATCGGAGTGTGAGGAAGAAAACTTTTCCGTCCGACTTGTGTTTTCCATTATTATTCTGTTCCCACGGTCTTAGCGTAGAATCAACCGTACTGGATCTCTCCATCACCTTCCCGTTAAGAAACGGCTGAACGGGTACCAGAATGTTACCAACCAACGAACCAATCAGCCGCCGTTAGCGCGTAGCGGAAGCGGCCGTTGCACGCCACTGCTAACGCTTTTGATAGCGACGTGCGTGTCCCTCTCTCCCTCTTTTCTCTTCTCGTTCCTTTGTTCGTTTGTTCCTACGTTGGTGTTCCTCTCTCTCTCCCTCTCCCTCTCCCTCTCCCTCTCTGCGTGTCTCTGTCTGCGGCTCCGTACGGATTTCGATACTCCGAGGAAGAGGGAGCGCCATTTGGATCTCAGAAAGCGATACGCATTTTTCTTCTTTTTTTTTTTTAATCATCATCATCTCCCATTCTCCTTCCCAGGTATTCATATTTAATTAGGCGACGCCGTTTTGGTTCGGGTTGAGGAATGCAATGCTGTTTTTTGTAGGATCGGTCAACAATGAATGAGTTTGTTGATTGATCTGTGCGATTTTGGATTCTGCTTTTATTATTATTACTATTTTATTATTTATCTTATTTTAATTTTCTGTGTGTTTTAGGTCCACTTTCGGTATTTTTTTCAATCCAGCTTACAGTTGCGGTGTTTTGATTTAAATTCTCATCATTGCTGGTGGTGTGCGTGGTAAATTTTCTGATTTTCGTTTTATTTTAATTTTTTGTTGTTGTGTTTTTTAGTGTAATCTAGATTCCAACGAGCTTGCATTTGTTGTTATCGAATGTAGGTCCTTTTTTGTCCTTTCTTTTCTTCTCGATGCGAAGATCATATAGGATTTAATCAATCAAGCTGAACACTGGTGTTCACTTGTCTTACACTTGAATTATTATTCGTATATTTTTGTGGATTTCTTCAGGTGTAAGTCTTAACTGTGGAATGTTCTAGATTCTCTATTCTCTCTTTTACTTCCAGTTTTTCCTCGATGCAGGGGTCATGTAGGTAATTGTGTGATGCAATGTGAGTCTGCTGTGTTACAGGGTTAAGTTTGTTAGTTGATCTACGGACTTATGTTGCTCTTTTTTTTTACCCTGGATTTTGTTCATTAAGGGATTTGATCCATCTGATTAATTTGTTGTGTTGTTATTAACTTATTATACATGAATTCATGGGAAATGTTATATTTTTCTTCGAGTATATTCCGTCGTTAAATGTAGTTGCTGTTTTGTTTTCTCTTGGTGCAGAGCTCATCTAGGTGTCAATTGTTTGTGTCGTGAATAGAATGGCAGGTACAAAATTTAAGACCTGTTTGGCATTGAGATGTTGATTTTTTTGTTATTCTGTGTGTTTTGGGATTGTTGTTTTAACAACTGATGACTTTGGGGTTTAGGAGAAGAAGTATTACTTCAAGATGATGAGAGGAGTAGAAGTATGGAGCCTGAAACCTCTGAGGATGAGTGGCGGAAGTCTCGAGCCAGATCTTTTAGGAGAAAAGCAATGACTGCTTCAACGAGACTCACTTATGGTCTCAGGAAGCGTAATAAGCGTGTTGCTGATTATCAATTTGCTTCAGTTTTCATAGAAGACGTCCGTGATGCCAAGGAGGAAGAAGCTGTGAATTCATTCCGCCAGGAACTGCTTACAAGAGATCTGCTTCCAGATTCCCATGATGATTATCATACAATGCTGAGGTAAATGAATGAGTGTCTGACTGGAGTTATTTTTCTGTTGAGTATGCCGTTTCTCTTTTGATATGACAGCTCAATTTTATCACTTCAAATTAATGAAAATGTCATTGTTTATGTTGTTCACATCTCATTGATTCATCTGTCAGAGGTGCAGTTTTTATTTTATCCTAATCAAGGAACATTAATCACACAAAGGTTCAAACTGAAGCACATTTCTGGAGAGACATTTTGTAGTTTCTGCCTCACTTTAATACAATTTTGCTTTCAATTTGGAGTATTCTCCCTCTTTTAAAATATGGTTGGATCACAAGTTAAATTTAATAGACTATTTATCCAGATTGATATCCTTTGATGTTTGAGAACTTTTTTCCAGGAACTTCTATCGAGAATTGAAAAAATTTCTAGACAAGATTTTGTGCAAAATTAAATCTTTAGACACGCAGTATATTACAGGCTGTTCATGTTTACATGCTGCAGGTTTTTGAAAGCCAGAAAGTTTGACATTGATAAAACGGTCCAGATGTGGGCAGATATGCTCCAATGGAGGAAGGAGAATGGAGTAGATACTATTTTACAGGTAAAGTTTGGTAGTAGTTTGTTTTCATTTTACTTAATGGGGAAGCTATTCTTTACTAATTTGTGCACAAAGATTGAAAGAGCTTATCTGAGTTTTCAACTCAAAGCCACCCAAAGCATGTAGTTCTAGTGAGGAGAAATCCTGTGTAGTATTTTTTATCAGGACTTATTTCAATATTTCCATCTGAAGGAATAATTAAAACGATAAAAAATATGTAGGATTTCATATATAAGGAGCATGAAGAGGTTCAGCGTTATTATCCTCATGGTTTCCATGGTGTGGACAAAGAGGGGCGACCAGTTTATATTGAAAGACTTGGCAAAGTTGAACCCGCCAAGTTGATGAGTGTCACCACAACAGATCGATTTTTAAAATATCATGTTCAGGGGTTTGAGAAAATGTTTAAACAGAAATTCCCAGCATGTTCTATTGCAGCAAAGCGGCACATAGATAAAACAACAACTGTACTGGATGTGCATGGCGTGGTAAATTCTATGCTTACAACAGAATATCATAATAGCCTAAATAACATTCTTTGAAATCAAAAGTTTCTATTAATTTGTATATTTTGCAGAATTGGGTGAGCTTTAGCAAAGTTGCACATGATCTTGTTATGCGCATACAAAAAATTGATGGTGATAACTACCCTGAGGTAACTAAATGTTGTAGGAAGTTGAATTTAACTTTGTAAACAAATAATTGTTTATGGACTTCCTTATTTTGTTTTTCCTTAGTGATCGTTAAAGTGGCAATCTCAAAAATTCAATGCTGAGATCTTTTATGGAGAATTCTTAAAAAAAACAAAGAAAAGTAAACAAGCTATTTTTGTTCATGACAGATGGAAAAAAAGTGAATTCAGTACATGTTGGGTGTGTGTCTTATTTTCCTCCAAGGCTTATAAAAAAAAAAAACCTCCAAGATTCAGTTTGTTTGGTTTCATTTTTCATTTTATGGTATACCATGCATATGTTGACATGATGCATGTTTGTACGTACATTCAAATACATGAAGAAAATGAACCTGAATTAGGGATGCAATCTTACTATGCATTGTATTGTATCCATACTACAAAACAAAGGTTGCCTTTGGTAATTTGAGAATACAGACATCATTCCCTTCTGAATGTGCTCATTTTTTTCCAGACATTAAACCAGATGTTCATTGTTAATGCTGGTAGTGGGTTCAAGCTACTATGGAGTACAGCAAAAAGCTTTCTTGATCCAAGGACCACAGCCAAAATACATGTATATAAGTATCTTTCTTCATGTGCTTTGACTTTAGAAAGGAATAGGCAGAGTTGTAAATTATTCATGCTGGATTTACAGGTTTTAGGCAACAAGTTTCAGAGCAAATTGTTAGAGATTATAGACTCAAGGTTTGTGTTGTTTTTGTACTTTCTCAGTTAATTAAGTTCATCTGTGTCTGTAATAATGAATATTATAAGAGCACTTTCTTTTTGAACAGCCAACTTCCCGATTTCCTGGGCGGAAGTTGTTCATGCCCAAATGATGGAGGGTGTCTTAGAGCTAACAAGGGACCTTGGAATGATCCTGACATTTTGAAAGTATGGTATCATTAGGATTGCCGCTCCTACATTTGTTTGAATTCTATTAAAAATTATTGATCGATTCTGCAGCTAAGACTCCTATGTTCTATTTACAGTTGTTAAATTCTAGAGAAGCAACGAAGCCAACAAAATTTGGAAGTTCTTCCATTGCTGATAAATTAGATGTCAAGCCATATGCCAGCAAGCTCACTCATAAACCAGTTAAGTTTGAATGCAGTGTTTTCGTTGCACAATTCATAAGTCTCATTCATACTGTTTTTGCATGATGTGAAGCTGCTTTACCTATGACTATTTCTTCACAGATTACAAACACTGAAATATCTGAAGCATCAGAATCAAGATTGAGTCCTTCAAACTTTATGCAATCAGTTCCTTCTAGTGAGAAAGTGAGCTGTCTCTCTATTTTCCTTATTTTGTGTTGTCTTTGCTATACATGTAGAATTATAGGGTTTAGGTATAGAGGGAGGAAAAAGAATACTAAGAATAATAAAATTATATTGATATGATATGAGATATGTTGGATCTTGTTATAGAAGACAACGTACTAATCCTAATTTATACTAATACTAGACTACAAATCCTCGTTACATAAGGAAAAAAAATCATCATATATAAAGAAATATGAAAACCAATCCTAAGAGGTAATTTAAGATATTCTAACATATTTTTTATGATAAAAAATAATGTGAGGAGATATTTTTTCAGACATTCTAGCAATACATCTCATGTGATGTGAGTTTCAAATCCTTAGTAGTCTTCATCTTCCAAACAATGAACTTTACCGACTGCCATGCATTTTAATCAGTGCTTTTCTGGAAGTATTTTGCTCATGTCATATGCTACTGAAAGGAAGTCCAACAAAGTTTATGACTGATTTTTGTTATGAAGTGTAGTTCACAATAATTTGAACTCTATTGATTGCTACTATCTACGCCTGTTGATTGGAGTCATGAACCATTCCGTTGTGAGTATATTCTTTTACTACTGAAAGGATTTAGAGTGTCTCTGGTAACTCGAGCACATTTGTGCTAGTAATTGATTCTTTTGCTGCAATTTCTATTTCATCTTTGCACAGACCTAAGCGGATAGGTTCATTGTCAAAAATAGAATATTGTTTGACACTATTTCATCTTTACCTAAAAATATTGTTTTATGTACAAAACAGAAATAGAATTTATATAAAAAGATCATATAAATGTGTCCTTTTATGTCATTTTGTATTTATCAACTAGTTAGCTCAATAGCTAATTTTACCAAATATTGCTGATTCAGTAGGCTATTTAATAGCTTTTAGCTAGCTTATCAGCTATTTTTACAAACAGCAGTAGGAACTCGAGAGAAATTGAAATGGAAAATTGATTTAAAGAATCAAAAGAATGGAACTGTTTAATTGAAATTGAACAGATAATGGCTTTCAAGGGTTTCCCCTTTGTAAAGGATCTCTCCTTTCACACAAAAGCTATTGAATTACAGAATGCCCCCCTCTATTTTGATTTCCCATATTTGTCTAACCAATCTTTTCTAATTAAGTAATGAACTAACTACTAACAGAACAGCTGTCCATATTCTGTCATAACGACCTAATGATGTTACTATCAGAATTACAAAAGGTGATACCTAACGAGACGTGAGTTCTAAATCTAATAGCTAGAAAATCTATGTATATTCTTATATTTGTATTTGAGTGTAAGGGTGAGAAAAATAACAAAAAGAAAAAGCTGTGATTGCCATGAAATTTTCACTATTATTCTTTATCTTACCCTTGATTATAAAGCCAGAGACTGCAGTGGTATCCCTTAGCATATTTGAGATATAGAAAGACAGAACTAATTCAAATTAAAAGGAAATCTATTACTATAGTTGTGGTGCACACACACACACACTCTCTCTCTCTCCATCTCAGCACCAGCTCATTGGCAGGATTAATTCCTTCATGATGCACACCAGAATTGTGGTTGCAGATGTTGAAACTATAGGCTGAATTCTTAAAGGTATATGCTTTAGGGAATGAAAGGGGACTGTTGACTCTACTATGAACATGCATGCTTGGTCACTGGTTTTTGTTTGTCTAATTACTAATTTGTTTTGATATCAAGATGTAAAGCTTTAGGTTTTAATTATCAAACCTATAGATGTCTGGTAATTTCCAGAATTTTTTTTTCTTTCTCTTTGATCATTGGGGTTTCACTGCTTATTTTATCGTGAGTTTCTCTAAGTAAACTGAATGGTTAGTGAAACACTTTTTGGTTTCCAAACCAGCTAAAGTCTGTCATTTTGGCTAATGGAAATATTGGTTGGGATACTTTTGGTACCAGATTAAAAATTTGAGGTTAAGTTAAACAAAAAGGAAAAACAAATAAAATTGGAAGTCTATATAACCATTAATATTTAATTTTATTTTCATTCGAGGGTGAATGGGCCACCTTCTTGGGCCCCACACCAGCTACGTCTGACATTTAGGTTGATGTAAATATGAGTGTGACACACCATAATAGATGCCAAATTTAAAATTTAAGGATATAACTAAACCTAATAAAAAGAAGGAAAAAGTTTTGGATTAAAATTGAAAGTCCATAACCTTTACTATTAAACTGGTGATTAAAAGTCAAATTTCAGCAACTTGTATAGGTATCTTTTTGTATAGATATTTATCTTGTAACTTTTGTTTGAACTATAGGATAACTGCAACTCATGTATGATATGGAACTATATTGCAGAAAAGGATGAGAGACCGTGCACCTATCTGCAACCTAATTGAGCCAGTCAATGATGCCAACGAAGTTGGCTATGTTGATTCAACAAGTACGTGATCCCCCAGCATGTTGTCTTCTAATTAGGGTTGATCTGTGTTTTATTGTATTTATTGATATTTATTTATTTGACGATGATCATGTTATGGCCTGATAATAATAGAACATGCAACATAACCTGGGAGCAAACTTGGTTTACGTGCATGACTTGAGTCTGGAGAAATTTGATGTAGGTTAAATTTATTTAGCAAGTTATTTCAGTTGGTCCAGACTTAACCAAATCATGTGACACATGAGCTTCCTAGACTTAGCCAGGATGGGATCGATGGTCAGTCCTAAGGCCATCCATGTTTTCAGAACAGAATGGATATTTATTGCTTCATATTTCTTTGCTCTCAGTGCCAGAGACTTTTCTTTGAAATTTCAGTTTTTATGCTATGGAATGTTCTGTTATTTGTTGTTGAAATGGTGCATCTGACAGCTTTATCAATTGTTTGAACCACTTTGACTCTGATTTGTTTCCTTTTCTACTTAGGAGAATTCCATTTCCTGAACTAATTATACTTCCTGAAAAATGGTGCATCTAATAGGCGATTCAAGCAACAATCATCCAAGAAGACCACCGAAGAAGCTAATTTCCTATATTACAAGTACTTTGGCTCAAATCATAGTCAAAGTATTAACTTGTATTTATGTAGTGTTTGCTCCATTGGGGAAATTTTTTGCGGTTCGCTCTGCAGACAACCAGCAAGGCAGCCAACAGACAATCCAGTTAGTGGAATCCAGTTCTGTGGAACAATTGGTTACTCCGGCAATAAAAGAGCCACTTTGGCAGAGGTTGAAGAATTTGGAGACAGTAGTGACTGAGATTGCTAATAAACCTAGAACAATTCCTCCTGAGAAAGAGGATATTCTTCAAGAGTCGTTGAGTCGTATAAAATCTATAGAATATGACTTGCAAAAGACAAAGAAGGTAGTGCCAGTCTCATAAGAGAAAATTTATCCTTTTGAAGGACATATTGTTTTAAACAAATAACATTACTCTGTTGATTGAGTTCGCTTCTTCATTTTAGGCACTTCTTGCAACTGCTTCAAAGCAAGTTGAGCTTGCTGAGTCACTGGAAAGCTTAAAGGAGAGTAGATTTGATGTAAGTTGCTATTGCCCCACATTTTCAGTTTCGAAACATACCTGTCTTATTATGCTGCTGTGATCCGAGTACATATCTTCCCTCATCTAATGCAGAACACAGAATTCCACTTGGATTTTTTTTTCACATTTATATTGAAATTTTACCATTAGTTAGCAAAGGAGAAAAATCATCATATTTGAATTGTGCACATTTCTGCAAGGCTTAATGGCTTATTACATTCCAATGTTTTACTCTCTTGATTTCTTTGAAAGGTGTTTCCAGATGGGATGTATGGCCTGTCCCATCTAGTAGTATTTAGGTCATGTTTGGGTTCAGAAGCTCAACTTCTAGCTTATAGAGAAGTTAGCTTTGTTTTGCATTCTTATTTTTCTTATATATGAAAAAGAGGAAAAGTTGTTAAATGTATATGTATTTATTTATTTATTGATTTATTTATTTATGGAGAAGTTAAAAAGAAAGCTTTTGAAAGATTGGTGTAAAATCTGATTTCAACTTACATGAAAAGTTATTAGTTATAAAACTCATTATTAGTGCTTAGAGAAAAAATTACCCAAACAGGCTCTTAATATATTTTAATATATTTTAGAATTGATAGTCGTAAATATTTTTTTTGTGATGTTCGTTCCTACCTGAACCTCAATTGTTTTGTTTGTGTGTATTGATAATGATAATTTTCTAAAAATAACAGGGGACAAACTCATGTTGGCCGAAAAACAGTAAATGTTACGCCCCAGGAAGATGAGGACTCCCTTTTTACAGCACCGGTTTGTAAAGATTGCTGGTCCATTGTTATTGATACCCTACTGCGCGGAATTACTACCAGAGCTAAACTTCAACTTCTATTGACTTTATATGAAGGGTTTACTCTCATAGGTGACTTGACTTCTATGTTACATAGACAATTTTGTACTCTCTCTCTCACACACACACACAAACACAAACACACCCTGGAAGAAAAGGAAGTATCTTTGTAATATCCATTTCTTCTCAGGTTTGAGGAAATGGGATATGGGGAATAGTTGATAACCCCAATCTATACAAGGCAGCAAGTTGTTTTTATGAGGGTTCTGGACTCTGAGTTCTTCCTTTTCAATAGGTATATTATTTAGAGTGTGTCAGCCACATTATTTTCTTACTAGCTTGATTTCCTGTACAGAGTACATAGCCACAAAAAATGATACTCAAATTCAGATGTATTTATTTTAATATACTAGTAGCATTTACGCTCAAAAAATGGAATTTTTTTGTGATATATACTGTATTAGATGGTGAGTGCTTAGCAGGAACTGGATGATATGATTTTTTTTCCCCCTTGAATTCTTACAAAATTTACTTCTTCGAGAAATGAGCTTTAGCGAATAGGCGTTGAGTAATGAGTGGATCATGTATGTTTAACCAATGCCAATATCTTGTTTTATGTACAGAAAATATGGTTAAATCTAAAAAATATAAATTAAAATTGTTTAAGAAAATTAAACCATTTGGTATAAGACTTATTTATTCATGATGACGATGAAAAATTCAAAATTGATTTAATAATAAAAGACTTTTTATTGAATATTTGTGAATACTTCATCAGGTCAAATTTTGATCAAAAATATAATTGAGTATTAATTAAAAAAAATAAAGAAAGTAAACATTTTCCTGAACAGATAACTAATTGTAATAGAAGAATATTTATTTTAATTTGAAAGTTTAATTTATGTTTGAACAATTAATAAAGGGGAGAAAGATTACATGAAACAAAGTAGAATGAAATTAGATCATACGAAATTAACATTCAATTATTTACATACGTTATGATGAAATAAATAAAATTCTCCATATTTTAGATCGGAAGATCAGATATTAGATAAAATGACTAATTGCGATAAAATATATTTTATTTTATTCTATTTTAAATAATTCAAAAATTCCATTTCGTCATCTATTTTTATTAATCGAATGGATGGATGTCTCGATCTGAACTAAAAAAATTACAAATCTTCCAACAATTTTAGAATAAATTTTCTAGAGCTATACTTAGTTGACCCGACCCGACCCATTTTTTGGGCTGGTTGGTTTGGGCTTAAAAAAAAGTAAACCCGACCCAACTCAAAACAAAAATGTTTATTGAGTTGGATAATAGGTTGGAGCAAACCCAATCTATAAACTCCCCCATATGGATATCAGTAGGTATAATATCAGTAGCAGCGAGCGCTGAACATGGATGAGATCCGAGCTAGTGCAGAGTGACACATTGAAGTGGAGGAAGTGATGGCCCACAAGCGGCACGAGGAAGAGGAACTCATGGAAATGCAAGATCAATTCCAGCCGAGTGCATCACAAGAGAGACCACCAAAACCCCAGGTGGAGGAAAGGAGAGAAGAAGCCCTGCGCCGCATTACCCCTTGTGCATGCCCCAACGAAGAGAGGATGCGAAGAGTTCCGGGAGTACATACGAGCCGAGGGCAGATATTGAGAGAGGTGTACAACACGCGCCTTCTCTAGTCCCCACCAAGTAGTACACTTATTAATTAGAATATATAGACTTAATTATGTTTTTAGTCCTTTAAAATTGTCAAATTTGAGTTTAGTCCTTTAAAAATAAGTCAAATTTTTTTAGTCCTTTAAATATATATTTTTTGATTTAGGTTCTTTAAGTGAGTTGACTTGCTAGGTAGCACATTATGACCCAGTTATCATTCTTACGTGGCACGAAATGCTGACGTGACAATAATAACTTTTGAATTTAGTCCTTCTAAAAAGTGAATTTTAAATTTAGTCCCTCTAAAAAGTGAGTTTTGATTTTAGTCCCTCTAAAAGTAAGTTTTGATTTTAGTCTTTTGTCTTTCTCCTTCCTCCTCCACCACCCCCTCCTCCTCCAATGGCTTCCCCCTCCTCTCCAACCTTCCTCCTCCCATGGCTTCCCCCTTCTCCCCCCACCTTTCCTCCTACCCACTCCCTCCTCCCTCACCTTCCCCCTCCCTCCTCCCATGACTTCCACCCCCTACCCACTAGTTTAATCGAAGAAGAAACACAAGAAGACTGTTCCCTCTCTTCTCTAGTTTCGTCGAAGAAGAAGATGACTCTTCCCTCTCTCACACTCTGATGAACAACATAGGAGAAGAAGATGGTGAAGCTTGCCTGTTGCGTCGAGCGTGGTTGCTGTTCGAAGGAGAAGATGACATCAGAGACCTTATGTTGAGTTTAACATTTTAGTAAGGACTAAACTCAAAATAAATTATATTTACATGGGCTATTATATAAACATGTATGTTTATAAGGACTAAAATCAAAAACCATAATTTTTATAGGGACCAAAGAACATCAACTGAGTCCAAACTTCCATTGATACTTTCATCAAAAAATACGAATAACAGAAACCCAAACCCCCCCCCCCCCCAAATCAGTTCCCCTTCCCTCCTCCCATGGCTTCCACCCCCCACCCTC